>JAMPIT010000180.1:0-637093 GCA_026261815.1 Monarcha castaneiventris obscurior | reverse complement strand
CTGTGCCCCCTCAGGTGAGACCCCACCTGCAGAGCTGCTTCAGCTCCTGGATCCCAAATTCTGGAGGATGTGGAGCTGCTGGAGAGTGTCCAGAGGATGCCCTGGACCTTCTCCCAGAATTCTGGAGCCCCTCTGCTCTGGAGCCAGGCTGGGAGAGCTGGGAATGTTCCCCTGGAGAAGGGAAGGCTCCAGGGAGAGCTGCGAGCCCCTGGCAGGGCCTAAAGGGGCTCCAGGAGAGCTGGAGAGGGACTGGGGACAAGGGCTGGAGGGACAGGAGCCAGGGAATGGCTTCCCACTGGGAAAGGGGAGCTTGGGCTGGGGTCTTGGGAAGGAATTGCTGGCTGGGAGGGTGGGGAGGGGCTGGGCTGGAATTGCCAGAGCAGCTGTGGCTGCCCCTGGATCCCTGGGAATGTCCAAGGCCAGGTTGGACATTGGGGCTTGGATCCAACTGGGATGGTGGGAATTTTTCCCTGGGTGGGAATGGGATGGGATTGGATTTAAGGTCCCTTTCCATCCCAAACCATTCCATGATTCCATGTTGATATCATGGACACCATTCCTCATCCCTGGAACCTCCTGCTCGGGAGCAGCCACTTTCATCTAAGCAGAGCTCCCACTTCCCTTGGTTTTCCATGTGGGATGGGCAGAGCCGTGGGATAACCTGACTTTCCAGGGATCCCAGTGTTCCCATGAGCTCTGCTCCCACCAGTTCCTCACATTCCCAGCCATGGTGGATGCCATGAGCCTCTGGAAAAACTGGTTGGGATCACCCAATTCCCGAATGGAATCACCAACGCAATCCAAGGCTTTGTGACAGATAAATACCGGGATCCAGGGATTGATCCCAATTTTAGCCACATCCTTGGAGTGTGAGAGTCTGAAACCCAGCAGTGTCTGGTGTATCCAGGCGGGAAAAACATCCCAGTTTTCCTGCGGATCGTGCAGCCAGGGATGTGGGGTTGAACCGCTCCATGAATTTAAGTAATTCCAGCCCTCATTCCCTAATGAGCCGAGCCGAGGTTGGGATTTAATGGGGACCAGGCAAAGGCACGGGGAGCCCTCGGGATCGCCCAGGACGAGCGGGATGAGGGCTTGGAAAGGCCTTGGGAAAGGGAAGGGCGGGAAGGGGTGGGGGAAATCCCATCCTTTGCCAGGCCGGGTGTCAGGTCAGGGAATTAATGGGAAAAGCGGAGTTTTCCGTTTAATTGGCTCATCTGGGGCCAGGCTGGGGAAAATCCCGGGATGGCTTGGAACAGGGGGGTGGGCAGGTGTGGGATGAGTGGGAGAAGAGTGGGATCTGGGCACATTCCTGGTTAATGGGATCTGGGCACATTCCTGGTTCTGGGAGAGCAGCAGGATCTGTGCCCATCCCTGATCCAGGGAATAGCAGGATCTGGGCCCATCCCTGATCCAGGGAATACCAGGATCTGTGCCCATCCGTGATCCATGGAATACCAGGATCTGTGCCCATTCTAGATCCAGGGAATAGCAGGATCTGGGCCCATTCCTGGTTATTGGGATCTGGGCACATCCCTAATCCATGGGAGAACAGGAGGATCTGTGCCCATTCTGGATCCATGGAATAACAGGATCTGTGCCCATTCTAGATCCTTGGAATACCAGGATCTGTGCCCATTCTGGATCCATGGAATAACAGAATCTGTGCCCATTCCTGATCCATGGAATAGCAGGATCTGGGCCCATCCCTGATCCAGGGAATAGCAGGATCTGGGCCCATCCCTGATCCAGGGAATACCAGGATCTGTGCCCATCCGTGATCCATGGAATACCAGGATCTGTGCCCATTCTAGATCCAGGGAATAGCAGGATCTGGGCCCATTCCTGGTTATTGGGATCTGGGCACATCCCTAATCCATGGGAGAACAGGAGGATCTGTGCCCATTCTGGATCCATGGAATAACAGGATCTGTGCCCATTCTAGATCCTTGGAATACCAGGATCTGTGCCCATTCTAGATCCTTGGAATAACAGGATCTGTGCCCATTCTAGATCCTTGGAATACCAGGATCAGTGCCCATCCCTGATCCATAGAATAGCAGGATCTGTGCCCATCCCTGATCCATGCAATAGCAGGATCTGTGCCCCTCCCTGATCCAGGGAATGGCAGGATCTGTGCCCCTCCCTGATCCATGGAATACCAGGATCTGGGCACATCCCTAATCCATGGGAGAACAGGAGGATCAGTGCCCATCCCTGATCCAGGGAATACCAGGATCTCTGCCCATCCCTGATCCATGGAGAACAGCAGGAATATCAAATGTGAGGAGTCAAACCTGCCTGGCAATTCCTTCCTGGAATGCTCACATTTGGAGTGACGAATCTCAGCCCTGAAATCAATCCCGTGTCCCGTTGCTTTCCCAGCTGTTTCCCAGGAATATCCCCGATTTTAAGCCATCCTTCCCAGTTTTCCTTCATGTAGGAGCTGCAATCTCCCCTTTCCCACCTTTCCCACTCCCATCAGCATTCCAAGATTTCTCTGGGACCACGACCTGTTCTTTTCAGTGATGGAATATTCCTCTCTGATTTCCCCGTTCCCATCCCACTCCTGGGCTGCTGTGGCAGCCACATTCCCAGAATTTCGGGACACCTCACATCCCAAACATTCAGGAATCCACGTGGGTAAAAATTGTGTGGCTTTTCCAATCTTTCCAGCAGGAATTTCAGCTGGATCCTCTTCCAAGCAGCATCCAAGGGTGTGAACAGCTGCTTTCCAGGGATTCACAGCTGGCCTGGGAATGGTTATTCCGGAAACCTGGATGGAAGGAAGGGATTAACACTTGGGAGGATCTCACGGCATCAAGAGGCAAATCCGAGCTGGAAGAGGGAACACCAACCCTGGATACCGGGAGAGAGGAGGGAATTTCGGCTCATCCTGCCCTGGTTTTGCTGATGGAGAGACTTTTTTGGGATCGATGGAATTTTGTGGGAATGCCAGGAGGAGCAGCTCCTGTATCCATGGGGCTGCTCCAGCTTTCCCAATGTCCTGTTCCTTGTAAAGCTAGAAATAAAGTTCCAGGGGAATTTTCCCACTATGGAATTGGCGGGAAGAACACACGGAATTCCTCTGACCTTCTCCAGGAATCTCATGGATCCCTCAGTGCCGAGGCCAAATGTGCCTGGAGACGGGGCTGGAATTGTTTCCCTGGGAACAGCAGCTCCCTGCCTGCTCCGGCACCTCCTCATTCCATGGGGATGAAGGGATCGGAGCCGAGGTGTTCCTGGAAACCACGGGAAGGTGGGAGAGCTGCTCCAAGGGGCTGCTCTGCTCCCACTCCACTGGAGGGGAAAGGGGATGAAGGAATTCCTGGCTGGGAACGTTGGAAGGCCCTGGCAAAGGAATTCCCAGAGAAATTGTGGATTCCTCATCCACAGAAATGTCCAGGGCAGGGTTGGACATTGGGACTTGGAGAAACCTGGGATAGTGAAAGGTGTCCCTGAACATGGATGGGGTTGGAATGGGATGGGATTCCAGGTCTTTTCCAACCCAAACCATTCCAGGATTCTGGAGCCCCTGTGCTCTGGAGCCAGGCTGGGAGAGCTGGGAATGTTCCCCTGGAGAAGGGAAGGCTCCAGGGAGAGCTGCGAGCCCCTGGCAGGGCCTAAAGGGGCTCCAGGAGAGCTGGAGAGGGACTGGGGACAAGGGCTGGAGGGACAGGAGCCAGGGAATGGCTTCCCACTGGGAAAGGGGAGCTTGGGCTGGGATCTTGGGAAGGAATTGCTGGCTGGGAGGGTGGGGAGGGGCTGGGCTGGAATTGCCAGAGCAGCTGTGGCTGCCCCTGGATCCCTGGGAATGTCCAAGGCCAGCTTGGACATTGGGGCTTGGATCCACCTGGGACAGTGGGAGCTGTCCCTGCCCATGGAATGGGATGAGCTTTCCAACCCAAACCAGTGATTCTGTAAATATTATTAATAAGTAATAATAATTAAAATAATTAACAATTAATAATCGATACAATTATTATTAATAATAAAAATAAATCCAATAACAATATCAACAATAATAAATAATAATAATAGTAATAATAAATGAGCAATTCTGGGAATTCCTGGACATGGAATCTCTGTGCATTCCAAGCCCGCAGTGTCAGTTACTCCAAGATCCCTCCTAACATTCCAGAGGGGAAAAGGAAAGGCTGGAAGGGTTTTCCCATCTCCACTGCAAAGGGAATGGGCTGAACACTTCCCAGGCATTCCCAGGAAATTTATGGATCTGGGAACACCCCCAGGGGCTGAGCGGGACCAATGCTCTCCAGAGAAATCTGGGAATACAGAGTAGGAGCAGCTCCTGTGGAAGTCCGGAGCAGGAGGAGGAGGATCCATGAAAATTCCAACCCCTCTGGGATGTTTCCCACATCCAAAGCCTCCCCCGGCAACCGGGAGCAGAGCTATTCCCACTTGCTCCTAATTTATGGCTCAGGGCTGATCCCGGAATTCCTGGAAGGAGGGGTTGGGATGATTTATTCCCGGGAAGCTGCCGCAGGCTGGCGCTGAGAGCTTTTATCCCATTACAGGTGTAAAGTGTCCGAGGCCATCATTTTTCCAAGGATTCCAACTCTCCTCGAAACATTCCAAGCTTTTTATGTGGGAATTCAGAGCTGCAGCTGACTGACAGCCCCACGAGCTCCGTATCCTAGGAAAACGCCTTTTCCCACACCAGGATCCTTCCCAAGGAGGGAATTTTGTTGCTGTTATTCCTGAATGGATCCAGCTCTTCCCCCTGCCAGCCTTGGGAATTTTTCCCATAGGAGAAACCACCCAGCAAATCAGGAATTCCAATTCCGTGTGCGTGAAACAGCCACGAGACCGATGGGGTTTATCCCTAAAAAAAAGGTTTCCAGAATTCCCTCGCCAGGAAAAATCCCAGGATTTGGGAGCTCCAAGCATTTTTATTGGGATAAAAATCAGAATTCCCATTCCTTTCATGCCCTGGTGTGGATCATTTGGGATTAAGGACTCGGGTGAATTGTGTTTATTCCATGGAATACCCCTGAAAACTTGGGACAAACCAAGGAGAAGCTTTAAGGCCCCTTCCCAGCCAAACCATTCCCTGATTTTAGGATTCCAACTTTCCATGAAACTCAGAGTGAAGGTTTTTTCCAGGGATTGAGGGCGGTGTCGGGGCTGGAGCGGGATGGGGACAATTTCACGGGAGCAACAGAAATCCGGGGATGCAGAAGGGCCAAAAATCCTGTGGAAAGGAAGGAAAATGACAGGATGGACTCATGGAATCCTGGAATGGTTTGGGTGGGAAGAGACCTTAAATCCCATCCCATTCCAACCCAGGGAAAAATCCCAGGTGGATCCAAGCCCCAATGTCCAGCCTGGCCTTGGACATTCCCAGGGATCCAGGGGCAGCCACAGATTCTCTGGGAATTCCAGCCCAGCCCCTCCTCACCCTCCCAGCCAGCAATTCCTTCCCAAGATCCCATCTATCCCTGCTCTCCATCTTCTCAGGGAATATTCAAACCCCCTGTTGCATTCCCAACTTCCCACCCTATCTCAAATATCTTAAAATCCAGGAAAAATTTCCCAAAATTCAGCCATGGGGAGTAACTCCTTAGGTTCTGGGAGCTTCCTAAAAAATAGAAAACTTTAACCTGTTCCTGTGAACATTCCCAGGTTCCCTTTGCTCTTCCTGGAATTAAGAAACTCCTCATCCCTCCCCTTCCCGAGCCATCCGTGTCCCTGGAATATTCCACTCCATCCTCCTGGAACGTTATTAACAACCCCGGCAACGGAGAGAGCCATAAATTCCCGCATCTCCCGGAACTTTACTGCGCTCCGAAGGGTTGGGATCGTCAGGCTCCACAAATCATCGGGATAAATCGGATTTCTGGGATGGCGTTTCATCAAAATATTTTACGGCTCTGCCACTCCGAGCTTGGATTTACGGCAGCAGCGGCGGCTCCTCATTGAAATTCAGGGAAAAAGGGAAAACAACTCCGAGGCAGCTCCGAGCTGGAGAACTTTAAAGAATTCTTCTTTTGCTTTCCCAAACTTTCTTGGGAAAGGGAGGAACTTGGGGATCTGCGGGGTTTTGGCTCATCCTGGTTGGCTCAGCCTTGGTCACTTGGAGAAACGGGGATTCCCCATCCTGGGAAGTGTCCGAGGCCAGATTGGAGCAACCTGGGATAGTGGGAGGTGTCCCTGAGCATGGATGGGATGGGATGGGATGGGATGGGATGGGATGGGATGGGATGGGATGGGATGGGATGGGATGGGATGGGATGGGATGGGATGGGATGGGGTTTAAGGTCCCTCCCACCCAAAGCATTCCAGGATTCTGGAGCTCCTCTGCTCTGGAGCCAGGCTGGGAGAGCTGGGAATGTTCCCCTGGAGAAGGGAAGGCTCCAGGGAGAGCTGCGAGCCCCTGGCAGGGCCTAAAGGGGCTCCAGGAGAGCTGGAGAGGGACTGGGGACAAGGGCTGGAGGGACAGGAGCCAGGGAATGGCTTCCCACTGGGAAAGGGGAGCTTGGGCTGGGATCTTGGGAAGGAATTGCTGGCTGGGAGGGTGGGGAGGGGCTGGGCTGGAATTGCCAGAGCAGCTGTGGCTGCCCCTGGATCCCTGGGAATGTCCAAGGCCAGGCTGGACATTGGGGCTTGGATCCACCTGGGATAGTGCGAGCTGTCCCTGCCCTTGGATGGATCCCTGCTCCTGCAGCAGCTCATCCCAATGGAAAAAATTCCGTTTTCCCTCTGTTTGCTGAGCCGGGAGCGGGAGATGGGAGCCATAAAATTGGGATCCAATCTCAGCACTTGCCCCGCTCCCGGTGCCTCCGGCTCCTGGATTTTAATGGTACAAACCTGGCTTGTTTATAAGGATAAACCTGGGTTTTAAGGATAAACCCCGGTTGTTAATTATACAAACCTGGTTTTAAATGATAAACCCCGGTTTTAATATTGATAAGCCTGGTTTTTAAGGATAACATTTGTTTTTTTTCATGATAAACCCGGCTTTAAATGATCCAATCTGGTTTTAATCAGGATAAACCCGGTTTTAAATGATAATTTGAGTTTTTATGACAATAAACCCGGTTTTCGAGGCTAAACCTGGTTTTTAAAGATAAACCCCAGGCTTTAGTGATATAAACCTGGGTTTTAATAACCATAAGCCTGTTTTTTAAGGAAAAACCATGGATTTTATCATGATAAACGTGAGTTTAAATAATATGAACCTGGTTTTTAATGATAAACCAGGGTTTTATAGCAACAAACCTGTTTTTTTAAGGATAACACCTGTTTTTCATCACGATAAACCTGGTTTTAAATGATAAAACCTGGTTTTAAATGTTTAAATGTTTTAAATGTTAAACCCGGGTTTAAATGGTAAAATCTGCTTTTAATAATGATAAACCCGATTTTTACCGATAAACCCGTTTTTTTTTAAGAATAAACCTGGTTTTTAACGACAATTCCACCTCTCCGACCGTGCTCAGCCTCTCAGCGCCCAGCACAACCTCTGGATTGAAGGAAGCTGGGATTGAAGGAAGAAGAATTCCTGAATCCCGGAATTTTTGAGGTTGGAAAAGTCCTCTGGGATCACCAAATCCAACCCTGTCCCCAAGTGCCACTTCCAGAGGTTTTTTTTCCCGCTTTCAGAGGTTTTAACCCTGCAGGGGATCCCTCAAGGCTCCCAGGGAATGGTTGGATGTCCCAGTAATTAACAGGGATAATTAACATCATGGATTCCTGGCTCCTGGGGAAAGGAAAAGTGGGAATGTGTGGAAAAATAGGGAAAACAGCCAAGGGAAAATGCGGATTAAACCCAGCTCCACTCAGGATTAAGATCCGGCTTAGCCCAGAAAACTCCGGTTTTCCTTTAATTAAATCTCAGACAACTCCAGCTTTTTATTCCCATCATCTGCTCCCTCACAGGTCTGGAAAAATCCTGGAATTTTCTTCCCAGGCTCTGCTGTCTCCTTCCTGCTCCTGTCCCGGGCTCTTCCATAAAATGCTGGAATTCCAGAGGGTGCTGGATGCTGGAGTCCCACCCATCATGGGCCTCAGGGTGCTGTCACTGCCTCTGGAATCTGCCTCTGGAATCTGCCTCTGGAATCTCCCAGCCAAGGCTGAGCCAGGCACGGTGGAGCTTCCATGGGATTCCCATCCTGCTTTTCAGGTAGGATCGGGATTTTATTCTGTGCCACTGCCAGAGCAGAGGGAAACTCATGGGAAAGGGAAAATCGTGGAGATTTAGAGGGAAGGGATGAGGAAGGGAAAAGGGATCCCAAAAAATTCCCCTAAAATGGATTTCTGGGAAGCGAAGGGCATCAAGGGCTGGAAAAGTGGGAAAACCGGGATCGGGTTCCTCGTGTGTCTGGCACAAACACTGGCAGAAGTTAAAAAACGGCAGGGAAAAGCAGGAATGACCAGAAACAATTCCCTGGAACATCTCTTGGGATGAGGTGCTGCTGTGTCCAGGTGCTCCAGGATCCAAGGGAAGGGGGAAAGGAAAGAAATCAGAGCTCTCCTCCCTTCCTTACCTTGAGGAATTGGTTCGGATTTCCAGGAGAGGTTGTGGACTTTCCATCCCTGGAAGTGTAAATAGAACTACAGGGAATCATGGAATGGTTTAGGTGGGAAGGGGCCTTAAATCCCATCCCCATCCAGGGCAGGGACAGCTCCCACTATCCCAGGTGGATCCAAGCCCCAATGTCCAACCTGGCCTTGGGCACTGCCAGGGATCCAGGGGCAGCCACAGCTGCTCTGGCAATTCCAGCCCAGCCCCTCCCCACCCTCCCAGCCAGCAATTCCTTCCCAAGATCCCAGCCCAAGCTCCCCTTTCCCAGTGGGAAGCCATTCCCTGGCTCCTGTCCCTCCAGCCCTTGTCCCCAGTCCCTCTCCAGCTCTCCTGGAGCCCCTTTAGGCCCTGCCAGGGGCTCGCAGCTCTCCCTGGAGCCTTCCCTTCTCCAGGGGAACATTCCCACCTCTCCCAGCCTGGCTCCAGAATCCTGGAATGGTTTGGGTGGGAGGGAACCTTAGATCCCACCCATTCCCACCCCATCCATGAGCAGGGACACCTCCCATTATCCCAGGTGGATCCGAACCCCAGTGTCCAACCTGGCTTTGGACATTCCCAGGGATCCAGGGGCAGCCACAGCTTCTCCTTCCCAAAATCCCATCTATCCCTGCCCTCTTTCCCTTTAAAGCCATTCCCACCACACAGCAGCACCATAAAACCCTTCTCCCATTCCCATGTTTTTTCCAGGCCAGCAGGAATCTGATCCCAGCCCGGCTGATGAGGTGAGAGCCGAGCCCAGCCCAATTCCCAAGGTGTGAACTCAAACCAGACAGGGCTGGATCCATAACAAAGCCCAGCTGCTCCTGACGTTCCCGAGGCACAAAATTCCTGCTCCCTTCCTTGGGCCGGCTGGGATATGTCGGGAACAGGGTGAGGGCTTCCCACCCCACACATGGGATGCAGCCATTCCCATAAAAAGGGTGCGGGATGAGGGAATGGCCACGCTGGGAAGGGCTGGGGTGGGCTTGGGCCAGCAGCTCCCAGTTAAGGCTTGGGTGGATCCTGGGAATGTGCACAGTGGGATGGGCAGAGATCCCATAAAACTCATCCCAGCTCAGCTGTGTTCTGTGGGAATCTTGTCCAAAGCCTGGCCCAGGCACGGGGTTGAGCCCGGCCCGGGCAGGTGTGGAAGGGTCAGGTTGGAATTTGGGATGAGGAAGAGCCCCTGTGCTCTGGAGCCAGGCTGGGAGAGCTGGGAATGTTCCCCTGGAGAAGGGAAGGCTCCAGGGAGAGCTGCGAGCCCCTGGCAGGGCCTAAAGGGGCTCCAGGAGAGCTGGAGAGGGACTGGGGACAAGGGCTGGAGGGACAGGAGCCAGGGAATGGCTTCCCACTGGGAAAGGGGAGCTTGGGCTGGGATCTTGGGAAGGAATTGCTGGCTGGGAGGGTGGGGAGGGGCTGGGCTGGAATTGCCAGAGCAGCTGTGGCTGCCCCTGGATCCCTGGGAATGTCCAAGGCCAGGTTGGATCCACCTGGGATAGTGGGAGCTGTCCCTGCCCACGGCAGGATGTTCAGGTGAGGATTTCACCTTCATGACAATTAATTATCATTAACGAAGGACATTAATTAATGAAATCCCATTTAAGGGCATCTCCTGCTCCTTTGATTTGTTTCTTTCCCAAATTTTCCTCTCCCACCTTTCATCCCAAGCATTTCCCTATTTCTCAGCTGTCTTTCCCATACTCCTGATAACACCAAAGCTGGAAAAATTCCCATCAAAGCTCAAAGGAATCACTCTGAGCCCTCAAACATCCCTAAAAAAGAAGGAAAATCCTCCGTGACCACTCTGTGATAAAGAGGGATAAAATCAAGCAAAAATAGGAATTTTTTCCCCCAAATCTTTGCAGGGACCATTCCGAAATCCTGCAGATCTCCGGTGCCCAAAATTCCCTGTGTGAGGGAGGTTAAAGTTGCCACAAATCCCATTTGACCTCCTCAATGGGATTAATGAGCCGGAAAACTTCCCGTGGATAATCCAATGAGGTGGATAAAAAGGTCCTGAACTCCTTGGCATGAAGTCAATTCCAAGAGAATTCCCTTTGCCTCTAATCCCTGCAGGCAGAATGGCCCAATCCTGGCTTTTCCTGGAATTTTAGGGTGTTGCCAGCCTTGTTATTGGAATTTTCTGTGTGTTTTTTTGGGAAGCAAATTTTATAAATTTATAACAAAAATCCAAGCTACGGGAGAATTTTGTATTCCTAAATGTATTCATTCCTTGTTTTTTATTCCAGGATCCATCAGAAATCCTAGGTTTAGGCCAGGATTTGTTGGTGTGGAGTTTAACCCGAATTTAAGCCATTCCTGGGTTCCAGACTGGGAAAATCCTTAATTTTATCCCCATTTTTAATTAGTCTCGTTAGGATCTTATAAAATCCGTAAATAAATGGAGCTTTTGATGAATTTCCAGGATGTTTTTCCCATCCCAAATCCAAAGAAATCCCTCTAAAACCTGGGTTTTCCTGCCAGGTTTCAGTGGAGTTTTACTCAGGTGGGTTTAATTCCAATTTGAGGCTTCAACATTGTCATGGTTTAAGCCGGAATTTACTCAAAATTTGGGAATATCCTGGAAAATTCCCTAATTCCAGCTGGTTTTCCATAGGATTGGCTGTTTAGGGTGTGATTCCTGCAATTTGTAATTATGATTTTAATTAATTAGAATTAAAGAATACAGAATTCCTTCAATAGATCCTAAAATCCTTCAATAATCCTAAAATCCATGGAAAATTCCCTTTTTGTCCCACACTCCAGAGGTGCCAAATCTTCCCGGTGATTTTTCCAGGGAGTGCATAATGAATTCATCCAAAATTAATTGGATCAGCTCTTAATTAGCTCCTGGTTAATTACAATATGCAAATCACCATTAATTAAGAGGGTGGGGAGGACCTGGCAGAGCTTTCCCAGAAATTCTGTGGCTGCCTCATCCCTGGAATTGTTTAAGCCAGGCTGGAGCAACCTGGGATAATGGGAATTGTCCCTGCCCATGGCGGAAATGTGGGAATGAGGGGATGGATCCCAATCCAAACCGGGAATGCTGGAGCTGAGGGAATTATGGAGCAGAGCTGGTGGGATGGAAGGGTCTGGAATTCAGAGGTGACATCAGTCGGGAGCAAAAATCCATCTGGGAATAATTCTCCAAAGGGAAGGCGGGAATTGGAGCCAAAGGGCGATGTTGGCACGGGAATAAAGGGATGGGAAGCGCCATGGACAGAAATCCCATGGGAATCTGGGAGTTGATGGGAAATCCTGGAAAGTGTCCAGGCAGAGGGGAGGGCAGGAAAACTCTGGGAGAGGTTTGATTTCCAGGGATGAGCTGATCCCAAAAATCCTTTCCAACCCATGTCATTTTGGGATGCTGGGATTTAGGAATTGTGCAGTTCACGGACCTGGAAAAAAACGGTCTGGGATATTCCCTCCCTATCCCGAATCCAAGATTTTATGTGGAGAAGGAGCATCAGCATTAATCCTTGCCTTAAATCAGATCTTGGGAAAGAATTCCTGGCTGGGAGGGTGGGATGGAATTCCCAGAGAAGCTGTGGCTGCCCCTGGATCCCTGGGAATGTCCAAGGCCAGGTTGGACATTGGGGTTTGGATCCACCTGGGATAGTGGGAGATGTCCCTGAACATGGAATGGGGCTGGAATTAGATGGGATTTAAGGTCCTTTCCCCCCCAACCATTCCATGATTCCAGGACTTTATGCTCCCAGAAAAGACAGGATCCCATTCCATCTTTCCAGCCTTCAGAATTCCACGTGCTGAGTCCAGCCCCTTCCCCTAAACCGCTCCTGCTTTCCCTATTTTCCGTCATCAGCTTTCCCAAAATTCCAGGATCCTTGTCATTGTCAATGGAAAAAAGCTTGGAGCTTTGGGACTTGGTCCTTCCATGGAGTCTGGAAGTTCAGGAGCCTCGGGTTGCTCCAGAGGATTTGGTTGGATACTGGGAAAAGGTCCCTCATGGAAAAGGCTCTCCAGGCCTGGCACAGGGGGTGGAATCCCCATTCCCATTTCTTCCACCCCTTTATTCCTCCCTTTTCTTCCCACTTTTCTTCCCCTTCCCCACCTCCTTTATTTTCCCTTTTCCCTTTTTTCCCTTATTTCCATTTTTTCCCTTATTTTCCCTATTTTTCATTTTTTCCCATTTTTTCCTTTTTTCTGTTTCTTTTCTTTCTCCCTTCTTTCTCCCTTCTTTCTCCCTTCTTTCTCCCTTCTTTCTCCCTTCTTTCTCCCTTCTTTCTCCCTTCTTTCTCCCTTCTTTCCCCTTTTTCCCCCTTTTTCCCCCTTTTTCCCCTTTTTCCCTTATTTTTCCTATTTTTCCCATTTTTCCCTTTTTTCTACTTTTCACCCTTTTTCCCATTTTTCCCCCCCCTCTTTTGCCCCACTTTGTTTCTTTTTTTTCTTTCCCCCTTTTTCCTTTTTTTCCCTCCCCCCTTTTTTTCCCCTTTTTTCCCCTTTTCCCCCCTTTTTTCCCTTCCCCCTTTTTTTCCTTTTTTCCCCTTTTTTCCTTTTTTTCCTTTTCCCCCTTTTTTCCTTTTTTCCCCTTTTCCCCCTTTTTTCAACTTTTTTCCCTTTCCCCCCTTTTTTCCTTTTTTTCCCCTTTTCCCCCTTTTTTCCCTTTCCCCCTTTTTTTTTTCCTTTTTCCCCTTCCCCCCCTTTTTTCCCTTTTTTCCCTTCCCCCCCTTTTTTTTCCTTTTTTCTCCCTTTTCCCTTTTTTTCCCTTTCCCCCTTTTTTCCCCTTTTTTCCCTCTTTTTCCTTTTTTACCCTTTCCCCCCTTTTTCCCCTCTTTTCCCATTTCCCCCCCTTTTTTCCCTTTTTTCCCCTTTTTCCCCTCTTTCTCGCCGATTTTTCCTCTCCCAACCTTTTTCCCTCAGCGTTTTCCCAGCTGGATAACAAAGGGTCCGAGTTCATCCAGCACCATTTGCTTCAATACATCAGAGGTGAGCAGGGAAGCGAGAAAACCGGGAATACGATATCCCGGGATCCTGAACCTCCCCTGACCTCCGGCTCCCGGAATTCCGTGGTCAATAATCCAACATTCCCCCCTTCCAAAGGGATGGCCGGGAATGTCCCCACGGAGCGAGCGTCCCCCCAGGGGTCCCCAGGGGTTACTCAGGGGTGGCTTCACAATGTGCAACTCTGCCAGGATTCGGGATCGTTCCGGGAACGCTCCGAATCCCGGTCCCGGAGCCAGGTGTGGAGGCGGAAAAGGGGAATTTCATCTCTCCCAACAGCACGGCGCGGTGGGAATGTGGTTCAGGAGGAGTTTTTCCCTCTGGGAGATGGGATTAGGCAGGATCCCAGCATGGGTCCCAATTTAACTCCGTGTCCCGGCAAGGAATCGAGCGCCGGGAATTCCTGAAGTTCAAGGAGCACTGGCCCAGAAGTTGTTCCTGCGGAACAGATGGATTTGGGAAAAGCATGGGAGAGGAGGTCATTAGGGGGTGACCTGTCACCTTCGATCCGTCACCGGCATTCCCAACCGGGAGAAAAGCCACGGGAATATTCTCCTTTGCCGTTGGAAGGAGATGTTCCCGTTTATTCCGTTTATTCCATGATTATTGTTTATTTATTAGCTCTGATTGAGGTGGAAGATGCGGAAATTCCTGACGGACACAACACAAATCCCTCTTTCCCTGTCCCCAAGAATATTCCCATTTTTCCCACAAAAGGGAATATCTGCCCTTGCCAGCCACCTGAGGAAAACTCCAAGGAAGAGATGCTGGAAAAACATGGGATGAAGTTGTGCCCTGGAACATGAAAAATGTCATGAATTACAAAAAACAGGTTTAAAAAGAAAAATGAGCTCGAGGCTTCCCAAATTTCGTGGCAGCCAAATCCTGGAGGAGAATTCCAGAGGGTTGGGAGATGCCTGTGCTTCCCTAAATGCTGTTAAATCCCATCATGGATCTGGTCCGGACAATGGGATCCGACCGGTTCCTCCTGGAAGGTTGGGAAGTGCTAATTCCATGGAGTTTGCATCAGGCTGAAGTGGGAGCTGATAAATTCATCCGGATGGGGAGTGATGGCAGCTCCAGGGATTCCATTTCCCTTCTGGAATTTCCCTCTTGGGAAAAAAAAAAGAAACCAAACCAACCCAGATCCTGATTTTCATGTGGGTTTGATGTGGGGAGCGCAACATTCCATGGATTTCTGTCATTCCACACTTTCCTTGGATGCTGCAGCAATTCCAGGCATTTTTTGGGACAACGTCCGTCCCACTGGGCCTCTCTGAGCACCTCCGAATAAAAGCAGGAATTTTTGGGAGATTCGGAGAACCTTCTCCCTTCACTTTAGGCTCCATCCTGACTCCTCCTCATCCATCATTTTCCAAAGGCTTTGGACAGGGATTTAGGAGCTCCTGAACTCTGGAATTTTGCCTCTGCCTTTTTATGGACCAACTCCTTAAATCCCAGTGGATCCCTTGTATCTCCATGGAATTTCCCTGCTGGGAAACATGGGGAATGTCCTTGACAGAGCTTGAAGGGAAAATCAGGATTTCTTTTTTTCCGTCATTCTCCTCATTTCCAAATTTTAAGTCTTTAGTTCCAGCTCTCTCTACAAGAAGCATTCCAGCCACCTGGATAATGGGATATTTATCCAAGGATTCTTGGGGTCACCGCCAGAGGAAGAACCTCCAGTACAAACCAGTACAAACCAGTACAAACCAGTACAAACCAGTACAAACCAGTACAAAAGGAGTTCTTTGGTTTCCTGCGAGAGAATTTTTGGGATTATTTTTAAACCTTTTTTAGGGGGCCCAGCTGCTATCAAAGCCCCAGGGACCAGGATTCCAAGCCTGGAATAAATTCCTATGGAATTTGGGAGGGATTTTGGGAATCGAGTCACGCCATGACAGTAAAAAAAAATTCCCAGAATGAATTGGGATTCAGCCTGGAGAAGAAAATCTTTGGAATGAGCAAATTGGGAACTCCCAGGGCCTAAAGGGGCTCCAGGAGAGCTGGAGAGGGATTTGGGACAAGGGCTGGAGGGACAGGAGCCAGGGAATGGCTTCCCACTGGGAAAGGGGAGCTTGGGCTGGGATCTTGGGAAGGAATTGCTGGCTGGGAGGGTGGGGAGGGGCTGGGCTGGAATTGCCAGAGCAGCTGTGGCTGCCCCTGGATCCCTGGGAATGTCCAAGGCCAGGCTGGATCCACCTGGGATAGTGAGAGGTGTCCTTGTCCATGGATTGGGTGGGAATGGGATGGGATTTAAGGTCCCTCCCAACCCAACCCAACCCAACCCAACCCAACCCAACTCAACCCAACCCAACCATTCCAGGATTCCATGGCTCTGTGATTTTCTAGGATGGGGGAATATGAGGGACAAAATTTTTTGAGGAGATTTAGTGGCTTTTTGATCCCAAACCAGCTCTTCCAAGGAAAAGGCGCTGAGAAGGAGCCTCATCCCTTTCTGTCGGGATCCAAAGGGAAAGAGTCGGAGCACGGACCAGGATCTGCTCCATGGGACACGGGGAATGGGCAGGAACCGATCCCAGGAAGTTCCACCTGGACAGGATGAAGAACTCCTTGGAATAATCCCAGAGAGGGGGTGGAGTCTCCTCCCTGGGGATATTCCAGAGCCATCCAGACACGATCCTGGGATGGCCTTACTGGAGCAGGGAGCTGGGATAGAGGATCCTGTCCATAAATCCCATAAATTCCACTTCCATTTTCTCTTCCACAGAAGTTTCTGGTGGACCCTTGGGAGCACCTGGATCACAAGCTGGAAATCCTGGATTTTATACCCACAGAACATTCCCAAACTGCAGCAGCAGCAGCAGCAGGAGCAAATTTTCATGGAATTTGCTGGAAAAAAAAGCTGATTTTCCCAAGCCAAAACCATTTTCCAAGGTCCTTTCAGTCCATAGGAATTTGTCACTCTCCATATTTCCGGATCCCGTGATGGATATGAAGAAGTTTTCCTTGTGAGTCAAGTAGAGGGAAGGAATTCCTTTGGATCAAGAAAACAGGGATGAATTTGAATGGAAACACCCGGATCCGGCCGGGATGAATGTCCTTAATAAATTCAACACTCCCGACATTCCAAAGAGCTTCCCTGGCAAGGTCAGGCTGCCATTAAAGCTGGAAAAGAAGGATTTTGTGGATGGAATTTCACCACTGCCCTGATTCCCTTTGGAATTTTCCTGGATGCTGGAGGGAGAGGCAGAGATCTTCGGGACCTGATCCAGGTTGGGATAATGTGAGTTCCACCAGGGATGTGTCAGTTGGGATGTTGGATTCCTTCCCAAAGTTCAAGAGGATGGCAGAGAATTCCTGGGAAAGAGGGGGCTGTCCCCAGGACCTGGCTGGGCTCTGGGATAGTGGAAGGGCAGGAATTCTGTGGGAATATTATATCCAAGGAATGTGGGGCTGGAAGGGATTTCCTCATCCCTTTCCCTGCTTGGATGCGAGTTCAGGGACAGCTCAGGAGTTCCTGATGGATTTCTGCCTGACATATCCATAAAAATCCTGGGAAAATCATTTTAGGTGCATCCTTATCCCAAAACCCTTCAGGTTTCTTTTTCCTATCAAACCTAATTGTGCTTTTTTGGGATTAAAAGCAGGAATTCTTCATCCACCAGGAGCCAACAGGGACCAGAGGTGGCTTCTCCCTTTGGAGATCAATTCCATGTGTTTGAATCCCATTATCCTGGCTTTGAATCCCGTTATCCTGTTCTTCCTCAGCTCTCCAAGCTCTGGATTAATCAGCTCCAATCTGAACCTTAATCCCAGTTGTGGTTCCTCCTAAATCAAATTCCATGGAATCATAACGTATGGAGATACACATAAAAGATTATTTGAGTTCATGGAATCACAGAATTATGGAATGGTTTGGGTGGGAAGGGACCTTAAAACCCATCCCATTCCCACCCCATCCAGTTCCAGGGACACCTCCCACTGTCCCAGGTGGATCCAAGCCCCAGTGTCCAACCTGGCCTTGGACATTCCCAGGGATCCAGGGGCAGCCACAGCTGCTCTGGGAATTCCAGCCCAGCCCCTCCCCACCCTCCCAGCCAGCAATTCCTTCCCAAGATCCCAGCCCAAGCTCCCCTTTCCCAGTGGGAAGCCATTCCCTGGCTCCTGTCCCTCCAGCCCTTGTCCCCAGTCCCTCTCCAGCTCTCCTGGAGCCCCTTTAGGCCCTGCCAGGGGCTCGCAGCTCTCCCTGGAGCCTTCCCTTCTCCAGGGGAACATTCCCAGCTCTCCCAGCCTGGCTCCAGAGCAGAGGGGCTCCGGAATCCTGGAATGGTTTGGGTTGGAAAGGACCTTAAATCCCATCCCATTCCCAATCCATCCATGTTCAGGGACACCTCTCACTATCCCCGGTGGCTCTAAGTCCCAGTGTCCAACCTGGCCTTGGACACTTCCAGGGATTTTAGCCCTGGCCAGGCCTCCTTTGGTGAGAACAAACCCCATCCCATCCCACCCCATCCCACCCCATCCCACCCCATCCCACCCCATCCCATCCCATCCCACCCCATCCCACCCCATCCCACCCCATCCCACCCCATCCCACCCCATCCCACCCCATCCCATCCCATCCCATCCCATCCCATCCCATCCCATCCCATCCCATCCCATCCCATCCCATCCCATCCCATCCCATCCCATCCCATCCCACTTGGGGTTAATTCCAACCCCCCTCTGTCCTTTCCGCTCCTTCCCAGCTCCGTTATTTATTTATCCCTTGAATCTTTTCAAACCATCCCAAGGAGGGGTAAATCCCGGAACGAGGGAAGGAAAATAAACTTCAGGAATGTTTAACAGCCTCCGCTGAGGGCAATCGAGGGATGAGCGTAAACAATTCCTGACCTGGAATCTTTCACCTCTTCCCGCAAAAATTCCATCACTCCTTTCACCATATGAGGGCACAATCTCCTTATTTTTAGGATTCCGGGCGTATTCCACAATGGATATTGTCAGCAGCGCTTTTCCCTGGAATAATTAAAGGAATGGGATGTGAGGAACCGGAGCAGGGCTGACCTGACTCCGGGATCCAGGGAAAAAAGGATCCCCGAATCTGCGTGGATATTCCCATTATATTAAGGAAAAGCACATTCCCATGGCTGGATTGCTGGGAATGTTGGGAAGAACGGGAGGAAATAACTGCTCCCTCCCAACCTTGCTTCCGGAGCAGGTAAAACTCAGGATCTGAATGGATTTTAAAGGAAAAATGTTGGCACAGGTGGTTGGTTCTTTCCCTTCGGATCCTTGAGCTGCTCCACAGGTTCCCAAGGATGGAATTCTTGGAGTGTCCCTAAAACTGCCAAGTCAATGTCATTCCATAGGTCCTGGTTCAGAGGAATTCCAGGGATAAGCAGAGGTGTCCAGGTCCTTTTTTCCCTCCCTGCAGGAATTTCCAACTCATTCCTTCGTCCATCAATCCTCAGCTCTCTCCTGGCTTTTTTTTTTTTTTTCCTAAGGATGCTCTGGTTCTCCCTTCCTCCCTGCAGGAATTTTTCATTCCTGATATTCCCATGGGGTTCCTGTCCATGCCTTATCTCCTTTGGGAAGAGCAGCACTTCCCACCATCCCTTCGCCCCTCATTCCCACTCATCCCGCTCTCCACTCGGAATTTTAACCCCATTTGGGAAGCAGCTTTGGACAAAGACACGGCATTAAATAAAACCACCCCACTTCATCCCAAAAAAAAACCCCAGGAATAGTGCAGGCACTGTTTTTCCACCATGGATTTGGAAGGGGACAGAGGGAAGAAGCAGGAATGGGGATGATTTTTAGGATCGGGAATGTGCTGCTGGAAATGGGAGATTTTACTTCCCTGTCCCTGACAATTCCTGTCCCCAAAACGACCTTTTTATTCCACCTCTCTTCCCTATTTTTTTTTTTTTTAAATCCATGAAAAATGAACCAGGGAACAGAAACATAAGGAACAAATCAGGGGAAAAAAAAAAAAATCCTTCCCAGATTTTCCACCGTGCCTGTGGAGCGAGGACTAATTTTCTTTTCCTTTTATTCTTCGGGAACAGAATGAAAACGGAATCCATCATCTTTTTTTAGGATCGTTGCTCATCCTCCTCTTTCTCCGGGATGGTTTGTGCATCTCCAAGAGCTCCTCCCGGATCCCCCCTTGGAAAAATTGGAATCCTGGCTGGTTTTTGGTGGCACTCGGACGGTTGCACAAGGAAAAGGTCAGGAGGGACGGGAGCAGTGAGTCAGGCAGGGAGGGAAAGGAAGCCGGAGCTTTTCCAACTGAAATCCCGCCACGGATCCCGCATGATTCCAAAGGCAAAATGAATCCCAGCCGCTCCGTGTTGTTGTTGACGTTCCCAATCCCGGGCGGATTTGACGCCGCAGGAGCGGCTCACGTTTGAGTCGAAGTGACCCGAGTGCCGTGAAAAATGATGGAAGTGGGAATGGTTTTGGGATGAGTCAGCAGCCACGGCTTCCAGAAGCCGTGTGGGGAACCCGAAATATTCCACGGGAATGGCCCGGATTGTTTAAGGGATGCATCCATTCCGGAGAGGTTGGATCTGGTGCTGAATTTAAGCTCCAGGCCCTCTCCTGGACTGGGAATGGCTGCGGTGGGAGTTGGGAATTGCTGTCCTGCCTGGAGCTAAATATTCCAGCCCTTCCCAGGGAGCTTCTCCTATGGATTTTTCTCTGTTCCCAATCTTCATCTTATTCCCAATCCCGGCTCCTGCACTCACAGAATCATGGAATGGACCTTAAATCCCACCCCATCCATGGGCAGGGACAGCTCCCACTATCCCAGGTGGATCCAAGCCCCAATGTCCAGCCTGGCCTTGGACATTCCCAGGGATCCAGGGGCAGCCACAGCTGCTCTGGCAATTCCAGCCCAGCCCCTCCCCACCCTCCCAGCCAGCAATTCCTTCCCAAGATCCCAGCCCAAGCTCCCCTTTCCCAGTGGGAAGCCATTCCCTGGCTCCTGTCCCTCCAGCCCTTGTCCCCAGTCCCTCTCCAGCTCTCCTGGAGCCCCTTTAGGCCCTGCCAGGGGCTCGCAGCTCTCCCTGGAGCCTTCCCTTCTCCAGGGGAACATTCCCAGCTCTCCCAGCCTGGCTCCAGAGCACAGGGGCTCCAGAATCCTGGGATGGTTTGGGATGGAAGGGACCTTAAATCCCATCCCATCCCATCCCATCCCATCCCATCCCATCCCATCCCATCCCATCCCATCCCATCCCATCCCATCCCATCCCATCCCATCCCATCCCATCCCATCCCATCCCAACCCCATCCATGTTCAGGGACACCTTTCATTATCCCTGGTTGCTCCAAGCCCCTTCCATGTCCTTCCCCAATCCCAATTTTCTGCTCCACGACCAGGTGTGTGCATGGAAAAGGGATTGTTCCATTCCAGAGGGTTCCTGTGGCCTTGGCTGGGTTTGTTCCCACTGAGATTCACCCAAAATCCCAGAAGGTTGGAGCAGTCTCGGATCCCATTCCGGTGTAGAACTGAGTAACAAGGAATGTTCTCCTGTGGAGAATGTGGATTTTCCTGGAAAAGCCTGGACTTCCCAGGGAATTGAACGGCATCTACAGCCATTTCCCCATTCCCAGAAAAGCCGTGGCTGCCCCTGTATCCCGGGAAGTGTCCAAGGCCAGGTTGGACGGGGCTTGGAGCACCCTGGGATAGGGGAAAGTGTCTCTGGAGTTGGATCCAGATGGACTCTAAGGTTCCTTCCAACCCAAACTGTTCCCTGATTCTGATTCCCATTGATTTTCCATGGCCTTTCCAGAAGGGAAAGGGTTTTCCTCGGCTTTCTTCTCCTATCCAACAGCAGTTTTGGGTATTCCATGACATCCCAAATGGAATTCGATATCCGATTTCAGGGAACTGAGCCTTATCCTGAACTCTTGTCAAGGCATCGGAAGCAGCATCTTGGAATTAGGGCTGGGAATACTCCAATGCTCCTTCCCTTTCCCATTTCCCAGGAAACACAGCTGTCCATGGTGTGATGTCCTCGATCCTTGGATTAGGCTCCGGCACAGAAAATGAAGGAAAATCCGGCATTTTTATTGCACAGGTCGTGATCCAGGTGCTGATTTCTCCTGGACACAAGGAAGGGGGTATGGAATGTGCCATTCCCAAATCCTGGTCTCTTCCTGGCCTTGGACCTGCTCTTTATCCTGCTTGGCAGGCGCTGGAATTTGACTGGAGTGAAGCTGCTCCTAATTCCAGGATTCTCTGTGTTCCCAGCACGGCGAAGAATTCCATACGTGGCCTCCGGAGCCCAGAGATCCATGGAGATGCTCAGGATCCATCCGGAGCCGGAGCTGTGGCCCTTGGGAACAGGATGTGACCAGGAATGGTGGCCAAGGTGTCTCCCAACTTTCCCTCTCCACAGGCCCTTGGGAAACGACATCCAGCACTTCCATAATTTCATTCCCTGGGTTTGTTGCTGCCTTTTTCCCGTTTTAATTCCAAATAGACCCCTTTTCCTCCAGCTGGATTTGGGAATGGACAGTAGACACAACTCATTCCCACTTTTCCCAGCTTGGTTTTGCCATTAATTTGGGCTGGATCACTTAGTTATTAATGAATTAAACGTGTTATTAATTAATCATTACTATTAATGTATTAATGTTCATATATTAATAATTTATAATTATTAACTAAAAAGACAACGATAATCCAGATAAAATTCCAAGCCGGGAAAGCGAGGAGGGAGAGACTTCAGGAAGAGTCCCAGGATCTTCAAGAATAGGTGGAAAAATGGGAGAAATCTCAAGGAAAAAAGGTCCTGGCAGATGTGGGGGTGGGAAATAGGGAAACTCCAAAGGGAAGGGTTTTAGTAGGAAAAGCATCTGGATAAAATTAGAGCCGGAAAGTGCTCGGGAGAGGCAAAGAGAGGAACAAAAATTTTATGGGATTCACCAACAAACCCGCTCTGTTTTTTAGGAAAAAAACCCCAAATCCAGGGGTTATTTTTATCCTCCTTCCCCAAATGAAAGAACCGAAATTCCAAAAATAAAAAGAAGCGGAGAAAGTCTTTCCTTCTCTTCAACTCCTGTGGAAAATCCCCCTGATCCCCACTTTATAAAGCCATAAAAAAACTTGGAAGTCAATCCTGGCAGATGCTGGCGGGGCTGGTGGTGGAGGCTCAGATTTTTCGGGATGAGAGGGCTTGGAAAAATGCTCGGCTTTGGAATTGTTCTTAAAGGTCAGCAGGGTGGAGAAGGGAAAAACACGGAGCCGGGAGCTTTTCCCCCTGGATTGAGCCAGGGAGCTCCCGGTGATATCTTGGAATGATGTCTCCCATGGAACGGAGAATTCCAGGATATGTTTTTTTGGGAATGGCCAAACCCTTCCTAGGTTTTGCATCCAAGGTGCCTAAATCCATAAAATTGCCCCATTCAGTTGGAATTCCAGGGCCAAATTCCCTCTGGCTGCTCCTTAAATCCAAGCCTGAGGTGCTGGAGCTGAGGAGGGAGAGCTCATCCACGTTTTTTCCCCTCTCCAAGTGCTTTTGGTTTTCCCTTGGAGAGAGAAAATTCCCGATTTTGGTGCCTCATGGCAATTCCAAGGTGGAATTCCATCGTTTATTCCACACCTCCGATGGATCCTGTGGTGCTTCTCCCTAAAGATTCCCTTGGAGAAGAGGAGGGGTTAAACCAGAGCCCGGAATTGCACCTAGGTAGAAATAATTCCCAAATTCCGCTCTTCCCAACATCCACTGAGGAGCTGTCCCAGGGAAAGCTGAGATGGAACTCAGGAAGTGGTGAAAGATGGGATCAACCCCAGAATTCCAAGGAAAATGTCCAAAATGGGTAAATCCGTGACATTCCAGCCTTTTTTCCTGCTTGGATGTCAACCTGAGCCTCAGGTTTGCTTTTCCTGAGGCATCAGGGATGGAGAAACTCCGGTTTTTAGGGAAAAGGGGTGGGAAAAGGAACTGGAATCCCTGGAATTGAGACAGAGGTAACTCACCTGAGTCTGGTTCTGAATTCCAGGCAATTCCTGAATTCCTGGTTGTGTCTTGGATCCAAGGGAAGGAGAACAGGCACATTCCCATGGAACTTGAGGGATTTTTAGGATATTATTCCTAAGGAAATTTCCCTGTCGGAGCATTCTGGAGCACCTCTGGATATTGAGCTTGTTCAAAGACAAACGTCAGCATTCCAAAGAGAAAAGATTCCCAGAATAATTTTCCATGGATAAAAAAAGAAATTCATTCCCCCCCGTCAACCTTGCTCCAGCTGAAGGATCCAGGGAATCCCAAACTATGGAATACACCCCGCATTCCATGGGGTGGATTCAGAGGTTTTAGGACGATTTTGTGGGATAAATCTGTGGATCAGGTTTGTTGCCGTCCTGATGGGTTTTGTCGTGGACACTGGGAATTCTTTTATCCCGGAATGACTTTTCCCTGCCGAGGCCGCTCTGTGCCCTCCTTCCACGGATTCCCTGAGCCCTCAGGCACCTCTTGGTGGAGAATCCCATCCCAGCCTGGCCTTGGACATTCCCAGGGATCCAGGGGCAGCCACAGCTGCTCTGGCAATTCCAGCCCAGCCCCTCCCCACCCTCCCAGCCAGCAATTCCTTCCCAAGATGCCAGCCCAAGCTCCCCTTTCCCAGTGGGAAGCCATTCCCTGGCTCCTGTCCCTCCAGCCCTTGTCCCCAGTCCCTCTCCAGCTCTCCTGGAGCCCCTTTAGGCCCTGCCAGGGGCTCGCAGCTCTCCCTGGAGCCTTCCCTTCTCCAGGGGAACATTCCCACCTCTCCCAGCCTGGCTCCAGAGGAGAGGAGCTCCAACCCTCGGAGCAACTCCGAGGTCTCCTCTGGATTCACTCCAACACCTCCATATCCCTCTTATATTCCCCCATCTCCACTCATGACCTCCATAAAAAAGCAGGAATTTCAATGTGGGATTTGCAGGTGGCACTGGCCGGGAATCTTCTCCAAAACAAACTCCACCAGAGGGAGAACCAGGCTGGAAAACTGCGCCGCAATTCCAAGGGCACGATCCCGAAATGCCGGGGGTTGGAGTGAGGTTAAGCAGCCTAAAAAAAACCCTGGAGGGAGGCAGGGAAGAGCCAGAGGGGAAGGATCTGGGGTTTGGGATGAATCACGTTGGGAATGAGTCAGCAGCTGCTGTTCTATCCCAGGATTTATAAACAAGTTCATGATCCCTGGGACACGGAGGGAATTTTTCCGCTCCGGGGCTGGGACAGGGATTAGTTGACAATCTTGTGGATTTAGGGCTCTGTGTCCTTTCCAAAAAAAAAAAAAAAACCCAAAAAAAAAGGAAGAGAAATCCCATAAAATCGATTTGGGTACTAAAACACAGCCCATGATGACCCAGGGGTGGTTTAATCCAGGGAAAAGAAAGGAAATGGGAATTTTGGGATTTGTTTGATTTTGCCGCCCTTTTAGCCCAGCTTTTGTTTGATTTGTGATGTCAGAATTCCTTCGGATCCACAAAAACCACGGAGACTCCGTCCTGTGACATCGTGCCGTCATTCCCATACCCTGGATCCTTGGAATTCCTGCATCTCAGCTCCTCAGCTTCCTTCCTGCTGTAGGAATTGGGAAAATACCCCTGGAAAAGTCTTGGAGAGGTCACCTGGAATCGTGTCCTTCCCAGAGGATCATCCCTGTGTCCGAGGCCTCCCAGGGGTTTGGGTAATCTATTTCTAGAACTTGGAATTCCATCCCTAAATTCCTGGCTCTTTTTCCATCTTTCTGCTGGACTTGCTGGATTTTCCCTGTGGAATCCACAACCTCAATCCTTAAAAAGTCTTAAAAATTTGGGAATTTTACCCCTTGATTTCCTAGGAAGGAATTATTTTGTTGTTTATTTGGAATTCCCGGTTGCTCCCGTTTTTTCAGAGTGTTGTTCCTTCAAGTGCTGCTCTGGAAAAGCTGGAGTGCCAAAGCTTAGGAATTTTAGGATAATTAAGTTGGAAAAGGCCTCCAAATCCATCAAATCCAACCTTTGAGCAAACACCACCACGTCCACAAATCCACATCCTGAAATATCCACTTGGACACTTCCAGGAATGGTGATTCCGAGTTTTTTCCGGTGCTTGAACATTCTTTGAGTGAAGGAATTTTTCCTGCAGGAATTTTTCCCCTCTAGGGATGAGGAATGGTGTCCATGATAAAGCATGGAATGGGTTGGGATTAGGAGGGACCTTAATTCCCATCCCCATTCCATGGGCAGGGACAGCTCCCACTATCCCAGGTGGATCCAAGCCCCAATACCCAACCTGGCCTTGGACATTCCCAGGGATCCAGGGGCAGCCACAGCTGCTCTGGCAATTCCAGCCCAGCCCCTCCCCACCCTCCCAGCCCCATCAATTCCTTCCCAAGATCCCAGCCCAAGCTCCCCTTTCCCAGTGGGAAGCCATTCCCTGGCTCCTGTCCCTCCAGCCCTTGGCCCCAGTCCCTCTCCAGCTCTCCTGGAGCCCCTTTAGGCCCTGGAAGTGCATCCATTCTTTTTTGGGCTCACCAGGATGAAAATGCCAACAGAATTCCCAAGGGACTCCTCATTTCCCATGGAAGGTGGACACTGAGCTGATCCCAACAGGATCAGGAGAAGAGCCGAGGGCCCTGCAGGAAATCTGGGAATGCAGGGCTAAAAATCCCTGTTCTCTCTCCCCAACCTGGATCCCGAGTTCCATTTCCATCCCCTTTTGGACACAAACTCCAGCAGGGATGAGTCACCCCCTGGAGAGGCCAGGATGGATGGAATTTATCCCATGGGGCCAGAACGTGCTCCCTGTAAACCTGGAAATAACCCCCAAAAACCTCCATGGACTTTCAACACTCCCAAAATCCAACCTCTGGCTCGGAGCGCGAATTCCTCAGGAGCGGCTGTTGCATCCCTGGAGGAAAAGCAGGAAAACAAAGGGATCCGTGCTGATAAACAGGGACTGTTGTTCAATGGATTGGAGGATTTTTGTGGAGACAGAGTCGGATTTCAGGCTTCCCGCTCGTAAATAAATGCTCCGGGATCCTGGAGCTGCGGCCGCCTCCGAGCTGTGAGGGCAGGAATTGGGAAAATGTGAAAAATGGAACAATTCCTTTCCTTCCCTGCAGGATCCCAACTTCCAGGGAGAGGGCAGGGCCCAGGCAGAGAGCAAACCCCAGGGAAACACAGATGGGAATTCCTGGTGGGAAGAATTCCAGGCAGGGAGAGGAGGGAGGTTTATTCCCGATTCCAGGTCACCTGTGCTGGGTTGAGTGGGGGATGGGAGGGATTGGGAGGGGTTAAATAGGGCTGGGGATTCCCCATGGGATGGGAATTCCTACCTGGATGCTGCTCCAGGTGCCAGGGAGAGCTCAGTGCCACTGATCCTCTTTGGAGTTATCCTGATATCAGGAGGACGTGGAGCTGCTGGAGCCAATCCAGAGGAGGCCCTGGAGCTGCTCCAGGATTCTGGAGCCCCTCTGCTCTGGAGCCAGGCTGGGAGAGCTGGGAATGTTCCCCTGGAGAAGGGAAGGCTCCAGGGAGAGCTGCGAGCCCCTGGCAGGGCCTCAAGGGGCTCCAGGAGAGCTGGAGAGGGACTGGGGACAAGGGCTGGAGGGACAGGAGCCAGGGAATGGCTTCCCACTGGGAAAGGGGAGCTTGGGCTGGGATCTTGGGAAGGAATTGCTGGCTGGGAGGGTGGAGAGGGGCTGGGCTGGAATTGCCAGAGCAGCTGTGGCTGCCCCTGGATCCCTGGGAATGTCCAAGGCCAGGTTGGATATTGGGGCTTGGAGCAGCCTGGGATAGTGGGAGCTGTCCCTGCCCATGGATGGGGATGGGATTGGATGGAATTTAAGTTCCCTTTCCAACTCAAACCATTCCATGATTCCATGAATACAACAAATACAATTCTAACATCACAAATCCATCCTGGGGGCTTTCAGGAGGAACAGAGGGACAAATAACTTCGGGAAAAGAGCTTTGGAAGCCCAGGGATGTTTTGGACACCTTGGACGTTCTCCTTTGTCCAATGCTGCTCAACCACCCCGACTTTTCCCATTCCGGCCCAGATTCCATTTTCCCCTTCCCATTCCTGGAATTCCTTCCCTAAAAACCCCAGCTGGCCTCGCTTAGCTGGGAGGAGCCATTGAAATCCATCAGGAAGGATGGAAACCAAGGTGAAAGGCCGGAATTCTCAAGGGATTGTGTCAGGATTACTCCTGTGGATATCTCCCTTCCCAGCCTCCATCCCGGTGGATTTAACCTGGATCCCACCCTCTGGAGCAGCCACTGGATGAGTGCAGATCCCTGGATCCAGGGGGAGGGAGGTTCATGTTCCTGGATGTCTTGGAAGGAGCCATCCATGATTCCCACAAGGAAAATCCCGCTGAATATCCAAACTCCATCCCAGGAACTGCTCCAGCCCTCGTCCGTTACCTCCCCTTTCCCAAACAGGAATTCTGTTGGATTTTAAAATTCATAAAAAAAAAAAAAAAGGGAAAAATAAGGAAAAGCAACCCCCACCATGATCCATAGGGAGAATGGCCTGGAAAAACCTTGGAAAAGGAGAAGGAAGGATGGGAAAAAGGAGGGAGAGGCAGAGGGAGGGCAGATCGGATCGGGAATAGGGCATGGAAGTGGCACAGGGCACCTGTCTTTGTTTTCCAGGGAATTCTCCGTGGAATCCTTTGGCTGGAGGGCTCCTCAGCTTTTCCCACCTTTTCCACCCAGGTGACCACGGAGAAAAATTTGGGATCATGGAAGAAACCTTTGGGATCATGGATGTGGCCTTTGGGTCCATGGAAGTGGCCTTGGGACCACCGGGATGAACTCCAGGAGATTCCTTTGTGTATTCCCAACCCTGCTGATATTCCTGCTTCCATGAGCCTGGGAGTTCTTGATCATGGCAGCTGGAATTCTGTTCCTTTATTCCCTTTTTCCTGATATTTTTCTGCCATTCCTGGGAAGTGGGGAGGGGATGAGCCCACAGGGGTTTTTTGGGATCATAAATGGATTTTCAGGAATTTAGAGAAGGAGGATTTTCCCTCCTCCCTCACCCCGAGAAGTTTTGGGATTTCCAGGACAATTCCAGGACAATTTCAGGACAATTCCAGCCGGCCTTTTCCGGCTTGGGGCTTGGAAAAGCTTCCAAAATGCAGGATGTGGGAGCTGCTCCTGGATCCCAAGGATTCTCTGAAAGGTGGGATAACCTGGCAGGATCCAGAGATCCCTGGAGCGGGCCTGTTCCTGTATCCCAAGGATTTTCTGGGAGTTGGGATAACAGGATCCTCCTGCATCCAGAGATCCCTGGAGCGGGGCTGCTGCTCCTGCCCTGGGATCCTCCTGCTCCGTGGGAATTTTTGTGGCTACAATCCATCATTTTTTATTCCAGGGGAGTAAAACCACAGGGATTTGTCTCCCTCAGCCTCAGTCCCGACTTTCCCCCACTCCCAAGTCCTTTCCCTCCTTTCCATCCCGATGCAAATCCCTTCTCCCCCTCCCGCTTTGAGCAGAGCTTAACTCCGGCGTGTTTTCATTCAGGAATCCGCAGCCTAATCCAGAAAAAACAAAACATTCCCACAAAACCTCCAACTCCGTGAACTCCTGCCCCGGCCTTGACTGCACTCCCTCCTCCCCTCTCTTCCCAACCCCCATCCCGATCCCGCTTTTCCCCCAGCTCGCTGAAGTTTCCAGGAAATTTTTTCTCCCTGATGAAGGCGCTTGCAAAAGCTCCCGAATTCTTGGGAGAGAGCCCAAAAGGAGCTGGGATTGGATGGATTTGCCTGGATTTGGGAGCGGTGGGGTTGGAGCTGGATTCGCACGCGCCGGAGGTGGAGAAAATCCCTGGAAAAGTGGGAGCTCCCCGTTCCTATGAATTTTAGGGGAGGAGCTCTGATTCACCTCGAGGTTGCAGGGAACAGCTGGGCTGGGATTGGGAGAGTGGGAAGAAAACTGGGATGAGGCTGCTGGAACAAATCCCAGGATTCCAGCAGCTCCCAGGTTAATGCTTTTCCCTTTTCCAGCATTCCCAAGGAATGGCTGGGCTGTTCCTTGTGTGTTGTTTTTGGATCAGGACACCCCCATGCCCACTCCCAAATTCAATCCCAAAATTATTGGGATTGGGAAGGGAGTGGGGGATGTTCCCTTTTCCCGTCGAGATTCCTGGGTGTCTCAGCTGGGCCAGGACAACTGGGAAAGGGCTCTTCCAGGTGTGTCCAGGGAAAAATTGGGTGGTGGGGATGATCCCAGAAGAGAATCCTCTGCATCCCAAAGGTGTGTCCTGGGAATCATGGAATGGTTTGGGCTGGGAAGAGACCTGAGAATTCATTCCATTCCTGCCCCCTATCCCTATCCCACCTCCCACTATCCCAGATGGATCCAAGCCCCAATGTCCAGCCTGGCCTTGGACATTCCCAGGGATCCAGGGGCAGCCACAGCTGCTCTGGCAATTCCAGCCCAGCCCCTCCCCACCCTCCCAGCCAGCAATTCCTTCCCAAGATCCCAGCCCAAGCTCCCCTTTCCCAGTGGGAAGCCATTCCCTGGCTCCTGTCCCTCCAGCCCTTGTCCCCAGTCCCTCTGCAGCTCTCCTGGAGCCCCTTTAGGCCCTGCCAGGGGCTCGCAGCTCTCCCTGGAGCCTTCCCTTCTCCAGGGGAACATTCCCAGCTCTCCCAGCCTGGCTCCAGCCCTGGGAGCATCTTCCCTCCTCCACAGCAAACTGAGGATAAAGTGGGAACAGCTCCTGCGGGATCAGGGGTTTGATATTTCCATCAAAGCCCAGCCAGATTCACAGCAATTCCCAGATTCCGGAATCACTTTGAAGGTGACTTTGGATAATTGATACTTTTCCCTCCTTTCTTCCCCTCTTTTCCTCCTTCCCACCCCTCACTTTGTCTCTCCGCAGGGAAATGTTCCACTTCCAGGATTTTCAGGTTTTGGGGTTTTTTGCTGATTTTTCCTTGGCACCATTCCTGACTATTCCACCACAACCATTGGGAGGGCCGGGAGAGGCTCCAACATCGTTTTTCCATGGGATTTGTGGCACAGGGAATGTGGGATGTGGGAAGAGTGACGGGATTGGCGCATCCCAGCCGGGATTACAAGGGATGGGATGGAATCATTCCCTGAATTCCCTTAAAATCAGTATCTTCCATGATCTTGGAGTCTCCATTCCTTGGGAATGACTGACACCCTTATCCATGATTTAGGCCAGAAAATCAGGTTGGTAATTCCCAAATTTCCTCTTAGGCTGCCCCTTCCCTCTGTAGGAGGATATCCCAAAATTATCCGCCGGGAATTCCAACACCTCATGAAACAATTCCTTAAATCCCAGAGTTTTTGCCCCTGAGAATTTGTGCAATCCCTGCCTGCCACAGGATTTCTCCAACCTGAAAACCTGGGAGCACGATAAATGATCCATCCATAATTAAAATCCATAAATAAATGTTTAAAGAGGAATTTCCCATCTTTGAATCCATAAATCCCCTGAAAAACAAAAGGAAAAACACAGCCGGGTTTCAGGGAAAACAAATCCCATCATTTGTGTTACAAATCCCATTTTCCAAGGAATAACAACTTCCAGGGAATGTTTGGTGCCTGGCCTGAGTGTCACCCCCATTCCAGGGACATGGAATTCCAAGGGGTGGACATCGCTTTGTTCCTGCTCCGTTTGCTCCCAGCTGATCCTGGTCCTGTAATTCCCAAATCCCAAATCCCAAATCCTTCCAGGTTGTTTTTTGGAGCTGTTTCAGGTCCTCTCTCTCCAGCAATTTTCTTTTTCCAAGATTTTGTGCCTTCTTTTCCTGTTCTTTTTTCCAGTCTGCATCCTTATCCCGCTTTGGAATTTCCTCGCTGGGATTTCTTCCCCCTTTTTATTGGGATCCATAATGAAGGAGTTTCATTGGAACTGAGGGAATAAATTCTTCCCTGGGATGGAATTCCCAGAGAAGCTGTGGCTGCCCCTGGATGTGTCCAAGGCCAGGTTGGATAAACCTGGGATAGTGGGAGGGAGTTGGAACCAGTTCCTTTCCCAACAAACCAGTTGGGAATTCTGGGATTCCCTGAGTACAGAGGGACTGAGGGGACAAGGGACTGGAATTTGGGATAAATCCATTAAATGACGTTTTCCCACAGGGAATGTGACAGTGGAATAAATACAGATGGAGAATAGCTTTGGAATTTTGTGAAGGAATAGGAAACGATGCTCCCTATAAAAGATGGGATTTGGGAATGTTGTCCGGAATTCTCAGCCTCTCCCTTTCGGTCTGATGCTGGAAAGAGAATTCCCAAAGATTTTAAAGAGCTCCCAGCACTATGGAAAACCTCCCTAAGGAAAATCCTAATGGCACAATTCCCTTTCCAGCTTCATCGGGATTCTCCAGCACATCCCTGGAGATGCTCTGGCTGTGGGAATTCCATGGAGCAGAAACCTGGGAGGGGCCATGGAATCCTGGAATGGTTTGGTTTGGAAGTGACCTCAAAAACCATCTAATTCCAAGCCCTCCATGGACAGGGACACTTTTCCCATGGGAACAAACCTTTCCAAGTGTCTTTATCCCATCCTGCTGAATCCAGGGAAAACCAGGCTCTGGAAAATCCCTTTGGAGAGATTCCCTGCTCCAAGGATTTTCTTTGGAAAACCCTAGGGAAGAGGGTGGCTGATCCAAGTCTGGTGGGAAGTGGCATCTCCAGGAGGGAATGTTCTCCATCCAGCTCCAGGCTCCAGCAGCCTTGGATCATCCAGATGGGAATTCATCTGGAGCATCCAAAGCCTGGAGCTTGAAGGGGTCAAAGCATCTGCTTGGAATGGGCTGCATGGATAAAACCTGGAAAAAAAACAGGAAAAAAAGGAAGCGGGAATAAAAAATAGAAGACATTCCTTAAATGTTCCAAGATTCCCGATTCCTGGTGATCTCCAAGGGAAAAAATGGGATTTTCAGCTCATTTCAATCCCAAATTTTGGTGTCCAAGAGGCCCCGTGTCCCTCTGAGTTCATCCCAAATTCCATCCATCCTCCTTCCCTCAGGTAATTCCCAGCCTTGGAGCCAAGGGATCCAACATCCCTCAGCTGCTGCTGCATGGAATTGGCTCCTTGGGAAAGCTCTGAGCCAAGGGAATTTTGGGAATGACAGAACTTCCATCACCGCTCTCTGGAAGAGGATACAAGGGATGGTGAGTGTTGTTCCTGGGAACGGCCCCATGGACCTGGAAACCCTCTGGAATGTCATGGGATTGGGGGATTCTCTTCCCTGTCATCCCAGTGGGAATGCAATGTGGCATTCCCACCTCTGTCTCATCCCTGTTTTTCCTTAGGCCACACTTGGGGTTTATGCCGGGATTTGGGACCCAAGCTCCATCCTGAAACTCCTCTCCAAGGCACAATTCCGGAGTTTTTGTGCAATCCAAGGATGGCAGCATTTATCCAGCCAGGATTCCCACTGGGAATGCTGCTCTCCACAGGAGGCTCCAGATTTATCCCTGAGCTCAGAAAATCCAGGGAAGTGCCACAAGCCCAGAATTCCTGCTGGAACCACTGTAAGGTTGGAGCAGCTTCCAGGAATTTCCCACCTGTTTAAGGAGGGAATGCAGGGAGGGAAGCAGGAAAAGGGAATCTTCCCTCTATCCCAGCGTTTCCCATATGGATCCCAATCTCCCTCCCAGTCCCTCTTCCCACTGGGAATCCTCCCAGCCTTTCCCTGCCAGGGGTTCTTCCGATCTTTGCCGTTCCCATAATCACAACCAGATGAGCCCGGAGCAGCTCTGACTCAGTCTCCGACATCACCATCCCGAAAATCCAGCTCCCGGCAGGAATTGTCTCCCCCCGGGGACCTCATCCCGCATCCATAAGGAGGTGACTCAGTGCCTGATGATCCATAGGCTGAGCCAAGCACGGATCCGGGCGGGATGAGGCCGGAGGGCAACCAGAAGTCTTTTTTTAATGGAAATTCATCCATTTTTCTCTGAAATCCCTATTCTTGGAAAAGCGGGAGTGTTCCCTGGGAGCAGCCGGATTTGTCATCCCAATGGGTTGTTCCCACATTTCCATAAATCATTCATTATTTTAGATTCTCCTTTCATTTCCTATTCCTTGTGTTTAACAATCTCTCCTTGGATGCATTTTCCATGAAATAAACCTCGGGAAAATTTTTCCTGCTTCTGAAAACCAGGGATGAAACTCCGGCTCCTCAGCCTTGACCTCAGCTCAGGGAACACATTCCAGATCCGGAGCTTTTAGTCCGGGGCCTTCTCCCAGCAAAGCCCTGACTTATTCCTAGAAATCTGATGATCCAATTGCACAGTCCGGACACAAAACCAGAGAACCATGGAATGATGGGATTGGTTCAGTTGGGAAAATCCAGCTCCTGAGAATCCAACTCCTAAAAATCCAACTCCTAAAAATCATGGAGTCCAACAGCCTTCCCTTCCCTTCCCTTCCCTTCCCTTCCCTTCCCTTCCCTTCCCTTCCCTTCCCTTCCCTTCCCTTCCCTTCCCTTCCCTTCCCTTCCCTTCCCGTCCCTTCCCTTCCCTTCCCTTCCCTTCCCGTCCCTTCCCTTCCCTTCCCTTCCCTTCCCTTCCCTTCCCTTCCCTTCCCTTCCCTTCCCTTCCCTTCCCTTCCCTTCCCTTCCCTGGATCAGGTGTTTTCCTTTAAACAGGAAAATCCATGGTTAAACCCGGATTTCTCCGGGAGCAGCCGTGGGTCTCCGCTGATCCCTGCCTTTGGAGCCTGGCTGTTGTTCCCTCAGGATATTCCCACAAATATTTCCATCCAGGGAAGCAGCTCCAAGCTGGAGCTGTTTCCTCAGAGCTGTTCCCTGGTTTAGGGAGGAATTGGGATCCTGGGGTCTCCCTGCCCTGTCGGACCCCAAATCCCTGGGATTGTGTCCCACATCCAATTCCAGGGATGCCCCACACGGACTTTTCCACACCATCCCACAGGCACTGGGAATGCTGGGCTGGTCCCTGGGGTATCCTGGTGGTCGGAATGATTCTGGAAGGTGTCTGTGTGCCAGGGAATGGTGGCGTGGGAAGCTCTGCATGGAATGTTTGTGTTGGGCCAGGCTGGAATCCGGCATCCCGAATTCCAGAGGGACATTCCCGGGCAGCCTTGGGAAGCGCTTCCCAAGCAGGGCTGGAGCTTGGAAGGGAATCCACGGCCTGATCCAAGCTGGCTGAGCTTGTCTTTAGGGAAACTTCCCAATGGGAAGCCCCGAGGGATTTTACTTTCTGGGATGTGCTGGGAGAGCCCACGGATAACTGGGAATATTCTGTGTGTGTGAGCAGTGCTGTGACCACACTCGGGATGGGCTTTCCAAGGAAACTCCGTCCCCCTGGGCTCCCAATCTTTTCTCCATGAGATTCCCTTGGATGTCGCAGCCAAAGGATTTTCCAGGCACTGGAGTTCAAGGAAAATCCCACTGGAAAATGGGAATTTTGCATTCCCAGACCTGGAGCTCCTCCCTGCTCCGACCTTTTGTCCTGGGAACTGCCCAAACCCAGCCTGGATTGGCTCATCCCACCCTCTCCATGTCTTATCCAGCAGGAATTCCCTGTAGGAATGGAGTTGTGAGGGAGCTTCCATGAGGCAGAGTGACTCCTTGGGAAACTCGGCGAATCATGGAAAAGGAAGGGACCATAAAGTTGATCCCATTCCCACCCCATCCATGTTCAGGGACACCTCCCACTATCCCAGGTGGATCCAAGCCCCAATGTCCAACCTGGCCTTGGACATTCCCAGGGATCCAGGGGCAGCCACAGCTGCTCTGGCAATTCCAGCCCAGCCCCTCCCCACCCTCCCAGCCAGCAATTCCTTCCCAAGATCCCAGCCCAAGCTCCCGTTTCCCAGTGGGAAGCCATTCCCTGGCTCCTGTCCCTCCAGGCCTTTTCCTGCTTCCTCTCCAGCTCCCACCTTTGTCCTCTTCCCACTGTTTTTATGGACAGTCCAAGGTTACAGGGAATTCCTGAATGTGTTCAGGAGCAGATTCCCAGCTAAGAGATCCATGGATGAATATCCATGTCCTGGTTTTCTGGGAATTCCAGCAGAAGCTGGTGCTGAGCCAAGGGTTTGAAATGTTTTGCTTTTTCTTTGGATCCTGTGGATTCCCTGGATCCAGCCTTGAGGATCTGATGATTCCAGGAGGAAGAATTGGTTTTGTGGAATTTCTGCTTCCTACGGCTCGGGAATTGCTGGACACTGGAAAATATTCCCAGTCTGATTTTCCCAGCTGTGGTAAATGGTCCGGATCTGCTGGTTTTCCCAACCTAAACCTCCCAAATTCCCGAGATTTACCCCTTGCATGAAAAATCCTTAAATTCATCACCCCACTCCTTAAATCCTGGGAAAAGGAATCTTTTATGTTACTCCCATAAAGCTGCTTTTGATTTTCCATGGCTGGAATTCAGCCAAAATATCAGGATTTGAATCCAAACCACTCCAAAATCCCCGACTTTGGAGATTAGTTCTCACCTTTTTTTTCCAAGGGTGGTTCTTGAAGGGACAATGGGATCAACCAGCAGTGACTTCCCTGTTTTTTCTAGGATTCAATCCATGGATCCTTTCTTTGGGATAAAAGTGTGATCCAAGCTTCTCCTGCTCTTTGGACCATCCAAATCCATCCATCCTGAGCCTTCCAGCACTTTTATTTGGGAAACCTTCCCGTGCACAACGGGAATTGTCAATTCCGGTATCCAGACTCCAACTCAGACATCCAAAAATGATTCCCTGTCCCGACTCCCCTTTGTGGGGTTCTCACGGAGACAAAACTTTCCAGGAATCTGGGATTGTTGAGGGTTTACCCTGAGTTTTGTCTGCATCCCTTGGAATTCATCCCAGCTCCTGGAAACCCGGGAGAGCCCCAACAACCTCCGGCTGCTCCAACTGGCTCCAGTTGGAAGTGAGGGAGTCGGGGGGGATTGGAAGCACTGGGAAGATTTGAAAGCCCTCAGATCCAACAGGATTTGACTCCTGGTCCTGGTTTTCACATGGATTTTCCTCGGGGTGCTGTATTCCAAGAGGATTGGGATCCAAGCCGGAGGGGAGCTCCGAATCCAACAGGAGAAGGTCAGTGCCGCTCTTGTGCCGGGTGTTTGGAGCTGAGGTATCCAGAGAGGAAATGAATCCAACATGAGCTCAGGTTTGGTGGATATCCATGAAGGAAAAGGGAGAGCGGGAATTGCAGCAGTGTGGGCAAGGAAAGGCCTTTTTAGTGGGATTCGTTATCCTGAAAAATAGGAAAAAAATGGAATAAAACTTTGAAATTAAAATGTGGGGACTCTGCAAGGCTGGGTAGGATTTGGATTAGATCCACCTGGGATAATGGGAGGTGTCCCTGCACATGAATGGATTGGGAATGGGATGGGATTTAAGGTTCCTTCCCACCCAAAGCATCCCGGGATTCTGGAGCCCCTCAGCTCTGGAGCCAGGCTGGGAGAGCTGGGAATGTTCCCCTGGAGAAGGGAAGGCTCCAGGGAGAGCTGCGAGCCCCTGGCAGGGCCTAAAGGGGCTCCAGGAGAGCTGGAGAGGGACTGGGGACAAGGGCTGGAGGGACAGGAGCCAGGGAATGGCTTCCCACTGGGAAAGGGGAGCTTGGGCTGGGATCTTGGGAAGGACTTGCTGGCTGGGAGGGTGGGGAGGGGCTGGGCTGGAATTGCCAGAGCAGCTGTGGCTGCCCCTGGATCCCTGGGAATGCCCAAGGCCAGGTTGGACACTGGGGCTTGGATCCACCTGGGACAGTGGGAGCTGTCCCTGGAACTGGAGGGGCTGGAATGGGGTGGGATTCAAGTTCCCTTCCCACCCGAATCATTCCATGATTCCATGATCTCCCCTTCAGAGCTGTCCTTTGAAAAGGACAAATAAACCTGGAATCCAGGAGAACTTGCTTGGACAACTCTCCCTAAACCTCCGAAATCCAGAGGCAGAAGGAGCCCTTTATTCCATCCAGCCTGGAGCCGACTCCTCATTAGCGGGATGAGGTCATTCCTGGAGGATTGGGATTGGATCCCTCCAAAAACGGCCTTTTGAAGCTTTCCCTCTTCCAAGGGAAACGTGGGACCTCTGTCTCCTTTTCCTGGAGGATTGGAGAACTCCAAACAAGCCGGGAGTTGGCTCCGGGCCCCGGCATTACTCAGGAAATCTGGCAGGAGGGAAAACCGGTGAACATTCCAAAAAAAAAGACAGAATTCCTGGTCTCACAACGAGTCCATTCAGTCGGAAAATCCCAGGCTGTTATCCCGTGCCAAGAACATCCAAATCAGGTAAATCCATGGCTTTGTTTTCCGGGCACTTTGGATTGTGGGGGAATTTAATAGGGATGGGTTTGGAGCCGCCAGCACGGAGCTGAGCTTCCCTCCCTCATCCCAGAACATCTGAGATCCAGGAAAACATCGGGATTGAGGCAGGTAGGGAGAGGAGGAAAAATAGGATTACCTGGATTGGGAGCTTATCCACCCTGTGAGCCAAGGATTTATCCTTTGGCTTTTCCAAAGGGAAGAGATCAAATGCTTTGCTGTCTTAGGGATTATGGAAGGAAGGGAGAGTGGTGCAGGATTTTCGGGAATGGGAGAATTTTCCCTGGAGAAGGGGGGACGTTTTGATGGGAAAAAAGGAAAGAAAGGGATATGGCTGATGCTGGAGCTGGAGATGTTTGATCCGAGGTTTTTCTTGGATCAGGAGAAAAAGCAGTGTTTTCACATCCCAAAATTCTCTGGGATGGGTCAGCAAAGCTCTGGAAAATCCCAGGGTGAAAAGCAAGACTTTGTCTGTGACCATGAATCCAATTTATCCCAAATTTCCTGGATGTTGAGGCAAAATCACAGGGAATGAGGCAAGGAATGGAAAAAGGCAGTCAAGCACCACTGGATTTTGGGATGGAGGTGTTTGGATTTGTGGGATACATCAGGCTGGGATGGTCGATAAGTGAAGAGGGAAGTTGTGCTGGGATTGGGAATTCCCAGGACAATTTGGGCAGGAAGGAATCTCAGGAGGTGTCAGGTCCAGGTTCTTCTCCAAGACCGAATTGCTCAGGGATTTATCCAGCCTGACCTGGAAAAATTCCAAGGACAGGGACTGTGAGGCACCTCTGGGAATTCTTGGCACATCCAGGATCCCAAATAATTCCCCTTTTGGTGGGGAATTCCACATGGAATTCGCTGTGTTTGAACTTCCTTAACTTCTTCTGGATGACCTGGAGCGACCTGGGATAGCAGGAATTGTCCCTGCCCGTGGCAGGGAGTTGGGATTGGGTGATCCTTAAGGGCCATTCCAACCCTGTAACATTCCATGATTCCTTGATTCTGCTGCATGTGGAGGGATGGGATGGGATGGGATGGGATGGGATGGGATGGGATGGGATGGGATGGGATGGGATGGGATGGGATGGGATGGGATGGGATGGGATTGACCCTCCCCAAATATTTCCTGGAAACCTGGGAGAGTCCTCCCATCATCAGTCCCGAAAATCCCAAGCAAATTCCCATTTCTGCCGGAGCGGGAGGAGCGTGGGGTTCCTGCATCCTGCCAAATTCCATCGGCATCATTCCCTGATCCTCACCTCATCTGGCCACTTGCAGCTGATGGGATTTTGTTCCCGAAACAGCCCTGGAGCTGGGATAAGTAATTCCCTCTTGGGAAAATGGGGATGGAGCTCAGCAGTGCCTCAGGAATGCTCAAATGTGGGATAACGGGATACAACATCGGGATATTCCCGGCTGGTGGCATCCAACAGGCTGAAGAAGAGGATGAGTGGAAGGATGGGGATTGGGATTGGGATTGGGATTGGGATTGGGATTGGGATTGGGATTGGGATAAAATGAGCCCAGATTTATGGAGTTTTCCATAGGACTTGAGTTTTCCATTGGGATAGGAAGAGCCCAGATGTATGAAGTTTTCCATAGCTCCCCTCCCCTTGGAATGGGATGTTTGCTCCATCCTGATCCCACAAATCTCTCCTTCCTCATCCCACAGGGATCTCACTCACAGTGGGAGCTTTGGGCTGCCCCGCTGGGATCTTCCAAACTTCCCAAAATCCACAAAAAATCCACCCCTTCCCAGCCTCATCCCATGTTTAGTCTAACCCAGCACTAAGGACTGATTTCCTTGTGGAGCAGGATTTGGGATGGAGGGATCGCTCCTCCGGGATGGCTGGGATTGTTCCCATTCCTCCAAGATTCACCTTTAGGCTGAGCCTTTCCTAAGCTGGGCTTTAACAGGACAAAGGAGCTGCCCCACCTTAATTCCCAGCTCAGATATCCCTCAGTCTCCAGCCACGGTATTCCTGGGAATTCTTAATCCATCAAATCATCCCTGTGGCTGTGGTTAGTGGGAATTCAGTCTGGGGTTTGGGGTCATTGCACAAAAGGATTTTCCCTGTTTTTCCCATGTTTGTGTTCCCTGGGTGAAGAAGGAAATGGGGACGTTCCAGCAGCTCCTTCTTTCCCTGTGTCCGGCTCTGGAGCTGGAAAGGCCGGAGATCTCTTGGATTCTGCCTGAATTTTGGCTTTTAGATTTTTTCTTTTTGTTTGCCTGTTTTTTGTGGGATCACATTAAAAGAACCCCAAAAAACAAAACCCAACAATGTAGTCATGGAATCATGGAATGGCCTGGGTGGGAAGGGACCTTAGGGATCATCCCATTCCCATCCCATTCCATGGGCAGGGACACCTCCCACTATCCCAGGTGGATCCAAGCCCCAATGTCCAACCTGGCCTTGGACATTCCCAGGGATCCAGGGGCAGCCACAGCTGCTCTGGCAATTCCAGCCCAGCCCCTCCCCACCCTCCCAGCCAGCAATTCCTTCCCAAGATGCCAGCCCAAGCTCCCCTTTCCCAGTGGGAAGCCATTCCCTGGCTCCTGTCCCTCCAGCCCTTGTCCCCAGTCCCTCTCCAGCTCTCCTGGAGCCCCTTTAGGCCCTGCCAGGGGCTCGCAGCTCTCCCTGGAGCCTTCCCTTCTCCAGGGGAACATTCCCAGCTCTCCCAGCCTGGCTCCAGAGCAGAGGGGCTCCAGCCCTGGAGCAGCTCCGGGGCCTCCTCTGGGTTTGCTCCAACAGCTCCACGTCCTCCTGAAGTTGGGATCTGGAAGCTGGAGCAGCTCTGCAGGTGGGGTCTCACCTGAGGGGGCCCAGGGACAGAATTCCCACCTTTCCTGCTGCCCCCACTGCTTTGGGGCAATCCCAATGGGAATTGAAATCGGTGGGAAGGCTCAGAAGCTCCTGAGTGGGCAGAGGGAGAAGGTTTGGCAGGGGAGCCGTGAGCTCACAAAACCCTTTTGTCGGGAATAATCCCGGGACAGCCGACGGCTCCCATCCAATCCCTGGGAAAAGCCGTGAGGAGAAGATGCATTCGGGTTGAATTATTTTCCTGTCAAAACCTCCTGTTCCTCCAGGTGTGAACGTTCCCCCTTCCCAGAAATCCTGACAAATGGGAAGCCTCTCCCCAGCCAGGCCCATGCGCTTGGAATATAAATATCCCTGGAAAAGAGACAGCCTGAATGTCAACGAGTGGAAATGACCTTTCCCTGCTGAGGCTCCGGGTATCCACTCGCACTTCTGGATCCAAGAACAAATCCAAAGCCTCGTCCTGCCGCGGGAAGGTGAATCCAAAGAAGTGTCCAAACTTCGGTGGTGGCACCGAGTCCTGGCTGCAACTTCCAGCCTGGATTTGCTCCGTGAGACTTGAAGGCACCAGGATTCTGTGTTTGGGTAAGGAAAAAGCCACGGAGCAAAGGGGGCTTTGTTTTATCCGTGTTGTTTTTATGGAAAGGGAAGGGAAAAACAGATCAGGGTCGGAAATGAGGGAAGTGGTTATTTCTGGAAGCAGCTCCGTGCCCAGTGTTCCCTCTCCGGGAGGGAAGCGGCGTTTTCCCTGCAGGGCTTGGAAAGGAGAAAGAAAAGGGGGGGAAAGGAGCTATCCCATGGGATTTTCCAGGCCTTTGGGGGTTGGGATTAGGTTGTCTTTAAGGTGTCTTTCATCCCAAACTGTTCCATGATGCCGGAGGAGATTCCAGAGGGATACAGCAGTGGGAAAGGGAAGGAATCCATGTCCCGGAGTAATTCCAGAGAATGTCACAGGCTCCTTCCCAAAATCATTCCGGGGTTGTTGTCAGCATCTCCAGGATAATTCACTTCCAAGGTGGGACCATTCCCTGACAGCTCTTGATCCCGGTATCCCTGTTTGGCCATCATTCCTGGAATCATGGAATGGTTTGGCTTGGAAGGGACCTCAAAGATGATCTAATTCCGACCCCAACACCTCCCACTATCCCAGGTTGCTCCAAGCCCTGTCCAGCCCGACCTTGGACACTTCCAGGGATCCAGGGGCAGCCACACTCCCAGCCTTTTGCGGGAATTCTCCCACCCTTTTCCCGTCAGGACTGGGAGGAGGTTCCAATTCCAGCCTCACTGCTGTGGACAGTTTTCCTGGGCTTTTCCAGCAGCAGAATAAAATCTGAGCATCCTGGGATAGTGGAAGGTGTCCCTGCCCATGGGATGATCCTGAAGAACCCTTCCACAGCATTCCGTGATTCCATGTTTCTCTGAACCAGGATCCTGGGAAGTTTCCTAAAAAAAAAAATTGATCCATCAGTGCATCTTCATCTGTTCCCCTCCTATCTCCTCCCAACTTCCCAACCTTCCCAAAATGGGATAAACGAGCCCAGGGATTCCCAGCCCATGGAATAAAGCAGCTGGTGTTTATCTGGAAATCAGGGAAAAATTCCAAGACCTAAGGGAAGATTTGGCTCTCTCAGGACAAACGATTTTCCCCTCCTGTTCTGGAATTGTTTTCACCCCATTTCAGGGCTGGGTGTGAACATCGCACCTCATCCAAGGACAAAGGAGAAAAATGTGGGAGAAAAAGCAGGAATTTAAAAAAAAAAAGGGATGTTTTTTTCCAGGGAATCGCTCCAGCAGAGCAGAGCTGTGCTTGGCACGGAGCTGGGCGGAGCTGGCATTCCCAGGACCTCCAGCTTGGTCTCCAGGGAAGCCTAAATTGTGCTCAAAGCTGGGATTAACTCCATCCGGGAATGCTCTGGCAGCCGAGGATCTGCAGGGCCTGGTGAGTCACAGCTTCACAGACACGGAGGAACCTGTGGATCCCAGAAGGTGTCCAGGAGGAGCCCATGGACCATGGATGGTGTCCAGCAGGAGTCCATGGATTATGGATGGTGTCTGGGAGGAGCCCATGGATGCCAGAAGGTGTCCGGGAGGAGCCCATGGATCCCAGGTGTCCAGGAGGACCCCATGGATCACGGATGGTGTCCGGGAGGAGCCCATGGATCATGGATGGTGTCTGGGAGGAGCCCATGGATGGTGGACGGTGTCCAGCAGGAGCCCATGGATCACAGGTGTCCGGGAGGAGCCCATGGATCATGGATGGTGTCTTGGAGAAGCCCATGGATCATGGATGGTGTCAGGAGGAGCCCATGGATCCCAGAAGGTGTCCAGGATGAGCCCATGGATCATGGATGGTGTCTGGGAGGAGCCCATGGATCCCAGGTGTCCAGGAGGAGCCCATAGATCATGGATGGTGTCAGGGATGAACCCATGGATTATGGATGGTGTCCAGGAGGAGCCCATGGTTCCCAGAAGGTGTCTAGGAGGAGCGCATGGATCACGGATGGTGTCCGGGAGGAGCCCATGGATCATGGATGGTGTCCAGCAGGAGCCCATGGATCACAGGTGTCCGGGAGGAGACCATGGATCATGGATGGTGTCCAGCAGGAGCCCATGGATCACAGGTGTCCGGGAGGAGCCCATGGATCATGGATGGTGTCTTGGAGAAGCCCATGGATCATGGATGGTGTCAGGAGGAGCCCATGGATCCCAGAAGGTGTCCAGGATGAGCCCATGGATCATGGATGGTGTCCAGCAGGAGCCCATGGATCATGGATGGTGTCAGGGATGAGCCCATGGATCACGGATGGTGTCAGGAGGAGCCCAAGAGCTTTTCCTCCTCCCTGGTGCCTGCTTTGGGCAGGCTCTGGAGTCATGGATCAGGATACGAGTGTGGAAGTCTGGCAGATCCTTGGTGCTGGTCCATAATTAATCCAAGCTGAGAAGGAACAGCTGGAGCAGCCCTGGGAGAAGGATTTGGGATGTTGTGGATGAGGCTGGAATGGCCCAACCCAGACCCCCCGATGCCCTGGGCTGATCCCAGTGTGGGCAGCAGGAAAGGTGGGAATTCTGTCCCTGTGCCCCCTCAGGTGAGACCCCACCTGCAGAGCTGCTCCAGCTCCCAGATCCCAACTTTAGGAGGACATGGAGCTGCTGGAGCAAACCCAGAGGAGGCCCCGGAGCTGCTCCAGGGCTGGAGCCCCTGTGCTCTGGAGCCAGGCTGGGAGAGCTGGGAATGTTCCCCTGGAGAAGGGAAGGCTCCAGGGAGAGCTGCGAGCCCCTGGCAGGGCCCAAAGGGGCTCCAGGAGAGCTGGAGAGGGACTGGGGCCAAGGGCTGGAGGGACAGGAGCCAGGGAATGGCTTCCCACTGGGAAAGGGGAGCTTGGGCTGGGATCTTGGGAAGGAATTGCTGGCTGGGAGGGTGGGGAGGGGCTGGGCTGGAATTGCCAGAGCAGCTGTGGCTGCCCCTGGATCCCCGGCAGTGCCCAAGGCCAGGCTGGATCTACCTGGAATTGTGGGAGGTGTCACTTCCCATGGGAAGGGGATGGAATGGGATGATCTTTAATGTCCCTTCCCACCCAAACCATTCCACAATTCCAAGCCGTTGCCTCCAAGAATTTGTATCCCATTTCTCCTCCTTTTAAAAGCCATTCCTGAGTTTTTGGGATAGTGAGGGTGTCGTGCACCCAGAGATGAAGGAATTCCAGGAAAGAAGATGCTTTCCTAAGGGCAATCCAATGGGAACACGCCTTGGGATGCAGCCACATCTGGAGTTAATTTTTCCTGGGAGAGATCAGGGCCTTTTTTTTTCCCCAGCACTGTAATGATACAGAAATTCAGGGAATTGTTTCCTCTGGGAGAAAAAGAGAGCACTGAGGCCTTTTTGGGAAAAAAAAAAAATTAAAAGTACAATAACGAAGCCCTTCGGAATTCTCGGTTTCAAAATGATTCCTGGTCTCAGCATGGAATTTAAAGAATTCCTTGCAAGGATTAAAGGAGCTGAAAGCAAAACAAAGCACCTTGGAGTGGAACAAAACACTCGGAGATGCTCCGGGATCCAGAATTCAGAGCCCTTTGTTTCCCCACAATAAAAACAGGGACAAATCGCCAGCAATTCCTTCCCAAGATCCCAGCCCAAGCTCCCCTTTCCCAGTGGGAAGCCATTCCCTGGCTCCTGTCCCTCCAGCCCTTGTCCCCAGTCCCTCTCCAGCTCTCCTGGAGCCCCTTTAGGTTTCCATATCTGCTCATTCCTTGAGCACTTCCAGGGATGGAGACTCCACCCCTGCCCCAGGCAGTTCTAATGTTTAATCCCTCCTTCCATGAGGAATTTTCCCAGTATCCAACCTGACCCTCCCCTGGCACAGCCTGAGGCCATTCCCTCTCACCCTGTCCCTGTTCCCTGGGATAAGATCCCAAATCCCCCCCTGGCTGCCCCCTCCTGTCAGGGAATTTCAGAGAGGGAAAAGGATCCCTCTGGATCCTCCTTTTCTCCAGGCTGAGTCTGTTTCCCAACTCCCTCAGGAATTCTCCAGCTCTGTTCCCTTCCCTGGACACGCTCCAGCCTCTCCATGTCCTTGTCCCGAGGGCCCAAATTGTTGGACACATTCAGATCAGAGAAGTTTCCCTGAGATTTTAGCAGAGGATCCGCAGGACTCGCAGATCTCCTGAGAATATTTCCACCAGTGGAACAACGTGGCCTTTCTCCCCTCTGGAATATTCCTGGATGCCGAATAAAAGGGATGGCACAGGACGCCTCATCCATGGTGGCTTTTCCCTCTGAACTTGTCTTCCAGGAACTTCCATTGCTCCAAAAAAAAGGGGGTACAGGAGGGGAAGCTCCAAACAGCTCCCAAAACTCCCTGGAAAAATCCTGATCCACCACCAGGTTCAAATCGAATTGAACAGGGATGGAGCCTGTCCCAGTTCCGGGAAGGACGGGATTCTTTCGGAATGCCGAGTATTCCTTGACACTGGTAGATGCCATAAATCAGCCTCTCCTGCTGGGAGAGGCCCTTTAAAGTCCTTTAGAGTCCTTGCAAGGAACTCGACAGACGGACGAGGCAAACTCGCAGTAACTGCTCCTTCAGAGAGTTGTTTATTCTGGTGTTATCAGCTTGGAAAGACACAGCAGAACAGAACACGGCAAGAGAAGGTGAGAAAATGGCTGCTTATCAAGATTCCAAAGCCCTTTTATAGGTAAATTATCCAATTAAAAATTGAAACGACAGATATTTTTACTTTTCATCCAATGCTCAGTGAATCACTCCGGCACGCAGGCTGGAACTGCGGAATTTTCCATCCAATCATCCTAAACTGCTTTTGCTGCAGAATACGGGGGAGTAGAAGAAGACAGAAGGAGATAAAAACTACAAGGGTTCCTCCATCTTGGAACTTCTACTATTTATCTATTTACTACATTAATAAACCTAAAACTTCTAAATTCTTCACCCTGTGACATCCCCACATCACATTCCATCACCTAGTTCCCATCTGTGTAGATTTTAGTTCCTCCCAGATGGTAGGGAGTTTTCTCCATGGATAAAGGTCAAAAACCACGCTGTCCAGGGGGGTTTTTCTCTCCAAAACAGGCAGAGAAATATTCCCTGCACTCTGGAATCCCACATTCCTGAACTTCCAATTGTGTGTAATTCCAGCTTGGGAGCCTGTGGAGAGATGGAGCTCATCTGCATTTCCTGGCCTGAGAAACCTCGGGGAAACCTTCGGAGCCATTCCCAAGCATCGGGGAAAATCTTCCCCTCTCTCGTGGAACGGGAACAACCGGGAGGAACTCTCTGGCACGGAACAAGTGGAGAAGGGAAGAGCCCAGGAGTGGGATTGTCTCCGAGTCCAGAGAAGAAGGAGCTGGAAGCAATTCAGAGCCTCAGCCGAGCTCCAGAGGCCTAAAATCCCGGCTGGAATCCCAGAGCTCGTATCCCGCTCATTTTCGGGCGGCTTTAATGGAAAACAGCAGCCAGGGATAAGTAGCCATGGCCACGCTCGCTCTGCTCCGGGCTGGGACAATCCCGAAGTTCTCAGGAGCTACTGCTCTGGCAAATCCCTGCTCCCAGGGGCACCAGAGCATGGGAGTTTCCCTGGAAGCAGGAGCGGAGCAGCCGGAATGTTCGGGGAGAGGTGGATGCAGGGATGGAGAGGGGCTGAGACATCCAAAGGGGAAGGAACCAAGCCATGGATCTGGCAGGGAGCAGGGTGGGAAGCCCGGAGTGGTGGTGGGATGCTCCGGGTGCTCCAGCAGCTCCATGATCCAGAACTCCGACCTCTCCCACCTGGAATTGCTCCCCACTGTTTTCCTGCGGATGGAGCAGGTCTCCAGAAGGACCTGGAGGAAGGTGGGAAACCAGCCCCAAAAATTGTCATTTTGCATGGATGAGCCCAGAAAAAAATCTCCAAGCACCTCCATGAGTTGTGGCTGGGAATTCTTCTGGAATGTCGCAGTCATGGAATCATGGAATGTTAAGGATTGGAAGGGACCTTAAAGATGATTCCATCCATAGGCAGGGACACCTTCCACTATCCCAGGATGCTCCAAGCCCCATCCAAGCTGGCCTTGGACACTCCCAGGGATCCAGGGGCATCCAGAGTCTCCCTCCTCATATTCCTTCCAAGCTCCTGTTCTGTGGGATTCGTGGCCAGGCCACCAATTCCATGGAAACTGAGCCACGTGTGCTGCAAACCTCGGGATGTGGGTGCAGGATTCCCACCAAAAGGATGGAGCCTGGAAAAACCTGGGATAGTGGAAGGTGTCCCTGCCCACGGCAGGGGGTGGAACTGGAGGATCTTTAAGGTCCCTTCCCACCCAAACCATTCCAGGATTCCATGAAATCTGCATCCAGGCTTTGCCTGGGAGCGAATCTCCAGCCTGGGGAAAAGATTTTTCTGGGATGTGTTCCCGACCCAGCTGGATGCAGGGAATGTTTCCAGAGGAAGCCTCATTCCATGAACTTTACGGGGCAGATTAGCAGAGGATTTGGGCGGCATTCCTGGGATAATCCTGGGATGGCTTTGTCCAGGATGTTTGCTCTGGGTTCGGAAAGTTGGACTGGACTCAGAAGGATGTGATTCCATGGGATTCCGTGGGATTCCAGCTCTGCTGAATGGAATGTGGAGTGCCTCAGTTTCCTCTGGGCAGAAGAGCCTCCTTGGAAGTCGTTTTGTGCTTTCCAGATTAAAGGAAAAAATCCGGATAAAATTCCACATGGATTTTAAATCCCTCCAGGGATGGGGACTCCACCACTGCCCTGGGCAGCTGTGCCAGGGCAGGACAGCCCTTTCCATGAAGGAATATTCCCTAATTTCCAGCCTAAACCTTCCCTGGCACAGCTTGAGGCCGTTCCCTCTCATCCTTGCCCTTGTTCCCAGAGATCCCAAACTTCCCCTGGCTGCCCCCTCTTGTCAAGGAATTTCAGGGAAAAGATCCCTCTGGATCCTCCTTTTCTCCAGGCTGAGCCCCTTTCACTTCCCTGGACAAGCCCCAGAACCTCCAGGTTTTTGTTGGGAGAACCCAAAACTGCTCCTGGGATTTGAAGTGTGGCCTCGTTGTCACAGGATTGGGATGGGATGGGATGGGATGGGATGGGATGGGATGGGATGGGATGGGATGGGATGGGATGGGATGGGATGGGATGGGATGGGGATGGGATGGGACAGCAGCACTTGGTGTTTGCTGGGAATTATCTGCAGATGATCCCACACCCTGGAGCTTCTCCTCCTGAATTCTGCACCCAAGGGCAGCTCCAGAGGTTCTCTGGATCCACCAGGAGGAGCCTGTGGATGCACCAGCCCAGGACCTTCCTCTGGGACACTGAGGTGGGAGTCACAGTCCCTGGAGTGAATTCCTTGCACGGCCGTTCCCTCCGGAGTTCCCTCCAGTGCACGAGGCACTGGGATTCCAAGGGAAAACCACAAAATTATGGAATGGTTTGGTTGGGAAAGGACCTCCCCCAATTCCAACCCCACACCTCCCACTATCCCAGGTTGCTCTTCCAGTGGATCTTTGCACCTTCCCTTCCCTTCCCTTCCCTTCCCTTCCCTTCCCTTCCCTTCCCTTCCCTTCCCTTCCCTTCCCTTCCCTTCCCTTCCCTTCCCTTCCCTTCCCGTCCCTTCCCTTCCCTTCCCTTCCCTTCCCTTCCCTTCCCTTCCCTTCCCTTCCCTTCCCTTCCCTTCCCTTCCCTTCCCTTCCCTTCCCTTCCCTTCCCTTCCCTTCCCTTCCCTTCCCTTCCCTTCCCTTCCCTTCCCTTCCCTCCCCATTTCCCTTCCCCATCCCCCTTCCCCATTCCCTTCCCTTTCCATTCCCCATCCCCGTCCCCCGTTCCCCATTCCCCATCTGCCATCCCCATCCCCCTTCCCCTTCCCATTCCCATTCCCCATTTCCCTTCCCCCATTCCCCATTCCCTTTCCCCCTCCCCATTCCCCCTTCCCCATTCCCCATTCCCCATTCCCCATCCCCATTCCCCATCCCATTCCCCATTCCCCATTTCCCATCCCCATTCCCCCTTCCCCCTTCCCTTCCCTTTCCATTCCCCATTCCCCATTCCCCATTCCCCATCCCCATTCCCCATTCCCCATCCCCATTCCCCATTCCCCATTCCCCATCCCCATTCCCCCTTCCCCCTTCCCTTCCCTTTCCATTCCCCATTCCCCATTCCCCATCCCCTTCCCCTTTCCCCATTCCCCATTCCCCATTCCCCATCCCCTTCCCCTTTCCCCATTCCCCATCCCATTCCCCCTTCCCCCTTCCCTTCCCTTTCCATTCCCCATCCCCTTCCCCATTCCCCATTCCCCATTCCCCATTCCCCATTCCCCATTCCCCATCCCTCTTTGCAAACAGATCCAGCACACCTCCAGCATTCCAGGACCCTCTCCAGCCATCCCACCCCTCACTCTTCCCGATGGGAAGGACCAGCTTAGGCCAGGCCAGCCCCGAGCATGATCCATGAGGCCCTGGAGGAGCTGCTGACAGGGGAAATCCAGGATGGGCCGGAGATCTGAGGGAGCCGCGGGCACTGCTGGATCCTGGCACTGGGACAACCCCTTGGATTTGTCCTGGATCCTTCTCCCGGGGAGTTTTTTCCCCCCAAGGGATTTTCTGGCTCGGCCAGAGGCAGGAATCCCGTGCCAGGATTTTAACAAGGCTTTCCTATAAATATTTCTCTTTTAGCTTAGGATAAAGGCGGCGTCTGCTCCGATGGAAAGGAGGGAAAAGCCGGGGAAATCCATTTGTTTTCCCATTTAAGCGAAACCACACATCCCCGGAATTATAGGCAGCATCCTCTGGCAAACGTGTCCCTGTTTTTGCTGGAATTATTTGTGGCCTGAGAGTGGGAATTACACACAGCCCCCAACTCCTGGACTCTGAAATGGTTCCCATTTGTGGGTAAAAAAGAAGGGAAACAACTGGAAAACAATTGGATTTATGGTTTGTCCGAACAGCTGCAGGATTACACTGGAACTGGCGGTTGGAAAAGGAATTTTTCCCTTTTTTTCCCCAAATATTTGATCTGTTTTAGGGGTGGCTCTTGGGGGGTTTTGTTGTTTTGGGGGGTTTTAGGGTTGTGGGTTTTTTTTCTGGAAACTCCAACTGGTGGCTCTGGGAAAGCTCCAAACATAGGGTGAGGATGGATATTGTCAGGGTGTGACGTGTGCAAGGAATTCAGGGAAAAAATCCATGGAAAAGCAGAGTTATCTGCAGTATTCTCCCACAGAATATGAGAACTGGTGACAGGAGCAGCTCAGAATCCCTGGAAGTGTCCAAGGCCAGGTTGGATGGGGCTTGGATCCACCTGGGATGGGGAAAGGTGTCCCTAAACATGGATGGATTGGGAATGGGATGGGATTTAGGGTCCCTTCCCTCCCAAACCATTCCAGGATTCTGGAGCTCCTCTGCTCTGGAGCCAGGCTGGGAGAGCTGGGAATGTTCCCCTGGAGAAGGGAAGGCTCCAGGGAGAGCTGCGAGCCCCTGGCAGGGCCTAAAGGGGCTCCAGGAGAGCTGGAGAGGGACTGGGGACAAGGGCTGGAGGGACAGGAGCCAGGGAATGGCTTCCCACTGGGAAAGGGGAGCTTGGGCTGGGGTCTTGGGAAGGAATTGCTGGCTGGGAGGGTGGGGAGGGGCTGGGCTGGAATTCCCAGAGCAGCTGTGGCTGCCCCTGGATCCCTGGGAATGTCCAAGGCCAGGTTGGACACTGGGGCTTGGATCCCCCTGGGATAGTGGGAGCTGTATCCCTGCCCATGGAGGGGGTGGGAATGGGATGGGATTTAAGTTCCCTTTCCAACTCAAACCATTCCATGATTCCATGATTCTCCAAAATCCTTTCCAACACCCCCAGCGAGGCTGCAGCAGCAGCAATTACCGGTGGCTCCGATAATTAACCAGTTAATTACTTAAATCCAATAATTAAATTTTTTTTTTTGTTACCAAATTCCAGTTTCTCCATATCCATATTTTTTCCCGCACCGTGTTGGCTTTGGGAGAGTTTTCCACACAAACAATATTTTTAAAAATAAGATCAATATTTTTCCTTTTCCATAAAAAGATAAATTTCATTCCATGCTCCCAAGTGTCCTTTTTTTTTTTTTTTTGGAATTTAACCTGGATGTAATTGAGATAAACTGGAATTTTTAAGTCATCTCTAATTATAAAACGAAATTCCATAGAATCCAATTCGTTTTCCCTACCACTTTTCTGATTCCAAATTGTTTTGGAGATCTTTCTCTCCTTTCCCTTCACTTCAAGTGGGAGAAATGTTTCAATATCCCAACGTTTTTCAGGAACTGGGAAAGTCGCCTCTTCCACTTCCCCTTTTCCCAAGGTGCGGAGATGCTGTGAGAAAAAAAGGAGCCATCTGAAAATTCCTGAGAAAAAAAATCCTGGTTTTGTGCCCACCACTTTTCCATCTCCTCCATCCCTGTTTGCCGGATCCTTTGCCACAAGGAGCTGGAAAAGAGCTGGAAAATTCTTGGATGAGTTGTGGATTTCGACAACTTGCAGGAAGTGCTGAATTTTGTGGGAATCTCAGGGAAAGGGCTCCAAATTCCAGGTGTTTGTGATATCCATGTATTGATTATGGAGGAATCCTGGGCTCCACCCCTTTGGCAGCTGCATTCCCGTGCATGGAAATTCCTTTTCCTTCCATGAAATCCACCCTGGGGATAATTCCCGAGGGCGAGGTGGGAAGAAATCCCTGTGGGAATTGCTTTCCTTCTCCGTTTCACCTCCCTCACCTGAAAAAACGGGATTAAATCCATGAAAAGTTTTTTTCCAAGAGGTTTGGGGTGATAAGATTTGGGTTGCTTATCAAGGCCTGTGAGAAAGAGCAGAGGGCAGGAATTCCAGCCTGGAATAATCAGCGCCAACATCCCAACCCTGGGCATGGATAACGTGGGAAATGGACTCCAAATGATGTCACCTCTGTTTCACTTCCCACCATTCCCTTGGGAATCATTGCCCAGATTGGAGGTGATGGGAAAACATTCCCCGCCCTCGCTCCCACGGGATCCAACCTTGGATCCCGAGGTTTTTTTGGGAATTTCCTATCAGTGTGACTGGGCTGGGGTTGTTATTCCCAAGGGCTGAGGGGAGGGAATAACTTCAGTTATTCCAGCTTCATCCACGACGGAGAGTTGGCTCCTGGAAAAGAGCTCTGGGCACTGTTGGAATTATTTTCCTTAAGAAACACTCCCTGGCCAGAGCACTTCAATTCCTCCTTCCCTGGAATTGAGTCGAGCTCCCACCTGGATGTGGGAATCTCTTCCATGAGCATCAATCACTCCTCAAAGAAAGTCTGGGAATGGGGATCCAAACAATCCAAAGGTTGTCTGTGCTTCTCTTTTCCCAGGAAAAGAGCAGCAGGAATACAAATCCAGCCATGGATTTGGGAGTAGGTAAAATAGATGGAAGTTGGGAAGGTGGCGTTGGAATCGAGGAGGTGCCGGAAGGAACTTTGGGATCACTGGGATTTTTTGGGGTAAAGCAAAGGTGGTGAAAATCCCTGGAATTGTTCAAATCCGGCTGTTGCCGGCTGTCCCTTGCCCAAATCCAAAGGGATCCAGGGCCGGACATCCCCGCCCTGATGGAGTCACCAGGTACAAAGGGATGTTTGGAAATGCAATCCCAAAAAAAAAGTGACCTCATCCCACTGGGAATTCAGGGTGGATTAAACCACGGCAAGGACTGGATGCTCTTACTCAGAGTGATGCTGGCGTGGGACAGACAGGGAAATTGTCCCAGAAAAACCTTGGAAAAACTCCCTGGGCTTCGTGAAGGAATTCTGGCACACAGGGTGGGCCATGGGTTGGAGATTCCAGTTTATACCAGTTGGGAAAATCCAATTTTTATTGGATGGATCCCATGGATTTCCACAAAAAACTCCAACTTGTGCTGAGCCGATCCCAGGTGGGATCCAAGGAAAAACTCGTGGATAATCATGGAAAATATTCCAAAGGAATGGGATAAGAAACCCAGGGCTGGGTTTGAGTCCCGGAGCTGCTCCGGGAGTTGGGAGCATCCCAAGAGCATTCCCAAGGGAAAAGGGGTTGGGAAGGCTCTGAGGAACAGGCAGGGAATGAGGGACACTTGGGATGGGGGAAAAAAATCACATGGAGAGGGTATCTTGGTCTGAGCAAGACATAGATAGTGGTATTGATAATTCTAATAATAATTCTAATAATTGTAATAATAATTCTAAGAATTCTAAGAATTCTAAGAATTCCAATAATTCTAATAATAATGTACTTTTGATGATAATATTAATTCTAATAATTATAATAATATTTATAATATTAATTCTAATAATCATTTTTAGTTAAATAATTCTAATAATACTTATAATTCCAGCAATAGTAATAATTTTAATAATAATAATTAATTTATATATTTTATATATTATAAATAATATTATATTCTATATTCTATATTCTACATTATATATTATATATAAATAAATATAATATGAAAAATAAATAAATATTAAAAAGTAGTAAAATTAACAATAATAATTCTGAATAGAATTATAATAATTATAATTCCAATAATTCCAATAATATTAGTACTAATGATTATAATACTAATAATTTTAATAATTTTAATAATCATTCTAATTCTAATAATATTAATAATAATTGTAATAATTCTAATAGTACTGCTAATTCTAACAATGGTAATAACTCTAATAATCCTAATAATGTTTGTAGTAATAATTCTAATAATAATTATTATTTAAATAATTCTAATAGTACTTCTAATTCTAGCAATAGTAAGAATTTTAATAATTCTAACCCCACCCTCCCAGTCAGGAATTTCTTCCCAATATCCCATTGATTGTGCAGAATTCCATCCTCCACATCCCAAATCCATGGAAAAGAAGGAGCTTCCCTGCTCAGCTCCCTGATCCCCAGGGACAGAATCCCTGCATCCCACTTGGAGCTTGGCCAGGATTTGGAATCGGCCTCTCCATGTCCAAAGCAATGTTAGAACAACAAATTCTTCCCTCATCTCTAATTCCTGGGATTTCATGAGCCCTCCGCTGTCTAAACTCCTTGGGAAAACATCCAGGGCACGGCCCTGGCCACGCTTCCGAAGGAATTTGCGGGATTATGTCGGACAGTTCCGGGCGAGCCGAGATCAAAGGGATCGGGTTGCAGGTTTAACAAAGCTTAACTGGATGTGACAGCCGGGTCATTCCATGTTTTTGAGCTGCCAGGATGGATTGGAGGAAATCTCCAATTCCGAGAGATTATTGGGGGATGAAGACAGAGGATGCTGTTGTGTGTTATTTTTAGGGAATATTAGAAACAGGGTAAGTGGGAAGAGAGAATTAAAGACGGAGATGGGAAGGTGAATCAGGTCGGAATTCTGATGTTTGGAATTCCTGATTATCCAGGGACAGTTTGGTTCCACGAACAACATGAGGAGGGTGGAAGAGGTATGGATTGGGGGAGGAATGGGTTGGAAGAGGGATGGATTGGAAAGGGGACGGATTGGAAAAGGGATGGATTGGAAGGGGGATGGATTTGAGGAGGAATGGATTGGAACAGGGATGGATTGGAGCAGGGATGGATTGGAGGAGGGATGGATTTGAGCAGGGATGGATTGGAGGAGGGATGGATTTGAGGAGGAATGGGTTGGAAGAGGAATGGATTGGAAGAGGGATGGATGGGATGGATTGGATGGATTGGAAGAGGGATGGATTGGGGGAGGGATGGATTTGAGGAGGGATGGATTGGAAGAGGAATGGATTTGAGGTGGAATGAGTTGGAAGAGGGATGGATTGGAGCAGGGATGGATTTGGGGGAGGGATGGATTTGAGGGGGAATGGGTTGGAACAGGGATGCATTGGAAGAGGGACGGATTGGAAGAGGGATGGATTGGAGGAGGGATGGATTTGAGGAGGGATGGATTGGAAGAGGAATGGATTTGAGGTGGAATGAGTTGGAAGAGGGATGGATTGGAGCAGGGATGGATTGGGGGAGGGATGGATTTGAGGGGGAATGGGTTGGAAGAGGGACGGATTGGAAGAGGGATGGATTGGAAGAGGGTTGGACTGGAAAGGGGACGGATTGGAAGAGGGATGGATTTGAGGAGGAATGAGTTGGAAGAGGGATGGATTGGAACAGGGATGGATTGGAGGGAGAGATGGACTTGAGGAGGGATGGGTTGGAAGAGGAATGGATTGGAACAGGGACGGATTGGAAGTGGGATGGATTGGAAGTGGGACAGATTGGAAGAGGGATGGATTGGAAAATGGATTGGAAGAGGGATGGATTGGAAGAGGGGTGGATTGGAAGAGGGGTGGATTGGATGGATTGGAAGTGGGATGGACTGGAAAAGGGATGGATTGGAGGGAGAGATGGATTTGAGGAGGGATGGGTTGGAAGAGGAATGGATTGGAACAGGGACGGATTGGAAGTGGGATGGATTGGATGGATTGGAAGTGGGATGGACTGGAAAAGGGATGGATTGGGGGAGGGATGGATTTGAGGAGGGGTGGGTTGGAAGAGGGATGGATTGGAACAGGGATGGATTGGAGGAGAGATGGATTGGAAGCCAGATATTTTCCAGTGTGGCATCTCTGGGAAAGGAACACCCAGAGCTTCTGTGACAATGCCCAGTTTAGGTCCAAAAATCATCATTTAAACATTTCCCGCACAGGGAATATTTTAATATCCTTTGGCGTCTCCAAAAATCCGAGGGATTGGAGAAATTGGAATCTTTGGAGTGTTTGCAAGGAATAATGATTTTATTCCCAGACCTCCAAGGCACCAACACCACCTGGAACCAGCAGGGAAGGATTTGGGATGTTGTGGATGAGGCTGGAATGACCCAGCCCAGAGCCCCCCATGCCCTGGGGGTGATCCCACGGTTTGGGAAGCAGGAAAGGTAGGAATTCTGCCCCTGTGCCCCCCTCAGGTCAGACCCCACCTGCAGAGCTGCCTCAGCTCCTGGATCCCAAATCCAGGAGGACGTGGAGCTGCTGGAATGAGGCTGGAGAAGGCCTTGGAGATGCTCTCCCAAGTTTATCCACTGAGGATGTTATCCCATGTTCTGGAAAATCCCTGTGCTCGTGGCTTTGGCCATTCCCAACTCCTGGTGCATCCCAGGCTCCTCACTGGGATGAGGAGCAGAAAAAGCCTTGGATCTGTGCAAGTGCTTCCCAGAAATAACTGAACCATCCCTGTGTTCCCAATGCCAAATCCAGCCCAAATCCCAAACAAATTCCAGCTCCCAACACCAAATCCAGCCCCAATCCCAAAAAAATTCCAGCTCCTGGGATGGAAATTAACTCCAGCCCAAAAAGTCATTTTTTGGTGGCCTTCATGGGCCAAAAAAAAAGCCTTTGGAATGTTCAAAAATCCCAAATGATGGATTTTATCCCATTTGGTGCCACCATGGGGCTCCCCAAGGGAAAACAGCTCTGGAGAGGATGATCCAAATCCAGGATTTTGGCTCACAGAAGCTCAGGAAACAAACCATCCTCCAGCATTCCAAAATCCAACGGGAGGCTGCTGGTTTGTGATGAAAACAAGGCAGGAATGAGATTCCTGGCAGTTTCCAGCTCCGGGATTCTCTTTCAGAGGGGAAAAGGTCACCAAAGGTGAATTTATCTGAAAAGGTGAATCATGACTGGAAAGAAATCCAAGAGGAAATCATCTCATGGATTGGCAGGGCAGTGCTGATAGTGAGGGACTTGGATCCCTAAAAACCAACAAGCCACGGATCCAACCCCAGCTCCTCAGCTCCCTCTTTTTTCCCACCTTTCCACCCAGATGTGAGGCTGGAAATCCACCAAAGGAACAAAGATATCCCAGTGCTTTGGGAAGTTAATTCCTTAGGAAAACAAAGCAAACCCCTGAAGATTAAATGGAATGAACTGGTGAGAAATCCTGGTATTCCTCAAGGTTTTGACAGCCCCTTATCTCCAGCGGGATGTGTCCGAGTGATGGGAAAAAACACGGAGCTGGAGCAGCAGGTGGAGAAAAATGGGAAAGGAATTGGCTGGAAGAATGGGAAGATCAAAAAATTCAGACAATTCCGGAAAAAATAGGGGAGGAAAGGATAAAGAGGACACCGAGAGGGCAACAGAGGGAAGAGAAAAATGGAGAAGCCGTTTTGGACTTGGAATTTTTTTCTGTGGTTCCAAAAAAATCCTGGCCAAGAGCCAGACTTGAGCAGAGACCTCCCTGAGGCCTTCCAGGAATTGGGGAGGGGCAGGAAAAGGAGGGAGAGGGATTTTTGTATGGGATAGAGGGACAGGAGCCAGGGAATGGCTTCCCACTGGGAAAGGGGAGCTTGGGCTGGGATCTTGGGAAGGAATTGCTGGCTGAGAGGGTGGGGAGGGGCTGGGCTGGAATTGCCAGAGCAGCTGTGGCTGCCCCTGGATCCCTGGGAATGTCCAAGGCCAGGTTGGACACTGGGACTTGGATCCACCTGGGACAGTGGGAGGTGTCCCTGCCCATGGAATGGGATGAGTTCAAGGTCGTTTCCCACCCAAAGCATTCCCTGATTCCATGATTCCTTTCCCTATGGTGAGCAATGCCAGAGGCGCCCGGAGCAGTTTGAGGGATGTTTCCACACAAACATTTCTGCAGTGGGTTTAAATCCAAGCAAACCTTTTCCTGGGTTTTGGAATCGCTTTGAACTTTTGGAGCCACTTCGGAGCACCAGAAGCGCCGCGATTCCGAAGCTCCACACAAACCGGGGGAAGACGAATCCCAAAAAAAAGTTTTTTTGGAGGAAAACCAGGTCTGTGTGCCCAGCAGCGTGGGAAGGAAGGAGCTGCCAGCCAGACCTGGAGAGGAGGATCTAGTCCAGGGAAGCGCAGCTGGGATTCCATGGAAATAACTCAGCCCCATCCCCAGGTGATAAAACAGCTGAATTCCAGCCCAGCTGATCCCGGAGCAGGGAATAAAGCTGGGAAGTTCTCACTCCCACTTTTTCTGTGCTGGGGGTGCAGCTGATTCCCTGAAAATGGGAAGAGTTTTGGCAAGAAAGGAATTTTTTTTCCCTTTTTTTTTTTTTTGATGTTGGGAAGAAGCCAAAGGATGAACATCCCCATCCACGGCGGAGCTGGAGCAGAAGGAGAGAAGGAAAAGGGAGGAAAAGGCAGAAGGGAGGGAAAGGAGACCCAGGAAAAAATGAAATAAAATCTGGGAGGTGTGGAAAGGGAGAGAAAAGGGAGAGGGGAGGAATGAAAAGAGGGAGAAGATGGGACGGGAAGGGAAAGGCGGAAAGGAGCAGAAGGAGACTCAGGAAAAAAATGGGGAGATGTGGAAAGGGAAGGAAAATGAGAGGGAAGAAATTTAAAGGGAAGATGTGAAGGAAGAAAGGGAATTGTGGACAGGAAAAAGGGGGAGAAGCTGATTTGGGAATTTTGAGCAGGAAAAAACTGTGAGAAGCTTGTTTGGGAATTGTGGGCAGGAAAAAGGGAGGAATAACTGTTTTGGGAATTGTGGACAGTAAAAAAGGGGGAGCAGCCAGTTTGGGGGAGATTTGGGGTTTCCAAACAGGAATTTCTCCCAAAAAATGGGGAGAAGGGCACAGGAGGAGGGAGGGAGGAATCACAGAATCCTTTAGGCTGGAAAAACCCTGGAATATCATCCAGCCCAACCTTGGAACAACTGGGGAGAGCAGCGGGGCTGGATCCTTCCCCACCTTGGGAATGAGGAGCAGCTTCTTGGAGGTTTTCCTTCCAAGAGGATTTTTCCTCACGGCATTCCCAGCCCAGCTCTGCAATATCCCAATCCCAATCCCTCCTTGTCATACACATGGAGCTGTTTGGAGAGCAAACAATTCCCTGTTCCTCCCTCCCACACGTGTGCAACCCCCTGGGAATTCCTTCCCAAACCATCCCGGGATCGCCTCCTTTGGCTGTTCTGGAGTGACCCCCGGGAGCAGCGGAGCCAAATCCTTCTCTTCCCATCTTTTCTCTCCTGGGAGAAGGGAAACATGGAAAAATCCTGCCGGGAGCACTTGGATGAGGCCTCTCCCAAAGATCCAAAACCCCCCCGGAATCTTTCCCCTCCCCTAGGATCGGCATCCAAGAGGGAAAAATGTTCCTCCTCGGGATCACTTCCAGCTCGGAAAAGCCGTTGTTTATGGGACGCAAAAAGCCAAAGGGAATTTTTGTTTGCTCTTTCCAGCTGTCCCCAAAATCCAGCCGGGAAAGGGATGCTCAGGGCACCGGAGGTGATGGAAATTTGTGGGAAAAGCAAAGGGAATGGCTTTTTATCTGGGATTTGAACCTGGAAGAGGCCGCAGAGGTGGAAAAGTTGTTTCCAAACAGCTGAAACCACTCCCTGCTCCTCACATTTATCTGGATAAAGGGCTTTCCCTGGATTTTTTTTCTCTCTTCCAGGAGCTGGATAACACCAGGCCTCCAAGAAAACTCCGAAATCTCCTCTTCAGATCAGGGAAGTTGGAAGGGACCTTAAATTCCAGCCATTCCCACCCCATCCATGAGCAGGGACACCTCCCACTATCCCAGATGGATCCAAGCCCCAATGTCCAACCTGGCCTTGGACACTTCCAGGGATGGGGAATCCACAATCACTCTGGAAAAGCCCTCAAACCTCTCGTTCCCACTTTTCCACAGGGTGTGGATTGACACAGGAGCTCCTTTCCAGAGGTGTTATCCCTGTCCTGTCCCAAACCCATCACCATGGAGCCAGGAAAAGGTGAGGGACAGGACCCAAAGGAACCATCCCTCATTTTTTGCTGCATTCCCAGAGATTTTCACTCTGTATTCCCAGAGCTTTTTCTTCAGAAAACACGGAATTATTTCAGAAAGCATGGAATTATTTCAGAAAACATGGAATTATTTCCTCATCTTGCAGGAGAGGTCAGGACCAAGCTGACATCAGTATTCTGGGAATGGTTCCTCCCAGCCTCGGCAGCGGGAAAAGCCACCAGAACATTCCAAACCCCAGATCTTTCCCAAGAAAGATCTTTCCCTCCTCCGCCTACAAACACCAAAGCCAAATATCCCGGATTTTCAGTGCCACTGGAATTGGTGGCACCTCCAGCCAGGCTCCCGAATTGTTCGTGCATTCCCTGAAATAATTTTGGGTGTAGCAATCCCAGCCGGGGGTCGGGAGCCGGCTCAATCCGGCTCCGGTTGGGATCAGGCCACGCTGTTGTGAAGGGAAATGACTTGGAAGCGCAACCCTACGGATGGAATCCATCAAATCCGTCTGGACTTCAGGGGATGCTCCATTGGTCTTTTCATTCCAGAGGAATTTGTGGCCTCGCTGTCTCCAGGGCTCCTTTGAAGCTTTTCCGAGTCTGGCTCGGGGGCGAGGGAATTTCCTGAGGTGACAAAGGGGAGCAAAGGGTTCTTCTGGTGGGATTGGGAAAGGGTTTCACCCTTGGGAAGAAGGGAATTAAAAACCCTCTGGGGTTCTGTGGTGCAGAGGTCTGGGAGCCACATCCAAGATCATGGAATCATCCCAAACTGGTTTGGGTTGGGAGGGGACCTTAAAACTTCATCTCATTCCCACCCCTGCTCCCATTATCCCAGGTGGATCCAAGCCCCAATGTCCAACCTGGCCTTGGACATTCCCAGGGATCCAGGGGCAGCCACAGCTGCTCTGGCAATTCCAGCCCAGCCCCTCCCCACCCTCCCAGCCAGCAATTCCTTCCCAAGATCCCAGCCCAAGCTCCCCTTTCCCAGTGGGAAGCCATTCCCTGGCTCCTGTCCCTCCAGCCCTTGTCCCCAGCCCCTCTCCAGCTCTCCTGGAGCCCCTTTAGGCCCTGCCAGGGGCTCGCAGCTCTCCCTGGAGCCTTCCCTTCTCCAGGGGAACATTCCCAGCTCTCCCAGCCTGGCTCCAGAATCCTGGGATGGAAATGAAGGAATCCAGAAGAGGGACCTTGTGATCCTGAAAAATCCCTCCTTGTCGTTGGAATCTTTCCCAGTGGAGCCAAGAAGAAGCTGATGAGAACCAAATTCCTCTTGAGGAGGAATTTAAGGGATAAATTTTAGGGAAGGGAAAGGCCTGGATGTGCTGAAGGGGATTTAGTGTGGAAGAACAGATGGGATAACTCGGGATGATCCAAGGCTGGACAGAACATTCCAACCACTGGAGAACTCACCTGAGCTTCAACACTTGACTAAAGCCAATTAATTTTCTTTAATTAACAGCGCTTTGAACCCAACAATTCCCAGGGAAAAAAAAAAAAAACCCAAACCATTCCTTTTGTCCATTTGGATTGAAAAAATGGGGCATTTCCTCTGGAAGCAACTAAAAATCCCACGGAGTTCCCTGCTTTCTTTCTCCACCTCCGATATTTATGCTGGAAAACATTTTCCTCGGAGTTCCCTCTTTTCCCTCCAGGAGCACCTTTTTTCCCTGTTTGCTCCAAAAGTGCTACAGATCCATTAAAGTTCAGAATTCAGGGAATAAAATCCTGGGATTAAAACTTTTCTGGGCTTTTTGCAGGGAGCAGTGACCACATCCCAGGGGGAGAGAGGAGGGTAAGGATTTGGGATGGGAATTCACCTGGATAAAGGGATTTTGGGTTGTCTCCCCATCCCACTCCGATTCCAGGCGGGAAAAACATTCAGGATGTGGTCCAGGTTTAAATCCTGAATTTGGAGAGAGCAAAGCCCGGCCCTTAAACCAGGCCCAGGCAAGCCCAGGACTGGGCTTTAGTTCCAAATCCATCCCTCGGAGAGAGGAAAACTGGGGCAGAGACAGGGATTCTTCCCAGTTGGGATCCACATCTGTGTCCAAAAATTTGGAGCAGCTTCTCTGAGGAGTTTGTTAAAATCCAAACTTTTCCGTGGCTTCCACCTGGATCCTTTCCAGGCCTGGAGTTGAATGGAAAAGCTCTTAAGCCAGGCCCAGGCAAGCCCAGGACTGGGCTTTAGCTCAGAATCTTTCCCTTGGAGAGAAGGAAACTGAGGCAGAGCCAAAAATCCAGTTGGATTCTTCCCAGTTTGGATCCACATCTACATCCAAAAGTTTGGAGCAGCTTCTCCGAGGAGTTTGTTTGGTAAAATCCAAACTTTTCCGCAGCTTCCACCTGGATCCTTTCCAGGCCTGGAGTTCCATGGAAAAGCTCCTTAAAACAATGAAATAAATCCATGGGAAAGTGAAACCCCAGGATCCCTTTTCCAGATGATCCCAAGGAGTGGGAATGTCACAGCTCCTGCACTGGAGTTTGGTGCTGCCCATGGGAGTTTTCCTTTGGTTGGGTTATTCTGATCCTTTTCCTCCAGGAATTCTTCCTGGTCGGAGCCTCTGTGATTTCCTGACCTGCTCCAGGGATCTCTTTCCCTTCTTTTCCTTGGAAAACTCCTTGGAAAAGGGGTGCAGAGCTGCTGTTGGCTGTGATGCAGCTCCAAAATAATCTGGTTAAGATGATCCAGAAGATTCCAGGCAAAGACCTGGAATACGGCGTCTTCTGAATTCCATGAATTTTTTTTTTTCAGGAATTATGAACTCTGTGAGTTTTCTCGTATCGTAAATTCCCAGTAGGATTGATTATGATTAATTGTGATTAAGTATGATTAATTCTGATTAATTATCTCATGAGCTCTTACCAAATACTCCTGGGGTTTAGTGGATACTCCAGGAAAAAAACCAGCAATTCCTTGGAATATTTTCCAGAAAGATCCATCAAGGATGCTCTAAGGTTGAGTTTGGAGGTGGAGGAGGGAGGATTCGGCTCTGGATTTCACCCCGTGGGCCATGGAAACCTGGGATGGATGGATAATTTCCAAGGAATCTCCGAAGATTTCAATCCTAGAAAAACAAATTTTGGTCTGTGCTCCTTGGAGATTTCCATGAGGAAAATTCCCTTAGGGAGTTGCAGCTCCACTGGGACACCTTTGGGAATCCAAAAAGGATTAAAACCCTTGGGAATCGGCCACCAGAGCTCTAATTCCAGGGATTTTCCTTACCCTTAACCCAACACAAACCTCACAGGGATGCTCCATGTGCTGAAGATCTTCGAGAGGAGACCTGAAATCCTGGGAAAGGGGGAGGGACACCCCTGGATTCATCCCCAGGATCGCGGCGTGGAGCTGGGAACTCCTGGCTTCCCCCCAGTAGAGGGCAGCAATGGCCCGCACTCCATAGCCAGGCAATTCCAATGGGATTCGGGAAAAAGATCCACGAGGAACGTGCCTCAAAAAGAACCAAACGAAAGGAAAAATCCCCTCAGCTCCAGGGGAAAGAGCTCCGAGTGCAGGGATTTGCTTTATCTTTGGGGGATTCCTTGAACGTCCAAAAAAAGTGGGAAGAGAGCAAGGATGGGATGCAAAAAAAAAGGGACGCGGGTGATCCCAATGGAAAAATGACCCACAGGCATCCAGTGAATCCTCGGGGCTTTCCTGGAGGGCTTGGAATTCAAGAGAGCCCAGGGAAAGGTTGGATGAAATCAGGGCTAAAGCAGCTCCTTCCCACTGGATCTGTGGCTTTGGAAAAGCTGGATTCTCCTTGGGATCTCCATCCCAATTATCCCAGGGTCTCTGGGAAGAATGGAGCCTTAGGGATCCAGCCCAAGGTGTGTTTCCTGGGAAGGTGCTTTAGTGCTTTTCTGGCTTCCTATTCCCAGGTTTTTTTAATCCTTTTGGATTCCCAAAGGTGTCCCAGTGGAGCTGCAACTCCCTAAGGGAATTTTCCTCATGGAAATCTCCAAGGAGCACAGACCAAAATTTGTTTTTCTAGGATTGAAATCTTCGGAGATTCCTTGGAAATTATCCATCCATCCCAGGTTTCCATGGCCCACGGGGTGAAATCCAGAGCCGAATCCTCCTTCCTCCACCTCCAAACTCAACCTCAAAGCATCCCTAATGGATCTTTCTGGAAAATATTCCAAGGAATTGCTGGTTTTCCCAGACAGATCCACTAAACCACAAGAACATTTTGTAGGATCCAGGCAGGGCTTGGGAGCGAATTCCTTACGAGGAAAATTGGGATGAAGGGACCAATCCAAGGATGAACATCAGCATGGAGGGGAAACGAAACTGGGAATGCAGCCAGGCCCCTTCCCATGGGGAAAAACCAGGGATAACATCTTGGATGGATTCTGTTGGTTGAGAGGGAGTTTTCCATGTGGATATTCTTCTCTGGAGCATTGGATGGTGTTTCCTCTTGGCATTTTTGGGATGGGGAACAACACCGGGACATCCAGGCACAGAGGTCGGGATGTGCCTCTGGAATAATTCCAGGGCTTCCAAGTGGGGGAAGTTCCACTTGGATTCAGGAGCTGCTGGAGAAGATGGCATTTCCTTCTCCCAGCCAGCCTGGGAAAAGCTGGGAAGCAGATCCCAGTCTGGGAAAGGGTCCCCATTCCATGACTGCCCCTTGGGAAGTGCAGCATGGAAAGGGTACAGAATCGGGAATTCCTGAGAACACAGACATGCCTGGAATTGAGGGATCAATGCCTGAAGCTCTGCCCTAGGGATTGAGGGCTATGACGGCAGGGAAAGGGTTAAAAGTGGGATGCTGAGGGTTGGCTGCAAAAACTGGGATGTTGGATGAGGCCTGGACAGAGCGGGATCACGATATTCCAGTGGGATGGGCTTTGGGATCTTGGCCAGTAGCTGAGCTCTGGAAAGGTTGGAGGAAAAGGACAATGGGGATGTATTCCAGAGGTGATCCTTGTTCTCCCGTCTCTGCCAGGATATGGAACTGGAGGAAAATCCCAGTGCTCCGACAGCAGTCAGGGAGCTGGGCCCAAAACTCCATCTGAGCTGGGAATGTGAATCCCGCAGGAAAATTTGGGATCTGGGACTCTATGGAGAGGCTGCTGAGGCTTGTAGGCTCTGGGACTACATTCCCTCATGGTTTTCCATGTAGGAAACCATGTGGATAAGGAGACCTGACTCCACGGGTCTATGAGTGATGGCCAAAGGCCTGGAATTGCAGAATCATAAAATCATGGAATGGGTTGGGTTGGAAGGGACCTTAAAGATCTTCTCATTCCAACCCCACTGACAAGGGACACCTTCCACGATCCCAGGGTGCTCCAAGCCCTGTCCAGGAGAGCTGGAGAGGGACTGGGGACAAGGGCTGGAGGGACAGGAGCCAGGGAATGGCTTCCCACTGGGAAAGGGGAGCTTGGGCTGGGATCTTGGGAAGGAATTGCTGGCTGGGAGGGTGGGGAGGGGCTGGGCTGGAATTGCCAGAGCAGCTGCGGCTGCCCCTGGATCCCTGGGAATGTCCAAGGCCAGGTTGGACATTGGGGCTTGGATCCACCTGGGATAGTGGGAGGTGTCCCTGCCCATGGATGGGATGGGAATGGGATGGGATTTAAGGTCCCTTCCAACCCAAACCATTCCATGATGCATTCCACGATTCCAGGATTTTAATGTCCAGGACAAACTCTGGAGGCTCTGGCAGGTGGGATGGAGCAGTGGAACTTTGGAACTGTCCCTCCATCGCTAAATCCAGTGCTCATCCTGCCCCAATTCCCTGGAGCAAAGCTCAGGATTCCTGGAGCTGTCGGATCCCAAAGATCTCCAAAGAAAACAGCTCCGGGCATTTTTAAGGATTTCCCTCCATGGAGAGAGGAACTGTGGAAGGAAACGGGATCATCCCACCTTTCCCACCTTCTCCTCTCTTCCAAAGGAGCTGCTTTGCAAATTCCATTTCCAAGATTTAATTCCTGGGATTCATCCAAGCCCTGCTGTCATTCCGAGGGCCTCTGTTTATTTATATTTTAATTTTATTTAGCCCTGTCCCACTTCTTTATTTCCAACCCCATTAATTCCCAATTAAACGCCTCATCCCTTATCCCCAGGAGATGGGATGACCTTATCCAGGAATTTTATCCCTGTCTTTGTTTATCCCGAATTTTGGAAAGACATCAAATCTTAACGCAAAGGCCTCAGCCTATGGAGAAGGAGGCGCATCCCAGGGGAAGCAATTTTAAAGGATTCATCCTTCTTTCCAGGAAAAATCTTCCAAACTCTTTTTTGGATTTAATCCCCAGCTGCAGGAATTGTATTTTTTTAAAGGAAAATCCAAACTCGTTGGAAGCAAAATCCTTCAATTTTACGGAGCGATTCCTCTCTGTTTTTATTGACATTTAAGGATTTTAGGTGGACACATCCTAAAAATATTCTTTAGATCTGGATTCTGATGATATGGGATAAATTTTCCTTTTCAAACTTTTAAACATCGTTAAATGCAAAATTTCTCATTTTTCCTCAAAGTCTTTTTCCTTTGTTGAAAATTCTGGGTTTTGGTAAAAAAAAAAAAAATGCAGGCAAAAACCAAACTTCTCCCATTTTTGGCACCAGGAACATCCAGTTCTGATTCCAGAGGTGACACAGGACCATGGAATCATTCATCCCAAAATCCAGAGGGAACAGGAGTCCTTTTCCAAACCAGTATCCCTGAGAATGCAAAGGAACTGGGAAATCTGGGATTGCAGGCTCCTCTGTCCATCCCTTTTCCTCAAATGTTTCGGGAATGGGCCAGCACAGCTCCTGGAAGTCCAGGATTGAGGTTTATGGACCCCAGGCTGGGAAGAAGCAGCCAGAGCCTCTCCAGTACAGGACACACGGGAGGAGATTCCAGGATATTCCAGAGGAAACTGGGCTGTGGCTGAGCCAGGAATGGTTTTTGTCCCTCCTTCTGCTCCTCCTGGGCTGTGTCTGTCCCCCGGCTCCATTCTTGATCCATGCGTTTTTTCCTTTTTCCTTCCTTTTCCATGATCTCCTAAAGGAAAAACAAATAAATGAGGAAATGAAACCTTTCTTGGATCTCCTTCCATCCTGCCCTAGCAGGGTTATAACCACGGAATCCCGGGATAATTGAGGTTGGAAAAGCCCTTCAAGGTCAGTGAATCCAAGCTGTGCCCGATCCCCACCTCGGCACTGAGTGCCACATCCAGGAATTCCTTGGACACCTCCAGGGATGGGGAATCCAAACCTCCCTGGGCACTTCCAAGGCCTGAGCACCCTTTCCATGAGGAAATTCCTGCTGATGTCCAACCTGAGCCTCCCCTGGCACAGCCTGAGGCCGTTCTCTCTTTTCCTGTTATTCCCTGGCATCAGATCCCAAATCCCACCTGGCTGCCCCCTCCCATCAGGGAATTTCAGAGAGGGGAAAATGATCCCTCTGGATCCCTCCTTTTCTCCAGGCTGAGCCCCTTTCCCAGCTCCCTCAGGAGTTCTCCAGCTCCTTCCCAGCTCCGTTCCCTTCCCTGGACACACTCCAGCCCTTCCATGTCCTTCTTTCCATGAGGAGCCCAGAACTAAATCCAGGATTTGGGGTTTCCCAGCAGTGCCATCATTCCCTGCTCCTGCTTCCACTCTATTTTGGATAAAGGCCAGGATGCCATCGGAATTCTTGCCCATCTGGGCTCGCAATCAATGGAAAACATCCAGAAGAACCTTGGGAAAACTGACCAGACTTCACCTCTCCTTGGGGATAAAAAGAAAAAATAAAAAAAAAAAGGATGGAAAATCAGCCATTGGAACATTTCTGCTTTAATTCCGGCCTTTTGGAAAAATTCCAGTCGGGAGAACGTGATCCAGCGGCATTGTTAAAACAGAAGGTGAGAGGAGGGAGAAAAGAAAGCAGCGAGGAAAAGTGTGGAATAAAAAAAAGTCATGGATGCAAAAAAGTAAAAAAATAAATCAAATAACAGGAATATCAGGCAGCCTGGAGGGATTCCAGGATAGTAGACTCATGGAATAACGGGATAATTAACTGGGAGAAAGGAGTTTGGCACAGGAGGAATTCCAGCATGGGAAGGGCTGGGAGGGGGGATGAAGATGTGGGAAAACACCAGGAAAATCCATTCCTGAGGGCCACTGGGAGTGATTTTCCTGAGGGTGAAGGAGCTGAGAGGGCACCCGAAGGCAATTCCAGGGTAAATCAGGGAGGAAAAAGGAGGTGGGAAACTCCAAGCGGGAAGCAGCAAGTAAGAACACTCCGAGGGAAAAGATTCCAGCCTTAGTTGGAATTCAGGGATAAGCAGCTTAAAAATGTGCTTGGAACAACGTTTTGGGAGAAAAGGAGGGACAGGCCACTGGGAGAGCTGGAATTCCTCACAACATTCCATCAGCAAGGGAAGGAGGCAAACAAAAACAAGGAGGGGGGGAAAAAAGAAGGGAAATATGAAAAATTGGGAATTAACCTGAAAAGTAGCTCCTGGTGGAGCAGAAGTAGGGAAATACATGGGAAATTGGATAAGAAGTGGACTTGGAATAGGAGAGTTACAAGGGAGCAAATCGGATTTCCAAACCTGAGGAATTGGGGTGAGAGCAGGAGATCTGGGAAAAGGGAAAGTTGTGCCAGACCTTCCAACAGCCAGAAGAATGGGAATCCTGGGAATTCCCATTGTGGAAGAGTGAGCTGTGACTCCGGTGTAATAACTGAGGGAGTACAAAGGGAAAGGATTTGGGAGTAAACCTGAAGCTGGAGCCTGGAAACTGAGGTGGAGCATCCAGGAAATCTTCCTGGAAATAAGGAATGTCACCCTCTGGAATCACCATCCCATAAAGAAGCGAGGGCTCTTTAGGTGGGAGTACAGGGAAATTGTGGCTGGGAAGTGTCTAAGGCCAGGCTGGATGGGGCTTGGAGCAGCCTGGGATAGTGGGAATTGTCCCTGCTCATGGAATGGGGTTGGAATGGGATGGGATTCAAGCTCCTTCCCAACCCAAAGAATTCCAGCAGGGATGATGAGGATCGGCATCCCCAAATCTGCTCCCGGATTTCCTTCTCCATCTCATCCCTCTTTTTCCTCTAAAATGATGGGTCAGCTCATGAGGCTGGAAAACAGATCCCAGAGTGTGCAAGGACGGGAAATTCTAGGAATTTCCCATGGGCACAGCCAAGGCTCGACCACAGGAAGGGGATGGTGAGGGGAAAAACCTTGGGAACAAGCAGAGCTTCCAAGGAAAAGGGGGATTTGGGACACAGAGAGGGTGAGGAAGGTTGGTTTTGATCCTGGTAAAATTGGGGGTCCCTCTGTGGCAGCAATCAAGCAGGAAAATATTCCCACACAGTATCCAGGGTTCAGGCGTCACATCCCAGCCTCTGGAATTAACATTCCCAACCCTTCAGGCAGCCCCACAAGGTAAAGCACGGATCAGGTAGGACGCAGGCAGCATCCAGAGCAACGCCGGAGACGCTCCGGCTGCGGGGGGAATTCAGGAGGTCAAAAAGCCGGGGGGACAAAATTCCATTAAAAAGCCAAATCCTTCTTCTCCGAGCGGGAGAGATTTCACCGGGAGCCCTGGCAGCGAACTTGGCCGGAGCAGCGCATTCCCTTTCCATGGATGCATCCCTCACAGCTTTCGCCCATTCCTCAAGTTCCTTCTCCCTGCTAAGCCGTGTCACCGCTGCCTTCTCCGGCCGGAGTCGCCGCGGGATCCTTCTCATCCCGCTCCCCGCGGCGGCCTGGCCTCGGGAAGCGCGGGGACGGCCGCGGCCGGGCTGTTTTTTTAAGGATTGTTTAGCGTTTACTCCTCCGGAGCACTTGTGTATTTTTCTTCCAGCCCACTCACGCTCCCAGCAAGAAAATTCCCGGGCCAGGGCTCCACGCGGGCCCTCGGCACCCCAGGATTCCCCGGCTTTATCCCAAACCTGCGGGGAGGCGGCTGTTATTGGAAAAGAAAACAGCCGTGTCAGGCTGTTCCCCACTCCCCTGCCCCAGCCTGAAAGTCCCAGCTCCGTGTCCCGAGCCTTTCTTGGAGAGCAGCTTCGCATTCCGGAGCTCAGCTCGCTCCCGAAGATGCCAAAGGAATTTGGTTGCTCAGCTCGCAAGGAAATACTTGGAAATTAGGTGTCCACATGTCTCGGATGGCTCCGGATATTTCCACCGATAACGTTTTCCGACAGGTCCTTCCTTTCCCAGATCTGCCAGGGGGAAGTTTGGCCCTCCCGAGAAGCTGCTGGAAAAGTGGGATAATGAGGAGTTGAGAGGTTTCTTTGTCCCGGCATATCCAGACAGCAGCATTCCCGCAGAGGCTGGTGGGAAGAGGAGTCGAGGTCATCCCAATCCTCATCGGTTTTCCACTAGGAAATGAGGAACAGAAGGAAAAGGAGAAACTTGTAGGAGAATTAAAGCTTAAATTTAAACTGTCCAGGGAAATTGGGGATGTCCCATCCCTGGAAGTGTCCAAATCCAGGATTTGGATTGGATGGGGCTTGGATCTGCCTGGGATAGTGGGAAGTGTCCCTGCCCATGGAAATTGTGGGATGGGATGGGATGGGATTTATGGTTCCTTCCAACCCAAAACATTCCAGGATTTCTGAGAAATTCCAGCTGCTCCAAACCAGCACAGTGTGAGGTGATTCCTTCCACATCCAGGATTTTATTCCCTGTGTGGCCACAGGACTTGGTTGGACAGAGGGGAACAGCCCTGGGGTCCTTTCCATACGATTTCTTTAGTAGAACATCCCACTCCTGGGAATACCATTCCCAAAGAGCCCCCCACTGCTTCCAATAACTGTGGCCAGCCCCTGGAAAGGTTTTATAGGGAAGGAAGTCCCTCCACATCCTCTGTCTGCTCCAAGGTCATGGATAACAAGGAATGGGATCAAACTGTATATAGACATCCACACATCCCAAGACACCCTTGATCCCAAACCCACGGAGGTGGGAGCAGAAGGATTTCCAGGAGGACGGTTTCATCCTGAGACGAAACGAAGTGGGAAAAAAAAAAGTTGGATGCGCTCTCAGGAAAATATTTGTAAGGGAATGTGTGGAGCTTTGGAATGGTGTCCCGGTGGGAATGGTGGAAGGGCGGAAGCCCCTTGACTTGAAGGACAGGACAAAGCCCTGGGGGCTGCAGAATCCGGAAAATCCCGGGGTCAGCGGATGGACCGAGCGACCCGGAGGGATGGGGCTTTTCCATCCCTGATTCCAGCGAAATTCTGAGAACCCTCCAGACTTTTGGGAGCCAGGAAGCCAAGGAGCCATGGATACAACTCCCATAGCGGGAGGTTGATGTCATTCCAGACCTCTGGTCCCTTTGGCAGCACAGCCTTTGGAGTTGGGATTCCCTCCAGCGTCTCCTTTGGTGGCTTTAAGGGCTCTCCAGTAAATCCTGATCCAGAAATCTCCGTGCAAGGGCAGATCCAAGTGGGAAGCGGAATAAAAACCCCATAAATTGTTCTTATCCTGTTCATTCCGTGCCTGAAAGCGGAATTTCTCCATTCCCACCTGGAACCCTGTTTGGATACTTGCACATGTTCATGGATGATTCAGGCAGGACTGGTTTTTCCTTCTCTTCTCCTGTTTGGGGAAAATTCTTCTGGAATTTTAGAAGTATTTCGTGGAAAAAAGTCTGGAAGTTGCTGAGGGATCCATGTGGGAAAAATCCCGTTTGTAACAGCATTTGTTTGTCGCTCTCCAGAGGAAATCCAAGTGCCACAAGGCTGGAATGACAAATGGATACAGTTTGGATGTGACATCCCACAGGATGACAATTCCAACGGGGAAAAGGCTCCTTTTTAACAGGAAAACTCCTAAAAAACACCCCTGATCTTCTCAAGCTGGTGATTTTTAAGGTTTCTTGATTTTGGCCATTTTGTATCCATATTAATCAATATATTCCAGAGTTTCCAGTGGTTTGGATTGGGCATTTTGGGAAGCAGAACTCTGTAGAAAAGGCCTGAATTCTTCTTAAGTGTTGGAGATGAAGGTTTAAAATTGAAGGGAATTGGGAATTTGGAAGTGAAAGCACCTAAAAAGGGTTGAAATTTTTGGAATATCTTGCTGATCCCTGCATGGCAATCCCAAAAAAAAACCTCTGTCTTGGAATGAGAGTGGAGGTAAAACTCTTTGGGAATGGCTTTTTGGAATATCTGCACACACAGAATTCGCTCAGCTCAGAAAATAACACCAAGATTTGGGGTGGAAGGAAAAATTATCCAGGCAGGAATGAGCTCTGGAAGTGTCACAAGAGTCGCATCTGGAATACTCAAATATTCCCAGGATGGAATTTCTTAGCCTGCTCCAAGGAGGTGAAATTTAAGATTGAAGGGATCAAACTTGCAAAGGAAAGACAAAAAGAAATTCAGCACTACTGAGGGAATAAAACTTGCTGTGAGCAGGGGTGATGGGTGAGCCACATCACAACATCCAGACCTGCCTCATCCACGGGAAATAATCATGGAATCATGGAATGGTTTGGGTGAGAGAGGACCTCAAAAATGATTCCATTCGACCCCATCCATGTTCAGGGACACCTCCCACTATCCCAGGTGGATCCAAGCCCCATCCAGTCTGGCCTCAGATACTTCCAGGGATCCAGGGGCAGCCACAGCTGCTCTGGCAATTCCAGCCCAGCCCCTCCCCACCCTCCCAGCCAGCAATTCCTTCCCAAGATCCCAGCCCAAGCTCCCCTTTCCCAGTGGGAAGGCTCCTGTCCCTCCAGCCCTTGTCCCCAGTCCCTCTCCAGCTCTCCTGGAGCCCCTTTAGGCCCTGCCAGGGGCTCGCAGCTCTCCCTGGAGCCTTCCCTTCTCCAGGGGAACATTCCCAGCTCTCCCAACCTGGCTCCAGAATCCTGGAGCAGCTTCGGGGCCTCCACTGGGTTTGCTCCAGCAGCTCCACGTCCTCCTAAATTTAGGATCTGGGAGCTGGGGCAGCTCTGCAGGTGGGGTCTCACCTGAGGGGGCACAGGGACAGAATTCCCACCTTTCCTGCTGCCCACGCTGGGATCAGCCCAGGGAGTGGAGGGGATCTGGATGGGCCATTCCAGCCTCATCCACAACATCCCAAATCCTTCTCCCAGGGCTTCTCCAGCTCTTCATCCCCAGCCTGGATTAATTTTGGACCAGCACCAAGGAGCTGCCAAACTTTGGAACACGAGACCCCACCAAAGTCCAGGATCATCCGGGATCCACACTGGAACAATCATGAACGCTGCTCCCGGATGGAGCAATGGGTTGTTCCTGTCAACCACGTGATTTTTCCTGCTTTTCCAGAGCCAGCTTTGTTGCTTTTTTGCTGTCAGGTCAGGAAATGGTTTTTGGGGCATTTCTGCTCCGAGTTTTGCTCTCCCAACATCCTGCTCCCAAGGGGTTGTAGCTACTCCCGGGAATTACACACGAAGCAGCTACACCCAGGAGTTGGTAGAACCTGAGAGAGCAGAACCAAGCAGGTGAGGAGCCCAAAAAGCTGGAATCTCTTCCAAGCTGGAATCTCTTCCAAGCTGGGATGAGACTGACCCATCCCTGAAAAACTTCCACTAAAAATTCCCTACCTTTATTGCTCGGGTTCCAGAGGAATTCAGCAAAGGAACATTTTCCGGGTGGGATCTTAGGGTGGGAAACGGCTCTACACAAACTGATTTTTCCAGAAAGTGGAATTAAGCAAAGGAGCATTTTCTGGGTGGGATTTTAGGGTGGGAAACGGCTCTGCATGAATTCAGTTTTCCAGAAAGTGTCGTCAGTGATTCCATAGAAACTCCCCTCCTCTGTTTGGGCTAAATTTGTTTGCCAGGATTCATCTGAGGGTCTTCCTTTCGGGAAGACGTGAACTAAAATTCCGGTGGCCGCTCCCAGTTACCCAAATTCTCTCTTTCCTGAAGAAAAAGGAGGTGGAAGCTGCTTTCCAGGCCAAAATCTGATTCATGTTCTGCCTTCCCACGCTTCTTTTTCCTGTAATTTTTACTGGACACGATTCTTCTCTTGGATCCAATCATCCTCTTCCCTTCCCGTGCCTATTCCTTCCTAAAACTCTGCTGGATCGAATCAGCTGACGTTCCAAAAGCTGAGCTTGACTGACTGAGAGGCTCTGTTTTCTGGGAAATTGGGAAAATTGGGATTGGAAAGGCAAGGAGGGATGAGGAAAGGACGTTTTTTGGGATGGGTGGAAGCCGTGAGTCACAAAGGATGAGGGATGGGAAGACAAGGAGGAGGAAAGGCTGTGGGTCATTTTCCAGGCCTGGACCTGCCCCACATGGATTTGGGAAAGTTGGAGCCACATCCCTCAGCTATTTTTTGGATCAAAAGTCGTCACTCGAAACTCAGAAACTCCAGGATTTCAGCTTCTCCTTTTAACCACGCCGTGCTGGGAAGGGTTCCTGATGTTTTCCTGCTTTTCCGCCATCTCCTCGCCATCTTCTTTCATTTAGCAGGAATATCAAGTTAGAGGCTCGTTAAGCCCCAGGCTCATTAGGAGAAACCGAAGCTCCTGGAGTTTGCCTGGAATAGTCGGGATCTGATGACAGAAGCTGACACCGGATTGTTTGGGAGTTCTTAGGATCAAGGAGAAATCGGCTGGAATCCTGTGATGAAAGAAATTGGAAACCAATCAGGAAGAGGCAGTGGTTCGTATCAGGCAAGGGGAGCTTTTCCTAAAAAAAAAAATCCCACAAAATTCTTGATGTAAGGAATAATTTTGTCGTTTAGGACAAGAAGAAATGGCCTCAAATTGGGCTTGTTGAATTCACAAATCCTTTCAAATGTGCCAGGGGAGGTTTTGGTTGGATATTTGGGAAAATTTCTCCCTGGAAAGGGTTGTCTAGGCCTGGAAGAAGCTTCCAGGGGTGGAGTCCCCATTCCTGGAGGGATTAAAATCCATGCGGATGTGGCACTTGGGGACGTGGATCAGGGGTGGGGAATGGTTGGACTGGATGGGCTTGGAGGGCTTTTCCAACCTGAATTTTCCAGGGATTTCCTGGATTTATGATGCCATACGGGGCAGAGCAGAGATTTTTGTGGCCCCGTGATATCCAATGATTGGATCATTCAGCGATTCCAGCTGGGAGAGGCAATTCCAGGGAGGTGAGGACACCCAACCCAACGTTCTCCCTGGTCCCACCGAGGCCAGGTCCTTCCTCTCCTTTCCCTGCATCCAGAAAATTCAGATCCCCCTTTTCCCTCTGTCCTCCGAGGGATGGATAATCCCCCTGGGAATTCCCATCTCCCTGGAAGCCAGAACTGCTCCTTTTTGAGGGAATCAGCAGGGCAGGGCCTTATTTCCATCCAAAAAACTTCCTTTAAGAGGAAAAAAACCTTTGGAGCCTGGGATATCCACGGAAGCAGCGCTTCCACTCCATCGCAGCTGGAATTTCCCCGTCTCTGCCTCCACCGGGAATGGGCTCCAGCTTTTCCATTTTTAATTTCCCCCCTCTCTCCATTGTTTTTGAGGGGCTTTCATCCACCCGACCCAAAACCCAGCTCCGAGACTCCGAAACTCCGAGAGCCCCTCGGAAGGAGGAAGCAGCCGGAGTCAGCAGCCGGAGCAGCGCAGGCACGAAGGTCATCCTTTGCATAATGTATTTATCTTGGAAAACGGGATTTTATTCAGGCTGTCCAAGAATCCAAGTGCTGAAACCAACACTAAGTCAACAGCACTTAGAGTAATGAAATAAATTCTTCAGGACAATCCAGCCGAAGGAGTTGACAAGGAGGGGGGGACCGGGGTTGTTTTTATTAAAATTCCTTCATTCCTGCAAACCGGCATTGTCTGTATTTCTTGGATGCGGCCTACGGAGAGACACCGTGCAAAGCCTAGGCCGGAGTTTATTTAGTCTGCTGCCTGCAGCAAAGGAAAACAAAAACCTTAATAAAAGATTTCCTTCTGTGGGAGCCCCTGCGATTTGCAGATTGGAAGATAAGGGGGCTGGTTCGGAGGAAGGGATAATTCTCCATCCCAACAGAGATGGCATTCCCAGGCCAAGGGAATGGGAATTCGTCTCCAGCCTCTGGTTAACCACAGGCCTGAGCGAAAGCCACCAGGACTGAAAGCTTAAACTGTTCTTAATTGTGCTGCAAAGCTCAAAGGAAAATATTTTCGATGCTCCGGCTTTTTAATCTAAATATGATTTAAATTCGGCTGTGCCCTTTCCCTCCCGACAGCACTACATCAATCCTTGATTTCATGACCTCCCGCGTGGAATTCTGCCAGGAATTCCATCGGATTGGAAGCTTGATCCGAAGCTTAATTTCCACTGGCCCTAAAACGTCAGGATTCGGTTACGCTGCAGCTGCAGCAGCAAAATGTGGTTCTGCTTCTCATCCTTTTGCTTACCTGGAGAGAGGTTTCACCCCATTATTCCCAGGAATTGTAGCTGTTGCTCCTTTCCTGGGGAATTCTGTGCCCGTGATAAATATTCCAGGTCCTGAGGAATTTTTTTAGACCTTGAAAATGGAAAAGTTTGTCCGTTCCGGGGTCTTGCCTTTCTTGGAAATGGAAAATTCCCTTGGTTTTGGTGTCTTCCCTTTTCAAACTCCCAACCTGCCTCTCCCACCCCGCGGTTCTCCACAGCCCAGGGATCCAGAATTCCACAGAACTTCTTCCCATTCATCCCCCCCCAAGCCAGAAAATCCCCAGGATTTTGCAGTCCAGATCAACGAGGAGGAAAAGAATTCCCAAATCCTCTCCCATCTTTTTGCTCCAGCAGGGAAATAAAAGAAGACAAAAGGTTCTTTCCACGGATGTCCTGCACGAGAAAAGATCCAACCAAAGCCTTTGCAGGGACCCTGTGGAAAATCCAAGGGGACCCTTCGAGTCTCCTGCATCCCACAATCCCTTATTTTTCCATAAATTCGTGATGCATTTGCTCCTCAAAATGCACCAGACAGCGTCTCCCAAAATTCAGGCCAAGATCTGCAGCCCAGTTAAACTTCCAAGGGCTGCTGCGGCAAAATCCTTGGAAATTCAAAATAAACGGAAAAGGTTCCAATATTTCAGCAGACCATGGATGGGATTCAACCAAATTCCTACAGTACCTGGTCTGCAACTCTGGATTCATTTAGATGGGAATATTTTCCTTAAATCCCTCTTTTCTCCTCTTTGTTCCACCTGGGAAGGAATTTGGCTCCTGCATGGCCTTCAAACCCACCACGGCATTGATGTGGAATTGTTGGATGTTCCAGAAAATCCCGGGCATTTGGCTTCCATTCGGGTCACCATTCCTCCCTATTCCCTCTTTTCCATCTCTCTTTTAGGAATGGGATCCATGCAGGGTAAAATCCCTACAGTCGGGGCCATTTGGAGTTAATAATTCCCTGTTCCCTCTTTTTAAGGCCCAGTTTTGGTGTCTGAAACTATTCCGGGCACAACCGATCCACAAGCGACCTAAATCCCGGAATTCTGGTGATCCCAAGTTTGGATTGGTCCCTTAATCCGGGCCTAGAGGAAAAGTTCTGTCCTTAAAGCCACTGTGGGAAAATGTCACCCCTGGATAACGGGAGCTTCCAGCTCTTTGTTTTATGGAGGAAGCACGTTTGGATTTTCCTGAAAGGTTTGGAGTTTATTCTCCTTTTGGAATCCTGGATGGGATGGGATGGGATGGAATCATTGGACTCTGAGCACCTTATCCTGTGGGAACACAACTTGAGATTAAAAACTGGGGAAAAAATTCCTCCCTCTGAGGGTGGGGAGGCCTTGGAATGGAATTCCCAGAGAAGCTGTGGCTGCCCCTGGATCCCTGGAAGTGTCCAAGGCCAGGTTGGATCCACCTGGGATTGTGGGAGATGTTCCTGCCCATGGCAGAGGGAGGAATGAGATGATCTTTAAATTCCCTTCCAACCCATTCCGCGATTCCACGATTTTATTGTCTTGATCCTCAGCCCCCAGGATTTCTCCCCAAAACTCCAGGAACAAATTTCCTTTCTATTTTTAGGGGGGAAAAAAATCTCCTTTGTTTTCTTTCCAGCGCTTTATTTTCCAGAGTTGGATTTTTTTTTTTCCCCAGACTGTCCTCTTCAGGTAGTACCTTTTTTAGGAATTCTGGGGGGCTGGATGAGGCAGGGGCCAGCCTGGGGTAGGAAAACCGGGAGAATCGGATCTTGTTCTGGGACTTTCCAGCCAGGACACACCTTTGGATCCGTGCTTGAAGCAAACCCAGGCTCCTGGAGTAGGAAAAAATGATGGAGCTGCAGGAAAACCGGCGGAGCGAAGCTGCTTGGACCACGGAGCGCCGGGATCCAGCATTAGAAGCCTGGGGTGGGGCGGGGGGAAAAGCAGAGGAAATTAATGATTGGATAATGGATTCCAAATGTTGCCGTTCCAAGTGAAATCCTAGGAACACAGGCACTTGAGGGGACACGGAGCTCCGAAGCGGATTGTTTTTCAAGGCAGAGCTGCAGCAAGGAGGATGCTGGGTAATGCTTCCCGAATTCCCAGAAAGGTAATAAGGTGAGGATTTAGCTCCATCCAAGCTCCGTTGGCTTCCGTGCGTGCAGGAGCCATCACGGAGAGCTCTTCCCAAGGCTTTGCATCCCGCCCGGACTGTTAATCCCGGTGGCAGGTGGCCTCCGGCCATCTGGAATCTCTTCATCCATTGAGATTCTCCCAGAAAGAAAGGAAAGAACTTCCTCAGGAGCCGGGCCAGGTTTTTTTTTCGGGGAGAGCTTCTGTACAGCGGCTCCGGGTCAGCGCTCCCGCTTGGAGCATTGGCTCCGACCCTTGGCTCTGGGAATGGGACTCCGCATTCCCCTTTTTCCTACCCAAACACGGCTGCTTCTCCCAGATCCTCATTTCACCTCCTCCGTGCGCTTTTCCTGCTTTTCCAGGGGGAAAAATCCGGGATCGCTCAATGGAGAGGGATGGCATGGAATGATGGGATAAAGGGAACGGTCTGGAGATGAGGAGGGAAGGTTTGGATGAGATATTGGGGTGGAATTCTTTGGATAAGGCTGGAACAGAGAGGTCGTGGCTGCCACATCCCTGGAATTGCCCCAGGCCAGGCTGGAAGGGGCTTGGAGCACCCTGGGATAATGGGACGTGTCCCTGCCCATGGCATGGTTGGAACTGGATGGGATTTAAGGTCCTTTCCCACCCAAACCATTCCATGATTCCGTGATTATTCCAATTATTGTTAGGATGTCTGGCACTGGCACAGGGGTTAAACCCCATCCGTGTTTCCTGCTTGGCTTCATCCCAATCCTTCCTCAAACATTGTTGGAAAAAAACCCTGTGGAGACGATTGAGCGACAGCTCCAATCGGGATCTGCTCCGGTTCAAAAACTAACGGAAAAATCCCCAAGGAATTTCCAAAAATGGGGGATTTACAACACTGGACACAAGGACGGGGGAAAACAAAGGAAAACTTTCCAACATGAGACTCATTCCCACTGCAGAAGGAAGAACGAGGCCATTGGAGAACAAAACAGCCTTTCCCTACTAATCCTATTTTTTTTTTTGGATAACTGCGGGCTCAGAGGTGTCTCTCCCATTTCCACAGAGTCCAGATGGGAATAACAGCATGGATCAAGGGCCCTGGATACCTTGGGAATTCCACAAGGCTGCCAGAAGAAATGGGGCCAATTTTTCCGACCCAAAATCCAAATCACCCATTGGGATTCCAGACCTTTGGATGTATCCAGCTCTCCGTGATACCCAGCAGGAATCAATTAGGGATTAAAGGAGTGTCCAGAGTGTCTGAGTGTATTTACCAGGATATTTTGGGGTGAGAATTAAAGAAAAAGGGACTTTTCTTGAAGGGGAAAGTCTAAGCAAGGAAAGGGAAGGATGGGGACGGATGTGGATTCCCAATCCTTTGCACTTCCCATGGGAATACCAAGTGGAGACGGGGACTGCACCGGGGGTGATCCACTGCAAATCACCCCATGATGGCCCTAAAGCCCCGGTGAACTTTGGGAGACCCCAAAAATTGGGGAATTTACTGTCATTGTCCCTTTGGAATGGGTGCCACTTCCAGGTCACCTCTCCTTGTGTCCCTCCCGGTGACTTCCACGTGTCACCATTGTCCTGAGGATTTTTAGGGAATCCAAGCTGATTTTGGAGGGGCCGGAGCAGAAGAATGTGGTTTAATCTCCAGTTTAAAACTTTTTCCAGCTTCTTGGAATCACGCCGCTCTCGTTCGCGCTCTGCTCTTGGCAGCCGTGGAATGATGTCAGAGGGATTGAAGAATTCCCGGAGATCATTCCCATTCCTTCAGCTCCATCAGTGCACGGAGTTGCTCCAGTGCTCAGCACTTCACAGGGTCCAGCCTTAAGTCACAAGGAGAATAATCCCGGAATCCCAGAGTCACTGAGGTTGGAAAAGCTCTCCAAGGTCATCGAGTCCGACCTGTGCACGATCCCCACCTTGCCGCCATCCCGGGAATTCCACATCCCTTCCCCACCCACTCCAGTCCTTGGAGCTTGGATCAGGTGGAAAAGCCCAGATAAGCACCTGAACCCCGAGACGTTTCCCTGGAATGCTCCCGGATCTATACCAAGTCGGCCCATCCCTCTCCCCAGCAGCCTGTGGAAATAATTCGAGCTGCAATCAGGAGACTTCCAAGGATCCTGAGCATTATCCTGGATAATCGGGAGGGGGGCGGAAAAAAATGCCAGGTGGAAAAATCGAAAATGCCAAATTTTTCCTACAACATACTTGTGCTGCCTTGACACAGCTCCGCTTCCTCGCACCATTCCTTTCCATCCGGTTGACGGATATTTTTCCATAGAGTGGGAATGCTGATCTTGGCAGGGGCTGAGAGCAAATATAGAAGCTCTGATGCGTGCCCGGAGATTTCCAAGCCATCAGGAAAGCTGCCGGGAGCAGCAGGAGGAAACAGCAAAGAGCCGGAGGACTGGAGAGGGCTTGTTCCGCATCCATAAATCCCACGGGATCTGGGAAGGTGTGGGGAACCCCCCCCATCCCAAATGGCGGGAGCCTGCCAAGGAACACTGCTGGCAAAATTCCCCCTCAATTATTATCCGATTTCTTTTATTCCCGCTCCTGCTCCCGGATCCTTGGCTTCCATCGTTACAATCTCCAGCCCCCCGCTGTCCTTAATATCTTTATCTTTTTCCACATCCTCCAGAGCGGGATCTTTGTGCTGTTCCTTGGATTATGGGAGCGCAAAAGGACTGGAGAGGCCCAGGTTTAGGATTTAAAACTTAAAGTTTCCTTTAAGCCGGGCTTTGGATCCCGAAGGAAACAGCTCCTAAAATCCCCATCTCCCCGCTTCAGGGCCATTCGTGTGTGCTTTGATTCGGGATGGGAAATTCCAGCTGGTTCCTACTTTTGGGAATTGCTGGAGCAACCTTCACTGCTTCAACCCATGTCCCTTCCCACTCCAGGGACATCCCAACAGGGAATTGCGGGATGGGGTTGGAATGAAGCTGCTTTTTCCTTCAGGGAGATCTTGCCTGACGGGAGCTACGAAAAAGATGGAGAGGGACAATTTCCGAAGGCCTGGAGTGACAGGAGCCAGGGAATGGCTTCCCACTGGGAAAGGGGAGCTTGGGCTGGGATCTTGGGAAGGAATTGCTGGCTGGGAGGGTGGGGAGGGGCTGGGCTGGAATTGCCAGAGCAGCTGTGGCTGCCCCTGGATCCCTGGGAATGTCCAAGGCCAGGTTGGACACTGGGGCTTGGATCCACCTGGGACAGTGGGAGCTGTCCCTGCCCATGGAACTGGAATTAGAAGATCTTTAAGTTCCCTTCCCACCCAAACCATTCCATGATTCCATGAAGGTCTTTCCAGGGGGATCTTTCCAAGGAACACAAGCCGGGGCCACCTCCCCAAACTGTGCTGAGCTGGGCTGGCTGAGGTGACAATATCCAGGTGAAAGGCCACGGATCCCATTCCTAACCCCTGGAATCTCCCAGTTTTCCCTCTGCTTTTTACCGTCAGTGCTTGGACAAAGCCGGACCTTTTCCTCAAGGAGAACTACCAGAGCCTGGATGTTCAAATGTCCAGGGATGGGGGACAAAAAAAACCCTTAAAAAAAGCAAACTCTGGATCTTCCAATGGTTTATTTTTGGAGTCCAGAGAAAAAAAAGTCCTCAGATTTATTTTTTTCATGGATCTATTTTGATGGAGTTTTTCCTTTTTTTTTTTTTTTTTAGATGGGGCTGTTGACTCCTTTCTGCTAAAAAAAAAATGTAATTCCTGTCTCCTTCATTGTTTCCAGAGGCCTTTTCCAGAGCTTCTCACACCCACACGGGAGCCTCTCCCAGAGCCAGGCCCAGACTCTGGGTGACCCCTCCATAAATCCTGGTAATTTATGGATTATTGTTATTAATAGGAGGCAGAAGAATTCCAAAACTCCAGGACTTTCTCTTCTTGCTCCTTCAGAACAAAATCCAAGAGTCTCCACTGAGCTTCCCTCGTGTGTTGTGGAAATTCCAAGAACTTTTCCGTGATTAATAAGGAGAGCGGATTTAAGGAGGAACGACGGAGGGAGTGTAGCTGGTTATCCCTGTTATCCCTAAATTATGAGCTGCCATTCCCAGATTTTGGAAGGAGGCTGGGATCAAAGGAATGATGCCATCACCTGCCATTCCAAGGTGATGGAGCTGTCTAGACTGAAATCCACTTCTGGAATTCCAGCTATCCCAAATAAACTCATCCTGTTTTACCCAATTCCTACCAGACCCAAACTTGGAGCCCCTCTAGAAGCAGTTCCATGGAAGATAAACGGGATGAGAATTCCAAAGGGTGTCCCCCTGCTGGAGCTGGGATCTCAGACAGGAAAACATCTCCTGATGGAAATTCCAGGTGTCCTGGCAACCTGGAAAAACCCGGATGGAAACTGGGAGAAATTGGGAGCAGATCTTAAAATGCAGGATGGTTCCTCTTTAAATTCCCTGTTGAGGAGGGGATTATCCATGAAGACAATGCTTGATCCTGGATAAACATGGAATAACTGATGTCATCCACCAATAGGGGGTAAAAGGAGTTGGAAAGATTCCACGAAAGGGATATTTTCCTTGGCTATGGAGCTAACCAGGAATAGAGGTGTGGAAGTGTCCAAGGCCAGGTTCCACCTGGACCAGTGGAAGGTGTCGGGGTTGGAATGAGATGGGATTTAAAGTCCCTTCCAACCCAACCACTCCAAAATTCCATGATTTCCCGGATGCTCCTTTCAAGTGAGAACCTCCACCCTTCCATGGGCTTTTCCTGGATTCTCTCCATGTTTTCTGCTCCTTGGAGAGGGATCCACTCCCCTTGCTGACCTGCACCTCATCAATCCACGGATGAGCTGATGAAAACTGGGAATATCCCAGTTTTCGCCCTGTGGAGGAGCAGGCATGGAAATTCCTTGGATCTTCACATTTTCCTGCCTATCAGAGACTCATTCCCAGATGTCTCCTCCACTTTGTCTCCCATCCCCTCCCTCCTGATATTCCCTCTATCCCGCTTTTAGCTTTTCCCATCCCACGCTGCCTCCCCACGTCCCCCTGGAACAGCGGCAGCCTCTGCATCCATCCAGAATTCCCTCAACATCCCCTTTCCGCTCTTCCTGGCTGCCCTTCCCATTCCCTCTCCTCCTGGGCCACCCCAAAACTCCGGTGGCCAAAGCCAAGGCTCGGAGGCGGCTTTTTATCCCGAGGCTTTGGAAAGCCACATTCCTGCCCCTCTCCGGTCCCATCCCGCTCCGGCCAAGTGGGATGATGATGACACAGCAGGGCCTGGGTAGGATTTTTCCTCTTCCTTGTCCTGCTGCCAACGTCTTCGACCTCTGGATGAACTCCCCAAAAAGTGCCTTTGGAGCTACTCCCGCTGCTTTGACATCCGCGACCGGTTGGAATTTAAATTCCCTTTTTTTTTTTTTTTTTGGAGAGAGGGAGTGAGAGAGGAACAAGGAAAGGGGAGAGTTAAAATGGAAAAAAATAAGATTTAAAAAAAAAAAAAAAAAAAAAAGATGGATGGGAAGAAACCAAACCCAGAACTGAGGGAAGGCTTGTGGTCGGAAAAAACTAGGGAAAGAGTGGGATAAGTCAAGGGTTCAGAATATATGGATATCTTTGTTCCAAGAAAACAGCGGGAAAAGGTAACGGGGCCTTATCTGGAGTCAGTTCCAGCTTCCCACGTCCCCTGGCAGGGTCATTCCCGGGCTGGGAATGCTGGATGTGTCCCTGGAACAGCCGAGCTCCAGTCGCTCATCCAGCCTCAGGAATCATCGATCCATCGCCTTTGGCTGAGCTGGAGGAGCCCAAACTCCGGAATTTTGTTGCACAAAACCTCCAACAAAGAGCTGAGTCCACCCCAAAATTCCAGCACCAGCAGCACCACCTGGATTGGGATGGACTGGAGGAGCAAATGGTCTAAAATTGCTGGAAATGGGAAAACCGACTCAATCAGGATGAAATTTTTTAAGGATCAACGATTCCTTCCCAGAGTGATCAGGAAATGATGCTCTGCTCCCACTGAGTTTATTTAGGATTTATTTTCACTAAATCCCAGAAAAAGTGCACCACATCCAGCAGGAATTCCATGGGATGTGGAACTTCTCGGACTTCTTGGACTTCTCCTAATTTAAGTTCCAATGAGGACCTGGAGCTTTTTAAACCTCCAAATTCCAATTCAGTTGGAAAATGCTACATTTTTTATTTTAAAAGGGTTTGTTCCCAAATGAAATCTAAAAAAAAAATAATTTCCTGCTCAAAAAAATACTTCACTGAGGAGAAAAAAAAATCCAAACGCTTTCATTTGATTTTTGAGTTGCTTTTTTTGTGGGAATTTCAGGAAATAAACAAAGGGGTGGGAATTTTGATGCCTCACAGATTTCCATGGGGAAACTTCAGGATCCTCACCTGGAAATGGAGGATTCTGAGTGCCAGAGGGTGCCTGGAGATCTCAGAAGACTCCAAGATATCCTGGAGGCTGGAAATCCTGGAATCATGGAATGGGTTGGGGGGGAAGGGGCCTTGAGGGTGATCGCGTTCCACCCCTGCCGTGGCAGGGACAATTCCCGCTATCCCAGGTGGATCCAAGCCCCAGTGTCCAACCTGGCCTTGGGCACTTCCAGGATCCAGGGGCAGCCACAGCTGCTCTGGAAAATCCATTCCATGACCTCACCACCCTCTCAGCCAGGAATTCCTTCCCAATATCCCACCCCGATCTCCTCTGTTCCGGTGGCCAACGTGGACCTTTTGGGATTTGTCCTACCCTGCTTCGATCCAAGTTTGGAGCAGGGAATTTTTACATCAGAGCTAAACTGCCCCTCACCTGTTGTTCCTTCTCCAGCTAATTCCAGACTTTTCCAAAGGAGGGGAGGAAAATCCTGCTGCAGGCCTGATGTTTACTCTGCCTTAGATGGAGAGGCTGGGATCCGAGATGATCCCATTTTCCAGAGGCTAAAAGTCATCCAGTCTCGTGTTTAAACAGACAGGAAAGTTTGGGTGACCTTAAACTCGGGAGGAACAAAAACGGTTGGAAACCCGATAGGGCGAAGTCACTGAGAGACTGACAATGGGAATAGCAGCGGATTCATCCACCGGGAACAACGGAATTCCAGGAGAAGGACACGGATGGTGCCATAAAATGATGGAAAAAGGATGGAATGAGTACACACAGGAAAAAAAAATCTATTTATAGTTAATTACACGGGAGAAATTCTCCCTTGGTTGTTCTTGTGCTCCATGGCCAAAAAAGTTGGAATTTTGGAGCAGACCAAGGGCTCCTGCAGGGATCAGGTGGACAGAGATCCAGGAAGAGCTGGGGACACTGGGAGGGTTTGGTTTAGCCTGGAAAAGGTGTATTGCTTTCCATAAATATCCCGGAGAGGGACAAATCAGGGCGGGAAGAGCTGTTCCAGTGAACGGCCAGAACAAACGGGAATAAACAAGCTGGGAATAAATCGTGGCTGGAAATTTCCTGGGAGGTTTCAGCATCTTGGATATCTCTTCCCACTACGTCCTTCTTCCTGGTTTTCCACTGTGGAATGCCTCTGCTGTTCCTACAAGGTCATTCCCTGGTCTGTGCATCCTTTCCTCGGATTTCTTTTCCTTGTGTCAGTTGTGTTGCTCCATGAATTTATCCAGAGTCTCCAAGGCCTCTCTCCCAACCCTCCTGTCGCTTCCAGAGTTTCTGCAGCATCAAATCTCTGGTTTTATCCCAGTTTTTGAACACCATTGTTAATTTTTCAAGGTGTCTGAGAGGCAAATTTCCCAATCAGGGAATTCTGGAATGGTTTGGAAGGGAGCTTAAAGACCATCCAGTGCCACCCCATCCATGGCAGGGACGCTTCCCACTGTCCCAGGTGGATCCAATCCCCAATGTCCAACCTGGCCTTGGATACTCCCAGGGATCCAGGGGCAGCCACAGCTGCTCTGGGAATTCCATCCCAGCCCCATTCCCACTATTTGATAAAAAATCATTCCTGATATTCCATCTCCGTGTCCCCTGCTCTCAGGTGGATTCCCGTTCCCATGGCAGTGTCCCAGTGTCCTGGGATTGATGGGATCTGGGTTAGTCCTGCCCAGGAGCCAAATCCCTTCGTGTCCTCACCGGCTCAGGCTGGGAATTCTGGTGCAAGCGGGATTTCTCCATGGATCATGGCACGGCCAGGGAGTGATTGGGAAAGAGCTGCTTCATCTCTGGGCTTGCTCTGGGATTGAGCAAAATTCCAGCTGTTTCCAGCCTCTGGGCCATGGACACAAAGTTTGGAAAGAGATGAGTTTAAGCCTGGCTTGAATCGCTTGGATTCACCTTCCCAGAGTTGTGATTCCCAAGGTGAGACGAGGTGGGAGGTCATGGAAAAGCAGGAAAAGAGAAACCAGAAGGCGGATTGGATGGAGAAATATTCCAACCCAAAGAGTCGCATAAAAAAACCTTCCCAGGTTAAGCTGGGATCCCAAAAGGGCTCTTAGGACCAGGCTCTGGAGGAGGAGGAGCGGGAATGTCGCTCCTTGGAGCACCAGCCTTGCTTATCCTGACTGCTTTGGTGCCGGGGAAATTCCTGCATGGATTTGGCTCTGTCCCAGATAATCCCCAGGAGAAGGGATCATCCATTCTCTGTTTCCCAGGAGAGCTGTGGCTGCTCCTGGATCCCTGGGAGTGTCCAAGGCCAGGCTGGACATTGGGGCTTGGATTCACCTGGGATAGGGAAGGAAAGAAAGACTCCATTTAAAAATGATATTAAAAATGATATATTAAATGATATAAAATATATTAAAAATTTGTATTTCAAATGTGTTTTAGAATTCTATTTAAAATTGCGTTCAAAAAATATTTTGAAAACTAGTAAAATAAATTAAGAATCTTATTCAAATTATAATTTAAAATTACACTTAAAAATATGTTCAAAAGTTATATTTAAAAATATATTCCAAGTTATATTTCAAGTCATATTAAATATATTGAAAATTATATTGAAAATTATATCAACATTATATAAAAAATATATTCAGAATCATATTTAAATTGCATTTTAAAATTACACTTAAAATTATATTCAAAAATACATTTACATTATATTTTACAATTATATTTTAAACTATATTAAAGTTATCTTTAAAATGTATTCATATTATATAAAAATATATTCAAACATTATTTTTAAATATGTATTTTAAATTATATTCAAAAATATATTTAAACTATATTTTAAAATTGTGTTTTAAATTACATTCAAAACAGTCAAAATTATATAAAGATATTTAAAATTAGATTTAAAATTAGATTTTAAATTGTATTTAAAGTACATAAAATTATATAAAGATTAAATTTAAATTATATTTTAAATTATATTTAAAATTGTATTTAAAATTATATTTAAAGTATTAAAATTATATAAAGATAAATTAAAATGATATTTAAAATGATATTTAAAATTATATTTAAAATTATATTTAAAGTACATCAAAGTTATATAAAGATAAATTAAAATGATATTTAAAATAGTATTTAAATTACATTTAAATTATATTCAAGTTATATTTAGAATTATAGAAATATCCATTTAAAATTTAAAATTCTATTTTAAAATTACATTGAAATAATATTAAAATTATTTCTATAGCATTTAAATTTTATTTAAATTACATTTTTAAATGCTATTAAAAATAAAAGATTGATAAGAAATCCCACATTTTCCAGGCTGGATAACAGGACTGGGACATCCCAAACAAACCACACCCTCTTTTTTTTTGGATAACCCGTCCACCCTTTGGGACTGCAGCCTCCCAACTCACACAAACCTTGCGAGCTGGGATTTTTTCCTTTGGAAAACTTGGGAATCAGCTCCCTGAGGCCCTTCCCGGCCGTGCCCATCCCGATTTTTTTGCTGTCACCCAGGGACAAGAGGCTCCATCCAGGCCAGGGCTGCCGGTGACGCCACCGAGTGCTCCCGGACATTTGTCCTTGGGAAGAGCCAAGCTCGGGATCGTCAGCACCAACAAAGATTCCCTACAAAATCCGGGAGCTGCGACGTGCCGGCCTCACCGTTCCGGCCCTTCCCTGCCTCCGTTCCCGGCGCTGTTTGCGCAAAGCCGCCTTGGGAAGCTCCCAATTGTTCCTTCCTTAATGAATTCTTGGCACACGGAGCCTCCCTGGTAATGAGCTGCCTGCTCCAGCCTCGTTCTCCTTGGAAAACACTGGGAGAAGGAGCCAGGAATTCTCGCCCAGCTCCAGCAGGTCCAGCCGAGGGAATTGTTGATCCCAGAGCTGGGAAAATGGGAGCTCCGTTGAGGGGCAGCAAGGATCCAAATCCTTTGGATTTCCCTGTCTGCATCCCAAAAATCCGACAGGGATCAGGGCTGAGCCACGAGCCAAAGGGAAAAGAGGAGTCGAAACGCTGGAAAACCAAAAAGGAAAGATTTCCAGAGGCCAAGGGAGAGGAAAAGCCACTTGGAGGGATGGAAAGCACATGGAATTCCAAGGGAGGAGCTCAGAGTGGAATTAAAGTCGTGCAATTCCCAGCACGGAGCTTTATCCATAGGGAAACGTGGCCTGGATGTTGTTGGGATGCTGGGGGGGAATGGATTTGATCAACAGCCATGGAATAAGGGAAGGGAAGGGAAGGGAAGGGAAGGGAAGGGAAGGGAAGGGAAGGGAAGGGAAGGGAAGGGAAGGGAAGGGAAGGGAAGGGAAGGGAAGGGAAGGGAAGGGAAGGGAAGGGAAGGGAAGGGAAGGGAAGGGAATGGAAGGGAAGGGAAGGGAAGGGAAGGGAAGGGAAGGGAAGGGAAGGGAAGGGAAGGGAAGGGAAGGGAAGGGAAACCTCTGGAAAACAGCCCAAATAATTTAAGAAAAGGTGAAAATAAAGATGCTGCAGGAATTATGGATCTGGAGTTCGTTCAGGATATGGAAAAACCTGGAATTTGGGAAGTTCTCTGTTTGATGTGCTGATAAATTCCCTTAATCCCAGCTTCAGGATCACTGGGAGAACTGGAGGTGCCACGGTTTACCCTTAAAACAGGAGCAGGAAGAATCCCAAACTGAATCCCATGGAATCCCATGATTCGTTGCCCAGCCTGGCTGGACTGGGAAAAGTAGGAAAATCCATTTGGAACTGGTGCTAAATCCTTAATCCAGGTCCCAGTGGAATTCCAGGTTCCAGCGGGTTCATATCCCTCCGAGGAAAATTACTCCTGCATTTATCCCTCGGGATCTGTGGGATTCCCTCCAGGAGCCATGGGAGCACCTTCAATTCTCCCAGCATTCCCCAAATCCTGATCCAGACCCCAAATCCAGTTCTGGAATAACCCAAATTCCACATCCCAAAGAGCTCAGCTCATTCCCAGCTTTCCTGCTCTTTCCCAGAGCCTGATTTCCCTGCAGTAGCTCAATCCCATTTATTAGGAATTTATGGTTCTCCGTAGGGTTTTTATATTTAGCTGCCTCTCCTGGAAAACCACATTTTTATGGATGTTGGATCCCACCCTTTTCCCTGTGGCTCCTCCAGGCGGATTTTTCCCCCCTTTTTTGTGTTTATATTCCAATTTTGGAGCTTAGCACCGCTTCGTGTCCCTCCTTTATTCCCATCCACCCATCCCAGAAATTCCTTATCAACGGGTCGGGTTTAAAAGGCCACGGTTTTTTCTGGGATTGGGTCATCCTTGGCTCCCGCAGCTGCTTGGCTCCAAGAGAAAAGTGGGAAAAGGGATCAGTTTACAGCCTGCTAAAGGTCAGCTGTGCCACTCCTGCTTTTTAGAGGGAGAGACGGGAAATCCTAAAAATATAAGGATAATATCCCTAAAATAAAACCTCACAAAGCCTGATCGGCTCCATATGCCAGCGGATTTTCCTCTGGGATGGGCAGGATTGATCCGAATCCCAAAGTTCTTGGTCCAAACCCAGAGGAAACCACTGGCAGTCAATGATTCCCTGCATTATCCGGTTATTTAAAGCCGGATTTTCCATGAGGAAACCGAGGGAGAGAGAGGCCGAGGCCTCAGTGATTCCCTGTTTGATTCCAGCAGGAAAATGGGAATGCAGAGCAGCTCCAGCCTCTGTGCCGAGGGCACCCAAGCTGGAAATCAGGGAAAAATCCCCTTGGTTTGGGAATTTTTTTTCAGGAATCACTACAAATATCGACTAAAAAAGGAAGGGAATGACCTCGTCCAGTCCCTTTGGATGAGGTTTTCCAGAGGGGCTGTGGATGCTCCGTCCCTGGAAGGGTTTAAGGATGGAGGTCTGGGAAAACTGGGAAAGGTGAGTTAAGGATGGGTTAAAAAGGTGGAAAATCAACTTCAAGCCAAAAGCATGGAAAAATCTTTATTTCCCTCTATCTATCAATGAATTCCATGGATTTTTCCAGGATCCCCATGTGTGAAAATCTTTTCTGGGAATGAGAGAGGATTGGAGCTTCCCAGATATCAAACATGCCAAGGATTAAAGCAGAAAACTTTGGGATTTTGGAACTTCCCACCATTTATTCCTTTGGGAATCATCCTAATTATCAGCATTTATTTGTGTACATGGAATTTCTGTTGGATAAGGAGTTGGCAGAGCAGATATCAGGGAATATCCATGGAATTCCAGGATTTTTCGGTGACCAGGATTTTTAGCCACGTACAGACAGTGGAATAAAAAAAAAAAAACAAAACATGGAATAATCCAGGTTGGAATCCATTCCTGGAATTTCTGCTCTCACATTCCCAACTCCGAGTTGGGAGTCAGATCCAAACTCAAATTGGGTTCCAAGGCTGGATTTTTCCCATTCTGCACTTCCAAAGAATTCCATTTGTGGATGAACCATTTAATGGGGCTCCCAACTTGTTGGTGATGCTCTGGAAAAACGGGAAATCGGGAATTTTAGGAGGTCTGAAGGTTCTGCCGTGGGTGAAAGGGTGAAATGGTTGGAAATTTGGGAATAAATTCCCAGTGAAGTTTGGGAATAAATCTGGGTGAGGAATTTCAATCCGTATTTCTTTTCCCATGATCCACTTTTCTACCCAAGCCATTCCTCATGAAAGGAAAAACGGCTCAAAACGATGGAAAAAATGGAATTTTCTGCTGATTACCCAAAAAAAATTCCACCCAGGCTTCTCCATTTTCATGCATAAATTAACATAAATTTACTCCAACACCATTCCATGGCTACAAACAGCCCGAGGATGGCGTTGGAATAACTGCTCCAAGCTGGAAATTTTCAGGAATGGTTTGCCCTCTAACACTTCCCTTTTTTTATTAAAAACCTGGAACCCAGTAAAGGTTTCACATCCCATTAATGGTTTTGCCCTTAATTAAAGAAACCACCAGCAGCTCATTAATACCTCATTAGGAGGTGAGAATAAAAGCTGGAAAACTTTGGGAAAAAAAGGGCTGGAAAATCCAACTCCTCCCAGGTAAAATTCCTCAATAATTTATCAGGAAAGGGCAAATCTCCTCACTTTTGGCTAGCAAACATTGGCTCCTTTATTTAGGATGAGTCAGCCTGGAAAAATCCTATTTATTCCCAAATTTTGGCACAACTGCACCTACCAGGCTCGGAAGTGATACCAGCCAGATTTCAGGATTTCTAATTCCCGGGAAATTCTGGCCTTTGGAAATTTGTTTTTTGTCGGGGTTAAGAAAACAAAATTCTTTCCTTCGTTCTTGCCTTCGACTGGAATTTCTGACTCCAAAAAAAGCCCGGCTTTGGAAATCTTGACCTGGGACCGTTGTTCCCATCAGCGGAAATGGGCGGGGTTTGGAAGGAAGACTTTTTTGGGAGCAGAACTGAAGCTCCTTCAGGGGTGTTATTCCCAATTTTTATTGCTTGGGAGTGTTTTTCTTATCATGGGAGAGAACAAATACAGGTTTTTGGAACATGTGGGAATGGGAAGGAAAAGCAACAGGAAGTTCCAGTAGGTTTTGGTGATGAATCCTCGGTGTCCTGGGGGATGAGCTGGGAATGTTCCCCTGGAGAAGGGAAGGCTCCAGGGAGAGCTGCGAGCCCCTGGCAGGGCCTAAAGGGGCTCCAGGAGAGCTGGAGAGGGACTGGGGACAAGGGCTGGAGGGACAGGAGCCAGGGAATGGCTTCCCACTGGGAAAGGGGAGCTTGGGCTGGGATCTTGGGAAGGAATTGCTGGCTGGGAGGGTGGGGAGGGGCTGGGCTGGAATTGCCAGAGCAGCTGTGGCTGCCCCTGGATCCCTGGGAATGTCCAAGGCCAGGTTGGACACTGGGGCTTGGATCCACCTGGGATAGTGGGAGGTGTCCCTGCCCATGGAATGGGTGGGAATGGGATGGGATTTAAGGTCCCTTCCCACCCAAACCATTCCATGATTCCATGACTCTGCACTCCCAGAAAAGACAGGATCCCGTTCAGTTTTTCAGACCTTTATAATTCCATGTGGATTTGATGGGATCTTGGGAAGGAATTGCTGGCTGGGAGGGTGGGGAGGGGCTGGGGCTGGAATTCCCAGAGCAGCTGTGGTTGCCCCTGGATCCCTGGGAATGTCCAAGGCCAGGCTGGAGCACCCTGGGATGGTGGAAGTTGTCAGGGTGAAAAATGACCTTGAAGATCCCTTCCCAACCCAAACCATTCCATGATTTTCTCTTTATCTCCTGCATCACTCCAGAGTCCTGCTCCATGACTGTCCAGGCTCCCTTTGGAAGGAAAACAGTGAATTCCTGATGTCTTTTTTAAGGGAAGAATTCCAGGAACTCATTCCTGGTCCGCACCAGAACCAGGGTGTGGACACACCGCCTTGCCCAAGCCACTCCTCCAACCTGATCCATCTGGATTTCCCCATCCCACCTCCCACTTCCCAGCTTTTCCCCTGAATTTGAAGCTTCTCCCGGGACATGCAACACCCACAAGGCTGCAGAAACTCCTTGGTGGGAACCCTGTCATAATTCCAGGCGCTTGGATCCAAGTTGTCCCTGTCCCTCCAGGAAACCACGAGGGATGAGTCAAGGTCATGCCCAGAGGAACAAGGATTTTGGGATGGAGATTCCATCAGCCCAGCCCCGAGTGTGGGGCCTGACCACTGTGGTTATGGACCAGTCTGCACCAGCCAGCCCAGGGATGAGTCTCCTTCCCCTCCTGCATCCCACAAATCCCAAATTTCCAGCTTCACTCCCACAGCTGGGCTGCAGGGACTCCATGGAGTGCAGGGAAACCTCATTTCTCCAGGGAATTTTGTCTCTGTCTCCTTCCTGGAGTTGCTCAAGAAGCCCAGGGCTGGGATTCAAGGTATCCATGCCCCAAACCACCGGGAAAAGAGCTGGACCGGGTTTCCTCTCCCAACCAGGGACATTTCCCAAACGGAGTAGTGAATCCCACACTTGTCATGGCAAGGGAAGCAAAGCTGAGGCAGCTCCAGAGAAGGAAAGTGGCCAGAAAACCACAAAAAAAGCTGTTCCTGAGGTGGTTTAGGTCATCCTAAGAGAATCCAGGGGCTCAGCTGGCAGGAGGGAGGCCCAGAGCCAGGAATTCTGGGGCACAAGGGCTTGGAAAACCAGGATTTCTGGGATAAAGCTGGGAATAAGATCGACCACGCACCAACAGTGCTTTTCTCCCTCCTTAAAACTTTGCCCTTCCAGGACCCAGATTGTCGCGTGTGCTCAGAGCTGATCCCGGTTTTTGTTAGTCCAGACCAATTAAATTCACCTTGTTCTGGGTGAGGGATCCCAATCCAAGGAGAAATGGATCCCAGGATGTGCTTTCCAGAGGTTTTTCCACGGTTGGAATGTTTCCATAGGTCAGCCTGGAGCAAGGGAGGCTCAGGGGGAAATTCTGGATCTCCAAAATTCCCTGACAGGAGGGAGGAGCTGGTGGGGCTCGGGATTTACTCCCAGGGAACAGGGACAGGATGATTCCTTCCCAATATCCCATCTATCCCTTCCTTGGGAAGCCATTCCCCCTTGTGAACGTAAACTTAGGGAATGAGAGGAGAATCGACACGTCCCCTTTATAACCCCGTTAATCCCAAAAAATAGATGTGGATCCAAGATTTTGATCCCAAGAAGTTCAAATCCCAACCAACCACTTTTAGGAGCACATTTTATTTTTGGCATTTCCTGGGAAAGGTGGAAAACTTCCACTGCCCTGACAGGAGCCAGGTGGGTCTGGGAATCCAATCCTTTCTTCCCTTCTTGTTTTCCAAGCCTTTTCCAGGCTGTCCTTTCACTGACCAACTTGGCATCGGGAATAAAATCAGGAATATTGCTCTGCTCTGGAAAACAGCCGGGATTTTGGGGCCTCTCGTCCTTGTGCATCCTGAAGGAAAAAAAGAATCTCAGTGCTTCCATTCCTGGAGCAGAGTCCTCACCAAAACTGAGGATTGTGCTCCAAGGAAAAGATTTTCAGCTTGAGGAGCAGATAAATAAATCCAGGGATTGCTGGGAAAAGAGACGATTCCCACCTGGCTGCCCCCTCCTGTCAGGGAATTTCAGAGAGGGAAAAGATCCCTCTGGATCCTCCTTTGCTCCGGGCTGAGCCCCTTTCCCAGCTCCCTCAGGAATTCTCCAGCCCCTTCCCAGCTCTGTTCCCTTCCCTGGACACGCTCCAGCCCTTCCAGGGCTTTCCTGAATTGAGGGGCCCAGACCTGGACACGGAATTCCAGGTGTGATCCCACCAGTGCCTGGCAGAGAAGGACAATCCCTTTCCTAAAGGATGAGACAAAGCCCAAATCCCTTTAAAACCTGGAATTTGGAAGATCATCCCGGTTGTGTAATTCCAACCTTTCATCCACGCTGCTCCTTCTGCAGCTCCGGGAATGAGCTCCAAGCCCTCATCACCTGCTCCTGTCTAATCCATATCCAAAGTGTCTTGGAAAAATCCAAGGAAACCAAGAATTTCAGGCTGGATCGGAGCAAAATCCGTGGGGTGGGAGATCTGAGGGACAAGGAAGCGGAGGAAAAGGGAAAGGAAGCTCTTGGACGGTAGGGATGCCTCAGAATTCCCTTCAGGCAACTCCCAGGATCCTGAAAATTGGTGGAATTTGGACAAAGCCTTCCCTTCTCTCGGTAAAACTGAAACCAATTCCAAGGAGCCTGGAGGTGTTCATGGCACAAATCCCGGGAAAGGAGGGGGAAATGCCATGGATGAAGCACTGCCTGTGAGTCACTCCAGTGATTCATCGGAGCAAAGCCGAGGTCAGGAATAAAGAAGGGAAAGCTGCCACCTTTCCCTGCTCCTCTTCCCTAAGTTTGGTATCCAAACTGTTGGACATTCCCAGGATTTCACTCCTGGAAGTAGCATGGAAAAGACACTGCAGGTGCCGTTTCTGGTCGTTGCAAGGAATTTCCTTCTGCTTCCATGGAAGGAACTTCCCTGTCCTGGCTGCTGCTGCCATCAAATCCCAAAATATCCCAAATCCATGGCACAGGGAGAACCCACCTGGGTTTATGTCCCCAGTTTAGTGATGGTGAACTGAGGCACGGGAAGGGTTGACAGGATTGTGAGCTGCCTGAAAACCTGGAATTCCACCTGGAATATTGTGGAAGGTGATCCCTGGAACAGCAGCTGGAAGTGCCCTTGGGTGGTGCTGCAGTGTTCTGGGAATATTACTGGGATTATCCCATCTCACTGGCCTGGAAAAGAGGAATTCCAGCAGATTGGCTCAATTGCTCTGCACCTCCCACAGCAGCCTGGAATTCCCAGGATTTCCCATTGCTCCAACCACTTCCATGTGGGTGCTTCGGGTGTCCCACGGCTTCTTGGCCATGCACAGGGAATTGGATCACACCCCTCGTTATCAGCACGGAATCATGGAATCCCAGAATCCCAGAACATCCTGAGCTGGAAGGGATCCATGAGGATTGCTGGAGTCCAGCTCCTGGCATAAACACCCAGGGATTCATGGATCAAAGCCTTTCCAGGACGAGAAGAAAGGACAAAGCAGGAGTGCCACGGCTTCCAAAACTATTCCCAAACACGGATCTCATCCAGCTGCTTCCCTCGGGAAGTTTTGCAGGGATGGGAGGTTTGTGCTCCGAGGTGGGAGCTGGCGGCTGAGGAGATGCAAATCCTGGTCAGGGAGATTCCAGGATAATTTTCCCTCGGATCACTGGCTGCTCATGTAAGGAAAATCTCTTCATCCATCAAAACCTTCACGTGGACACTTTTCCTACAGATTTCCTGGAAAAGCCCCTCCCTCCTTCCCTTCTCCATCCTCCTCACATCCCAATGGCTCAAGGGTTGAGGGAATACACCACATTCCAGTCAATCCATGAGTTTATATTCCCCATATTCCATATTTTGTGCCTCCCCATTTCTCCTGCGACAAGGAAGGAGTCACGACTTCTGCTCCACGGATTTGCTAATCCAGGGAAAAACAGGGAAATGGGAAAGCTCTTGTAGATAGCCCTCATTCCCAAGGGAGATTCCTGCACTTTTTTTGCTGGATAAAAACTTTTCCAGGACTCTGACCTTGGACTAAGTGGCTCTCCAGATGTTGGGACACGATGACTCCAGCAGGTCCCAGGCTCCATGTGGCCACCCAGCTCCAGATGTTGGCCGACAAAACCGCCTTTGGAGTCAGCTCCGGGAGGAAAAGAGGGAATGGGTATGGATGGGGATGAGTCAAGCTGGGTGTGGGGCCGGAAAGGAAAGGAATGTGCCTCCAAGGCTGCTTTTATGGCCTTGGCACGTGGGCTTTATCCTGGCTGGACACACAGATGGAAGTTCAGCCCTCCTGATGGATCTTGGGAAGTCCCTGTGGACACAAGCCCTTGGGCCGAAGTGTTTTGGGAACAGCATTCCCTGGTTGTTTGGAGCTGGAAAAGCTCCAAACTTTTCCTCCTTTTGGTTCCTGGATTGTTCTGGGTGGGATGGACTCGGCCGAGGGACAGGGATGGGATGAGAGGAAACGGCCTCCCGTTGGACCAGGGGAGGTTTAGGTTGGATATTGGGGAAAATTCCTTTATGGAAAGGGATCTCCAGGCCTGGCACAACTTCCCAGGGCAGGGGTGGAGTCCACATCCATCCCATCCATGGAGCTGCTCCAGGGCTGGAGCTCCTGTGCTCTGGAGCCAGGCTGGGAGAGCTGGGAATGTTCCCCTGGAGAAGGGAAGGCTCCAGGGAGAGCTGCGAGCCCCTGGCAGGGCCTGAAGGGGCTCCAGGAGAGCTGGAGAGGGACTGGGGACAAGGGCTGGAGGGACAGGAGCCAGGGAATGGCTTCCCACTGGGAAAGGGGAGCTTGGGCTGGGATCTTGGGAAGGAATTGCTGGCTGGGAGAGTGGGGAGGGGCTGGGCTGGAATTGCCAGAGCAGCTGTGGCTGCCCCTGGATCCCTGGGAATGTCCAAGGCCAGGTTGGACATTGGGGCTTGGATCCACCTGGGATAGTGGGAGCTGTCCCTGAACATGGATGGGGTTGGAACTGGATCTTTAATTCCTTTCCCACCCAAACCATTCCATGATTCTTGAATTCTCTGGAGGCCATCCCACTTTTCCCTGTTCCAGGCTGAGGATCACACCTTGGCCTGGATTTCTTGGGAATGTGCGAGAGCACTGAAGTTTTAGGCGATTTTCTGTTTCTGAATTTCCCCTCGGAACAGCAATGGAAATGTCCCAGTGCCAGCTCCAGGTTAAAAATAGAGGTCCAGGATGCATGGAAAAGAGTTCATGACCCCACAGGGAGAATTCCAACCCTGGGCAGGTTTGGAATTACAGGGAACAGCCTGACTTTTTCCTGGTTTTTATTGGCATAAAGGCAGCAAGTTCTATTTATAAAGGGAAAAAACAAAGAAGGAAGGAAAAGAAGGAAAATGGGAGATGTGGAGCTCCCTGTGTGTCCTGGGTGGAATTCATCTCCCCCAGAATTCCAGGGTCCTCCTGACCAGCTCGATCCAATGTCTGGGATTGGATCCTGCCCCCACACAGGATTCTGGGACCACCTGGGAAGCAGCCATGGAGCAGAATACCTGGGATGTGCCTGGGGGGAGGTGAATCAATCCAGGATCCACTTCCCAGATTTCCATTGGGAGCTCAGATCCCTTATCCATGTGCCAGAGGTGTCTTCCAACACCCGAGAGTGGGAATGGCCACGGGATAAAATATTCCTTACTCCTGGAATTTCCAGTCCCCTGCTTTGAATCCAGAGTCTTTTCCCAAGGCAATGGAGACTCACGGAGGTGGAGAAACAGAGGAACAACTGGGTTTTCTTGGGATCCAGTGGCTTCCTCCAGAAATGGGAGGCGATTCTTCCTCTTGGATATGATCTTGGATTTTGTGCTCCTCAAGAGACAACAGAATGACCAAGGAGGGCTCCATCCAAGGAAGACTCCACATCCATATTTTCCCGAAAATCCAGCTGGGATCTGGTTGTCCAGAGCTGGCTGCACCCACCCTGACCTGTCCATGACTGCTTTTAGTGCCAGAAGCTCGCCAGATGTTTGTCATTTCTTTCCATCTTTTCCAAAACTTCCCCGGATTTCCAGCGCCCCGTGGCTCCGAGGCTGGAAAACGTGGAGCTGAAATGTTCTGCATCCTCCTGAGTCACTGGCAGTTTCCTGGAGCTCCCCGAAATATGGCCCGGATTGTCTGTGGCCTCCCAAGGGAACCATTAAAAAAAAAAAAAAACAAACCAAAAAAATCCAAAAAAAAACAAAAAGGGGAAAAGTAGGGAAAGAAGAAGAAAAATTTTCAGAGAAATGTTTCTCATCCCGAGCCAAGGAGAGAGAGAGGGAAATTCCCCTCGTCGGTGCCAGGTTTTGGTTGCAAAATGAACAGAAATGGGCACTTCAGGGACACTTTGGCCTTCCTGTGACTTTTCCTTGGAAAATTCCTCCTGGGAGGGGTGGCAGGGACAGCACTCGGCTGCCTGGGAGCTCCCATTTCCGTGGGATTGTCCCTTGGAGTCAGCAGTGCAAAGGAATTTTAGGAGATCTTCCAGTCTGTCCTCTGCTCCCATTTTCCCTTGGATATTTTTGGCAGATCCAGCACCCTCCCAAAGGCTGGAGTGATGGAGGTTCCAACTTTTCTCCCCAAAAAGTGGTTTTTGATTCTTCACTTCAAGAATGTGATCCTAAATTTCAACCGGAATTTCCTTTGGAAAACTTTTGGTCATAAATTATTTCCTTTCTCCGTGGAATTCCTGGTATATTCCAAGTCTTCAATTGGCTTTTCCTTCACCGATTTCTTTGGATTCATCCGAGTATTGCTTCTGTATCATCTCTCTTATCATCCCACTCATGTTCCAAGGGAAATCTCCAGTTTATCCATGAATTTCTTGCAACGGATTAGCCAATCCTGAATCATTTAATTCCACTGGAAGGATATTTTCCTATTCCTTTTTCTGTACAACAGCAGGAATTTCTTGATTTGGGATCAATTTGTAATCCATCATTTCTCCCTCTAAAGGTCCAGAGCTCTTCTCCAGCTGAGATTTATCCAGGCAATGAATCTTCCTCAAAAATAGTCCCTGCACGTGATTCCTTGAAATATTCCCTGCTTTTTCCGTCCAGGTTTTTACCGCTTGGCTACGGATTTGCTGCCTGGGCCGGGAGAGGCACAAATTTGGCTCCCAAATTTCCCAGGTTCAGCGGCCTCTCCCAAAAAACTGCTCAAAATGAGCGGAGCAATCCAGCCCCTGTGGAGGGCTGATATTCCAGGTGGAACAACATCATCATTCCCAAGTTTCCTTCACTTTGTCTGGATGGGTTTTGCCATAAAAATGTGAATTCAGCTTTGCATTTGGATTCTGTGTGATCCATCCATCAACAAACGGTTCTTTTCCTGCAAGGAATCTCCTCTGCTCCAAAGGAAAAGCTCATCCACAGGGAAAAATTCCTTTTCACTGCCAAGTATCAGGCTGGACACAGGGAATATCCAAATGTGGGCAGGGAAAAGCTGGAGAGATTCCCTGTGTGAGAGCAGGGGATTGCAGGAAGTCACTCAAGGCAATTCCATGGAATCATGGAATGCTTTGGGTGGGAAGAGACCTTAAGGATCATCCCATTCCAACCCTTCTTCCATGGACAGGGATGCCATTCACAATCCCAGGTTGTTCCAAGGCCTATCCTTGGATAATTCCAAGGATGGAGCAGTCTCAGCCTCTCCAGGCCACACCTTGGCACGGGATAAATTCCCAAAGTGTTTTCCTGCTGGTGACAACCCAGGAGCAGCAGTGACCCCACTTTGACTCCTGCATTCCCGAGAGGAATGTGGAAAGCTTTCCCCAGGAAGGAAATCCCTTTTTCCCTGGAGACAGAGCACTCCCAGGTCCCAAAATTCCTCTGCACCGCATCCACGCCGCTTCCATGGAGCCTTTTCTCCTTGCCTGCTTCCCAAAAAACATCCCAGTAGCCAAACCCCCAAATCCCAGAGCCAGCCATGCTGCCGTGCAAATTCCAAGATATTTGTGGAGTTAAATCCCAACAAAAAACCTCCCCTACCTTCCAAAGGCCATCCCCAAGTTAAAAACAGATGGAGAACGCTGGCGACGGAGGGATGGCTTTTTTTAATCCCTCTTTTTTTTGTTTTCCATGAATGATTCAGAAGGCCAGGAACAGCGGCCTAGGCCTGGCTTAAGGCCAGGAACAGCGGCCTAGGCCTGGCTTAGGCCCAGCACATCCTGTTGAGTCATGGCCGATGCGTGCACTCTAAGCTTGGCCTTGTTAGGATTTGTCAGCCAGGCCTGGCTCCCAAAATATCCCCCGGCCTGCCCTGCCCTGGGAATTCCACAATAAATCCTCACCCTGGGCACGGCCAGGAGCGTGAGGGAGGCTTTGGGAGGGCCAAAGGGCGCGGATGGGAGGCAGGAAAACTCATGGATCATTCCTTATCCTCTCGCCTGTTCCCACTTTTTTTTTAAAAAAAAAAACAGTTAAAAACCGTGTTGGTTCAGCCAGAAAAAAGAGACTTTGAAGTCCCAGCATTCCCAGTTCCAGGCCTGTCACTGGGGTTTTTTTTCCCCAGGATAACAGCAGGAATTTTATCTGCCACTGGGTGATACTCTTCGGCCACGGACAAGATGGGAATTAGGGAATGCTGGGGATGGTGATTAATTAAAATCCATCAAATTCTGGAGGGCGTTTAAGTGGCTCTTAACCTTTAATGTGGTCATTTGTTGATGCTGAAAAAATTCCCAGTGGGAGGACAAAGACCACATCCAGCAAATCCAGACCTTTCTCTGGCAACCCTTCCCATTCTCAGCTGCATTTTTAGAAATTCCCAATAGTCCATGAATTTTCCTGCCTCTCTCCCTACAGAGATCCCACATTTCACCCTGATGTTGATGGACAGATAAGGATCCAAATAGGAGAAGGCAGGGATGAGCTGAGCTTAAGATTCCCACTGGAAAACTTCCATGTGGACCCTCCCTGCTTCCCAAAATCCCCAGATGGAGGATTTTGTTTGCCCTGGGTTATCGAGATAAAGCACATTTCCCACTGCAGACTCAGCCTGGACTTCAAACGTTCCCAAAACTCAGGAATGCTCTGATTTGTGGCTTTGGTTCCAATCCACATCCAACTTTCAAAGGAAAGATGAAGGGAGATTGCTCTGAGATAGCAGCAGATCCATGGATTTGTCCAGGCCTCTCCTATTTTTGGGCAGTAGCTGAAAGCCTCCGAAATTTCCCTTTCAAAAGCTCCGGAGCACTTAGCACTTGGAAATTTTTTCCCGGTGAAACTCTGGGAGCTTTGCCACCGCTTTCAGCCCAGCTTGGATCCCCTCCTAAACATTTAATCCTCCAGATGGGGGAAGGATTTTTCCGACTTTTTTATTTTTATTTTCTTTTTTTTTTGCGGACGGGGGAAATGGAAAGGAATCACGTGGGAGCTGCTCATCCCAGGCCAAAGCACGGTCAGGGAGAGCTCCCAAATTCCTGGTGCTGAGCCCCGGGTTTGGACTTTGTGCCACGGTTTTCCTGGAGGAGAGGACTCCAGAGGCCACACACAGAGCATGTTCCTGCTCTCTTTTCCCTGTTTTCCTGGATCTGGGAGAATCAGGCTTCCTGTGCCTCCTCCAGGGTGCAATCCAGCCTTTGGGAATGTGCACAGGGACAAAAAGTGTCTCCAGGCTCCTTGGGGAAGGTTGGAGCGTCCCTTTGTCTTTTTTTCCCAAATAAAACACAAAATTGGGACAGACTGGGATCAAACTGAGCTGAAACTCAGCATCCAAAGTGGTTTTTTTCTGGAAAAGCTCTGAGGTGATGGATGAGATTCCAAAAGCCCAGCGTGCTCCCTGTTTTTTAATCCCAAAATTGTTTTCTGGAGATGGCCGGCCCCTGCTCCATCCATCAGGAAAATCTGGGAGAGCCAAGGACCGATTTAAGCATTCCAGACAAGGTGAGGTGGGATGAATCCATAGCCTAAAAATAGGGATGTGGATGCAGCCCAGTCCTTCCCTGGGAACTTGGGAGAGAGGGAGAGCCCTGGCACAGAAATCCCCGAATTATTTTGATCCATTTGTCACAAAACCATGGAATAATTTGGGTTGGAAGGGAACTTCAGAGGTCTCATAATCCAAACCCTCTGCCAGGAGCAGGGATAAGATTCCCAAATCTGTCTGAAGTCCCATTAGAAGGAACCTTTGGAATACTCCAGTTATTTAGGAGCCGGGAAGAGAAAGTCCTTGTGGACCAGGCTTTATCCCAGCCACGCTCCAGGAAATTCCTGGGAGTAAAAACAACTCCCACAATTAGACAAGACCATAATAATTAACCTTTGGATCTCTATTCCAGCTGTCCCTGGATCCCAGTGGGGTCTGCATCCAAGGAACACAGAGCTGAATCCATTTGGGAAGGGAGAGAGTGAACAGGACAAGGAGGATTGTCTGGCATTTGAGAAATCCTTTGCCACACTTCAGTTTCCCAAACGGGAAAGTGGGAATGATGAAATCATCTGGAAAAAGTTTGGAGATGCCGGAATAACAAAATAAAATAAATAAAATAAAAATAGGAAATGTTTGTTGCTAATTTTACGTGGAAAGTTCTTGTCCTCAGAGGCACGAGACGATCCAGGATAAAGGATAAAGGAAAAAGGAAAAAGGAAAAAGGAAAAAGGAAAAAGGATAAAGGATTCCATGCCAGGAAAATAATTCCAATAACCCAGAAGTGCCATAAGGTTCCCAAATGAAACTCTCCCTTGGGAATGAGCGTGCCCAGGAATCTGAAGCTCTGCATGGAAAAGGATCCTGGCTCCCAACTGAGGGAAGGGAAAGGGAGGAACAGGTGGAGAGGGAAATTGGGAGCAAACCAGCTGGGAGGGCAAGGAATTCATGGATTCATCCAGGGATTGGAGCATGGAGCAGGGAAAAATCCACTGAAGAACATCAGTGAGGGAGGAATGGGATTTGCTCCCAGGGAACAGGGACAGGAGGAGAGGAAAAAGCCCCAAGCTGTGCCAGGGGAGGCTCAGGTTGGATATTGGGAAAATTCCTTCATGGAAAGGGTGGTCAGGCATTGGAAGTGCTCAGGGATGTGGTGGAATCCCCATTCCTGGAGGGACTTAAAATCCATGTGGATGCAGCACCTGGGGATGTGGTCAGTGGTGGCCTTGGCAGTGCTGGGAATGGTTGGATTTAATCTCAGAGGGTTTTTCCAACCTGAAGGATTCTGGGATTCCAAGGATATTAAAAATCATCCCATGGGCAGGGACAGCTCCCACTATCCCAGGGGAATCCAAGCCCCAATGTCCAACCCGGCCTTGGACATTCCCAGGGATCCAGGGGCAGCCACAGCTGCTCTGGCAATTCCAGCCCAGCCCCTCCCCACCCTCCCAGCCAGCAATTCCTTCCCAAGATCCCAGCCCAAGCTCCCCTTTCCCAGTGGGAAGCCATTCCCTGGCTCCTGTCCCTCCAGCCCTTGTCCCCAGTCCCTCTCCAGCTCTCCTGGAGCCCCTTTAGGCCCTGCCAGGGGCTCGCAGCTCTCCCTGGAGCCTTCCCTTCTCCAGGGGAACATTCCCAGCTCTCCCAGCCTGGCTCCAGAGCAGAGGGGCTCCAGAATCCTGGAATGGTTTGGGTTTGGAGGAGACCTTAAATTCCATCCCATTCCATGGGCAGGGACAGCTCCCACTATCCCAGGTTTCTCCGAGCCCCAGTGTCCAACCTGGCCTTGGCCTTCCAGGGATCCAGGGGCAGCCACAGCTTCCCTGGGAAACCTTTGCAATTTCTTGGACTCCTCCTTTACCAGTGGTGTTTTTCCTTGGATCAGGGTTCCATTTTAACCTCTCCCCACCAGTAGCTCCTGTGGGATAAAGATATTTGATGGACATTTATATTTTTATGGATATTTACATTTTATGGCTATTTTTCCATTCCCAGTCTAAATCCCTGCGCAGCGTTGGCTCCCTCCAGCAGCAGGCAGGGAGCAAACACCTCCATTTTCCAAAGTATTCCTTGGATCTCAGAAGAAGTGCTGAGATCCTCAGTGTCCCAAACTCTCCCCTGATCCAGCAGGAAGGGAGGAGGGGGTCTCTCTCCAGGATCTCACTCCGATTCCAGCCCACTCCCGCTGCTCTCAGGTGGGATTTCCCTGCTCCAACCCTATTTAGAAACCCGAGATCGTTATCCGGGAGCAACGAGCCGGAAAGGAGCCGAGGAAACTTTCCATGGAACGGTCAGGAAACGGCTCTCAATGGCCAGACAGAGCGGCAGCCTCCGAAGGAGCCTCCTGGGAAAAACGAGGGATTTTCCCCTCGTGAGTCACGGTTTGTTGAGCTGGACACGGGCAACAACATCCAGGAGGGGAGGTCCTGGAACAGTGGCAAAATCCATGGATTTGGAAAGGTCCCAGCAGAGGATTCACCCTCCCTTATCCCAGTTTAATCCAATCCTGGCAGCAAGGACAAGCTCAAGACCCTGCCCTTAGACATAGGGAAAAGGTGCAAATCCCGGGAATTCAGAGGAATTCCGTTTCCATGTGGGAATTGCAGGCAGATAGAACACAAATCCCATCAAACTTGGATGGATAAAGGAAAACCTTCTTTTTGCTGGAGCTGTTTATTTCTTTTCATCCAATTAAAAGCATTTAATGCAAATTAAGTTAATTTGTGTGCTGGGCACTGCTGAGGTCACACCTGGAATTCTGTGTCCAGTCCTGGGCAGGATATGGAGGGGCTGGAGCGTGTCCAGGGAAGGGAACAGAGCTGGGAAGGGGCTGCAGAATTCCTGAGGGAGCTGGAAAAGGGGCTCAGCCTGGAGAAAAGGAGGATCCAGAAGGATCCTTTTCCCTCTCTGAAATTCCCTGACAGGAGGGTGCAGCCAGGGGGGGATTTGGGATCTGCTCCCGGGGAAAAATGGGACAAGAGGGAATGGCCTCAGGCTGTGCCAGGGAAGGCTCAGGTTGGACATCAGCAGGAATTTCTCCGTGGAAAGGGTGCTCAGGCCTTGGAATTGCCCAGGGAATGGTGGAGTCCCCGTTCCTGGAGGCATCCAAGGAACATCTGGACGTGAAACTCAGAGCTCTGCACGTGGCACAAAGTTTTTCTGGGAATCTTGTGCCAAGGCCTCCCCATCCTCAAAGGGACAAATTTTTCCCGGTGTTTAGGAATTTTCCCTGCCCTTTGCGTGCTTTTTATGCTGATCCCAAGTGGATCCTTTATCCCTTAATTGGTTTTTGGGATCCCACTTTGAATCCTCTTATTCTCCCTGCTGGTGGAATTTGGGAGCCAATCCCTCAATTCTAGGAATTCTCCAAGAGCCAATCCCTCAGTTTTAGGGATTCTCCAAGAGCCAATCCCTCAATTTTAGGGATTCTCCAAGAGCCAATCCCTCAATTTTAGGGATTCTCCAAGAGCCAATCCCTTAGTTTTAGGGATTCTCCAAGAGCCAATCCCTCAGTTTTAGGGATTCTCCAAGATTGAATCCTTCCATTTTGGAGATTCTCCAAGAACAAATCCCACAATTCTAGGGATACCCCAAGAGCCAATCCCTCAATTTTAGGGATTCTCCAAGAGCGAATCCCTCCGTTTTAGGGATTCTCCAAGAGCCAATCCCTTAGTTTTAGGAATTCTCCAAGAGCCAATCCCTCAATTTTAGGAATTCTCCAAGAGCCAATCCCTCAATTCTAGGGATTCTCCAGTCTGGGAACCATAAACATCTTGGAGTCAGGTGGATCCTGCTCCTGAGTCTTGGATGATTTATAGGGATGAGGATAAGGATTTGTCACTGGGGAGATGTTTTTAGATGGAGTTCACTTCCAATCCTACGGAAAAGTTTGGGAAAAGCAGCACCTGGAGAAGCCCTGAGGACTTAGAGGTTCAATTTGCACTCGGAAATGACGGCTCTGGATCCATGAAGGAGGAAAAACCTGGAGAAATCCTTGTGGAGAAAGGGCTTTTAAGGAGAATTCCCTCAGGAATCTTGGGGTGCTGATCAGTGTTGGACTCTAAATTTCTCAATCAATGAATCGTAATTAATTGACACTTTCCATGCTAGGGAATTCTGGATCTTCCTTAATTTCCTCTTTTAGATCCCTTGTCCAAGGCTAATTAGGGATCTTAGGAAAAAACCACACCTTGGGATATTTGTGGCTCTGTTTGCAGTAAAATCTAATTAATAATCCAGTGAAAATTAAATCGGATAATTACAATTTAACAGAGTCATGGAATTGTGGGATCATTAAGGTTGGAAAAGCCCTCCAGGATCACGTTCCCAATTCCCACCTTGTCAAAATCATGGGAATCTCAGTGCTGGCCTTGGCAACGAGTTTATTTGTTGTCACGGACCTTCTCTTTCCAAGAGTTGTTGGAAACAACTTCCGACCTTGGACCTGGTGCCACGGAATGTTGTGGATGTTACTCAGCCCCTGGAATCGCCCAGTTTCCTGGAAATGCTCAGAAAAATCCAGGAAGCTCGGTGGACAACGGGAGCGATTCGTGATTATTTTTATGATTATCGCTATTAATTTCTTGCGTGGCGGCAAACAAGGGATCATAAATTCCACGAATGGGGAAGAAACTTCTCTGGAACGGGATCCCTGGGGATCTTCCAAGGTATCCACCAGGTTTCCTCAGCTTGGTTAAGCCTGGCTTGTTTTTGTAACTCGGATCAAAACATCCTCCAAGCCCCACCCCAAGGCCAGGCCAAGGAAACCCAACTTTGAGTCATTTTTTGCTTATTCCCACATGGAGAAATCCGGGAGAACCTGGGCACTGCAGATCTGCCACCACACAGCTCCAAGAGCTGGTTTGCCTCTGGAATGAGCAAGGGGGGATCCAGGGGAATTTGGAACAGTCCCTGGAAGTGTCCAAGGCCAGGTTGGATGGGGCTTGGAGAAACCTGGGATAGTGGAAGGTGTCCCTGAACATGGATGGATTGGGAATGGGATGGGATTTAAGGTCCCTTCCAACTCAAACCATTCCAGGATTCTGGAGCCCCTGTGCTCTGGAGCCAGGCTGGGAGAGCTGGGAATGTTCCCCTGGAGAAGGGAAGGCTCCAGGGAGAGCTGCGAGCCCCTGGCAGGGCCTAAAGGGGCTCCAGGAGAGCTGGAGAGGGACTGGGGACAAGGGCTGGAGGGACAGGAGCCAGGGAATGGCTTCCCACTGGGAAAGGGGAGCTTGGGCTGGGATCTTGGGAAGGAATTGCTGGCTGGGAGGGTGGGGAGGGGCTGGGCTGGAATTGCCAGAGCAGCTGTGGCTGCCCCTGGATCCCTGGGAATGTCCAAGGCCAGCTTGGATGGTGAAAGGGTTGGAAAAGGCATTTGGAAACACAGTGAGGGTCATAAACTGGAGTCAATCCATAAAATATTCCTACAATCCTGATGTGCTCTGCACTGGGCATCCAACACCTTTGGATTTTGGGTTTCCAGGAATTTGGGAGAATTGGGGACCTTAATGGGACCTCGTGACCTTAAGGATCCTCACGGAGCTTTAACGAGGGCTGAGCCTGATGCCCCTGGATATTGGAATTGGGTTTCCCAAAACAAATCCAAGCTGCAGAAAACCAGATTTCTAAATTCACTGGGAATGACCAACTCCATGAAGGATCTGAAATCCGAGGAGGATGAGGTCGTCCAGGATGAGTCTGTCTGGGAAAGGGTGGAAATGGAATGAATTTAAGGAAAAGGAAAATTTCGGCTGAATCTCAGGAAGTGTTTCCTGACAGTGCTAAACACAAGGATGCGACGGATCCCCCTGGGAAGCTCTGGGAAGAGCCTGGTTGGAGCTGGGAGGAGCAGCAGAGAATAAAAAGGGAAGGAAAAATCCGGGATTGTTCCCATGGGATCCCAGAGGTGACATCAGAGGTGTTCTTTCCATCTCCAGTCTCTCCATTATCAGTCTGGGAGTTAAGGAAATGTGGGAATCACACCCTTTGGATCCCTGGGAAGAACCCGGGAACAGAAATGCTGAAGATGCTGGAGTGAGAATGGGATAATTCCAAAGGGGGTGGGAAGGGGGAATTGAGACAGGATCAGAGTCCAGCAGCTCCTTGTCCTGGAGCACATGGAAAAGAGGGAAGGGAAAAGAGAGGTTGGGAATCCCCATCCCTGTAATTGTCCAAGGCCAGGTTGGAGCAGCCTGGGATAGTGGGAGGTGTCCATGGCACGGGGTGGGAATGGGATGGGATTTAAGGTCCCTCCCATCCCAAACCATTCCATGATTCCATGATCATTCCTTGCCCAAAGTCCCTCCCAGCAGTTCCATAGTGGAGTTTTCCCTCCTTGACATCCCATCCCAGTCTCCAGGAAACTCCAGGAAGCTCCTGAGGGTCCAATTCCCAAAATCCGAGGCATGGATCCATGGACCCGTCCTCTCTCTCTTGAAGGGGACCCCCACAGCCAAACCTTGGGAGCATTTCCTGGAAGTATTCCAAAGGGAATCTGAAGAAAGAACACTGCTGGATTAACACCTGGATGAAAATAAAAATAAAAAGAAAAAGAAAAAGAAAAAGAAAAAGAAAAAGAAAAAGATTAATGATGATGATGATGATGATGATGATGATGATGATGATAATAATAATAATAATAATAATAATAATAATAATAAAAAATTAATAAATATTCTGCCTTGTGTATCCCCTGCTTTTCCAACCACCAGGATCCTCTGCCAGGGAATTACACCTGGATCAAGGTGGAACCTCTGATTTTCATTCTCTTCCCAGTTTGGGTGAAGTGTGGATTGGGAAGAGGTCCTGGAATGAGGTGGGAACATGGATCAGGAAAGTGAGGAAGCCAGGGAAGGCAGGAACTGGGCTCCACTTTGGAATATCCACATCATTCCCAACACTTTCCCTTCCCAGATTTAGGAGCCAGGAAGGCTCACCACATCCCAGTTAAAATCCCACTGATTCCCTGGATTCATCCTCACCTCCCAGAGCCTTGGCTTTGCTCCAGGACATCGGAATCAGACCCAAGGGAGCCAGGCAGAGACACTCCCTCCTGTGCAGCCTGAAATTCCCTCCTCTCCCGCTGCCTCTCGGCCGGATCAGCAAAAAACTGGGATTTTGCCTTGTTTTTGCCTCCCAGAGAGGCTTGGAAAACTTTGATCCCAAGCACGCGTGGTTGTTTTCCTTAAATTCCGTGGGATGCTGCTGGTTTTGAACTCTGCCTGGCTTTTTTTTTTTTTTTTCCAGGGATGTTTTAGTGCTCTCCGGTTTCCTTGTTTATGGAACAGCCGGAGAGCCGGGGCTGGGGGGTGCCATAAAAACCCGATCCAGGATTCTGATGATCCCAATTGTTTTGTTGATTCCGTGCTGGCTGAGCCCACGCGAGGCAGGAATGAAAAACCTCCGGGATATGTCAGGAATGGGGAGCAAACAGAGACGCTCTGCGGCATTCCCCGAAAAAAAACCGGGATAATAAACCGAGATATCCTTTCAAATCCACTCCCAGTTGGTTGGAAAAACATCTGTGTTTGTTTTATCCCGCGGTGGCAGAGATAAGGATCTGGGACAGGGATAATTTTCAAGGAATGTGTTCCTAATAATCAGCTGATAATTAAACAGATGATCACTGTCCTATTAACCTCCCCCCCCCACCGGATTTATTGGATAAGGATTTTCCTGGGCTGCCATTCCCGGTTTTTGAGGATTATCAAAACCATCCCAAAGATTAGTGAGGGATTTTATCATTCCCACATTCCCCTCGTTAATCCTTAATAAATCTGCTTCCAATAATCAGCTCTAAATAAACAATCACGGCTTTATGGAGCTGGAATACGACGACAATTCCCATGGGAATTGCAAACCTGTCGGAACTCCTGTCAGGAGATTCCAGGTGCCAGTGGGAAGGTTGGGATTCTCCTGCTCATCTGTGAGGTCACTCCACTGTTCCGAAGTTGGTGTCACCTGCAGAGCGGGATGGAGATAAGATGGAGAGGGAATTTTGACAGGACACAGGGAATGGCTTCCCACTGCCAGAGGGCAGGGATGGATGGGATCTTGGGAAGGAATTGCTGGCTGGGAGGGTGAGGAGGGGCTGGGATGGAATTCCCAGGGAAGCTGTGGCTGCCCCTGGATCCTTGGAAGTCTCAGAGGCCAGGTTGGACACTGGGGCTTGGATCAACCTGGGATAGGGAAAGGTGTCCCTGCCCATGGATGGGGTGGGACTGGGTGGGATTTAAGGTTCCTTCACACCCAAACCATTCCAGGATTCTGGAGCCAGGCTGGGAGAGCTGGGAATGTTCCCCTGGAGAAGGGAAGGCTCCAGGGAGAGCTGCGAGCCCCTGGCAGGGCCTAAAGGGGCTCCAGGAGAGCTGGAGAGGGACTGGGGACAAGGGCTGGAGGGACAGGAGCCAGGGAATGGCTTCCCACTGGGAAAGGGGAGCTTGGGCTGGGATCTTGGGAAGGAATTGCTGGCTGGGAGGGTGGGGAGGGGCTGGGCTGGAATTGCCAGAGCAGCTGTGGCTGCCCCTGGATCCCTGGGAATGTCCAAGGCCAGGTTGGACACTGGGGTTTGGATCCACCTGGGATAGTGGGAGCTGTCCCTGAACATGGAATGGGATGATCCTTAAGGTCCCTTCCCACCCAAACCATTCCAGGATTCCCTGACACTGCACGTATCCAGAGCAGGATTATCCCCACTGGCAGGACAGAGGGAAGTCAGGAGACCAGGCAAGGCTGGAATTCCATGGGAGGCCAGGAGAGTTTCCAGGGGCTCTTTTCCCTGATAAATCCAACCCCAGGCAGAACAGAAATGATGGAATTCAGCAGCAGAGCCCTGGTGGGGAGGGCAGAGCCGGAGTTTTCCAGCCCAGACTCTCGGATTGGATTTCCCAATGATATTTCCCAATGGAAGCCCTCGGGAACAATAATTTTCCGGCAATCCAGGAGCTGAGTGCCGGAGCCGGGGGTTAATTGCAATTAAGTCTCCGCACTGGCGGCTCCCTCTGCCACCTCCAGGCCTTTGGAATTTGCTGCCGGCCCCACTGGGATATAAATTATCCTTTGTTTTCAACCCTCTGGAAATCCTCTGGTGGGATCAGCATGGATGGAGTTATTCAGGGAGGATCCTTAAGGAATATCCTCGGGCGGACTTGAAGGACTTCATCCCTGTGTCCTCTTCTGGGGATTCCCAGGGAATTTTAGGGATCCAAGTTTTCATATCAGAGAGGTCAAAGTCAGGCATTTAATCCCAGCTCCAACTTCAATTGGAATTATCAAATCCATAATCCAAAAGGAACTGAGGAGATCTCCAGCCTCCAGCTCAGGAATATCTGGAGTTTTTCCCAAGAGCAGGGATAATCCCAGTGACAAATTTCAGTCCTGGTGACAATTCCATGGCTCCCGGGGGATCCATTTGCAATCCCAGCCACAACCACAACATCCTTCATCCCGGGATTCGCAGGCCGGGTTTTCTGGGAAGCACAGATAAGTTGGGAATACCAGACCTTCCTTTTTTGGATAAGCATCACTTTTGTCGGGAATTTTTCCGTATTTTTTGGGATTGTTGGAGGATTTTTGCCGGCAATGATCTGCTCCCTGGGAGCCACATCATGGCCTGAGGAAATGGATGGATTCCACATGGATTCATGGATATTTGGCAAAGAATTCCAAAGTGAGAAAGTGGCTCTGTCACCTCAGCTCCGAGCTGGGTATCCAGGTTTTATATGGGATGAGCTGAGTGTCCTTTGGAATAACTTTATGGGGAAAGGGGCCACAGCTGTAAATCCTTCCCAATCCAATCCCAAATCCTGCTCAGGGATCAAGGGATCATTCCCACCAAAAAGGATCATCAATGACAAATCCTCTGGGAATGAGTCCTTTAATTCCATCAGGGAAACACGTGAGGGAATTTTCCTGTCCCTTTTTCCCTGGAATTCTCGGCCCTCGGAGAGGCCTGATTCAAGGAAATGGAGAAATCCCTAAAAATTCCTTCATCCGAAAAGCCACGGATGAGGGAATTCTGCTGAACCCCCATTTCTCATCCAGGCTGAATGTGGTGCCCAAGTTTCTTCCAGCTTTTTGCTGGAAATAGGACGGATCGTTCGGATTATTTAATATTAAATCCATGGCATAATTAATTATAGCTGGTAATAATTTGGTTATTAATTTTAATCCCAAATTTTACCCTGGAATGGAGCATCCTAAAAGGATTTCTCCCAAGGCAAATTGAATTCCTGGAAGTGTGGCCTGGATGTCAGGATCTGGAATTTCCCTCTCCTGCCAGGAACACCAAAGAATTCCAGGAGAACAAGAGGAACCAAGAGTCAGATCCTACAAACAGGAGCTGGTTTTTTTGGAATTGTCTCCTTTACTCCAAGATTTTTTTGGAATTAAAAATCCCAAGAAATCAGACCAAAAAAAATCCCGTATTTAATATATTTTTTGAGTTTTCCATCTTTTTTTCATTCCTGGGAAGACTTCAGTGCAGGGAATTTTTGTGGAATGGACGCTGTGATTAATGAGGGGGAGGAGGGGCTTCTTCCCACTTTTCCTGAGGAAAACCGGGATTAATTAGAGCCAGACAAATTGGATTCATTCCCTCATTTTCTCCGCTGGGATTGGGCCCCACCTCAGGTGTTCGAAGCACAATGACAAAGGGTTAATTAAAGACAAAAGAGCCAATTAATTAAAGATAAAATCCCCAATTAATTAAAGACAAAAAAGCCAATTAATTGAAGAGAAAAAAGACAATTAATTAAAGATAAAAAAGACAATTAATTAAAGATAAAAACCCCAATTAATTTAAGACCAAAAAACTTATCAATTAAATAAAAAAGGACAATTAAATAAAGACTAAACCCCCAATTAATTAAAGACAAAAAAGCTGATTAATTAGAAACAAAGTCTCAATTAATTAAAAACAAAACCCCCAATTAATTAAAGATAAAAAAGCCAATAAGAGGCAAAAAAACCCCTCCAAAATCTCTGGAATAAAACTCTCCTAGACCTGATCCTTCAGCTGCCATTGGATTCTCATGGATGATCCATCAGGAATCAGGTGGGGGAGCAAGAAAGGGATTGGAAAACCCAGGATGGATCCTCTGGTTGGAATCTGGTGATGGAATCTGATCCCAAACTCAGCCCCTGGATCTCCTCAGCCTCCGGATTTGGGAGCTGGGAGAGGGACGTTCTCCTCAATTTTCCATCAATAATTCCTGCTTGGTTGCTGTTCCTGCCAAATCCCAGCACGGAGACAGGGAATGATCCTTCCACGTGGGCTCGGAGCCCCAGGATTTCCTGGAATGAGGAGGAAAATCCATGATCTGGGAGATGGGAATGAAGAAAGGAGGGGATGAATCCATTCCATCATGGCAGGGTCCAAATTCCCACTGCAGAATATTCCAGGCTGGTTGGAAAACTTCCTCCAGACCTCTCCTGAATTCCAGTTGTCCTCCTGATTCATTAAACTTGGAATTGTGGAGAGGATTTTCCTGGAAAAGTCTTTTTTCTGAGCCCTCTGGATTAAGCCCAGCCTTGGGAAGAGAACTTCCAAAGGCATCCCAATATTTTGGGTTTAAAACCAGAGAGGAAAAATCCCAATTTTTTTGGAGTCTGAATTCCTGCCCAACACAGGCCAGGGAACATCATCCCATAATTCCTGTGGCTGAACCTCATCCTTGGAAAAATGTCCTTATCCAAGGCGTGGGATTCACTGAAAACTTTTCCTTCAGCTCTGGTGTTTTCCTTGTGTTTTTGGACGGCCGAGTTTTTGTTTGGATGAAGTTTGGACAAAGTTTGGACACTTTGGAGGAAACCCGATCCCGGTGATTCCTGTGGTTGGCTTATTTAGGAAAAATCTGCTCCCTGTTTTTTGGAGTCATGGCTTGGACAAATATTTGACCTCTGGAACCCTTCATGATCCGGATTTGACCCGGGAGTGACTGATTTTAACTGGAAATTCAGAATAAATCAGGAATTCCTTTTGGAATTCCTGAGCCAAAGCTTTTTTTTTTTTTTGGAGAACCAAAATGGAAAAAATATTTCATTCCGGGTCTGAATTGTGGAATTTGGGTGGATTTAAAAATTTTAAATTCAAGTGGGAAGAAAATTCCAAATCAAGTGGAATTTTGATGGAAAAGAGAACACCTGAATTAGGAATTCTGAAGTTCTGACTTTTTCCAATGATTTTTAAAATTTTTTTGGGGGGGGGAGTGGGATGAGTGGTGACACTGAGACCATTCCCTGGATATTCCCCTGTTGCCAAAACTGTAGGAAAATGTCAGGAATCTTCTGGCACCACTTTTTTGGAGCCAAAAATTCCTGCTCCTGGCAGCTTCCGCAGGGAAAGGAGGGTCCAGCCTGGAATCCTCCTGGAGGAAACTCAGGAGTATCCTTGGTTTTTGTGAATTCCTTTTTGTTCCTGGTTTTCCATGAGTTTGTGCAATCCCAAATCCAAGCCTAAAGGCTCTGTGCTCCCAGGTCTGTTTGGAAAGAGGGATGAAACATTCCCGGAGTTGTTGGATGCTCCATGAAAGGAAAATTCCACTTTCTCTTCCCATGGTTTGGGATTAGGCAAAGACAAAAAACGCTTGGAGCAGTTTCCCAGGGATCAGCACCTTCCCAGAGTTCATTCCCGGAACTTTTAGGATCCAAAGGGATTTTGTCCAGTTGGATAAGTAAAGACAGGAATTCAACCTGGAAAACTCCACTCCGAAGATGAGAATTCCCAAATAATTGTTATAAAACACCAACAGGTTTGGTTTTTTTTTTTCCCAGTTGGGACAACTCAAGATTTCCACTTTTTTTTTCCGGAATAAAAGGCAAAAGGCACTTTTTGATGGAGCACCAGGGTGACCTTTCCCAGAAAATCGACCCTGGGCAGCTCCGGTGACATTTCCAAAGCACAAAGCTCCAAGAAGTCCGTGGGGAGAGGAGCTGGAATGACACTGATTCCTTTGGAAGGGCCCTGGATCTCCGGAGGCTCTTCCCAGCGACAGAGCTCTTTGTCACCTGCTGCTTTCCCAATTTTTTTGGCAGATTTTTTTTCCCTCCAGATCGGCAGAAAAGAGAAAAACTTCGGAAAACAAAGGTTTGGGGAGGGAGGTGGGATTTTTCCTCCTTCTGAGCTCTCTTTGCTCCTTAAATCTTTGATTCCTTCTTTTAATCTCCGCCTCAAATCCCGGGATTTTGAGGGGGTCTCGGGTAAAAAGTGGCATCCACTAAAATTTAAAAAAAAAAAAAAAAAATCCTGAAGTGGCTCTTTAAATTTATGGAAAACACGGGAAATTTTCCTCTCCCTAAAATCCAGATAATTAACGACCAAAAACCCAAATTCCACAACAACACCCAAAAAAGGGGAATTTTGTCCTGAATGGAAAACTCCTAAAAGTGCTTCAATCTGGAGCTGATCCCAGTCAGGAAAACACTGGGGAAAAGCACAGATTTTTAGGGAATGGTGATTTCTGCTCATTTCCAGGTGGAATTTGATGTCACGACAGATCCCAAAATTCTCCTGACAGCTGCGTTTCCCTGTTTTTCCTTAGATTCCCATGAGGAAAAGAGGGTTGGCTTCTTCCCATGGATTTTCCTCAGGAATGTGTCACCTTCCCCAGGTCTTCCCTGTCTCCTGGTGTTTTCCAACCTCACTGGGAATGGCTCAGCACAGGATTGGAGTTGCTCCCAGTAGGGATATAAATATTCCAAGAATTCCCAGGCAACAAGAGATGGGATGAGGGGAAACGGCCTCAAGTTGCACCAGGGGTTGGATTTTCAGGAATAATTATTCACCAAAAGGGTTGGAAAGCCATGGAAAAGGCTGCCCAGGAAGCCGTGGAAATCTTGGATCCCGGGAAATCTTGGATCCTGGGAAATCTTGGATCCACTCAGGGACAGGGTTCAGTGGGTTGATCTTTGGACTTGATGACCCCAGGGGTCTTTTCCAAAATAATTCCATGATTCCAAAATAAAAATGAAATTTTTCCCAGTATTCTGAGGTGGAGGAAATCTGAGTTTCCTTCCATGTTGGGTCCAATCCACTTAAAAGTCCAAAATTAGCCCAAAACAATCCGGGAATTCCACAGGATAATGGCAGCTCCAGTGGGTCCCAGATGGGAGAGAAGGGAACATTTTGGGGAATGAAATGGGAATTTTTTTTAAGGAAAATAGGATTCCCTAAGGTCGAGAAGCCCTTCCATGGAAAGAGACTTTTCCAGCTTCCAGGGAAAGGTTTGGAGCAGTTTCCAGCGGGAATTTTCTCCCTGGGGAGTGCCTGGAGCCAGTTTTTCCATCAATATCACTAAATATCCAAGGAAGACTTAGAACAGAAAGCTCCAAGCTCTCTGGGTGTCAGGAAATCCTGACTGTCAAATAAATCCCGGGAATAATTATTTCCCTTAAATTTATTTATATTTTAAATTTAAAAAAAGAGGGATGAACAGATCCTGACAGCTCTTGGAATTTGTTGAAGGCAACTCCGCTCCCACCCCGGGAACAGAGACTCCATTGTAATTCCCTACAAATCCCGGCCCAGGAGCCAAGAGCAACAAACAGGATGTCAGGGAATGGATGTGGAAAGGAAGCCATGGAAATTGGCGGGAGAAACAGCCGGAGGATGATGGAGAGGGAGGCTTTGGAGTGAACTTTTTGTTGGGAAACGGGAAAAATGAGGAAAAGCTCCGTCGTTGTCGGCGGGATTTTCAGTGGTTCTTGTGTAGGGAAGACCGAAAATGTGGATTTTTTTGTCTAAAAATGCCCCGCTGGATTTTTGGGAATGGCACATTCCAATGATGGAGAGATGGAGACACACAAATCTCCGTGGCCTGTGCTGGTCCCCATCCCACTTTTCCTATGAAATTCCATATAGAAAGAAGAAGATGAAGCAGCTCCCGTTCTTTTCCTGGATGGCCATTCCTGAAAAGGGCAAAAAAAATGGGAATGGAGGAAATCCCAGCCTCATTCCTTGTTTAATTCCAGCTAGGAGCTGAGATTCAGCTTCTGCACCTTGGCCACGATGACGTTTTATTCCAGCAAAACAGTCCCAAGAAGTGGGAATATTCCAGCCAGGGGAGTTTCAGGTTGGATATTAGGGAATATTTCTTCATGGAAAAGGTTGTCAAGCATTGGAAAAGGATCCCAGGGCAGGGGTGGAATCCTCATTCCTGATGGGATTTAAATCCATGTGGAAGTGGGACATGGATCAGTGGTGGCCTTGGACTCAGTCCTAGAGGGATCCTTCACAATTCCGTAATTCCGGGATCATGGAACCAAATCTTTCCTTAGGACCAGCACAGAGGGTTTGGTGTCTCTTTAATTCCTGGTTTTCCCACCTCCTCTCTCCCTAAAAAATCTGCCCAGTCCTTCCAGGAATATTCCACAGGATGTGGATCCCAAACAGCCACGTGTTCCAGCTCCATCCTGGAGACAAAAAAATCATGGAGCGAAGGAAAAGCTGGAAAAGCTGGAAAAGCTGGAAAAGCTGGGCAGGTGACACCTTTTGCTTGGACACAGCTGAACTCCATCCCAAGGGAATATTTTCAGGGAAACAAAGGGGATTTCTTCCATCTCAACTGGAAAAAATTGGAATTTTTTTCCTGTGCAGGCCAGGAGTTCATCCAAAAGGATGTTTAGGTCACTTTTCCAAGGTTTCTCAGCTCTTCAGGGGTTTAAGGGGAGTGAAAAAATTCAGGAATGAAGGAAAATCTTATTTGAGGGAACGGGAGAAATTCGTTTTGGGCCTCTTGGATGAGGGGCAGCTTTTCCTTGGAATTCTGCTTTGGAAATTCCTCCTTCTTTCCAAAGGATATTCCTGACTGAAAACTTGACCCTCGTTTATTAAAACGGGGAGAAGGAAAACCTTCTCCCAAAAGATTAAACGGAGTTTTTTAAAGGAACAAAATCCCAGAAAATGGGGGATTATTACAAAAACCGGGATATTTTTGTTAAAACAGTCGTTTCATCCCAATGTTTATTCCTCACTTTTCTATCTTTGGGGAAAGATTCAATGAAAGAATTCCAGGCACGCTCCAAGCTTTTCCCAGGTCTATCCCATGAGGATCCAGTGGAATCTCTGGGGGTTTCACCCCTCCCCTCCCCTGCAAAGGGGCTCAACTCCATGGAAAAGATCCCATCTCCATTAGAATGGAATTCAAAACCTTTGGAATATCCAAAGGGATGATTTGGACCTGAGGGAATGAAATTCCTTGGGATGAGGGATCCGCTCCCACCTACCTGAGCACTTCCGACTTCCAAGGAGCTCCAAAATCCTTCCAAAAACACGGCCCTGACCCCAAACTGGTGGAAATCATGGAAAACCCTCAGGGATTGGAGGTTTTAGCCCAAAATTTCCTTTCCCTGGAATTCCAGGATGAACAATCTCACCGCTCCTTCGATTTCTGGATAACAGGGATAAATCGGGAATGGCATCCAACATTCCTTCTCCTGCTCCACGTCTTTCCATGGGATGGCTCCAGACAGGAAAATTGGAGCTAAATCCTCCTCTTGTCATTGGGATCACGGCCTGAAATCCCGCCTGGAATCCATGGATAACAGCACGGAGATGCCTCAAGTGGGGTTTAATCCATCCCATTCCCGGCTCCTTCATTCCATTGGTTCATCCCACTCTTCATCCGAGCTCGGGGATTTATTTTTAACTCCCGTGGAAAGCTCTGCTTTCCTTTTCGTCACAGCTCGGAGATGAAAGTCGGAATTCCGGCCTTATCCGTGTCCAGCCCGGGATGCAGTTGGATTTTTTGGGGAACATTTTTCCCTTTCCTTGGTCTCCTGCTTGAGGAATTCCTTCCAAACCTTCCCAAAGTGGGAGCATTCCTGGTTTGCTCTTTCCCTCTCAGTTTGGCCTGGCAAAATCCCCAAAATTCCAGCATTATCCGTGTCCAGCCTGGGATGCAGTTGGATTTTTGAGGAGCAGTTTTCCCTTTCCTCGGTCTCCTGCTTGAGGAATTCCTTCCAAACCTTCCCGAAGCAGAAATATTCCTGGCTTCCTCTTTCCCTGCCAGCTTGGCCTGGCAAAATCCCCAAAATTCCAGCATTATCTGTTTCCAGCCATGGATGCAGTTGGATTTTTGAGGAGCATTTTTCCCTTTTTGGTTGGGTAATTCCTTCCCAATCTTCCCAAAGTGGGAGCATTCCCGGCTTTGCCTTTCCTTGGCAAAGCAAAAGGAATATCCCAACTATTCCAGCGTGGAATTCAGCCATGGATTCAATCCCCGAGGAAACAAACCCACCCCACACGAGGAAGACATGGAAAAAAATCCCTTTTTTGGGGGGAGAATCTCCCCAAACTCCCCTTTTCCCTGAAAAACCCGGAGTTTGCCGGGAGGCACAGCACATTCCCACCACGCAGGGCTGGGATCCAGCACAAAAGGGAGCCGTTTCCTGGATTTTTCCCTGGATTTCGGCTCAGGGACAGGGTTCAGGCAGGGGCCAGGCCGTGGATGTGTCAAAATGAGGGATGGCCTTGGGGGTCACCTCTCCTTTGGACTCCAACGCCGCTTTTCCGTAGGCTGGGAAATTAAGAGGTGGGAAGGAGATTTATTCGTCCCCCCGGCCCGGTAGTTCCTTGTTAGGTTAAATTCCCTGATTTCCGGCTACAAAAGTGCTTGTTAAAATAATCTCCCTGGAAAAATTCCTCCGGGAGCACTCGATCTTCCCGAATCCAACATTCCCGGGGAATGGAAAAGGGGAGAGGTGGGACGGATTTGTGCAAAATCAAACCAACCCCCATTCCCCCCAAGAAAAGAGGAGCTCGTTCCCAGGAATTTTTGGGAATTCGGCTTGTTCCGGGTGTTTTGTGTGGAATTCTGGGATCCCTGCTCCGTGCAGGGCTCACCGGGGTTTCTCTTTTTTCCACAGGGATATTCTGCCTTTCCCAGGCTTTTCCACAGGGAATTCCCATGAATTTTCCCTGCTTTGGCTCTGTCCTCTGGCCACAACTTCCACCGGGATTATCCCGAAGAGGCAGCAGGAAAATCCATGTGCTCAGCATCCTCCTTTTTCCAGGCTCTCAGAGGGGCTGATCCCAAAACTTCGTTTATCCACGTCCTTCAAACTCCAGTGGGAATTCTCAGCCCAATCAGCCACAAATCCCACCCCAAAAATGAGAACTCCCCCCTGTGTCTCCTTATCCCAGTATCCTGCCAGCCCCATTCCCCAAATCCTCCTCCTTCTTCCCATTTTTCCACCCTCCGTGGTCCTGTTTTCCTCCCACAGCCCACAAATCCCCCCAAACTGAACTTGCTCCAAGGATATTCCACGTTCCCTGTCCTGATCTCCCTCCATCCCAAAGTTTTGGCCCTGTTCCCGTATCCCAGTCCTGACCCAGCCCTGGGAAGCTCCATGAGGGAGATGGGACCTGAGGAGCACAGCCAGGAAAAGCTCAACCTCTCCATATCCCGGAGATTGGGATTCCCTCCATCGATGCTTTGGGATGGGAGATGCACGGCAGGGCCCGGATTGGGATCTCTGGCTTTAAACAGCCCAGGCTTTTCCATGCTTTTCATGGAATCCTGGAATGGTTTGGGTTGGGAGGGAATGAAAGATGATCCCATTCCAGCCCCATCCATGGGCAGGGACAGCTCCCACTATCCCAGGCTGCTCCAAGCCCCAATGTCCAGCCTGGCCTTGGACATTCCCAGGGATCCAGGGGCAGCCACAGCTGCTCTGGCAATTCCAGCCCAGCCCCTCCCCACCCTCCCATCCAGCAATTCCTTCCCAAGATCCCAGCCCAAGCTCCCCTTTCCCAGTGGGAAGCCATTCCCTGGCTCCTGTCCCTCCAGCCCTTGTCCCCAGTCCCTCTCCAGCTCTCCTGGAGCCCCTTTAGGCCCTGCCAGGGGCTCGCAGCTCTCCCTGGAGCCTTCCCTTCTCCAGGGGAACATTCCCAGCTCTCCCAGCCTGGCTCCAGAATCCTGGAATGGTTTGGGTGGGAAGGGACCTTAAATCCCATCCCATTCCCAATCCATCCATGTTCAGGGACACATTTCCCTATCCCAGGTGGATCCAAGCCCCATCCAGCCTGGCCTTGGACGCTCCCAAGGATCCAGGGGATGAGGAGGAATCTCCCGATGGTTTTTTGCTGCAGTTGAGGCTGCACAAACTCATCACACCCCGGGGCTGTGCCGGTGCCTCTCCTCCTTCAATCCTTCCCCTTCCCTTTCCCTGCAGCCCCTTCCCAAAAAACCCCGGTGCTTGGAATCACCCCCTCCCTCTCTCCCTCCCTCCTTCCAGCCAAAATCCGGCGGCGCGGTTTTGTCCCGGGCTCGGAGCTGCGGGAGCCGCTCTCACAAAGCTCCCATTGTGTGAGCCTGGATTATCCCGGCTGCCGGAGCAGGGAAAAAAAAAAAGCCGGGAATGCCGGAGGATGCTCGGGGAGCCGGGAAAGGGAGAGAGCAAAGGGCACATCCCGAGCGCGGCCCGGCAGCAGAGAGGCAGCGGAGCCCTCGGGATCTCCAGGGAGCTCCTGTCTTTCCCGAAGAGCGGAGATTGAGGAGCTGCCCGCAGCTCTCCAGACGTTACATCAGCTCCCAGCTCCTTCCCATCGCTCCCGGGGCCGCCGCTCCCGGGATTCGGAGCGGATCCTCCCCGCCACCGCCGCGTCCCGAGCCATGAATCACGGCCGGGTCATTCCCGGCACCGGGCACGGGGGAAGCGCTGGGAGGGAGAGCTCCGTGCGCTTCGGGGTGGTGCTGGCAGAAAAAAACCTGATTTTTCCCCTTTTCTTCCCATTTTTCCTCCCTTTTCCCACCTTTTCTCCCTTTTCTTCCCATTTTTCCTCCCTTTTCTTCCCATTTTTCCTCCCTTTTCCCCACTTTTTCTCCCTTTTCTTCCCATTTTCCTCCCTTTTCTTCCCATTTTTCCTCCCTTTTTCCCACCTTTTCTCCCTTTTCTTCCCATTTTTCCTCCCTTTTCCCACCTTTTCTCCCTTTTCTTCCCATTTTTCCTCCCTTTTCCCACCTTTTCTCCCTTTTCTTCCCATTTTTCCTCCCTTTTCCCACCTTTTCTCCCTTTTTTCCCCATTTTTCCTCCCTTTTCCCACCTTTTCTCCCTTTTCTTCCCATTTTTCCTCCCTTTTCCCCACCTTTTCTCCCTTTTCTTCCCATTTTTCCTCCCTTTTCCCACCTTTTCTCCCTATTCTTCCCATTTTTCCTCCCTTTTCCCCACCTTTTCTTCCCATTTTTCCTCCCTTTTCCCACCTTTTCTCCCCTTTATTTCTTTTTTTTTGCCGTTTTTTCTCATTTTTCTATTTTTTCTCATTTTTTCCCCTCTTCTTTCCCGCCTAATCTCCTCTTTTTTGGCCTTTTATCCGCTTTTCCTCACTTCCCACCCTTTTTTCCTCCTTTTCCCCTTTTTTATTTTCCTCCCTTTTCCTCCCTTTCCCGCCCTTTTTTCTCCTTTTTACCTTTATTCCTTTTTTCCCCCTTTTTCCTCTTTCCCTTTTTTCTTTTTTCCCCTTTTTTTCTTTTGTCTCTTTTTTCTTTTTTCCCTTATTTCTTTTCCCCTCTCTTCTTCCCCTTTTTCTCCCTTTTTCCCTTCCCCCTTCTTTCCCCATTTTTCCTTTTTTCTTTTTTCTTTTTCCCTGTTTCTTCCCTTTTTCTCCCCTTTTCCCCCTTTCCTTCCTTTCCCCCCTTCTTTCCCCACTTTTCCTTTTTTCCTCTTTTTCCCTTTTTTCCCCTTTTTTTCCCCCTTTTTCCCTACTTTTCTTGTTTTCCCCTCTTCTCCCCCTTCTTCTCTCTTTTTCCCTTCCCTCCTTTTCTCCTTTTTTTCCTCTTCTTTCCCCCTTTTCCCCCTTTCTTCCCTTTTTTTTTCTTTTTGGAACGAGCAACTCAATGAGGTTTTTTCCTCATTTTTCCCCCTCCTTTTTCCTTCTCCTCTGAACCCTTTTCTTCCTGAGAAAACCAAACTCCCAACTCCCTGATTTTAGACCCAGCTGCACCAAACAGGATCAGACCCTGTGCCAGGAGGGATAAAATTTATCCCAATTTTTTCTCAATTTTGTCCCAATTTTGCCCCAATTTTTTCTCAATTTTATCCCAATTTTTTCTCAATTTTGTCCCAATTTTGTCCCAATTTTTTCTCAATTTTATCCCAATTTTTTCTCAATTTTGTCCCAATTTTTTCTCAATTTTTTCTCAATTTTGTCCCAATTTTTTCTCAATTTTGTCCCAATTTTGTCCCAAACTGCTCCCGCTCTGCCCCCATGGAAAACCAGCCCATCCAGACCCTCCAGGGCAGGAATGAAACCACGGGAAGATTTTAATCCACATTTTGGGCAATTTACAGCGCATTCACAGCTGAGAAAAACAGGGATCGCCCCAGGATCCCGCAGGGAGCAGAGGGATGTTGGGAATTTTGTCCCGGTGCTCCTGCCTGGTTTCCAGAGGGATTCCAAATTCCAGGAGCTGCTGGTGGAGCTCTAAACGGGATGGTTTTGATTGTTGGGATTTCTCCAGGGTCACCCCCACCAGGAATCCTCTTCAATCCCAACTCCACGGGGAAAATTCCCAGGATTTCTGGGCTCTGCCAGCCCCCCAAGCTGGAAGGAAAAATGGGAAGAAAAGGGAGAAAAGGTGGGAAAAAGGGAGGAAAAATGGGAAGAAAAGGGAGAAAAGGTGCGGAAAAGGGAGGAAAAATGGGAAGAAAAGGGAGAAAAGGTGGGAAAAGGGAGGAAAAATGAGAAAAAAGGGAGAAAAGGTGGGAAAAGGGAGGAAAAATGGGAAGAAAAGGGAGGAAAAATGGGAAAAAAAGGGAGAAAAGGTGGGAAAAAGGGAGGAAAAATGGGAAGAAAAGGGAGAAAAGGTGGGGAAAAGGGAGGAGCCAAGCTGCTCTCCAATCCTCCAGGAGAAGCCCCTTCCCTGCCTCCCGTGGCTCCATCCCCACCACTGGAAATCCTTGGAAAAAGGTCGGGAATTTCACCCCGAAGGTGTTTTTCGAGTTGGAAAGGAGAAGGTTGAGGGAAAGAATCCTTTAAGGAAGTTTAATCTTTCCCTGAGGTCCTGTGGTTTGGGAAGAAGGAGGAGGAGGAGGAGGAGGAGGAGGCTCCTGGACAGACCTGGGGTTGTTTTTTCCTGTCCCCACACGAAAAATTTAGGAATAAACCCAGTATTTCCCTCTGGATATTCCCATTGTTCCAGCACCCAGGGAACATCCATCAGGCTCTGTAATTCCCAATCCGTGTTTTCACCAGGAAAAACAGCACATAAAAAACTCCAACTCCCCCACACCCAGATCTTGTCCCACCAATAAATCAGATTTTGGTGCTAAAAACGGCAAATTTGGGGTCGTTCTCTCCCATGGGAAGCCTGATGGATTCCTCTTTCCTGCTGATTTTGGGATGAATCCTCCTTTTCCTTCATCCCTGGCTGCTTCCAGGAAGGAAGAGCTGCCCGGGATCCTTTAAAGCAACCTCTGTTTACAGCCACAGCTCCAAAAAATTCCTGATTGCTCCCACATTCCCTACAGAGATGGGGCAGCTCCCAAGCTTTGCTCCAGAGCTTCCCAGAACCTCTTCCTCCAAGGACAAACCTCGGAGGGAATTGTGGGGTTGGTGGCCTCTCCAAAGCTCCCAAAAAAAGCAGGAATTCCGTCTGGAAAACACCCCAGAGCCTGTCAGGGATGAGCTGTGGGGATGCTGCATCCCCTCCTGGCCTTTCCTTAATCCTGGTCACGAACCCAGCAGCTTGGAAGGATCCGTCGGAATCGTGGTGAATTCCAAGAGGAAGGGGCAGGAATGGTGCCAGGAATGCAGCCTGTTCCTCTTATCCCAAATTCCCTCTCTAATGAGGGTGATCCGTGCAGGACAGGAGGCCCCAGAAGGGGCCAGCACCACCTCAAATCCCACATTTTCCAAGGATTATATGGGGCTGAACTTCCGTGGCCGGCTGGGTCAAGGTGGGAAAAAGGGCACTCCAGGCTCGGTGTTTTCCGTTGGAAAGGGGATGGATGAGGAGTTTTGGAGCTGATTTGTTCTACCTGGGGTAGGGTGGGGAAATCCTACAAAAAAATCCCAAAAAAAGCAGCCAGGGAAAATGATAACGTTGATCCTTCTGAGGTGTTGGTGTTTAGGGAGACCCTAAATCCCGGGAATTTTAAGTGTTTTTAAGGATCTGTCCCAATCCCATCCCAGCAGCTGGATCCCACCAATCCCCTCATCCTATGGATCAGCACTAAAGGAGGGGAGGAACCCCCCCAGCACTTCCAACTTCGATGATTTTACAGGAAGTTTACAATTTTTCCGTGTTCTTTCCATAAAATCCCAGCTGTTGGGTTCAGGGGAGGGCGTGAAAAACCTCAGGATTTGGAAAAGCAGGAAAAGGAGGAAAAAACATCAAAAAAAGGGGAGGAAAACTGTGATTGGAACAGGAGGGAATCTGAAATGAAAAGAATTGTTTCAAGCTCCAAATCCAGAAGAGAAATAGAAACCAAATCTGGGAATTCTGGAGGGAATCCCAGGATTGGGAGAGGGTCCCTTGGGAAGGACCTTAAGGATCATCCCATTCCAAGGGCAGGGACACCTCCCACAGACCAGGATGCTCAGGAAGTGTGTGGGAATTTTGGGATGCAGCTCATCGCTGTGCCGAGGCCAACGACATTCCCAAGGGATGGAGACATGGAGAACTCCAGGTTTATCCCCTTCCCGCCGAAACCCTTTGGGATTTTCTGGAAACCTGGAGCGAGGGGAGGAGCCGGCGGCTTCAGCAGGTGGCGCTCCTGGCCTGAGGAACGCCGGCAATTAGCAAATTAACATAATTAGGCGGTGATTGGGGCCCGGCTGCTGCCTCCGTGTGTGGGCCCCATTGAGCAGGAGCTGCCCTTTCACCCCAAGCGTGGTGGGAGCAGCCACGAGAATTCCGGAGGGAATGGAGGGGTGATCCAAAGGCAACCCAAAGCAAACGCCGAGGAATTTTCCTCCCTCGCCATCGGGAATTCACTCTGGAATGATTCGTCCCACCCCGAACTGCCAAAGGTGGGGCTGGAGCCCCTTTGCCTCCAGTGATCCCATGGTTATCCCATTTGGATCCCTGCTCAATCCCAGATTTCCCACAACAGAATCCCAAAGTTTGGCTCCTTTCAGTCATTGAATTTTGGTGCTGTGATCCCATGGCTGCCCCGCTCAGATCCTTACCCAATCCTGGATTTCGCCCATCAGAATCCCAAAATTTGGCTCCTTTCGGTCATTGAATTTTGGTGCTGTGATCCCATGGCTGCCCCGCTCAGATCCTTACCCAATCCCAGATTTCCACAACAGAATCCCAAAGTTTGATTCCTTTAATCCATTGAATTTTGGCGCAGTGACACCATCACAGCCTGAGCTGGGGCCTCCAGGGAAGGTCCCCATCCAAGGAATCCCTGGGATTTTGTGCCCTCCCAGTCCATGCTCCCATTCCCGTGTTGGATTTGGGGTTGGGATCTTTCTGGTGGATCCCACAGAGTCCCTGGGGCAGGGTCTGGAATTGCAATCCCTGTGCTCGTTGTGAGGCCAAGGATTGGTGCCCATTCCCAGCCCATTCCCACCTGGAAAATGGGATCAGCTCCTCGGGAATACACACGGCAGCTGTGTGTGGAATTTCCATTGGTTTGGATTGGATCTCCAGGATTGGAGATGGTTGGAGCCACTGGGAATGAGCTGGGAATGGGTGCATGGACTGGGAGGGTGCAAAATCCCAGGAAAAAGGTTGGTGCTCACTCCCGGTGGCTCCAACCATCTCCTTCCACTCCACGCCAGCTCCTGAGTGAATTCCTCAGCAGCTGATCCCATTTTCCAAGACTTCCAGGTGGGAACAGGTGAGGGATAAGGGGTCACAGAGAGCTGGGCTGCTGCTCCAGTACTCTCATCCCAAAGGAACTGCCCCCATTCCCCATTCCCCATTAGCTGATCCCATTTTTCCTGACTTCCAGGTAGGAGTGGGTGAGGGATAAGGGGTCACAGAGAGCTGGGCTGCTGCTCCATTGCTCTCATCCCAAAAAAATTGCCCCAAATCCCCATTCCTCAACATCTGATCCCATTTTTCATGACTTCCAGGTGGGAATGGGTGAGGGATAAGGGGTCACAGAGAGCTGGGCTGCTGCTCCATTGCTCTCATCCCAAAGGAACTGCCCTAAATCCCCATTCCCCATTAGCTGATCCCATTTTCCCTGACTTCCAGGTGGGAATGGAGGTATAAGGGGTCACAGAGAGCTGGACTGCTGCTCCAGTACTCTCATCCCAAAAAAACTGCTCCAAATTCCCATTCCCCATTCCTCAACATCTGACCCCATTTTCCATGACTTCCAGGTGGGAACGGGTGAGGGATAAGGGGTCACAGAGAGCTGGGCTGCTGCTCCATTGCTCTCATCCCAAAGGAACTGCCCCCATTCCCCATCCCACCCCAGGGAACCTGACCCTCGGGAATGTCACCGTGTCCCTCCCCACCCCGCGCTCATCCTCCTCCTCCTCCTCCTCCACGCGCATTTGGAGGCGAGCTCTTAATGGCTCGCTGTTAATTAGTGTGAACTCTGCTTGCCCTGCGAGCACGCCCTTGCCTTTGTCAGCTAATTGGCCGGGCTTTCTCATCTATTATGTAAATAGCCCCGGTCTCTGCGGCCGCGGTGTCGTAACGCCCCGCATTCCTGGGATCCTGCGCTCCTGGTTCATGGAATTGTGCCCCCGGCCCCGGGCGAGAGAAGAATCAGCAGCAGCAGCAGCAACAACAACAACAAAAAGCAGGCGAGCCTTTGGCTCGGCTTTGGGAGGCTCCAGAAATGAGTTCCAGAAGAAAGTGTTCCGGGCAGGAGTTCAGGGCATGGGCAGCGGGAGGAGGGGGCGGGAGGCAGCGGGAAAAGCTGGATAATCCTGGCCTTGCGTCACCTCCCGCGGCCCCACGTGCGCAGGTAGGGTTGGGAATGAGTCCAGAGGTTGTCCCGTGTCACATCCCCAGGGAAGGAAGGAGGGAAGGAGGGAAGGAGGAGCAGCTCTGCCCTTCCCTCCGTGCTGGGCACCACTGAGGTCACACCTGGAATTCCGTGTCCAGTTCTGGGCCTCTCATGGCATGGATGGGGCTGGGGCACGTCCAGGGAAGGGAATGGAGATAGGAAGGGGCTGGAGAATTCCTGAGGGAGCTGGGAAAGGGGCTCAGCCTGGAGAAAAGGAGGCTCAAGGTGGGGACCTTGTGGCTCTGAAAGGTTGGAGCCAAGTGGGATTTGGGATCTGCTCCCAGGGAATAACAGGATAAGAGAGAACGGCCTCCAGCTCTGCCAGGGGAGGCTCAGGCTGGACAACAGCAGGAATTTCCTCATGGAAAGGGTGCTCAGGCCTTGGAAGTGCCCAGGGAGGTTTGGATTCCCCATCCCTGGAGGTGTCCAAGGAATTCCTGGATGTGGCACTCAGTGCCAAGGTGGGGATCGGGCACAGCTTGGACTCACTGATCCTGGAGGGATTTTCCAACCTTTATGATCCCGCTGCAAGGATTGTGCCCGGTTTCCCTCCTGTCCTGGGACCAGCAAAGCTCCTCACCCAATCCCAAGGTCCACCAATCCCAAGGTCCACCAATCCCAAGGTTCCTCATAGTTTTATCCATGGGAGCTGTAGGCTTTCAAGGAAAACCTGGATATTCTAGGAGCTGAGGGGTTTTGTGGGGCCAGGAATTGTTTGTGGGACAGATCCGCTGGGGCAGACAATCCAAGGACTCTCATCCCATCCACAGCAGGAGGAGGCACCTCCAGTGCCAAGAGCAGGAAGGAACCAAAGAATTCCAAAAGAGATCCACAGGCCAAGATTTTTCCAAAGCCAATGAATTTTGGGCTTGGAGATGGCATAAATGGGTCTTTTCCAGTGTTCCGTGTCCTGCAAACGGGACAGTTTTGGGACAGGAATCCCAAATGTCCTGGCCCAGGTGGCTCCCTGGAATATCAGCCGGAATTTTCCAGGAGGGAGCAAAGGGGAGGGAGAAAAACTTCCAAAAGGATATTTATTCCACAGACAAGCAGAGCTGTAAAACAAACGAGCGAATTCCCTGCTCCGATAAATCCACTTAGAAATCCAAACCCAGTAGCAACGGGATAATTTATGTCCCACGGAGAGAGGTCCAGGGGAAAATTGATGAAGTCTCTTATTTGGGTCATAAATCAGATTCCATTAATGGAACCCATCCACAAATTTATAAACACAGCCCGGAGCCCAGGCTGGTCCTTCAGCTCCCGGGGAGGAGGGGCTGGAGCAAAGAGGGGGCTCTGATCCATAAACTCCTTCCTGATAAATCCAGGAAGACAATCTGTGAAAAGATAGCGGCGCTGGATTTATGGCACCTGAAAGGGAGCCAGGCGGGAGTAAATCTTGTGTGCTGGCAGAAATAAATCTGGGAATGTTCTCCTCTTCTTCCCTGTCCGAAGAGCCACTCACAAATCCAAGAGCGTTTCCAGCTCCTCTTGGCTTTGGCCTTCCTGCCTCTGGTCCTGGGAATGCCAAGACTTATGGGATCATGGAATGGGTTGGGTGGGAAGGGAACTTAAATTCCATCTAATCCCACCCCATCCATGGGCAGGGACAGCTCCCACTGTCCCAGGTGGATCCAAGCCCCAGTGTCCAACCTGGCCTTGGACATTCCCAGGGATCCAGGGGCAGCCACAGCTGCTCTGGCAATTCCAGCCCAGCCCCTCCCCACCCTCCCAGGCAGCAATTCCTTCCCAAGATCCCATCTATCCCTGACCCCTTTCAGTTCAAAATGCATTTCTGGGACAGGACTGTAGAAAATGGGGCCAAACCTTTTTCTTGGAGAAATCCCTGCATTCCTGAAGTCCATTTAATGTCAGATTCTCAGAACAAAACCCCAAAGCTCTGAGGAATTTTATCCAGGACCAGGATACTTCCCTGTCAGCAGTGCCTCATTGCGCTCACATTGGGAAGGAATTGCTGGCTGGGAGGGTGGGGAGGGGCTGGGCTGGAATTGCCAGAGCAGCTGTGGCTGCCCCTGGATCCCTGGGAATGTCCAAGGCCAGGTTGGACATTGGGGCTTGGAGCAACCTGGGATAGGGAAAGGTGTCCCTGAACATGGATGGATTGGGAATGGGTTGGGTTTTCAGGTCCCTTCCCACCCAAACAATTCCAGCATTCTGGAGCCCCTCTGCTCTGGAGCCAGGCTGGGAGAGCTGGGAATGTTCCCCTGGAGAAGGGAAGGCTCCAGGGAGAGCTGCGAGCCCCTGGCAGGGCCTAAAGGGGCTCCAGGAGAGCTGCAGAGGGACTGGGGACAAGGGCTGGAGGGACAGGAGCCAGGGAATGGCTTCCCACTGGGAAAGGGGAGCTTGGGCTGGGATCTTGGGAAGGAATTGCTGGCTGGGAGGGTGGGGAGGGGCTGGGCTGGAATTCCCAGAGCTGCTGTGGCTGTCCCTGGATCCCTGGGAATGTCCAAGGCCAGGTTGGACATTGGGGCTTGGATCCACCTGGGACAGTGGGAGGTGTCCCTGGGTGGAACTGGATGATCTTTAAGGTCCTTCCAACCCAAACCATTCCATGATTTTCCACCATCTGTAGATACTGGATTTAGGGATCAGGTGAACAGAGATGAATCCCCCCTCAAAGTCTGAGATCACCCCAAGCTCTGGTTTGAAGCCTGGCTGCTCTTGGGCTCCCAGGAATGTCTCAGATCCTGGAGAAATCCCATTCCCTCCATTTCCCAGGGCTGGGAAGTTATTGATGGATTCATCTCAATCCCCAATAAAATCATCTGACCTTCCCAAGAACCCCAAGGTGGTTTTGGTTGGAAGGGACCAACCCTGGAAAGATCCTGGGAAGTTCCTCAATTCCAACCAGACTTGGGCAGTGCCCGCCATGGATAAAATCAGTCAAAATCCATCAGGATCGTCCCTAAAACTTGAGGAACAATGAAATCCCAGGTGGGTGTCAGAGAAAGACGGGAATAACAGCAATTATTCCACACTTTTTGAAGTCTCTCCAGCCCAAACACCAAGGGCTCAGAACAGCTGCGATTCCTTCTGCTTTGCAAACAACAACCTGGAATTTCCAGAGGGGGAAAAACAAAATCCCTCCCCATCCCATCAGCGCTTGGGAAAGTTGAGGAGAAGCCCAGAATTCCCCGGCTTTGCTTTGTGGAAAGGATCCTTGGAGCTTCTTGTGGTTCTTTTTGTGCTTGTCCTGCAAAATTCCATCGGGTCCTGAGCTGGGAAGAGCCTTAACCTCCGAAATATTCCTTAGGGAATTTCCCTGGTGGAGTTTAGGAATGCAGGGGGTCTTTGCTGTGCTCTCCTTGGAATAAAACTTCCCATCCATCCCTCTGAGCTGCCCAGCAGGTCCAGGCAGATTCCCTAATCCAGAGCTCTGAGGGAACTTCAGGGAATTCCATGGAATTCATCATGGATATTACACGAGGCAATCCCATGAGGATCCAGAGGGGCTGGGGGGCAGCACCTCCTCTGGCTGAGCAGGAATTCCTGTTCCTCTGGAAAATACAGGAGGGAAAAGGCTCCAGCCACCGTTCCCTGCTGCTTTATGGATGCCTCAAATTAGGGAAAATTAGGGAAAATGGGGGGAAATGGGAAATTGCAGCTTTTTCCTAACCCCATCGCTGCCTCCAGGTGGAATCACCAAAATGGAGAATCCTTGGATGGAGATCTCCAGGGAGCTGATGCTAAATGTGCTTAATTCCAGTTTTATTCCAGGTTTATTCCAGTTTTATTCCAGGTTTATTCCAGTTTTATTCCAGTTTTATTCTAGTTTTATTCCAGTTTTATTCCAGTTCGTTGCTGCAATGGGTTGTTGGGACAGGAATTCCTGAAGGAATTGCTTCCTTGTTATCCCAAAAATTTTATTCCCACGTGCCTAAAACCACTTTAAAAAGTCATGGAGGCTCAGGGATTGTGCATGAGAGTGGTCAGTGGTGGCCAGCCCGACTTATCATGGAATCATGGAATGGTTTGGGAAGGAAGGGACCTCAAAGATGATCTAATTCCGACCCCAACACCTCCCACTATCCCAGGTGGATCCAAGCCCCAGTGTCCAACCTGGCCTTGGACATTCCCAGGGATCCAGGGGCAGCCACAGCTGCTCTGGCAATTCCAGCCCAGCCCCTCCCCACCCTCCCAGGCAGCAATTCCTTCCCAAGATCCCAGCCCAAGCTCCCCTTTCCCAGTGGGAAGCCATTCCCTGGCTCCTGTCCCTCCAGCCCTTGTCCCCAGTCCCTCTCCAGCTCTCCTGGAGCCCCTTTGGGCCCTGCCAGGGGCTCGCAGCTCTCCCTGGAGCCTTCCCTTCTCCAGGGGAACATTCCCAGCTCTCCCAGCCTGGCTCCAGAGCAGAATGCTGGAATTGTTTGGGTGGGAAGGGACCTGAAAACCCATCCCATTCCCAATCCATCCATTCAGGGATGGGAATGTGGGAATGTGTTCAGGGACACCTTTCCCTATCCCAGGTTTCTCCAAGCCCCAATGTCCAACCTGGCCTTGGACAATTCCATGGATTTGGCAGCCACAGCTTCTCTGGCCAACCACGTTCAGCAGAACCCTTCCGCCCTTCCCAGGACAATGGAAGAGGTTTAAATCCATTAAATCCCCCAGAATTCCTTGCCCATTCCCCACAGCTCCCATTCTCCCGTGTGCAGCAGGAGGCCAGAGCTCCTTTGGATCAAAGAGGAGAATTCCAGCGTGTTCCACCCAGCAGGGAACGTTCCCTGAGGAGCTGCTGCAGGATTTGCCATCCATTTTCCAAACCCAGCCTGCAACCACTCCACGGATTCCTCTGGAATGGGGCGCGTTAGGAAATGATTTTGGCCTCAGATGGAAATTCAGTTGGGACTTGACTGGAACTTAATCCTGACAGGGCACACGGGATCAGCTCCTGCTTTTCCCCCGGGATAAAAATTCCTCTTCTCCTTTGTGGGCGCCGCTCTCCGGGACACCAAAGGCAAATTCCGACAGAGGAATAATCCAAAAGCGGCGGAGCTTGGGAGCGATGAGTAAGGATTAAAAAACTCCTTTGTACAGGAATTTCGTCAGCAAATCCCTGCCTTTCCCAGTTTAAAATCCAGCAGGGATTACCTGAAACGCTTTGATGAGGTGCCCTTAATTGGGCTTGGAATTCTGGAGGCATTACCTGGGATACAGGTGAGGGAATTGCACAGAGAGTTCAGAAAAATTAATTGGGATTAAAAATGGACTCTTTTTTTTCCACTTTCCCAGATCTTGGAGGAGCTAAGATTTCCATTATTCAAAATTTTCCATTGGAAAATGGAAATTTCCATTGGAAATTTTCCATTTCCTTCCCCCCAAAAAAGGTGGATATGTTGTGGGAGAGATGCCTTGAAATCTTAATCTCTTTTAAAGTTTTTTAGGTATTTATGAATTTTAAATTTTAATTTTAATTCTAAATATTTTAAACACACCAGCTAAAAAAAAGAGAAGTTGAGAAGGGAAGGAAATAACGGGATAATGCTGGAAAGTCGATCACTTTCATCATGGAATGGTTTGGGAAAGGACCTTTTTCTTTTTAAAAATACTATTAAAATATTTTCATCCTGGTATAATTATTGAATTATGCTAAAATATTAGCAATAATAATATAAAATAATAATAAAATATTTAAAATATAATAATTAAAATCTGTCTTCTTCCAAGAGATCCGTGAATTTTGTGCTTGTTATTCCTCATGGATTTAAAAGAGGTGGATTAAAGCCAAATTTGGCCCCTGAGAAGACTTTTAAATCTCTGGGATGAAGCAACCACGGCTCCTTCCAGGAGATCTCAGACCCGATTATGGAAGATTATCCAAAGCCAGCCTTAATCCCTGCCCGATTTTGGAGGAATATCAACGACTTTATCCCAGAAAAACTTTGCAATATCTCAGCCTTTCCCATCTTCCCTCAGCTCATGCAGGCGCTGCTTCCTTTTCTCCCTCCGGCATCTCCCAGCTCTCCCATTCCCTGTTCCCAGGCTCATCCCGAGTTTCAGTGCAGGATTTTGGGTGGTTTTCAGTCAATCCCTCGCAGCCATCCCATGGCCAGGAGGATTCCAAGGAGTTGGCAGGGTCAGGGATGGGGAGAGGGCAGGGTTGACCTTTCCAGCAGCTCGGGATTTGGGAAGTTCAGCCAGTGGCGGAATTCCAACTTTGGAATCTTTGGGGTGCATTCTGGCCTGGAGGAGCCAAGGCCACTCTCAGGGGTGTGAAGAGAGGAGGTTGGAAAACATCAAAATCATGGAAAACATCAAAATCATGGAAAACATCAAAATCATGGAAGAATGGAATTGTTTTAGCTGGAAAAGCCCTCTGAGATCATGGAGTCAAAGCAGCACGGCTGAGGCCAGCACTGCCCCACGTCCCCAAGTGACCAAAAAAATCTCTTAATTAATTAAAATATTATTTTAGATTTTCTTTTAATTGGAAAATTAAACCAAGAAAATCCCGGCACTTTGACCTTCAAGGGTTGTTTCAATAAACCTGGAGCAGCTGATTTGGGCCAAAAGTTGAGCTGAAATTTGGGACCCTGACCCTGGCAAGGAACGCCACGAAAATTCGGCCCCAGTTTAAACAATCGGAGCCAAGGAATTAATAGAAATAACAAATGAATGAAATAAATAACTAATAAATAAATATATAAATTAATATGAATGATAATAAGAGGCTGTGTGGCAATTTCCTTCTCGGCTGTTGCTCACGTGTTGCTCCCGTGACTCAGCCAAACATTTTTCCACCCGGTGGGGTCTGTCCGTGATCCAACCCCGTTTCCTAACAATTATCCCGAGGAAAACATAAATTTCCGGAGGGGGATTTTGCAATCCTGACAGAGAGGTCAAGCACGGACAGGGCAGTTTAGGAGGTGGTGACTGGGCAGAAAATCCTCTTTGGATTGTGCTAAAGCAGCCAAGGACAAGTTTGGACTTCTTAGGAAAGGCGACGGAGCTTGGGAAGCTCCGGGAAATCTTGGGATTAAGAGCAGATAACGTGGATCCGAATCCTTGTAAACTGCAGGAATTTCCTCCGCTGGGGTGGCTGAAGTGAGGACAAAGCACCCGGAGGTGAAACGAGGATGAGGTTTAAACCCTGGGACAGACGGGAGGCGTGGAATTTCCATCCTGGAGTCTGGGATATCTCCAAGGACAAATTGTCCTGAAAAAATTCAGCTGAGCTGTTCTGGATCCTCTGGTCTTGGAGATGGATTTGCCTCTGGAGGAGAAGGAGGAAGTTTTTGGTTTGGAAAGGTTTTCTTGTGCCTGGAGGAATGGGAGGTGTGAGTCCAAAATCCAGTTTAACCAACGGACGTGTTCTGGGAGAACTTCTCAGGGATTTTGGGAATACCACGGAATTAACGACCTCTTAGAATCCTGGAATATCCTGAGTGGGCAGGGACACACAAGGATCATGGATCCAACTCCTTCCATGCACAGGACAATCCCAAGATTCCCACCCTGCCCCTGGGAGCGTTGTCCAACGGCTCCTGGAGCTCTGGCAGCCTTGGGAATGTGCCCATTCCCTGGGAAGATGCTCCAGTGCCCCATCACCCTCTGGATGAGGAACCTTTTCCTGATATCCAACCTAACCCTCCCTGGAACAGCTCCAGCTGCTTCTTCCTGGAAAATTTAGAGTTTCCTACACTTCCTTTTTATAAGGAATGTTTTCCTTGAGATGCCCAAAGCATCCAGGTGTTTCTCCTTCTTTCCCACTCTATTTTTTCTCAATTTATCAATGTCTTATTTTCTCTTCCCAAAAAGGTGAAACCCTTTTTGGCTGGGCCTATCCCAGTAAATTATCCATAAAATATCCATGTCGGAAATGGATTTTCTCTCATCCCGAAGCCCAGGGCAGTCGATCTCCACATTTTTGGGCTCTCGGGGTTGTTGGGGTTTTTCCCTAGTGGGATCCAGAGTGAAGCAAATCCAGAGGATTCGGAGCTGCCTCATGATGAGCATTAGGATTTGTCATCCGATTCCTGAGGGATTCATTTAGGGATTGAATTCCAAGAAGGGGGGAAAATCACCCTGGATTGACACAGATCCATTTCACAGTCACAAACTGGCAGAGGCAACCCCAGGAATCTTTTCTTGAGGAAAAAATCACCGTTTTTGTGGGATTTTGCTTTTCTTGGGACAGGCCCTTGGCTGCTCTCCAATGCCAGGAAATTTTCCTGCTTTTTACCCGCTGGGATTTGGGCCAAGGATGAGGAGTCGCTCCCTGTTCCCTTGTGCTGGTGGAAAAGAGCAGCTTTGAGGATGGATTTGAGCTCCTGCAGGTGTTTAAAAAGGAAAAATCGGAATATTCCTTTTCTCTGGTGCCTCCAGATTCTGGATTCGTGTAGAGACAGCAGGAAAAAGTGGATCCATGGTTACGGTGGGACAAATCCAGGGAAAAGCCACGTTCAAAGGTGAATTATTTGGGATTTGCAGATTATTTGCACTTTCTCCCATGGGATTCAAGCCTGGCAGCCCTTTCCTGGCAGGAATCATCCTTGTCCCGTTTTTGGGCACGGCTGGGACAGCGACTTGTCCTCCCCTCAGCAGAGCAGCCAAAAATTTGGGATGCAGCATCTCCTTCCTCCAAGGCCTGGGTGGGAATCTTGAAGGGGAACGGAATTTTTGCTGCTCCGCCTGAGTTCCTCAGGGTTTTTTGCCTTCCCAAAGGATGATCCCAGAGCCTTTGCTGCTCCTGGGGAAGCACCTGGATCCTCTGGATGTGTGGGAATTAATCCGTGATTTACACCCATTTTTGGGGTGTTGGTGGCTGATTTTAACAACCCGAATCAGTGAGAAGTGGAGATTCAGGGCCTCGAAATGTGGATTTTGCAGGAAAGAGTCCAAGAAAAAAGCCCGAAAATAGATGAGCAGATAAATTCTGACAGTTCAGGACCTGCTGGAAGATCCGAGGGCTCAAGGGCTCCTCATCGAGGAACTCATTAAATGCCAGATCCATTCGCTGTCATTCCTGCTCCTGCTATTTCGGGATACGTGGAAACATCAGGAAAAAAAAAAAAGGTCAGAAAAACAAGGACGGTTCTGAAGCGCTGCTGGAGCTGGGGCAGAGCAGCTCCAGGGGATCCAATCGCACTCCAGGAGCAACAGGTTTGTCCTGGGAAGCTTCTGCAGGATCTATCCCAGCTGGACACAGATTTGGGATGAACATCTGGTCCCAGAGATCCAAAAAACCCACGGCAGGGCTTCCATTTTTTGACATTCCTTCAGCTCCGCCCTCTCATTCCAAGGGCTGTGAAACCTCGGATCTATTTTCAATCAAATTTCACATTTTTTCATGGAAAAGGTCCCCAGCTCCTGATTTCTTCTGCAGATGAGGAATTCCTGGCTGTTATCCTTTGTCCCAGATTAAGGAAAGAGCCCTGGTAGTTCGAACAGTTGGAATTGTTGGAATTAAGCTCCGATTTTCCCATTTTCTGTGTAATTTTTGCACAATTACAGCTCCATACCGGGAACAACGCTCACAATTCCCATTTCCTGAGCAGGGACACGGATCTTGAGCTTGGAGGGGCTGAGGGTTTCATTTCCAGTGTTCACACAGCTCTTTCCAAAGGATTTTTCTTGGAATCTTCCCTTCCCTGGGAAAGGAACCTTCAAGCCATCGTTCTTTTCGTCGTTGGCTGAAGAAAAAAAATAAAGGAAATTTTAAAAACCCGAACTCTTTTTTAGACTTTTCCTGCCATCCTCGGTTGTTGTGCTGCACTTCGAGGTGTGACGAGTTTTGAATCCAAAAATGCCCTGGGATTTTTCTGGAATTGCCTGGGTTTTCCACCAGGACAGGAGAACACGAGCAGCTCTCGTGGTCCTCAGTGAATTTGCTGCTGGTTGAAAGGATAATGGGGGTAACATCTGGGATCCTGCTTGGAATACGTTTATGATGAAAGGAAAGTGGCAGGAGATCTTTTCCAGGCCTCCATTCCCACCGGCAGGAGAGTTTCCCTGTTCTCTGGGAAGCTGTGCCAGCATGGAAATGGGGAATTCCAGCTCTGGGAGCTGTGCTTGGGAATCAGGATCCCTTTTCCTGGAGAAAGCCATTGTTTGGGGGATACAAGGGACTTTGGGAATTCCCAGTGATGGAGAAGGAACGTAACCAGGAATTCCTGTCCCTCTCGCCTGGCTGAGGGTCAGGTCTGCCCGGGGATTGGCAGCGGCTGGTGTTGAGCTTTGGGGGATCCCAATGTCCAAGGAGTGAACGGAGAAATAACCCCTGAATCCCAGGATGGTTTGGGATGGAAAGGAGCTTAAATCCCATCTATTCCACCCCATCCACGGGCAGGGACACTTCCCACTATCCCAGGTGGATCCAAGCCCCAATGTCCAACCTGGCCTTGGACATTCCCAGGGATCCAGGGGCAGCCACAGCTGCTCTGGCAATTCCAGCCCAGCCCCTCCCCACCCTCCCAGCCAGCAATTCCTTCCCAAGATCCCAGCCCAAGCTCCCCTTTCCCAGTGGGAAGCCATTCCCTGGCTCCTGTCCCTCCAGCCCTTGTCCCCAGTCCCTCTCCAGCTCTCCTGGAGCCCCTTTAGGCCCTGCCAGGGGCTCGCAGCTCTCCCTGGAGCCTTCCCTTCTCCAGGGGAACATTCCCAGCTCTCCCAGCCTGGCTCCAGAATCCTGGAGCAGCTCCGGGGCCTCCTCTGGGCTCTCTCCATGGCCAAAATCCCTTTTTTTTTGGGGACATTTTCCTTGTAGCTCAGCACAGCCACGTCGGGCCTCCCTGTAAATCCACACCCTTTAATTTGGGGGATTGAAAGGACTTTTCCAGAGCTGGGAACTGCCCTTTGCCTTGGAGATCCCCCCCCACCAGGCCTTGGCCACCAAACCCAGCCTCTGCCAGGGGTTCAGGAGATGATTCCTCATTTCTCCCTCCTGGATCTGCTCTGACTCATCCACACGGAGCAGACACAACTTCCTTGGTCCCATTCCCACAGCAGCAACTGCTGCCTCTGGCTCGGCTTCCAAAAGGCTCCGTAGGTGCTAAAATCCCACAGAACTGGCAGGGATTGGAGCCCAAAATGTTGGTTTTTTTTTTTTTTTTTTTAGAGCTGGATCTCTGTCTCTGCTCCGAGGCTCTGTCTTGTTGCTCCTGGCACTGGCGGGAGGCTCTGAAGGTTCCGAGATTGGGGTTTTTTTGGGAAAAATAGAAGAGGCTCTATCTGTTGTGTCTCCCAGCCTGGTTATCCAGGCTCCAAACAGACTCCATGAAATTGATGTGGCTTTTCCCGCTCGGAGCGAGGCCGGGTCACTCAGGATGAGCTTCATTTGGTTTCTTTCCCATGTCGCTCCACAGATGAGGATGGAAAACTCATTTTCCTGGTTGTAGGGAGGGATCTGGAGATGGAAAGTGGCTCTGCTCCATCAGCAGATCTTCCCTAGTTTTTTGGGGGGGTCAGTCTTCAGGGGAATGAGCTCTTGGTCTGGAACAGGGATGGATGAATTCCAGGAATCTCCCAAAAAGAGGGGGCAGCCAGCAGGGGTCGGGCTCTGCTCCCAGGGAATTGGGACAGGATGAGAGGGAACAGCCTCAGGGGAGGGTCAGGTTGGACATCAGGAGGAATTTCCTCATGGAAAGGCTTGGGAAGCATTGGGAGTGCCCAGGAAGGTTTGAAGTCCCCATCCCTGGAGGAACCCATGGAATTCCTGGATGAGCCAAGGTGGGGATGGGGCACAGGTTGGACTTGGTGACCTTGGAGATCTTTTCCAGCCCCGATGATTCCATGAACCAGGTGAGCTCCATGTGGTTCAGAGTGTTCCTGGGACATCCTGGGCTCCAAGATCCGTCTTATTTTTTTCCTGGCCTCATTCCATGGGTGCAGAAAAGGAGCAGTGGGGTTTGGGAGATTCCCAGTGCCGGGCACATCCCATCCTGAGGGAACAGCACCTGGACACCAACCCCGGATTGCTGGGACAACTTTGCTGTGGGAGGTCTTTCCAGAAAGGAGAGATCTGGGTTTAGATCTGGATTCAAACCTGGAAAAGATCAAGTTTCAGATTTGAGCAGCCTGGTTTAGTGGAAGGTGTCCTTGCCCATGGCAGGAGTTGGAATGAGATGAGCTTTAAGCTCCTTTCCAACCCAAACCATTCCACGATTTTTATTTTCAAGGTCACAGCCTTGCTCAGGAATCTTGCCACAAATTAAGTGAGGAGAAAACTCTCGTCATTTATTCTCCCCCTCACTCTGAAAAACGGTTCGTTTATTTTATTTTCTTTTATTTTTTCTTCAGCCAACAACGCAAATAACGAGGGCTTGGAGGCGCCTTTCCTGTGCTGGGAAGGGATGGATCAGGGAACACCAGCAAGGAAAAGGTGAGGTGACTGGAACAGCGGGAAGCAGCAGGAGCTGCCATACCCCAGCCAGAGCCTTGGAACCCTGCCCATCACTGTGTAACACATCCAGAGTTATTTATTCCTCCCCGGAACCAGGACCTCCCCCGGGAGCCTCCACAGAAAAGATTTGCAGAAATTCTGGATACCTTTGCCCTGCCAGTGCTGGGAGTCCATCCCATGGAGGGCTTGGCTTGGGTTCCTCCGGGTCGCTCGCGGCTCCCTGTTAGAATTAATTCCTTTTTTCCCTCTGTTTTAAATCCAGAGGGCCTGGAACACCTGAGGACTGGTGGAGAGCTGATTTTCCAGCGCACTGGGAGGGTGTGGGGGGGCGTTTCCAAGGCTTGGATGTCTGGGGAGGATGGAGAGATCCAAACTTGGGACAGACTCGTCCGTACAGCGCACGGGGAGCAACATCTGGAGCCAAACACCCTTCCAGCTGTGCCGGGCTTCATCCCACAGGATGCTCATCCCACAGAGAGGCAGGAAGAAGCTGGGGGAGTCGGGACCATGACCTAGGGGGGGTTTGCCGAGCCATGGATGGTTGAGATGGTGGTGGGTGATGTCCACATGGTGGTGGTTGATGGTTTGGACATTCCAGGGGATGCCTGAAGCTGGCAGGGACCTCTGGGGATTGTCCCAAGCTTTTGGGATGAGCTCCATGGTGATGGGTGATGTTTGGATGTTCCAGGGGACACCTGGAGCTGGCAGGGACCTCTGGGGATGATCCCAAACCTTTGGGATGAGCTCTGTGGTGGTGAGTGAGGTTTGGATGGTGATGGTTGATGGTTTGGATGTTCCAGGGGACACCTGGAGCTGGCAGGGACCTCTGGGGATTGTCCCAAACCTTTGGGATGAGGTCCATGGTCCGTGGTGGTGGGTGAGGTTTGGATGGTGGTGGTTGATGGTTTGGACGTTCCAGGGGGCACCTGGAGCTGGCAGGGACCGCTTGGGATGGTCCCAAACCTTTGGGATGAGCTCCATGGTGATGGGTGATGTTTGGACGTTCCAGGGGGCACCTGGAGCTGGCAGGGATCTCTGGGGATTGTCCCAAACCTTTGGGATGAGCTCCATGGTGGTGGTTGACGTTCACATGGTGGTGGTTGATGGTTTGGATGTTCCAGGGGATGCCTGGAGCTGGCAGGGACCTCTGGGGACGGTCCCAAACCTTTGGGATGAGCTCTGTGGTGGTGAGTGAGGTTTGGATGGTGATGGTTGATGGTTTGGATGTTCCAGGGGACACCTGGAGCTGGCAGGGACCTCTGGGGAAGGTCCCAAGCTTTTGGGACGAGCTCCATGATCCGTGGTGGTGGGTGATGTCCACATGGTGGTGGTTGATGGTTTGGACATTCCAGGGGATGTCTGGAGCTGGCAGTGACCTGTGGGGACGGTCCCAAACCTTTGGGATGAGCTCCGTGGTGGTGGGTGATGTCCACATGGTGGTGGTTGATGGTTTGGACATTCCAGGGGACACCTGGAGCTGGCAGGGACCTCTGGGGATGGTCCCAAGCCTTTGGGATGAGCTCCGTGGTGGGGAGCTGCAAACACATCGGAAAATCAGAATAAATCCACCTCCACCATCCCTCTCCTTCCTCCTGCCCTGAACTCGCCTCGGTGTCACGGCACGGGGCAGGTGCCCCCTGAGGGATTTCTGGGAAGAGGAGGAGCTGCTCCAGAAGCTCCCGAGGGGTGAAGAGCTGAGAACCCCGAGTGTGCCATGAGCCGGGAAGGCTCCCTCAGGTTTTGGGGTTGTGTCTCCTCTCCCTGGGCACGGCCCTTATCTCTTATCTCGCCTGTGGTTTCCTTCCCCACATGGAACACAGCTGGGGCAGGAGCCTGATAAGCAGGAAGGAATTTCCCTGCTCCCCGAGCCGTGGCTTGGGAAAAGGGGAGGGAGAAGGGAGGGGATCCAACGTGCCAAGCTCCAGCTGCGATTCCCGGGAAATCAATCAGCCAGGGAGGGGCGGGGCCCTGGGCAAACCGCGGGATTGGGAGGAAAACATCACAAAAAGGAGGCAGAGGGAGGGGTTGGAGGAGCTGGGAGCGAGTGGATTTGTTTGTGGGAGATGATCCCAAAATTTTCTGCAGGGAAGGTAGGGAAATTTAGGATTTGGGAAGTGGGCTGTTAATTAGGGAGATCCGGGAATGGGAATGAGTAGATTTGTTTGTGGGAGATGATCCCAAAATTTTCAGCAGGAATTGGTACAGAAAACTTGGGATTTGGAAAGCAAGTTGTTAATTAGGGAGATTAGGAAATAGAAATGAGTGGATTTGTTTGTGGGAAATGATCCCAAAATTTTCACCAGGGGCTGGTAGGGAAAATTTGGGATTTGGGAAGCGGGCTGATAATTAGGGAATTAGGAAATGGGAATGAGTGGATTTGTTTGTGGGAAATGATCCCAAAATTTTCACCAGGGGCTGGTAGGGAAAACTTGGGATTTGGGAAGTGGGCTGATAATTAGGGAGATCGGGAGACCACACTCATCCTGTGCTGAAAATCATCACCCAGGATTTGTGGACTGCAGTGGCAAAGGTTGGGAAAATCCACTTTTGGAATTTCCTCAGCTCCGGTGGAGTCAGATGGAGCATTTGGGGTATTTTTTTGAGGCTTCAATTCCCTCCCAAAAATTTGTAAGGCTTGAATTCTCCATCCTTTGGGAATATGTCCAGAGGCGCTGTGCTCCTGCCCGTTATTCCATGGGGAAATGGAGCACGTGGGAAAAGCCTTTGGATGGACACTCAGCACAGCTGGATTTAGGGATCTTCCCTTTCCTTCCCTTCCTCCTTGGAGTGTGCAATTATTTTAAATTAAATAAATCTTTGGGTTCAGGTCCCTCCATTTCCAGTGAGATTCCGGGATTGGAGGAGTTTCTAACTCCTGTTAGGAAGGAGCAGAATATTTTTGGGATGTGACCCTCTCCTTCGGGAGAGGGGCTGCTGCTGACAGGGATTTTCCTCGTGGAATGTCTCATCCCACTGAATTGAGGTGGAGAACTGGATTAGGGAAAACCTGGCCTTGCCCTTGTCCTGCCAGGGTTATTCCCTCTGAATTTTGGGAAGTTTTCTGCTGGCTCAAAGTGAGGAAAGTGATCGAGGGTCTGTTGGACACGTGAGGATCCCAAATACCAAATTCCCACTTCCCAAACCAGCTGGAAGGGACTCCAGAGCTGGGATTGGTGCCAGAGGAGTGAATCCCACTGCTGGGGGGGTCTCATCTATGACCCTGAGCCTTCCTTCCCAAGGAAAAAAGGGAACTGGATCCCCATTTCCATGGGAATTGCTCAGAGCACAGGTTTGGGGTTTCCTCCCCTCTTTCATTCCACCAGAATGGGGACAAGGGTGGGAGGACGCTCCAGGACACCAGGAACCTCTCCCTGTGGAACTCCAAACCCCTGGAGCTCTGGAGAGGAGGGAGGCTGGAAGAGAAGCCTCAGCTCCTGGGCTGGGAGCTGTGTCCTGGCAGGAATTTTGATTTCCTTGTCCCCTGGAGTGAGGTTTGAATTCCCATCCCAAGCTCCTCAGGACTGAGAATTTGGGGAATTTCCATGGATCAGCTTCTCTGCCATCCATGTACGAATGGTGCATGGGAGTGTCCCCACACCTAAATCTGCATCGTTATTCCCAAAATATCCTGCCGAGATTTTCCCTGTTGCATCCACCCAACTTGTAGGGTTTTTCTGGTCTGCTCATTTTCACTCTTTGTTTCTCTCATTAAATTCCCCTGGGACTTTCTGTAGGATCTTCCAAATTGTTCCTTTTATTAAATTCCCTGAGAACTTTTCCTAGGATCTTCCAAGCTTCTGCTTGGATGATTGCTCTTTTTAAATTCCTCTAGAATTTTTCCTAGGATCTTCCAAACCTCTGCTTGGATGGTTCCTCTTGTTAAATTCTCCTGGAACTTTCTGTAGGATCTTCCAAATGGTTCCTCTTGTTACATTCCCCAGGAACTCTTTCTAGGATGTTCCAAACCTCTGCTCAGATGGTTCCTCTGATTAAATTCCCCTGGAACTTTTTCTGGGATCTTCCCAGCCTCTGCTGGGATGGTTCCTCTTGTTAAATTCCCCAATAACATTTCCTAGGGACTTCCAAATGGTTCCTCTTGTTACATTCCCCAGGAACTTTTTCTAGGATGCTCCAAACCTCTGCTTGGATGGTTCCTCTAGTTAAATTCTCCTAGAACTTTTTCTGGGATCTTCTCAACCTCTGGTGGGATGGTTCCTCTTGTTAAATTCCCCAAGAATATTTCCTAGGATCTTCCAAATGGTTCCTCTTGTTAAAGTCCCCTGGAACTTTTTCTGGGATCTTTTCAACCTCTAGTGGGATGGTTCCTCCTGTTAAATTCCCCAAGAATATTTCCTAGGATCTTCTAAATGGTTCCTCTTGTTAAACTCTCCTAGAACTTTTCCTAGGATCTTCCAAACTGCTGCTGGAATGGTTCCTCTTGTTAAATTCCCCTAGAACTTTTTCTGGGATCTTCCCAATCTCTGGTGGGATGGTTCCTCTTGTTAAATTCCCCTGGAACTTTTCCTAGGAACTTCCAAATGGTTCCTCTGATTAAATTCCCCTGGAACTTTTTCCTAGGAACTTCCAAATGGTTCCTCTGATTAAATTCCCCTGGAATTTTTCCTAGGATCTTCTAAATGGTTCCTCTTGTTAAACTCTCCTAGAACTTTTCCTAGGATCTTCCAAACTCTGCTTGGATGGATCCAGGGAGATGATCCTGCTGAGAAGAGGGACCTGAGCCAAGAGTCGGGCAGAAGAAGGTGGAAGAGCCTGCACGTGGCTGGGAGAGGGAGAGGACTTGGGAATGAGATCCCGATGCCGTGATAGTGTCCCTGTGGGAGATGGATTGGTCCGGGGGTGTGAGAAAGGAGAATTTGGAAGCGCGTGGGTGTGAGGTGTGTGTGAGACTGGCCCTGCCTTTCCCTCCCCACACTCCGAGAACCTTCTCAGGGCGTTCAAACAGGACCCAGTTCCCGAAATAATCCACCCATCCCCAAAAAAATTCTGGAGTCTACGGCCCCCCTGGAGGAGAAGGATTTGCTCCTGTGCCTCGGGACAGGATTCCAGCAGCTCCTGCCGGAGGGTGCCCAGAGGTGTTTGTGGTATCCCAACCCCTCTCCTCACCCCATGGCCTCCTCTTGCCATCTTCCGAGGGATGGAGAAGTGGAACATCTCCGATCTCTCTTCCACCGCTTCCAATCGTGCTCCCGGAAAGCCACGGAAGAGGCAACCAAACATCCATGGGCTGGAGGTGATGTCACAAACTCCTGGAGCAGAGTGGAATTGTCCCCGTTTTTGTGTCATTGTGACAGGCTTGGTAACATTCCCCTTCCGGAGTGCCCCTAAATCCACCTAAATCCTCAGAACACTGGATTTTATGGCAAGGACAGCACGTGGAGCACGGAAACGCTTCTGATCCCAAAAAGTGCTGGCATCCCTGCAAGGGCATCGGGATTCTCCTGCCCTCAGCATTTCCCTCACCAGCCCCAACACGTGGAAAATGCGGGCTCAGGTCCCTTTTCCCTCGGGAAAGGGCCAGGCCACCTCTCCCACCTGGAGCCATCCCTGGTGGCAAGTACCCATTTTTTTCCCTGTTTTGGGAAAGCCATCCCGCCTGGCAGAGGGAAAATCGGGATTCAGTGGGTCAGCAAGAAAGAACAAGCAAGGCTGGCTGTGTTGGCGCTCCGGGAAATTCACCTGGGAGCCGGCGGAGCGGCCGGAGCTCCAGCTCCTGCTCCAAGGATGTGTTTGGAAATGAAACAACCCCCGGTGCTGGCGACTGGAATTCAGGTCTCCCCACTCCCAGGGGAGTGTCCCGATCCCAGGGCTCTGGAGTCATGCTCACTCTTGCCCTCTGGAGCTTCAGGCTTGGATTTGATGGATTTTTTTTTTTCCTTGATGAGGAGTTTCTCCCAAAAAAAAAAAAAAGAGGGGGGTGAGCCCCTCTCCAGCTCTGCTGTCGGGAAGGGCTGGCAGGATTTGGAGGATTTCTGCCTCCAACATCAGAGGGAGCTGGGTTGGGGTTTCCCAGATCCAGGGAATGCTCGCTGACATTTCAGTTGTTATTTGGGAAGGGACTGCAGGAGTTTTGCCTCCTACTCCTGCTTATTATGGGAATCTGCCAGAGCATGGGATGGAAGCACCCAGGGACCAGGCCTCGGTGGTGTCACCAGGCAGGGACACAAGACACGGACTGAGACACCTCTGACCATGTCCTGATGTTTTGGGGTTGGGAATTTTCACTAAAAATTGAGATTTTTTTTTTTTTTCCACGGATTCTGGTGCCCCCGGGGTGACAGAGCAGGTGAGCCAGGGTGTGAGAGCGAAATCTTGGATGTATCCATGGATAAACACGCTGGGTTTGGCCATGCAGACCCTCGTGGGGGAGTGTTCTTCCCGGTGATTTATCCTGGCAGTCTCCAAAGGCAGCCAGACTTTGGAGAGGCCCCTTGGAAAAGCAGCAGGGCCTGAAGCCTGGCAGGAAAATCCACCACGGAGCCCTAAACAGGAAAGCTTTGATATTCCCGGCGTTAGGAACGGCGAGCAAGGAGAGAGGGTCTCGCACAGCTCCCTGGTGCTCCCACACCCCCCTCGGGTTTTTAAAGCTTTACAGCAGACCCTAAACTCCTTATAGGGTCTCTCTCCTGACCCCTGCCAGCTCCGAGCTCCCCTCTGGAATCCCGGAGGGTCCCGGCTCCGGTGCCGCCAAGTTCTGGTTGGGTCCCGTGTGCTGAGTCGGTGCCTGTGGGCAAATCACTTCCACCTCTGTAGGATCTGGCTGTAAAGCGAGGTTAATAACCCCAAATTACCAACCTGTGCGAATTAATGAGCTCAGCCCGGCTCGGCCCTTTGAAGGCAGGAGGCATTACGGGAGCGCCGGGCCATTATTGCCGAGTGTGGTTTTAATCTCGGCCTAGTTTCACTTACAAATTGGAGTTCTGCTCCCTTTGGACTGCACGGCACTAATTAGACAGGGAAGGGAGGAAATAAAGGTTTCCAGTGTTGGAAACCAGTTAATTTTAGGGTGCTTTGCTTTAATTGCGTCTGCAAAGACGTTGGGAAAACGTGTAATGAGCTGAGAACGCTTGAACTCGGCTTTTATTGGTCCCTAAACCCTTGCTTCTGCTAAGTCACAAAATGCCAGTAAAAGAGTGGAGAACTCGACCTTTTTTTTTTTTTTTTTATTTTTTTGGGAACGCCGAGGTGAAATAATCCCTCCTTATCCCGTCTCACGTCGCCCTCCTCCTCCATAAATCCCGGAGCACTTCACAAAAGCGGGTGCAGCGCTCTGCCCTCTCGTTTGGGAAGCGCAGAGCGGAGGGAGGTGCTGGGATTTGCCCAGGGTCACGTAAATGAGGCTTTGGCTCCGTGAGAAACATGTGGCAATTGAGGAAAACAGGTGGAAAACACGCTGTGGACACTTACCTCATTCTCGGGCTTGTTTTCCACTTCAGCCAATTCCTATCGATTTAAGCCGGTTTTAGCTTAAAGTGAAGCTTTGCCGTGGTTTGTTGGACTGGGATCTGTCTGGCTCCGGCACAGGAAAGACGTGGAGCTGCCAGAGAGATCCAGAGGAGGCACCAGGGAGATCAGAGGGATGGAGCAGCGTGGCTGGGAGAGCTGGGAATGTTCCCCTGGAGAAGGGAAGGCTCCAGGGAGAGCTGCGAGCCCCTGGCAGGGCCTAAAGGGGCTCCAGGAGAGCTGGAGAGGGACTGGGGACAAGGGCTGGAGGGACAGGAGCCAGGGAATGGCTTCCCACTGGGAAAGGGGAGCTTGGGCTGGGATCTTGGGAAGGAATTGCTGGCTGGGAGGGTGGGGAGGGGCTGGGCTGGAATTGCCAGAGCAGCTGTGGCTGCCCCTGGATCCCTGGCAGTGCCCAAGGCCAGGCTGGACATTGGGGCTTGGATCCACCTGGGATAGTGGGAGGTGTCCCTGCCCATGGATTGGGGCAACACTGGACGAATCCTAAATTCCCTTCCCACCCAACCCATTCCAGGACTCTGGGATTCAGGGATCGTGGTCACCTGAGAGCCAAGCACTTCGATTCGGGGAAATCCCAGCAGTCCGGGCGCTTCCAGTCGGTGCCATCCAGCTTCTCCTTGCCTTTGGGAAGCCCGGGAAGGCAGCGCAGCCCCGGGGCTCGGCGGGGCAGCCCCCGAGGCCTCCGGTACCATGGACAGCGCTGGCACGGCCCCGCCACTCGCGGGGACCCGGCGGGTCCCAGCCCCGTTCCGGAGCTCCTGGTGGGGCATTGTCCCCCCTCTCCTTCGTGCCCGCAGCCCTTCCGAGGTTTTATCGCAGTAGCAGGTTTTATTTGTCCTGGATTAGCTGTGGAAAATCCATAAAATCGGGATTTTAGGGGGAAGGGGAAGTACCTACCCTACCCTGACATGTGAGGGGTTCTCCATCTGCCGCAGGGGAAAAAAAAAAAAAAGGAGTTTTTCCTCCCCAAGCAGAGATTTTGGGCTTCTTAAAATCCCACAGGGATCAGCGTCCCTGTATCCCTGAGGGGATGTGGAATGTGAGGAGGAAAAATCCATAGCAAGAGGTTATTTTTGGGAAAAGGGGATTGAGCACAACCAGCAAAGTTGTGACCCCATCCCTGGAAGTGTCCAAGGCCAGGTTGGACACTGGGGCTTGGAGCACCCTGGGATAGGGGAAGGTGTCCCTGCCCATGGAAGGAGAAGAATTTTAAGGTCCTTCCACCCCAAACTGTTTTCTATTTCTACAGCTACTTTCCGGAGGTGGGAATCTTCCCGGAATTCTCCCTCTAAAGGTTCAAGGATGGGTCATGGAGCTCATTCTTGGAGAGGGGGAGGTTCCCTTCCATGGAATCCCCTCAGCTCACCAGGACAAAGGAGGGCTGGGAGCAGACCCGTGACACCTTTCAGGTTCGACCCTTGTAATTTAATGCGTAGAACAGCTCCACCTTTGAGCCCGAGGAGCAAAAAATGGCTGGAGATTTAAACCCGGCTTAGCTGGGAGCACAGAAGAGCTTAAACTCTTGGAAAAACTTGGGAAAAACTGGGAAAAGGGAGCCCGTTGCAAAATATCCAGTGAGGATCCCGCCTCCGAGTGTTGTTCGGCTCCAGCTGGGATCAGGACACGGGTGCTGAGCGCAGGGAATTGAGGACATCAAAGCAGCAGCTCTGCAAAACCCAGGAGCAGTGAAATTCCCGAGGAACTCGTTCGGCTTCTCGGGAACACGGGAGGGACAAAAGAGGTGCCAGGTCCTCAGCGAGGCTCTGGAGATCACCCAGATCTCACCTGCTCCCGATGGATTTTAAGCTGTAGGTCTGGGATGAGTTGGGTTTTTAACACCAGGTGGACACTTGGCCACCAGCTCAGTGCTGCTGTGGGGGTGCTTCCGGGTGGAGTCGGATTTAAAGGGAAATTTGTGGATTTAAAGGGAAATTTGCGGATTTAAAGGGAAAAATCGGCGCCTGGAAATCCGTGGTTGTGGGATCTGATGGTTTGCCATCACCAAAATTCTACTCCTGGCCACACCAGCCTTGTCTGCAGCTTTAGTCAGGGTGGAAAGTTGGTTCTAAGGCCAAGGATGTCCGTGGGGGTTGGACAAGGTGATTTTGGGATGATTGTCCTGGGATGTGCCAAGGCAGGGGATCAGGCACTGGAAGGATTTGGAGTCATGGAATGGTTTGGGTTGGGAAGGGACCTTAAATCCCATCCAGTCCCACCCCACCCACGGGCAGGGACAGCTCCCACTTTTCCAGGCTGCTCCAAGCCCCAATGTCCAGCCTGGCCTTGGACAGTGCCAGGGATCCAGGGGCAGCCACAGCTGCTCTGGCAATTCCAGCCCAGCCCCTCCCCACCCTCCCAGCCAGCAATTCCTTCCCAAAATCCCACCTAAACCATCCCCTCTCTGTCAGTTTGAAGCTGTTCCCCCTTGTCCCACCACTACAATTCCTGACAAAGAACCCCTCTCCAGCTTCCCTGGAGGCTTCTTCAGATCCTGGAAGGACATCACTAAATATTTCATCTGTATTTTGGAAGCGTCTGGAGATTCCATCAAAGATCATTTGTCCTAATTCCAGTTCCAGTGGGCGATGTTCCTGCCCATGGCAGGGGCTGGAACGAGACAATCTCCAAAGTCCCTTCCATCCCAAACCATTCCATGATTCCCTGGTCATGGCCGGGTCGTGTCTGGAGCTGGACAAACACAAACTCCGTGTTCTGAGAGGTTTCTCATCCACAGTGGGACAGAATATGGAGTATGGATTATTCCCTTTCTCCGTTGGGAAGTGATTTAGGGTTTGCAATATCATTCCAAACCGAGGGATGGACGGCGGAGTTTGTGTTTGAGGAGAATGAGTCGGATCTCGCAATCTGTTGCAATCCAAGACCCTCTGGATTAGGACAACCGGAGCTGTCCCGAGCCGTGCATCGGTCCTGCATTTTGGGAGGAGATGATCCTGGGAGAGATTTTCTTCCCGTGTTTGACACCTGGTTGGTGGAGGAGGAATGACAGAGGAGGTCGTGATTCTGGGAATGATGAGTTCTTCATCTAGGAATGATGAGGATTCTTCAATCCTCAGGAGCTGAGGGAGCTGGCAGAGATTTGCCCTGGAAGACAGTAGGGAAAAAAGACCTGGAAAACCCTAAACCAGGAAGATCTTGAGCCTTCCATGGAAGAATCTCCCATCACCTCCTTGCCGAGGAGTCTCCCAATTCCTCCCCGATCCTCTGGCTGCTCTTCCGCACTTCCAGAGCTTTCCTTGGGTCCCTCCGGGTGCTGCTGGGGATGAGGCAATCCTGGATCCACCACTTCCATGGGACGCTGGGGACAGGCTCCCTGCGTGCCTGGACACGCCACCCCAAAACTCCTTCTCCGTGCGCCTTTCCCACAGCCAGAGGAATTCCTTGCAGGAGCCACACCTGCTGTGAACTGGTTTAACACCAGTTGGTTTAAATGGGAGAAGCTGATAGGGACTGGAACCCGCTGGAAAACACCCGGCCCAGCCCAACCTGAACATCTTCACCCCGGGCAAAACTTCCCTCTGAGGAGAAGGTGACAAATGTCACCTCCAGCACTCCCAGAGCGCCCATTCCATGCTGGGGAAGGGAGTTGGGATGCACAGCAGAATCCCATGGAGAATCCCAGTGCTGGCTCGAGGAACTCGGCAGAAAGGGGATGAAAATCATTCCTGGGTGGAGAACTGGGATGAATCCGGGCTCTGAAGCCCCTCTGGAAGTCTTGGGTGGGTTTTTTTTTTTGTTTTTGGCCGTGTTTTCCTGGCAACAAATCCGCCCTCCTTGTTTTTCACTCGAAACGAGTTTTTCCAGGTCTGGAATTGTCCTAAGTGAGAGGATTAAAAAAAAAAAATAAATAAAAATCTCTCAGCTGCTTCAAGGCTCCTGGGAACACCTTTGAGAGGTTTTAGTGTCATTTATGCTGAGTTTGAAAATAAAATCTGGGCTGGTTTTGGGTTTAAACGAAGCCTGAAATTTAGGACAATGGGAATGAAGAGAAAGGGGAATTTTAGGTTCAAAATCTTCCTCTTGAAAAGTGGTTTTACTCCAGAGGATCAAAAGTATTCCTGATTATGGTTGGAGAAAAAGAATGAAGTAAATGATACTTTCCTTGTCGCCTTTTCCAAGTCAGCTTTTTCCTGCTTGATTTTTCAATTTTAGATGAATGTTTTTAGATTAAATTCCCATCTCTTTTGCAAAGGTTAAGCCTTAAGAATTGCAATTCAGTGTTAAATTCAACCTCTCTCTGTGGCCTCCATGGAGTTATTTTCCCTTATTGATTTTTCCACTTGAAAAATGGAAGAGGTTGGGTTATTTGGGGTTATTTTTAATTTTAATTTTTAATTTTGGCTACAGAGCAGAAGAATCAGGTCCTGGTGCCATTTAGGGTCTGGATTTGGACCGGTCTGGATTTGGACTGGCCTGGATGGTTGAGTTGCACGAGATGAGATTTAAACTTATGCTTTGGAGGGGTTAAGATGTGCAAACCCAAGTTTCAGGTTTCCTGAACTGCCTGGGGATTTTTATTATTATTTTTTATTATTATTTTTATTATTATTTTTATTATTATTTTTATTATTTTTTAAATTAATTTTTATTTTTATTATTTTAAAATATTTTTATTTTTTAAATTATTATTTATTATTATTATTTATTGAAATAGAAGACGGAAAATTTGTGGGTTTTTCTCTTCCACGTCTCTCGGGATTTTTCCCTCCCTCTTAACCTGTTTCAGCCCCTCCTTGTCCATCCCGATGTCAGCACTGCTGGCTGCTCCTCCTTAATTTATCCGGAACACAGAAATTCCCATTCCAGCCCAAACTTGCCAGATATTTTTGTCTCCTGGCTGACACCAAACAGGTGTCAAATCCCTGGAGTCAGCAGAGGCAGGACGGTGGAAGGGAGAGGTCCAAGGAGGGACAGGACAAAGGGGAATGGCTTCAACTTGGAAAAGAAGAGATTTGGGTGGGATCTTGGGAAGGAATTGCTGGCTGGGAGGGTGGGGAGGGGCTGGGCTGGAATTGCCAGAGCAGCTGTGGCTGCCCCTGGATCCCTGGGAATGTCCAAGGCCAGGTTGGACACTGGGGCTTGGAGCAGCCTGGGACAGTGGGAGGTGTCCCTGCCCATGGATGGGATGGGATTGGGATGGGATTTAAGGTCCTTCCCAACCCAAACCATTCCATGATGATTCTGTGATCACACACTGGTCCCTCTGTGATCTCCATCGGGATTCCTTAGGCTTTTGATGACCTAAAACTGGGAGGAGGCACCCAGGGAATAAATGTTGGTTCTGTGCTTGTCCTGCACCATCTCCTCTTGGTTTGGAGGAAACTCAAATTCCAGCACTACCCAAAAAAAAAGATGGAATTTTTTGGAAAAAGATGGAGTTTTTTTGGAAAAGATGGAAAAAGACCTGGAATTTTCCTGATGGTTAAGGAATGAGTGGACACGGCAGGGAATGGGACAGTTCCTCATCCTGCATCCCAACAAACCTTCAGCCACTCGAGCCGGGGGAAAATCCCAGTGCTCCCATTCCATGGCTCCCTCCATCTTTGCCAAGAGCTTCCCTCCATGGTTTTGGGGTAGTGGTGGGATTTTCCATCTCCTTTTCCCTTCAGGAGGTGCAGGAGGACTTTGGGGTGTCCCATTTGGGAACAGGCCGTGCCTGGGTTGGATTCTCTCCCACCTCCTCCCACCTGTGCAGGTGAAACTCTTCCCTGATTTTGGCCCGGGGCCACCTGAAACCTTGGAGTGGCAAAACAGCGGAAAACTCCCGCGTGGAATCCCACGGGAACCGAAAGGGAGTGCCCAGTGTGGGGTCCAGAGATCTGGAATGAGGATTTGGGGTGTAGGTTTTTGGCAGAAGCTCCTGGAATTCTGCAGGATGCTGGATTTTAGGGAAAGGGGAGAGGCTCCCGAGCCTCGGAGCTGCGGCCCCGGGAGCCACCTGCATGTGGAGGTTTGTGGCTTGCTGGGATCCGGCTGCTGGCCTGAGTCACATTCCTAGGTGAGTTCCCTGAGCCCAGGTGAATTCCCTGAGCCCAGGTGGGAATCTTCCCTTTCCCCGTTTGCAGCTGGATCGGGAATGCGTCACTGCTGAACTCCCCTGCAGGTGCAGACGCAGCCCTGGGCTTCACCTGTCCCAGGTGAATGAGTAATCCCAAGGTTTGAGAAACTTGGAATGGCTTCGGGGGATTTGGTGTCCTAAGGAAAACCTCTGGAATTCCAGAGTCAGCTCCAGGAGGGCTCGATACTGGAGGAGACCCCTATTCCCACTCCACGGGGAGTAAATCCCATCTCCCACCACGCTGGGTCTGGGAATTTGAGTCAGGCTCCCCATGGTTGTGTCCACCCATCAGGAATATCAGGAATTCCATGGAAACACCAGAGAGGGAGTCACAGGAATTCACTTTTATCCCCACACACACAGCGATGGAGACATTGTGGGATAAGTAGGACAGGACTTGTGGAACTTAAGCCAGGTCTTGCTCCTGAGCCATCCCAGTGGATTTGGGAATGGTCCTTGTGCCACCCAGAAGCTCTGGGTCGGTTAAAAACCCCCGAGGGGAATCAGATTTAATCAGTTTTGGATTCATCTCCCTCCCTTTTCCATGACCCTTTGGAATTCAAACTCACCCTGGCTCTGACTCATCCGTGTCTGAGCTGTGCCTGAAACTGGGTCAGGCTGGGAGAGAATTCCCCACGTTGCTTTGTCTCCTCCAGGATTTCAGAGGGGAAAAATCAGGATCAGGGTTCAAAAACCAGGAATTTCTTTTATTGGAATTGGGACCAAGGAAATAATCTGAGGTTTAAGAGCAAGCAGAAATCCTGCTGGTGCTGGGGGCAAGGGAGGAGGGGATTCCATGGAAACAGAATCCTGGAATCATGGAATGGTTTGGGTGGGAAGGGATCTTAAAGCCCATCCTGTTCCATCCCTCCATGGGCGGACACCTCCCACAATCCCAGGTGGATCCAAGCCCCAATGTCCAACCTGGCCTTGGACATTCCCAGGGATCCAGGGGCAGCCACAGCTGCTCTGGGAATTCCAGCCCAGCCCCTCCCCACCCTCCCAGCCAGCAATTCCTTCCCAAGATCCCAGCCCAAGCTCCCCTTTCCCAGTGGGAAGCCATTCCCTGGCTCCTGTCCCTCCAGCCCTTATCCAAAGCCTCTCTCCATCTTTCCCGTTGTTTCCCTTCAGGTCCTGGAAGGCCACAATCAGCTCACCACTCCCAGCTCTTTGAGCCGGGTCTTTGCAGCTAAACTGGGGCTCCCAGGGCTTTGGGAATGGCTTGGGAAGGAGGGAGAAAAGGCCCCTCTGGAAATGAGAACTCTGGAAGGTTCCAGAGTCCCCCAGGATCTTCATCTGCTGGCTCCTGATGCCATCAGGAAAATGGGGATGGTTTTAAATTTGAAAAAGATCGGTTTGGAATAAATAAGGAATAATTTCTTTCCGGTGAGGGTGGAAAACCCCTGGGAGACGTTCCTTGGAGAGGTGGTGGCTGTCCCATCCCTGGGAACATCCAAGGCCAGGCTGGATGTGGCTCTCAGCGACCTGATCTGGTGGAAAACGTCCCTGAGGAGGGGTTGGACTGGAAGATCTTTAAAGATCCTTAACATCCCAAACTATCCCACGATTCCCAGCACCGGACAGCTGGAGCAAAGCTCTGCTCACTCCGGGAATTATTCTGGAATTATTTAATCCTGCCTGGAGATGACCTTGCCTTCCAAAGTCCTTCAGGCCCAGCCCTGCTGCTGCAGGATGTGGTTTTAGGGACTGTGGGACTCCTGGGTCACCTCCTCCGGTGGCAGGAGGAGCCTGGACAGGCAGGAATGTGGTTTGGGAGAGTTTTTGGGAATCTGGGATGCCGGACACCGCCAGGAATTGGAGACCTTGGAGGTAACAGCAGGCCCTGATTGGGATTGAGCCGGGCCTGCGGAAGCCAGGCCTGCGGAAGCCGGGCCTTGCTCCGTGTGGGATCTGGGCCTCGTGTTGGAACGTGCCTTGACCCCGGGCCCACGGGTGCCTCCAGGGAATGCTGAGTCCGGGAACTCCTTGGATTTTAGGCCCAGGGAGGCCGGGACCCACCCTGAGATGCCTCAGATAGGGAGAGCGAGCGAGACAAAGATCTGAGGCGAGCGCTGACCTCGGAGGGCTGCTGGCTTCCCGAAGGATTGGGTTTTTTTTCCTCATTTTTTTTCCCTCTCTTTGATGTTTTTTTGCAAAGCTTTCCCACAGCTCCGGGTGGGATTGGTCACCCTCCAAATGCTGATGGTGCTGGAGCTCCGAATTTGTGTCCCTGGGATGTGTGGAAGCAGCAGACCCCGAAAGTTTAGGAGGTTTGGACAAAGCTCAGGAACGGGGCAGATTTTTGGGGTGTTCTGGACAGGGAAGGAGTTGGGCTGGAGGATCCTTGGGGGCCCTTCCCTCTCAGGATATTCTGGGATTCTGGGAAAGAAACGTCCCATGATGGAGTCCTGCACCAAAAATGTGTCCTTGGAAGGCGCCACACAAAATCTGCGCCTCCAGCTCAGGTTTGGAGGCCAAAAGGAGGCACCTGGGGAAGTTTTCTCCTGGAAGTTTTCTCCCGGTGCAGCTCCTCCTTTGCTGTGGATCCTAATTTTAGGGTATTTTCCTGTGGATCCTCCTTTTTTAGAATATTTTTCTGTGGATCATCCTTTTTTCTGTGGATCCCCCTTTTTTTCGATATTTGCCTGTGGATCCTCCTTTTTTAGGGTGTTTTTCTCTGGATCCTCCTTTTTTAGGATATTTTTCTGTGGATCGTCCTTTTCTTCTGTGGATCGTCCTTTTTTAGGGTTTTTTTCTGTGGATCCTTCTTTTTTAGGATGTTTTGCTCTGGATCCTCCTTTTTTAGGATATTTTCCTGTGGATCCTCCTTTTTTAGGACGTTTTCCTGTGGATCCTGCATTTTTAGGATATTTTCCTTTGGATCCTCCTTTTTTAGGATATTTTTCTGTGGATCCTCTTTTTTTAGGATATTTTTTTCTGGATTACCTTTTTTTAGGATATTTTTCTGTGGATTATCCTTTTTTTCTGTGGATCCTCCTTTTTTAGGGTATTTTTCTGTGGATCCTCCTTTTTTAGGGTATTTTTCTCTGGATTATCCTTTTTTATGATATTTTTCTGTGGATTATCCTTTTTTTCTGTGGATCCTCCTTTTTTAGGATATTTTTCTGTGGATCCTCTTTTTTTAGGATATTTTTCTCTGGATTATCCTCTTTTAGGATATTTTCCTGTGGATTATCCTTTTTTTCTGTGGATCCTCCTTTTTTAGGGTATTTTTTCTGCAGATTATCCTTTTTTTCTGTGGATCATCCTTTTTTAGGGTATTTTTCTGTGGATCATCCTATTCTAGGCTATTTTCTGTGGGTTATTCTCTCTCCCCCATCCCTGGAAGTGTCCAAGGAATTCCTGGATGTGGCACTCAGTGCTCTGGGCTGGGAACAAGGTGGGGATTGGGCACAGCTTGGACTCGATGACCTTGGAAGGCTTTTCCAACTTTCAGGATCCTGGGATTCTGGGATTGTGTTACCTGGGATATTAAGGGGAAATTGATCCTTGTGAGGGTGGGGAGGGGTTGGGCTGGAATTGCCAGAGCAGCTGTGGCTGCCCCTGGATCCCTGGGAATGTCCAAGGCCAGGTTGGACATTGGGGCTTGGATCCACCTGGGACAGTGGGAGGTGTCCCTGCCCTTGGATGGAGCGGGAATGGGATGAGCTTTTAGCTCCCTTCCATCCCGAACCAGCCTGGAATTCTGGGATTCTCCAATTCCTCAGCTGCTCCTCTCTTCACTTCAGGGCAGCAAATAATTTAAAAAATAAAAAATAATAAAACCAACCCAGACCTGATTCCGTCTGTGGGACTCAGCGAGCGTCTCCTCACGGCTCTGGTTTTATTCCCTGTGCTCAGATTTTATTCCCTGCCCGTTTGTCCTGAAAAAAAGCAGGAGCCAGGTCGGGTTTTATGGATGTCTCCCAGCAAAGGAGAGGAATGAAGCCATCAGGGTGGCTCCACCCTGCCATAAATCTTTTATGCATCAGGGAGAGAAAAGACCAAACAACATCGGATTTGCAAGTCCCAGGCCGTGCCAGAGGTGGGACCAGGCTCCTGTTTTCCAGGGCAAGCAAATTTTGGGGTTTGCTAAAGGTCAGAGAGGAGACGCCGATCCCAAATCCCTTTGTTGTGGAAAATGTCGCTGTCAGGGCATTCCCTGGTTTTTATCCCGGGTGGTGAAGTTGCTTCTTTCTCTCAGAAGCGCCTTTAAATCCCTGATTTTCTTGCTGGTGATTTCTGGGGTCCCTGTGCAGGGAGCAAGCGATGAAACAGGGTTGGGATTCAGGGAATTATGGAATGGTTTGGGTGGGAAGGGAGCTTAAAGATCATTTTTCCATGGGCAGGGACAGCTCTCACTATCCCAGGTGGATCCAAGCCCCAATGTCCAACCCGGCCTTGGACATTCCCAGGGATCCAGGGGCAGCCACAGCTGCTCTGGCAATTCCAGCCCAGCCCCTCCCCACCCTCCCAGCCAGCAATTCCCTCCTAAAATCCAACCTAAACCTTCCCTCCTTCAGCTTAAAGCCCTTTTCTCTCGTCTGATCCCGCAGGAAAAATCCCTCTCCAGCCTCCTTGAGGACGCTGCTTTGAGGCCTCCAATTCCCAGAACGACGAAGCCTCCGAGGCTAAGCAGGAGCTGGGATCCTCAGCCACTGCTGATTTATGACCGAGGAGAGGACGGGGCCGGAGGGATCCCAAATCCCTTTGGGGCGGGAGCAGACGGGCAGGGGGGCTCGGCTGGGGGGGCTCTGGGCAGTCTGGAGCTGCTGGGATGGGGGGCGCGACCCCCCTGGAGCCGGCGGTGCCAGCGAGTCTGGGCTGGCGAGGGCACAGCCAGGGATTTGCTTTGCTGCTCTCCGTGGAAATCGCGGATCCGAAGCTCCAAACTGGAACCGGGATGTTCCCGGGAGCTGGAGGCGGCTGTGGGGGGACAGGGGGGTGAGGAGAGGGGGTTTGGGGGCAAAAAGGGTGTGAGGAGAGGGGGTTGGGGGCAGGGGGGGCGAGGAGAGGGGATTTGGGGCAGAGGGGGCGAGGAGAGGGGATTTGGGAGGGGGGGCGGGGTGTGGGAGAGGGGGTTGGTTTGGGCAGGGGGGGTGAGGAGAGGGGATTTAGGGAGTGAGGAGAGGGGGTTTGGGGGCAAAAAGGGGGCGAGGAGAGGGGGTTTGGGGCAGGGGGGGCGAGGAGAGGGGATTTAGGGAGTGAGGAGAGGGGGTTTAGGGGCACAGGGGTGTGAGGAGAGGGGGTTGGGGGCAAAAAGGGGGTGAGGAGAGGGGGTTTAGGGGCACAAAGGAGATGAGGTTTAGGGGCACAGAAGGGATTTAGGGGCCCTGGGGGCGAGGAGAGGGGATTTAGGGGGTGAGGAGAGGGAGTTTAGGGGCACAAAGGAGATGAGGAGATGGGGTTTAGGGGCCCAGAGGGGATTTAGGGAGTGAGGAGAGGGGGTTTAGGGGCGCAGGGGGGTGACAGAGGGGGTTTAGGGGCATAGAGGGGCGAGGAGAGGAGATTTAGGGGGTGACAGAGGAGGTTTAGGGGCGCAGGGGGGTGACAGAGGGGGTTTAGGGGCGCAGGGGGGTGACAGAGGGGGTTTAGGGGCACAGGGGGGTGACAGAGGAGGTTTAGGGGCGCAGGGGGGTGACAGAGGGGGTTTAGGGGCGCAGGGGGTGCAGGGACATTGCCGAGGTTGTGCCCAAGGCGCTGCCAGGGATTTCAGGGAAGAGGGAAAAGGATCTCCAGCCCTTCTCCTCGGGAAACTCCCCGCTGCTGCAGAGAGGGAAGGCGAATCCCGGCTGCCCGTCCCTAAATCCTAAATTTCTCCCTGCCGCGGGTGATTTTTTGGGGGTCCGCTCCCCCAAGAGGAGGAGGAGGAGGGCGGGCAGGTGAGGAAGGAGCGCTCGGGATAAACAAAGCAATTAAACTTTTACTTTTCCCTTCCCCAAACGGAAGCGGGAGCCGAGGCCGGGCTGGAATGCGGCTCCCGATTCCTGTTCCTTAATGAGCTCGGGGGCGGGGGTTGCACAGAGATTTGATTTATTTTTTATTTTTTTTTTCCCCCTTGGAATGACGGCGCTGTGCACTTCCCACCTTTTACCTGGGATAAACATCCCGCCCGCTCCCGGCAGCGGGAGCCGCGTCGTTCCTTTGATCTCCGGGAGGGTTGGGAGCAGGGAGATAAGAAGGGAGATAACAAAACGCGGTCGTGGCGCGGCCCAGGGAAGAGCCGGAGCTGCAGATCGGCGTCGCTGCCTCGGCTGTGACCTCTCCGCGTCTTCTCCTTGATCCTGACCGCTGGAAGCAGCTCGGGACAATCCCATGGATCTGCTGGTGCCAGTGGGATGGTGCTCGAGGGGCTCTGAAGGATCAGAGGATCCGGGGATGGTTTGGGATGGAAGGGATTTTAAAAATCCCAATCCCACCTCATCCGTGGGCATGGACAGCTCCCACTGTCCCAGGTGGATCCAACCTGGCCTTGGATATTCCCAGGGATCCAGGGGCAGCCACAGCTGCTCTGGCAATTCCAGCCCAGCCCCTCCCCACCCTCCCATCCAGCAATTCCCAATTCCCAAGATCCCAGCCCAAGCTCCCCTTTCCCAGTGGGAAGCCATTCCCCGTTTCCTGGCACTCCAAGCCATTCCAAACAGCCTCTCTCCACCTTTCCAGCTCTCCTGGAGCTCATCCCACCCCACAGTGTCCCCACAGCTCCTCCAGCAGAGCCGGGGCTCCTCCGTGGCCGCAGATTCCAGGCAGGGAAGGCACCAGAGCGCTGATGGAGCTGTGACATTCCCAGCTCAGGAGCCACCAGTCCGTGTCCATGTCCTGCCCCTGCCATTCCCATCTCCTCCTGCTCCCGGTCCTGCCCGGGACCGGCTCGGCTGCTGCCACACCCCCGCCACAAACCGGGGGCCAAAAGGTCACCACCGGGGCACGGCTGAATTTTGGGCACCCTGGGAGCAGCGAGGGAAGGAGCAAAGTGACCCCAAAGAGCCAAAACCTCGGCACTGCTCCAGGGAACCTTCCTGCCACATCCGTGTCCCACAGCTGGGGCTGCCCCTGGATCCCTGGCAGTGCCCAAGGCCAGGTTGGACACTGGGGCTTGGAGCAGCCTGGGATAGGGAAAGGTGTCCCTGAACATGGATGGGGTTGGAATGGGATGGGATTTAAGGTCCCTTCCCACCCAAACCATTCCAGGATTCTGCTCTGGAGCCAGGCTGGGAGAGCTGGGAATGTTCCCCTGGAGAAGGGAAGGCTCCAGGGAGAGCTGCGAGCCCCTGGCAGGGCCTAAAGGGGCTCCAGGAGAGCTGGAGAGGGACTGGGGACAAGGGCTGGAGGGACAGGAGCCAGGGAATGGCTTCCCACTGGGAAAGGGGAGCTTGGGCTGGGATCTTGGGAAGGAATTGCTGGCTGGGAGGGTGGGGAGGGGCTGGGCTGGAATTGCCAGAGCAGCTGTGGCTGCCCCTGGATCCCTGGGAATGTCCAAGGCCAGGTTGGACATTGGGGTTTGGAGCTGCCTGGGACAGTGGGAGCTGTCCCTGGGTGGAACTGGATGATCTTTAAGGTCCTTCCAACCCAAACCATTCCATGATTCCACCATCTGTAGATACTGGATTTAGGGATCAGGTGAACAGAGATGAATCCCCCCTCAAAGTCTGAGACCACCCCGTCCATGGGCAGGGACACCTCCCACTGTCCCAGGTGGATCCAAGCCCCAGTGTCCAACCTGGCCTTGGACATTCCCAGGGATCCAGGGGCAGCCACAGCTGCTCTGGGAATTCCAGCCCAGCCCCTCCCAGCCAGGAATTCCTTCCTCATATTTGACCCAAGGCCGCCTTTCACTTTAAATCCGTTCCCTTTTGTCCCATCCCGATCCCAATGGATTCCAACTCCATGTAAGGCTGGCTGAGCCCCCGTTCCTCCCACCCTGGATGGTTTTCCTGAGGAATTCCTGGTGGGAATTTTCTCGGCCTGGTTGAAAGTGTCCCTTCCCTGCCTGTGGCATTCCAGAATTGGAATGAGATGATCCTGGAGGTCGCTTCCAGCCCCGATTCTGGGATTTTTCCATGCTCCCGGTGCCGTGCAGATTTATGGAAGCAGCGACCGCTGGAATCCCAAACTCTTTGCTGGGAGCTGCTGTTCCACCTGGGAATTGTGGATTTTCACCGGAGATCTCCCCATCAGCCGTTCTCCCGCTAATTCCACAAGTTCTTCCCGCATTTTTTCCGAGCAACCTCATGGATGTTTTCCTGGCAGGATGTTCCACCCCTTGCTTTGGCAACGCCGAGGTGGGAATGCCACCCTTGGGATTCATTCCATGGCAGCGGCCACCAGGAGCCCCCAGGCATTGGGTGAAACCCTTGAAACCCTCCCAATTCCCAAAAATTCCCAACTTTCCTCCATCCCTGCTTTGCTCCGCAGGGAAAACCTCCCTTTTTTTTTTTTTTAATTTTTTTTTTTTATTTTCGGGTTTCGACACATTTCTTATCACTCGGGGGAAGCTCATTAAGCACTTTTTGAATTAAGGATTAAATGAATTCCATCCCTGACTAATTTTTCTGGTTGCTGGATGGGATCATAAATATTCCGGGTGCTGATTTCCGTGACAGGAGGCTCCGTGCTGGGAGAGATGGGAGAGATGGGATCTCCACCTTCTGCTGGAGCTCTCCTGTCCCTCCAGGCGTTCTTTGGGAAAAGTGGAGAAAAAAAAAAACAAAAAAAAAAAGAAATTAAAAAAAAAGAAAGTTAAAAAAAAAGAAAACTAAAAAAAAGAAAATTAAACTAAAAGAAAATTTTAAAAAAAGAAAATAATAAAAAAAGAGAATTAAAAAGAAGAAAATAAAAAAAAAATTAAAAAAAAGAAAATTAAAAAAAGAAAATTAAAAAAACTAAAATAAAAGAAAATTAAAAAAAGAAAATAATAAAAAAAGAGAATTAAAAAGAAGAAAATAAAAAAAAAATTAAAAAAAAGAAAATTAAAAAAAGAAAATTAAAAAAAAGAAAACTAAAATAAAAGAAAATTTAAAAAAAGAAAATAATAAAAAAAGAGAATTAGAAAGAAGAAAATAAAAAAAAGAAAATTAAAAAAAAGAAAATTAAAAAAAGAAAATTAAAAAAAGAAAACTAAAATAAAAGAAAATTTTAATAAAAAGAAAATAATAAAAAAAATAAAATTTAAAAAAGAAAATTAAAAAAAAGAAAACTAAAATAAAAGAAAATTTAAAAAAAGAAAATAATAAAAAAAGAGAATTAAAAAGAAGAAAATAAAGAAAATTTTAAAAAAAGAAAATTAAAAAAAAAGAAAACTAAAATAAAAGGAAATTTAAAAAAAAATTAAAAAAGAGAATTAAAAAGAAGAAAAAAAAGGAAATTAAAAAAAAAAGAAAATTAAAAATAAAAGAAAATTAAAAAAAAAAGGAAAATAAATTTAAAAAGAAATAGGGAAGGCGTTTATCCCAACGACTTTGTAATCCCTGCCTTAAAAACATCAAAACCTTCTTAATATTGTATATATAATATATATTTTATATATTATTCTTACTTTTCTTAGTATTTTGTATCTAATATATATTTTATGTATTAGTATTTTTATTATTTTATAGTATTTATATATTACATTGAAAGTATTTTATATATTATTATTTATAGCTTTATTATTTAATTTATATTATTTTCTATTATTTATATTTTATATATGATATGTTTAATAAATTATTTCTATTATTATGTTTGTATTATTTATACCATTTATATTATATACTTAATATATCTTATATCTTATTATATTTTTACTATTTCATTTATGTTATTTTTATATTCCCTATAGAATATAGAATTTCTATATTTATTATGTATAGTTCTATTATTTCTATTGTTTTATTAGTTATATTTAGAATTTCTATATATTATTATTTATAGTTCTATTATTTTATTTCTATTGTTTTATTAGTTATATTTTTACTATTCCTATTATCCTATCATTTATATTTTATATCTAATTTATGTAACATATATATTATTATTTATATTTTTATTATTTTGCTTATATTATTTTACTATTATTTTTTACATTTTATATATATATAATTTTATTTTTATATGTTTTACATTCTATTATTTTATTTTTATATGTTCTGTATCTTATATATATTATTTTTACATTACATCTTTTTTATATATTTATTTATAATTTTTATCATTTTTTTCTATTATTTCATTCCTTCAGCTCCTTTTATATTCCAAGGGCCTGGAACACAAAATTCCCACTGAACTGGGGAATCCAAACTGGAAACTGTGGGAAAATCCCTGCGAAGACTTTGGAAGTTTTGATGATTCCAAATTTCTCTCTCACCCTAAATTACGGATTTATATCCCTAAAAATCCCTATTTCCACCATTCCATCCCTATTTTCCTCATTAAATCCACATTTATATCCCTGAACTCCGGGCAGGATGGGTTTGGCTCGGGTTTGGTGAAGGATAAATGGACCCAACCCTGCTAAAATTTGGCATTTCTATCCCAAATGATATCAAAATTCTTTGGGATCCACCTCCAACAGGAGCTGCTCCCAGGAAATCCTGGAATGTGGGGCCAATTTATTTCACCCATGGAAAATCCACCTTTTATCCCTTTTTTTTTTTAGGTAGCTCTGGGAATTCCCCTTCCAGATAACGAGGCACCAAATTCCCGATTCCTTTCCCTCCATCCCTCCTCCAAATAAAATTTGGGATGGAGCAGCAGCTGTTGGACTCCTCACATCCACAACAGCTCAGGGCAGGAAGCGAGGAGGAATCCATGGAAACCTCGGGGGGAATTTCGGGAGACGGAAGATAATTAACGCCAATTAGATTAACGCCAATTAGATTTTGGCCGGGATTCCGGGGCTCTGCTGTTTGGGAAAGGCACATTTGGGATCTGGGAATCTGGGATCTGGGATCTGGGAATCTGGGATCTGGGATCTGGGATAGGCAGCTCCTATCCCAGGAGTGGGAATAATTCCGGATCTTGTCATCCTAAACGGGTGAAAATTGGGATCCTCGGAAGGAGGACGATGGAATTTGCTCGGCAAATTCCAAGATCTGGCCCGGGAGGTTGGGAAAAAGCAACTTCCCATTCCTCATCCGGCTGGTTCCTCTCCGGAGCTGCTCCTTTGGAAATAGAAATGCAAAAAAAAAAAATGGATATAAATGGTGAATCATGAATTTAGGGAGAAAAACCCAAACACCAAAACGAAAAATCCCTGGAAACACCATGGAATACAAAAATTCCCCACAACAATCCAGGTTTCCACGGTGTTTTTACAGAACAGGGATTTTTTTTCCTCCAAGTTTGTTGTCATTCCCATAAAAAACGGGACTGAGGGATGTGGGGGTGGTTTGGTTTGGGAGGTCTCGTGGTGCTGGGATCCACTGGATGAGGGAATCCTTCATTCCTTTGGGAATCCTTCACTCCTTTGGGAATGCCCTGACCCCACAAACACCGAGCTGGACACAAATCCCCTGTGGGATCCTGGATCTGCTCCAGACCCACATCCCGCTGTCCTGGTGGCTTGTGCCTTCCTTGGATCCGCAGGGTTTTTCTGGGATGAAGGGCTCTGACAGCTCCAAGAATTCCCCAAACTGCAGGAACCAGGAGGGAATTCCAGAGGTCACTCAGTCCAACTTCGTGCCCCGGGGCGGGATGAGCTTTCCCTGCGTCATTCCTGATGTTGTCGAAATCATTCCCGAAATCCTCCGGCGGCAGCGATGGATCCTTCACCCCTTCCCGGCAATCCATTCTTTTTCCTTATCTCTGATTTCCCTCCCATCCATCTCTCCCGTTGAAATTCAAATCCCAGACTCCTCATCCCAAGGTGGGAGCAGTGATGGGATCATCCCTTTTTCCTCACCCGGCAGATCCTCATCTTTCCCCAAAAACCATCCCTGTTTCCTTCATCCTTTCCATGCTCTCCCCCTCATCCTGGATTTTCTAGAGCTGAAAATCCTCTCCAGGATGGAATTCCGGGCTCAGGCTGCCTCCTCTGACTGTTGCCACCTCATTCCCAGGGGTGTGGGCACAATTCCCTGTCTCCTGCTCCTGCATTCCCACTTTTCACCTCCTCCTGCCCTGTCCATCCCTCCTGGCCCTCCAAGGATCCTCGTCCCCGTTTCCTTCGGACCCGCTGTTCTTGTTGGTTTGGGGAGGGAGAGCGTGGAGCTTTATTTTTTCGGGATGAGGGTGATTTTCCAAGGATCAAGGAGCCGCAGGAGGCAGAGATAAGGATCAGGGTGTGGGAGGTGGGAGAGCCGCGGCTCCAGCCTTGATCTCGGCCTCTGTGAGTCAGACCCGGCCTCTGCTGAGGTCAGGTTGGGCTTGAATTTAAACTCAGCCTGGGCTGGGGGCACCCCAGGGTGCTCCAGCCACCTTCAGGTCCCGGAATTCCATCAAGGATCAGGATTTCCGATGCTTTTCTGCAGTTCAAACCTGGCCCAAAGGAGCAGGAATTCCATGAATTTCACTCCGAACCCCATTCCAGGAACATCCCTGTCCCCGTCCTGCTGCTGCCCGTGGGCAGGGATGGAGGTGGCAGCTTTGTGTCCTGAACCAAAGTCCCTCTTATCCCATGGGATGTTGGAGCCACTGATCCCAGGGCTGGGCCCCCTCTGGCTCTGGAGCCAGGCTGGGAGAGCTGGGAATGTTCCCCTGGAGAAGGGAAGGCTCCAGGGAGAGCTGCGAGCCCCTGGCAGGGCCTAAAGGGGCTCCAGGAGAGCTGCAGAGGGACTGGGGACAAGGGCTGGAGGGACAGGAGCCAGGGAATGGCTTCCCACTGGGAAAGGGGAGCTTGGGCTGGGATCTTGGGAAGGAATTGCTGGCTGTGAGGGTGGGGAGGGGCTGGGCTGGAATTGCCAGAGCAGCTGTGGCTGCCCCTGGATCCCTGGGAATGTCCAAGGCCAGGCTGGACATTGGGGCTTGGATCCACCTGGGATGGTGGGAGCTGTCCCTGCCCATGGAATGGGATGGGAATTAAGGTCCCTTCCCACCCCATCCACGATTTTATGTCAAGACCTGTGCGACCAAACAAGAGGCGTCGCTCCACCTAAACGGGGAATTTCATTGTGTGGATTTCAGGGAATCTCCCATCCCTCCTCTTCCCACTTTGGCCCTGGATTGCTCCTCCTGAAGCAGCACAGGGACCCTTCCTGGGTGAAACTGGAGCAGAATCCCCGGATGAGGCAGAAAACCCAAATTTGGCCACTTTTGCAATCATTCCAAGTGAGGATTTTGCAAGAGTGGGTGTGGGATCCCTGGCTCGGCTCCAGCTCTGCTGATCCCATGGAAGCCTGGAAAAGAAAAATCCCAAATCCAAACAGCAAACCCCAAACCCCAAACCCCAAACCCCCTCTTCCTGCAATTTGGGTTGTGTCCAGTCATTTTCAGGAGTTGCTGCTGCACTGCTGATTTTTTAGGAGTGGATGAGGTGATAATCCAAGTGTTAACGAGATAAAAATTACGGGTGGATATCCCAGGGGTGTTTTTTTTTTGGGATTTGTGCTGCTGTGGGTGATGGGAGGATGGATAAGCTGAGCTTTGCTGAGCTCCCGATTCTGCAAATCCCCACAATTGTTTGTACCAAGCTCTGGGATCAAAGCTGCTCCATAAATGGGAGTTATTAATAATCCTAATTATTGGATGTTGGAAAATTGGTGCTGGGTGTTTTCCCATTAAAAAATAAAAGGAGAGGGATGGAGCCCTCCCAATTTTTGCCTGGGAATATCAAGTTCTTTTATAAAACAATTATAAAACAATAAGGAGTTGCCTCAAGGAGCCTGGAATTTGGGGTTGTTCCTGGGGGTTTTATCTTGCTGTGAAAACAATTCCCAAACTAGAAGGGGTGAATTTTCGGGAGCTGGAATTTAATCACGGTTTATAATTCCTGACATTCACCTGGCCCCTTTTTCATCCCGATGGATCATAAATCGTTTTCCGGAGCAGAAATAGAGGGAAGGGGGTGCTCCCCTCCCGTTTGGATGGGGTGGAACTCAGGAATTGTCCCATGCCAGGGGAATGAAGCAACAGCTCGTTTGGGAGGTGAAGTCATGGGATCACAGGAATTAGGGCTGGGAAAAAGCTCGTTAAGGAATTTGCTCCATCAGTCTCCCCCTACGTGCTCGTGGCTCTGTCCCGAGCTTTGTCCGGACTAGTTGGGAACATCCCAGGGGAGCACAGGAACTTCTCCAAATGAAACTGCAACGGAGAAGCTGAAACCTGGCCAGGAACGGGAATTTTCCCCCTGGAAAATAGGAAAAAAAAAAAAAAATAAAACCATGGAATCTCCAGGCTGCCAGGCTTGGAGTGCGCCTCCAGCAGCACAAGGGTTAAATCCCAGGATCTTTCAGGTTGGAAAACCCCCCTGGGATCGAGTCCAGCACAGCCAGATCCACCACTGGCTTTTCCTGCAGATTTCCTCTTCAGATCCCGACCGACCCCATCATTTTCCCGTGTGGAAGCAGCGCTGGCAGGGCGGCTGCAAATTCCAGGGAGAGGAGGAATTCCAGAGGACGCACGTGCACCTCAGGAATGGTGTCCACAAGCTTGGAATGAGCTTTGCTCCCACAGGGGTCATTCCAGGTCAAGGGAAGCAGGATGGGATTGGAAATCTGCAGTGGGAAGGAAAAGTCTCCCCACACGGGAAACTGTGGAAGTGCTGCTGTTGGAATCATCCAAAGCAGGGCTGGAAAAGCGAATTCCAGCACGGAAAAGTGTCCTGTGCTGGGTGTGCAGGGGGTGGGGGAGACCCCAAAATCCTGGGAGTGCTGGTGGAAGGAAAAGGGTTTTTTACCAAATTTCTGTGTCCGTGGAGAATTCCTCACCCTTTCAGGCCTCTGGAATGTCACAGGAGCAGCAAATCCAAGGTGCTGCTGTTCCCTCCACCCCCAAATTCCCAGAAAAACCTCATCCAGGCCTTTTCCTGGACAAATCCTTGCGTTCTCCCTAAACATTCCCTTGGCTAAACCCTCCTGGCCTCTGTGGCTGTTTCCTCCTTGTCCACTCAATTCCAATGGATTTGGAATTCCCTCTGTCCCCAAATTCCCTCTGCCCCCAGATTCCCAAGCAAACCCCAGCCAGGCCTTTTCCTGGATAAATCCTCCTGTTCTCCCCTAAACCTCCTGTTGGCTAAACTTCTCCTGGCTTCAGTGGCTGCTCCCTCCTTTTTCACTCAATTCCAAAGGATTTTTTGCCCCTGGGATGAATCAATCCCTTAGGCTCCAGTTGGGATCTCGGCCACAGGGTGACCCTTTGGGAATCTGGGAATGAAACGCGGTGTTTTCCGGGACAAATCCTCCTGTTCTCCCTGAACCTCCCTTGGCTGAGCCCTTCTGGCCTCAGTGGCTGTTTTTTACCTTTTTCACTCAATTCCAAAGGATTTTTTTCCCCTGGGATGAATCAATTCCTTAGGCTCCATTTGGGATCTCGGCCTCAGGGCGACCCTTTGGGAATCTGGGAATGAAACGCGGTGTTTTCCTGGACAAATCCTCCCTGAACATCCCTTGGCTGAACGCTCCTGGCCTCAGTGGCTGTTTTTTTCCTTTTTCACTCAATTCCAAAGGATTTTTTCCCCTGGGATGAATCCATTCCTTAGGCTCCATTTGGGATCTCGGCCGCAGGGCGACCCTTCGGGAATCCAGGAATGAAACGCGGTGCCCAGGCAGGATGGGAGGGAATCAGCTGGCCAACACCAATTTTTTGGGAATGCTGCCTTGCCCGGCTCCTGGACACTCCCACTTTTTTCCAGGATCGACCTTCCCGCCTCGGGATATTTAACACACAATGGCTGGCACGGCCGAGCCTTCATTTTCCAGACAATTATGGGGAAGCATCCGCCACATTCCTGCCCCGCTCCTTTGATGCCGGGTGATTTCCCGGCCCTTAATGATAGGACAGGGACCAGGGAAAGATCCTCACCCTCTGGAATCAGCCCCCATTCCCACAGCCTCATTCCTTTCTCCACGTATTTATAGATAGGGTTTGATTCCCTCCCCACAGCGGCTGGAGTTGTTTCGCGCCTCGTTACTCCGGGTCCTTAATTAAAGCACCCTCGTTAATTATCCCAGGGGACACTCCTTTGGCAATTATAAGTTGGAGAGTGAGGGTGGTTGCTCCCATTATCCAAAGGCTTGGGAGAAGCTCAGCAGGATGGGTTGGGTAGTTGGGATTTGCTTTTTCCATAGCTAATCCCAATTTTGTTCCCGTAATTTGTGTTTTTTAGGGATGGATCAAAGCTAATCCTGGGCCTTTCTGTTTTCCCTGGAAGCAGCCAGGTGGAAAAAAAATCCGTTGGTTTTAGGGGATCCCTTGATTTTCAGTGGATCCATCATCACCTGTCCATGGATTTTCAGTCTGTCCATGGATTTTAGTCTGTCCATCATTTCAAGCCTGTGAGGAAAAACTCTGGAAGTTGAGGTGATGCTTTGGGCATTCCTTGGAGTTTTTGGAAGTGAAGGAGCTGGGAGTGAGAACCAACAAACTGCTCCATGGCTGGGAAACATCCTTGGGAAGCCGTGCCCTGAATTTTCTGGGAATTAAACCCCTCCTGGACTGGATTTCTGAGGAGCTGGGGGATTTTCCCATCTTCCCACCCCTGTTTTCCTTGCTCCTGAGGCCGGGAAGTGCCAGCCCTGCTTCCCGTGAGCCTGAGTCACCCAGGAGCAGGTTATCCTGGGAGCTGAGTGCCTTATTCCAGCTCCTGGACTCGGTATGGCTCCCAGGAAAACGTGGATGAGGTGGAGAATCCTGATTCTCTGCGCTGCATCCTTCCCATAATTCCCAACCCTCGTCACTCCAGAGGATTTCCAGAGGAAATCCCAGCTTTGGTGGACACGGGGGGTTTGTGATGCCCTGACATTCCCTCTTCTCCCCACCCCCATCACCCCAGGCTCCTGCTTTCCTGTCAGAGGCCTTTTCCCAGAGGAATTGCAGGTTTGGGAAGACAGGATTTTTGGGAATTGCAGATTTCTGGAGCAGGGACAGCCAGAGAAAACAGGAGCTCCAAAAAATCCGGGCACCACTTGTGCTCCAAGATCCCACAGCATCCTTTGGTTTCTCCTTGTCTTGGAGGTTAAGGATGGCCTGGAGGAATTCCAGGCAGGAGTAATTAGTTTGGAATCCCCTCCTGTAATTTCTCCTGAGGGAATTACCCTGGAATTCCGCTGCGGGAATCACTTCAGAGAAGGGGAGGGTGGGGACAGGGACTGTCACCTTGAGAGGTTTTCACAGCCCGGGTATGGAGCTCGTTCCCCATAAGGGTTTCAGGGATCATCTCCCAGGAATTTAGGAAAAAAAATTCCCTCTAAATGGGCCCAGCTGGCCAAAAAGCCTGGAATTCCATTGGAGTTATTTGGTAACAAATTCCCGTATTTAAAAAAAATAAAATTTTTAATGAATTTCTATTAATCCAGGATGATTTTCCATTAATCCAGGGACCTCTGGGAGTGAGGGACCTCTGTGTCCCCTTGGATTTCTTCTCCCTTATTTGGCCTTTCTCTACTTTTATCCTTCTCCCTGGAGAATTCCTGCTTTTCCCCCCCCCGCAACATTTCCTCCTAAACTGGGGTCAGAAATTCCTTATCACAGATTGATAACGCATTAATGATAAGGATTCAGCCCTCCAGCTTCCTCTGGGAGCTTTTCCTTTTCCCCTCTCACCATCTGGGAGCTCCTGGAGAGGTTCTGGGCTCCAGCATTTGGGATTCAGAGCTCCCCCGGGAGCTTCTGGAAGTTGACGTGGTTGAGGACAACCCCAGTGGCCAAACCTGACTGCAGATACCAACCATCGAATCATGGAATCATGGAACATTCCGAACTGGAAAAGATTCATGAGGATCATCTAAGTCAGCTCCTCTCAACACTCCGTCCTTGGGAATTCCATCAGCTTTAAGATCCAGACTCGTTTTTCCTGGTGGGAAACATCTGAGGGGGTTCAGGAGAACCCCTCAGTGTTGTATTTCCATGTTTATTTGTGGACGTGAATTCCCCGTTGGTGATCCCACCACTATGGATAGGGAAGGGTGGGAATCAGTTGTCCCAGCTGTCGGTCCTTGGTTTTCCAACCCTTTTTAGGTGTCCCAGAAGTTCTGAAAGTCCCTGAGCGCACGTGGAGAGTTGGGAAGAGCAGGGAATGACCCCAGGGGCCATCGCCGTCACTCAGGGTTTGAATTTAGGCTGAGAAAGCTCCAGGAGTGGGAGCCAGGATTGATTTTCCCTGGTTTTTTCACAGCCTGGGATGGATCCGCTCTCTGGAACTTTGTTGTCCCTGTGAATCCTCCCATTCTTTCGGGACAATGAGCTCTTAAACTCCCGACAACGGGAAAAAACCCAACAGCTTTGGTCTGAGCTGCTGACAGCGGGATGTGAGATGAGATGATGATGATGGTGATGATGATGATGATGATGATAAATTATGATCCGTTCTTCATTCACCTCCTCCAGGACAGCTTTGTCCAGACCTCTGTTCCATTCCCTCTCTTCCCAGCCAGGATTTGCTTCCCGAGTGCTTCGCCCCAAAGCTCCTCAGGCTTGGAATCACCTCAGGTTTGGGGACCCTTCCCTTTCATCATCTCGGGTTTGGGGACTCTTCCCTTTCTCCTCGGGATCTTCTGAACCAGGAGACCGGAAGTGCACTCTGGAACCAAGGCCAAAATTCCCTGTGGAATTCCACACCTTAATTTTTTGGGGTTTTACCCAATTTTATTTTATTTTATCCAAGTCTCTGGATATCCAGCTCCAGGTTATTCCCTCACAGGGAATTACGGTGCCCTCACTCTCAGAGGAGGTTTCAGGTCCATCCCAGAATCCCACATTCCAAGGGCTGAGGGAGGAGAGGGAACCTTGTGTTTGTATCCATGTTTTTGTGGAGGATGGAGCAGCCCAGACTTCCAAGACATCATCCCGGGGAGATCCACCCCTGGATGTGCTGGAATGGGACAATCGGTGTTGCTCTTATGGCCAAGGCTGTCCAGGTGTGGGATGGAGAGCCTGAGGGAGCCTGGAATGGTGACCTTTTTCCAGCAGGGCTTTCCCAGGAGGCCTCCAAATTAATCCTTGTCCCGCAGACAGGATTCAATCTCCAGAAAATCCCAACAGGTCCCAGCTGGCTCCATCCTGTGGAGCCTGATCCCAAAATCCAGGCTGGGATCCTCCTCCCTGGACGTTATCAGAGCTAAGCTGGAAGAAATCACGGAATGTCTTGGTTGGAAGGACTTTAAGGATCATCCAGTTTGGAATGATCCTTCCTTCCCAGGAGAATCCGTTTTTCCCTGGGTCTCCCCATGTATTTTGTGATGTTATCCCTGGAAAATTTTTCTGTTGGGTTTGGAGATGATCTAAAACAAACCAGAACCTTTCTCGTTTTGGGATTTAGGACCAAAGGCCAGGAGAAGACACTGGGTCAGTCTTTGACTCTCTGAGCTCCTCTGGCTGCTTGAAAAAATTTCTGGATCCTCCAGATGGGAATTGTGGACATGGAATGTCAAAATCTCTCCATCTTTTTTTTCCCAGTGCGCAAATCCATGAACTAGAAATATTGTAAATGAGGGAAATTTGGGATGGAAGTCACTGATTGTCCATGTTTGGGGTGTCCCAGAAAATTGTTAAATATTTCTCATTAATTTACTGAACCTCCAAGGGACTCTGAGGGTGTCCAGCAGGTTCCTGCTTTCCATGGGAGTTGATATCCATGTTGGATATCCGGGTTGTTTGCCTGTGTATTCCCAGATTTTGGGTCAAGTTTGGAGTCTCTCGGGCAGTTAAATGGGGTTTTCTTGGCATTCCTTGGGGTTTAGGGCTCCATTTATCCCAGAAACCACCAGACTGGGGTTTTCTGGGCCCTGGAACCCTCCCTGGCTCAGGGAATGTCATTCCAGGAGGATAAAAGGGTCCCTTGCTGGGACAAGACAACAACTTAGACTTCCTTAACTTCCTGGGCAGGTTTTGGGAATTCCAGCCGGAATTTCCAGGCACGTAAATCCCCAATATCTCTTCCCATTGTCCATTCTCATTCCTTCTTGGAATGTGAGCCACTGGCAGTGCTTTAACCAAAGCTCTTCCCGTTGTTCCAGGAGGAGGAACAGCCTGGAAGGAACCTGCTCCAACATCCCCCATCTTGGAAAGGCTGCAGTTGGATCAACCCGGCCTGACATTGTTTGGGAAGCTCATTGATTCCAGGTGCGGAGCCACTGAGGGAGACAGCCCCTCCTAGGAATATTTCCAGCCTAATCCAAAGCAGGATGGTCGGTTTAGATGGGTCATAATTGCCCTAATTTGGGCAAGATGGGGCTTGCTCAGCTCTTAAATCAAAAATGAGGCTTCACATTTCATCCAGACACGACTCCGGTCATCCCGGAGCTCTTAAATCCATGAGTTGTTGATTTGGGAGATAAACAAGGGATGGGTTTGAACCAAACACAAGAAAAAAAAAGAATTTCTCAACCACCCAAACTCCTAAAATTCCCTTTCAGGACAAATGGATTTCATCCTTTGACCGAGAGGAATTACAGTAGGTTTTCTTCTCTAAACATATTCCCATAATTAAATTTCAGGAGGGGAATAAAATCTCAGGCAGGAAAATTCCACTATTTCATTTGGTTTTTGTTTCATTCCTCTGACATAAAAAAAAAAGAAAAAAGTAATTATTTACCTCAAACAGCTGAAATAATGGACCTGAATTTAATATATATATGTATTTTATTTATGTATTTACTTTATTTTGTGGCAAGTAAAATATTCCCTGAGGGAATGAGCGGCCCAGAGTTGGAAAAAGGATCCCTCAGGATTCCTGTGGCCTCTTTGCCTTGACCTCCAGAGTTCCTTGGTTTGGATTTTCAGCCTCGTGTCCTGTTTGGCATTCCCTGGATGATTCCTTGCAGGGAGAGGTGGGAAATGGGGGAGATATTCCGGTTTTTCCCTTTTCTCCTGCTGTCCTTGACCTGGCACCACGTCCTGCCCTTTCTCCCCCATGGATTGCCCAACTCTCCGAGGCCTCTGGCATCACTTTGCCTCCCACACCCTGCACCTCCACACCCCTTTCATCACAATTCCACACCTCCTCCACTTCCCGGGGCTCCTTCCCCAGCTGGAGCCGTGAACTCTCCTTGTTTTCCACCCCTTTCCCCACGTTCTCTGCTCGCTGCATGTTTGGGACAACTCTTACTTCACCTGCCCTGCCTTGACTTGTGGGCTCCTCTCGGCACTGAAATCCCTTCCCACTCGTGCCAACACCTCTGGAAAAGCCATTTATCATGGAATTGTAGAATGGTTCGGGTTGGAATGACCTTAAAAACCCCATCCAGTCCAACATTCCATGGGCGGGGACAGCTCCCACTGTCCCAGGTGGATCCAAGCCCCAATGTCCAACCTGGCCTTCGACATTCCCAGGGATCCAGGGGCAGCCACAGCTGCTCTGGCAATTCCAGCCCAGCCCCTCCCCACCCTCCCAGCCAGCAATTCCTTCCCAAGATCCCAGCCCAAGCTCCCCTTTCCCAGTGGGAAGCCATTCCCTGGCTCCTGTCCCTCCAGCCCTTGTCCCCAGTCCCTCTCCAGCTCTCCTGGAGCCCCTTTAGGCCCTGCCAGGGGCTCGCAGCTCTCCCTGGAGCCTTCCCTTCTCCAGGGGAACATTCCCAGCTCTCCCACCCTGGCTCCAGAGCTGAGGGGCTCCAGAATCCTGGAATAATTTGGCTCAGGAACTGACCTTAAATCCCATCCCATCCTATCCCATCCCATCCCACTCCACCCCATCCATGGGCAGGGACACCTCCCACTTATCCCAGGTGGATCCAAGCCCCAATGTCCAGCCTGGCCTTGGACATTCCCAGGGATCCAGGGGCAGCCACAGCTGCTCTGGCAATTCCAGCCCAGCCCCTCCCCACCCTCCCAGCCAGCAATTCCTTCCCAAGATCCCACTCCAATCTCCTCAATCTTCTCCTTTCTTGGCAAGGAGCACAAAGCCAGCTGGGCACCCTTGGGTCGGCGTCCCGGGAGAAGACACAAGGACACAGTTGCTGTCCCAAAAATTTTCCAGTCGAAGCAAAAATTTGGGTCACAGCAAATCAAAATATCCCAGATCCCAGCCTGGCCCAGGGAGTTTGTGATCCCAACACCTTCCAGAGCACCACAAGAGAGGATTCCAGTGCAGTGGTGGCATCTCAGCTCCATCCTGGAGCAGTTTGGGAATTTCCTTTCACTCCTCAGCTTCTACACGGATACCCCAAACTGACCAATTAGGTGGCCAGCGTGCATTAATTAATTAATTAATTAATTAAGATCCATTAAGTGTTTTGAGTCACCTGCAGCCATCCCAGTCCCAAAGCACCTTTCCATTAGGAATTCTCTGGCTGCAGGGAGCTGGAATTGTCCTGTTGCTCCATGAAGCAGGAAAATTGAGCCCGCAGGAATTTCTCTCCTGAAAGGTGAGCAAAGCCCAGGCTGAAATTCAGGGATTTTCCACTTACTCATCCCGAATCCAGCCTAAAGGTCCTTACTCAGCTTCTACCACCTGCAAATAAATATTATTAATGTCAACAGGGGATTCCCTGGAAAAAGAGGAGACATCCAGAGGAAAGGGCAAATGTGCAAGGCCTGATTCCTTCCCCAAAAAAAGCCTGGATTGAGGCAAAGCTTCATCTTCCATGGCACGGACCAGGAAGGTTTCCAGGAGTCTCCAGAGCTTGGGGTTTTGTGTTTTTGTGGCTTCATTCTCTCTTTCCTCTCATCCCAGAGAAACGAGGGAAAGGGGATGAGGACGGATCCGTGCTCACAGCTGATGAATGAGGCTGGAAAAGTCCTGAGCTTTCCCTTCAAGGATGCACTGATTGATGCCTGGTTTTTTCCACCCATCCATTGTTTTTTTACAGGATTTGTGGACAGCTGATATACTCAAGATTCCCTTTTCCCCCTACGAGGGAATCATATGGATCTGGAAGAAGTTACTGGGTGTTGGCAGGAGTGGGAAGGGATTTCAGGTGCAGCAGGAATCCAAACACACGTCAAGGAAGAAAAGGTGAAATAAGAGTTGTCCCAAAGTGGTGATGGGGCATACAGAGAGCAAAAAAAACATAGAAAAAGGGCTGGAAAAGAAGGTAAATTCAAGGAATTTCTCCATGGAAAGGGTGCTCAGGCCTTGGAAGTGCCCAGGGAGGTTTGGACTCCCCATCCCTGGAGGTGTCCAAGGAATTCCTGGATGTGGCACTCAGTGCCAAGGTGGGGATTGGTCCCAGGTTGGACTCGGTGATCCTGGATGGCTTTTCCAACCTCAGTGATCCCGGGATTCTGGGAAGTTTGATGTCTTTGCAGGAGGTGACATCTGAGCTGCACCTGAAAGCGAGAGCAGCTGGGTTAAAAAAATCCCCAAATCTCCAGTGCATTTATTCCCTACGTGGATGATACAAATTCATTTTCTCTTTTCTGGGAAACTTGGGGGTTAAAAATCCCTATTTTATTGATATCCTGTCCAAGAAAGGCATTTTAAACTGCCAGAGAGCAGGGATGGATGGGATCTTGGGAAGGAATTGCTGGCTGTGAGGGTGGGGAGGGGCTGGGCTGGAATTCCCAGAGCAGCTGTGGCTGCCCCTGGATCCCTGGGAATGTCCAAGGCCAGGTTGGACACTGGGGCTTGGATCCACCTGGGATAGTGGGAGGTGTCCCTGAACATGGAACTGGATGGGATTTGAGGTCCCTTCCAACCAAAACCGATCTGGAATTCTGGGAAGGACACTCAGGTTGATCACCCCAGAATTAAACCCCATTCCAATCAAATGGATTCAATTGATTAAATTCAATTAAATTGATCCTGGATCCAAAGAAACAAAACGAGTGCGGGACCAGGGCTCGGAATGGGAAATGGAGCAGGATCACTGCAGCCAGGTAGTTCATGGAAGGGGGAAATTTAGGCACCATCCCTGCTGTATCCTGATTGGAATGTGGGTCCAGGAAAGCTCCCGTTGGCAGCCTCATCCCAGCTCTCCCCACTCCCACAGATCCCACCTTTCTCAGATCCATTAAAACCCTGGCCAGATCCAGAACCCCAGTGGGGCTGGGCTTAGGAAAAAACAACAACAGAACAACCAAAAATCCTTTAGGAACACGGGAGAAAGCACAGATGGCTTGGAAAAGGGCATGGAAGGGAGGGTGGAGTCACCCTCTGCCTTCCTCAGGGCTTGGAGCATCCCTCCAATTCTTCCAGAGCCAGGGACTCCACATGGAGCCCAGGCCTTGGCAGAGGAGGGAGATTTCATGGAGTCCCACACCTGAGGGCAGAGGGAATTTGTTTATTTGGAAACAAAAGTTGTTTTTCCCATTTTTTTGGGGGGTTTGTTTTGTTTCACCCTCCAGGCTCTTCCAGTCGGGGCCAAGTCAGGGAGCAGGAGGCCTGTTGGGATTTAACCCTGCTCCTGCTGCTTCCTGAAAAGTACAGGAGAAATAAAGGTCTTTTTCTATGGATTAAATCCAAAAAAGACTTTTTAGAATCTTGTCAAATCCTCTCAACTGGGGTTTCCCTGGAAAAAGAGGAGAAATCCAGAGGGAAGGGCAAATGTACAAGGCCTGGTTTCTTCCCAAAAAAAACCCCCTTGGATTGAGGCAACTGTTCATCCTCCATGGCACAGACCAGGAAGGTTTCCAGGTGTCTCCAGAGCTTGGGGTTTTGTGTGGTTCATCCCAAAGAAATGAGGGAAAAGGGATAAAGATGGATCTGTGTTCACAGCTGATGAATGAGGCTGGAAAAGTCCTGAGCTTTCCCTTTCCAGATGCACGGATTTATTTATTTTATGAGTGTCATCCAATCCTTCCTTCCTTCCTTCCTTCCTTCCTTCCTTCCTTCCTTCCTTCCTTCCTTCCTTCCTTCCTTCCTTCCTTCCTTCCTTCCTTCCTCCCACTCCTGACTCTTCGCCACTTCCCTGAGGAGCATTTTTGGGGTTTTGTTTTCTCCTCTGGTGCCTGAGATAAGAACGGGACATTTTGATCACAGGGAATTCCGTGAAAAAAGAAAAGAAAAGTGGGAATATTCCCAAAATATCATTTGGTTCTGGGAGGTGCATCCTGAAAGGAAAGCAAAAACTTCCATGAGTGTCCCGAGGACAATTCCATAACATGATCTTCTGCACTTGCAGGTTCATGAACCTACAAAGCAAGATCTGGGCTTGATCCTAAAATTTCTGGGAGCCAAGGATTGAGGGAAGAGGATATCCAGGTAAATATCCAGGATTTGTAGCTGCTATGTCTGAGGGGTTGAAAATCCATGGAAAGCTTTGCCACACTGTTCAGTTTTCTGGGAATATTTCATTTTGTTGCCCCAAGTCAGGAATCAGAGGAACATCATCCATGGAGGGGCTTTTTTTAGGACTTACTCCAAAGAAATACCAAATCCCTCATGGAAAATCAAAAATCAGCTCATTGAACAACGAATTCCAGGGGTGAGCACCACAGAACAGCCCTGGGAAACATTCCTGGCTGGAATACTGAGCTTTTGGCTTATCACTTGCTTTTTCATGGATCTGCCTCATGACTTGGATTCCGTTTGTCCCATCAGCAGATGGGAGAAGAAGGTGAGGAGAGGCCGAGTTCCAAGGCAAAATAACAAAGGAATTCTTTCCAAGGAAGGGCTCTCCATGGAGTTGCTTCCAGGTCGGAGTCTCACTCCATGCTAAGGTTTCAGGAAAAAGAGAGGGAGCACTGGGAAATGTTCTCATTCCAGAGGTGAGCAGAGGAATGGAAATTTTTCCTTATTTTCTCCCGTATTTTCCAGTTTGGCACCGGGAGAACACAGAGGAGACCAGGAAAGGTTTGATGGAAACGGGAAAAGCGACATTCCAGCTGTGGAAAAGCTGGATGCAAGCACAACTCCCATGTCCAGGAGAGGCAAAACCTTGCTCAATCCTCAGGGAATGTCAATTTTCCTCTTCTCCCAGGTTTCCCCCAATCTCTGGATCTGATTCAGATTCGGCACGGCTTGGAGCAACCTGGGATGGTGGAAGGTTGGGGTTGGATCCATTTGAAGTCCCTTCCAACCCAAACCATTCCGTAATTCCATAATTCTCCGACCATAAATTATCCAAGAGATTTCCAAGGGTCCGGTGGATAAAACACATTTTATTGGAGACTGATTTTTCCCGGAGAAGCAGCTGGAGCCAGGATGACCTTCAATGTCTTCTGTGACCTGGATTCTCCATGAGGAAGTGACTCTGACCAAAGGGCCGCGATTGCTCCGGCGATTCCCAGTGCGGGCGGAGCACGGGACACAGGGAATGCCAAGGATGCAGGGATTTATTAACGGTGCCTTTGAGCTATTTTTCCTATCAAAACACGGAGACAAAAAAGTTACAAATGATCGGGAATTCTGCCAAAGGGTTTTGCACAACCCGCGCTGAGGCAACAGAGCCGAAAGCGCGACTCCGTTGGGTGGGAATCGCTCCCGGCCGGAAGGACTCTGTGGGAATCCAGAGTGCAGGGAATATTTCTCTGCCTGTTTTGGAGAGAAAAACCCCCCTGGACAGCGTGGTTTTTGACCTTTATCCATGGAGGAAACTCCCTGCCATCTGGGAGGAACTAAAATCTACACAGATGGGAAGTAGGTGATGGAATGTGATGTGGGGATGTCACAGGGTGAAGAATTTAGAAGTTTTAGGTTTGTTAATGTAGTAAATAGATAAATAGTAGAAGTTCCAAGATGGAGGAACCCTTGTAGTTTTTATCTCCTTCTGTCTTCTTCTACTCCCCCATATTCTGCAGCAAAAGCAGTTTAGGATGATTGGATGGAAAATTCCGCAGTTCCGGCCTGCGTGCCGGAGTGATTTACTGAGCATTCGATGAAAAGTAAAAATATCTGTCGTTTCAATTTTTAATTGGATAATTTACCTATAAAAAGGCTTTGGAATCTTGATAAGCAGCCATTTTCTCACCTTCTCTTGCCACGTTCTGCTCTGCTGTGTCTTTCCAAGCTGATAACACCAGAATAAACAACTCTCTGAAGGAGCAGCTACTGCGAGTTTGCCTCGTCCGTCTGTCGAGCTCCTTGCAAGGACTCTAAAGGACTTTAAAGGGCCTCTCCCAGCAGGAGAGGCTGATTTATGGCACTACCAGTGTCAGACTCCAGGCCCTCCCAGAAAATGTGGTGAACTCTGAGGACGTGAAAGTTCACCAGGAAGAGGAGCCACCGGGATATTTTTGGAAGAGAACCTGGGACACAGGTCCCGGCCAGGTGGAAGCTCCAGGAGCCAACCCGTTGCTCCACTGAGCTGGAATTGCATCTGGAGCAGAATGGGAGGGAAGGAAGTTTTTTAATCCCTGAGGTGTTTCAGTCTGGGAGGGGGATGAGGCTCCTGGGATGCTCCAGAACCTTCTGGAAATGCTGGAGGGGTTAAATCCAGTCTGGCCTTTATGCCGCTGTGGAGGACTAAAGGCGTCTGTTAAACCTGGATTCAGGTTTATCCGGAATGTTCTCCCACATTCCCAGAGAAGGTCAGAGTCACTTCCTCATGGAGAATCCAGGTCACAGAAGACATTGAAGGTCATCCTGGCTCCGGCTGCTTCTCCAGGAAAAGTCAGTCTCCAATAAAATGTGTTTTATCCACCCGTCTCTTGGAAATCTCTTGGATAATTTATGGTCAGAGAATCATGGAATTATGGAATGGTCTGGGTTGGAAGGGACCTTAAATGGATCCAATCCCAACCTTCCATCATCCCAGGTTGCTCCAAGCCCTGCCCAATCTGACCTTGAACACTTCCAGTCCCAGCTCCTCTGGGAATACCCATGCCAGGGCATCACCCTCATCCTCATCCTCATCCTCATCCTCATCCTGATTTCTGTTCTCTGGGATCCCACACATTCCAGAGGGTGTCCCTGCTAGTGGCAGGGGCTGGAACTGAGTCATCTTTGAGGTCCCTTCCCACCCGAGGCATTCCATAATTTTAAGGGAAGCAGCCACTGACCATCCTATGACCTTAGATTCTCCCAGGATGCTCCTGGATTGATTGACTCCAGGATCCCGCAGGGATGGGAATTCTGGGAATCTGTCACTGAAGGATTTAGGAGAGACCTAAAAAGCCCAGCCCAGCAAAGCGAGCCATGGTCAGTCCCAGTATTAGGGGCAGGACTTGTCCCACGTTGTCCCTAATGGGTCAGGGACAGCCCTGGCTTGGCTTTGGATATTCCAGGAGCTGCCCACCTCTGTGAATCCCACTTATCCCAACATTCTGCATCCAGGTCTTTCCCTAGGCTGGACTTTGGGCTCAGCTCCAAGTCTTTTTAAATTATTTTAAATATTTGGAGTCATTTAACCATTTTTCCTGTTTTTATTGCAAAAAAAAAGAGCCTTTAACACTTCCCTTTTCCCTGATTTTTTCCATGAAAGCGTCCAATGGAGGGGTCCATGATTTATGGGACAGGATTTGCTGTTCAAGGCACAACAGGAAGATGAAAAAAGTTGGAATTTTTCCTGGGAACAGCTGACTTAGGGCACCAGCCTTAAATTCTGACTCTCAGCACCATTTTTTGGGTAGGCAGCCCCAAAAAAGATGCTTGGAAAACCTCTGCCAAAAGAGTTCCCAGCTGAGAACAGAACTTTTTGGACACACCACAATTCCAGAGTTTCCTCATGGAAGTGTGCAGATTCCAGGGAAAGAATCAGAGGGAGATGAATTTCAGAAAAAAAGGAAAAAAACCACCGGGATCGTGTTTAAGATTTCTGGGGCGTTGTTTTATTTGTGTTATTGTAATTCTGGAGAATAATTTCGATGATTTTCCATGGATTCATCAGGCAACGTGACTCAGGTTGTCATGATTGAGTCATGGAAGTATTCCCTGATTTCCTTTTGTTTGCCTTTTCCAGCCATTCCGGGCAAATCTCCGATCTCCCTTTGGAGATCAAAGCCTGCCCTGTTTGTGTTGTAATTAGTCAGTAATGAAGCACCTTAATTACAACACAAACAGGAGCTCCTTTGATCCAGGAGGGAAGCGAAGGAATTCTCGGTAGCAGCTCCTCAGAAGGATTTGGGAAAAAGAAAACAAAAGTAGGATTTTGGAAGGATTTCAGGGCATTATGGGATGCCAGGAGCACCTTCCATAGCATAAGGAGAAATAACATAAATATAATATTATTAAATAAATAATATAAAACATAAATAAAAAACATATCTAAATAATATAAATAATATAAATAATATAAAACATAAATAAAATATTATTAAAATCCCATGAAATAACTCCGGAATTCCTAGAACTCTGTTTTTGGAGAGAGAAATTCCCGGCGGTTTCCAAAGGCATTGGGTTTGTTCTGCTTCCGAGTGAAAACAGGAGAAGTTCCTGGGAAAATGGGAATGTGGAGCATCATCCTCTTACTCCTGCTTCAGCTCCTTTCCTTGGGATAAATCTGATGGAGAAGGAGCTGCAGCTTCTTCCATCCCATTCCATCCCCCTGATCCAGCTCCCGTTCGGATCCCGCTGTGGGAACACCCGGGAGAATCCTTTGGCTGCTGGGAAAAGCGGATTCCAGCAGGGCCCTTTTTCCCTGGAATGTCTTGGGGAGAAGTTGAAGTCCTGGCAGGAGGAAAAGTGGGATCTCTGCTCCGCTTCCATCCCCTCCCAGCCCTGCTCAGACCCATGGATCACGAGGCCTTTTCCAGCCTCGGTGATTCCATGAATCCGTGGTTTGGGAATGATCAGCGCTCCCCTTTCGATATAAAATCACCTGGAGGAAATGGTTCATCCATCACTCACATTTCTTCCAGAATTCCAGGCAGGAATTTGTCCAGGAGTAAACATTTTCCAAGACCAGTTAAGCCAATCCTTCTTTTTTTTTCCCCCAAAACTTTAATAATTAAACTAATAATAAACTGTTCATTAAACTAATAAGACAATATTATTTTACTATTTAACATTAATTAATAATATACTACTATATTATTTTTTAGCTTTCTAAAATACTGTGTATCTCTATAAATACATCATATTTATATGAATATAATAAAATGATACAATATATAATATGTATATCATACATATTATAAAATCTATAAATATATATAGTATTTATATATATAAATATATAAAAATATATGAATATATATATAATAAAATTATATGGGATTATATAAAAAATGGAGCTATTTTAATTTTGTTTATATTAAATTATTTAATGCATTTCTATTTTTTTAAACAAGCAAAATTAGGACGGAAAAGAGACACCTCAAGGCTTTTAATTAAAAATTAATCCAAATACTCAATTTTTATCAAAATTGAATTAATTAATGCCAAGGTAATTCCGTCAACAGCTTCTAATCTTGGATTTTCTTATCTAACTTGATTTCTTTTGGAGCTCCTTTGGAGGAGCAGACCCTTAATTTTATCTTTTCCCTTTATTTTTCTTATCATTGGAATTCTTCCAATTCCCACCTCCAACAGAACCTTTGGAGAGGGACAAGTGGAATTTGGGGGGGGACATGGACTGGTGGTTGGACTTGGTGACCTTGGAGCTCTTTTCCAACCTCAGGGATTCCATGATTTTCTATTCCCATCCCAGCTCCTCTAGGAAGTTCTCCTGCAGGCCCAGAGTTATCCAAGGTCATGGAAAGGGCTCTCCTTGGGGGTTTCTTGGGGGATTCCCAAGGATTTTCCACAGGGAAAATCCCACAACACCACGGGCTTGTGTTTCCTCACATTCCAAAGGCAGAACCATTGGATTTCTCCATCATCCAAGGGAGCTGAGGATGGTTTTGGGAAAACCTGGGCGGATGGAAGCCAAATAAAGCCATTTCTGGGATCAGGGACACATTCCCAGCTTTCCTGAGGAGGGGAAGATTCCCACAATCCTTTTATTGTCTCCTCTCTCTGAGCCATGGAGCTCCCCAAAATTCCCAACGGGAGAAAATCCTGCAGCTTTCCAATCCCAGAGGAGCACTGGAGACACAGGTCCAGGAGGAGAATCAGGATGAGAATTTGGCTTAGCCCACAAGGAGATCTTGGATCTTGGGCTCCTTCCTTGGATCCCAGGCTCTTTCCTTGGATCCCAGGCTCCTTCCTTGGATCCCAGGCTCCTTCCTTGGATCCCAGGCTCCTTCCTCGCTGTTCCATTTGGGAGAGTGAGAACTCCTGAAGATGGGCCTTAGGAAGAGGGAGGAAAGCAGGAATCTGGGAATGTGTCCTGATCCCAGAAATGGCTTTGTTTGGCTTCCACCACCAAGGGGAATTCCCAACCATCTGCCCAGGTGGGACCAGGACTTAGTTTTCCCAAAACCATCCTCAGCTCCATTGGATGATGGAGAAATCTGACAGCTCTGCCTTTGGAATGTGAGGAAACACAGCCACAGGGAGGTGGAGGAAAATCCTTGGGAATCCCGGCAGAAACCCCCAAGGAGAGCCCTTTCCATGACCTTGGATAACTCTGAGCCTGCAGGAGAACTTCCTGAAGGAGCTGGGATGAGAACAGAAAATCATGGAATATTTGCACGGATCCATCCCTTTGGCAAAGCTCAGCTCCTGGCCCAGCTCAAGGACAGTTTTCCATGGATTCTCTTTGTTTCTCCACGTCTGACCTTACAAACTCTTCTTCCCTATTTTTTTTTTTTTCCCATTTTTTTCCCCCCTCCTCTTGTCCCTTCCCATTTTTCCCTTCATGCCACCAGCATGAAACAGCTCCGGGCTGGATTAAAAGAACCAAGAAGCTGCAAGGAATCAAGAGGGATAATGGGAAGAAAGGCACAATGGCTCTCCCGGGATTTCTCAGGGTTTCTCTCCAACTGTTTTCCACGGAGTCGAAAGTTCAACCTCCCATTTGCTGGAAAGGAAGGGAAAAAAAAAAACCCAAAAAGAAAAAAAAAAAAAAGAGAAAAAGAAAGAGGACAAGTCGTGATGTGGGAATCTTTGGCCTGGGATGAAGATGGAAGGCGCCACTCGGAAAAGCGGAGCTCTTCCAATGAGATCCAGATGTTCCTCGTGTTCCTAAACACATCCAGGCCGTTTCCAATTAGCCTGGAATTAGAGCAATAATGGGAAACAAAACAGGGGTGGTGCTTGGGGTTGTTTTCCCTCTCTCTGTTCCGTGTCCTTCCCTCTCTGCCCCAGCTGGATCGGGAGAATTTCTCCAGCTGCCATCTCCCGTTGCTTCCTGAGACAATCCCGATCATCCCAGATCCCCCTGGTCCTTCCTTTCCTCCTTTTCCTCAGACAACGGGATGTGGGATCAGTCCTGCAGCTGGATGGGAACGGCTCGTTCTGCTCATTTTCTGCTCATTAGGAGCTCATGGATAACGACACTTTTATGGATTTTTTGGGATTTGTTGTTTTTTTCCAAACCAAGCCTTGACCAAATGGCTTTTCTCAGTTGTGGGATTCCTCATTAGGACAAGAAAGAGGGAGGGATTTGCCTCCAAATATTGGATTTTTGGGATTCCTCATTAGGGCAAGAAAGAGGGAGGGATTTACCACCAAATATTGGATTTTGGAGTCAGAAATTTTCCTGAACTACTTTGTTTCCTCAATTTCTTTTTCCCAAAGAAATCAGGGATTTTGTTGAAGATTTTTGGGTGCTCCGAGGCAGGTTAGGAGTGAAAACCAATTAAAGGAATCCCAAACCCAGGCCCTCTTTCCAAACTTCTCCAGCTCCCTTGGCTAATCTGGATTTTAAGGCTTTTTCCTTGGATTTTTTTAGTGGAAGGTTCCATGCCCAAGGAACCTTGGAAGCAGATGATCCTTAAGGTCCCTTCCAGCCCAAATCATTCTGTGATTTTATGATTTTGTAGTCCGTGAATCATTAAAATAGTTAATTAATGAAAAAGAAATCATGTGGGGTAAATAAAAAATTTAAAAAAAATTTAATAAATAAAAAATATAAAAATACTATAAGAATACAGATGATAAATAATATAAACAATTAATAATTAGAATAAAATTAAAATATAAATTATAAATAATAATAAATAAATAATAAATGATAAATAATAATAAATAAATAACAAATAAATAGTTGAGGGGTGTGGACAGTCCTGGCAGGGCTCAGGCTGGAAAGGGCTGAGCATCCCTAAAGCCCCATCCAGCCTCCAGCTGTTTCAGGTGCCTCATCCCAAATCCCAGGGGAACAATTCCTGGAGAAGGAGTCAAGCACATGGAGGAAAACGCTGGGAGTTGCAGGCCAGGAATTCCAGACCCCCTCACTCCCTTGGAAAGATCCAAAGGAATTGTCCCAACTCCCCAGGACAAGGGACAAGCAGAAGGTTCCACACAAGGGGAGGAGCTCTCCCAGGTCATTCCCGCCCTTGGGAATGTGCAGAGGGATGTGGGGAGGGTACGGAGGTGGGAACAGCGGAAATGGGAAGTGGAGCCATTGAATTGATTTCCCCTCCATGGAATGCTGTAAGGAAATGATGGGAACCTCAGCCACACTCCTGAAACTGGGAAGGTTTGGGAATTTCCTGTCAAAAAGCTGGGATGAGCGATGCCTTCTCCAGGGAAGGGGATGGCAGAGCAGGATTCTGCTTCCCAGACCAAGCCAGGACCCCTGCCTCTTCCAGAAAGAGAATTCCCTCCTCTCCACACCCCTGGATTGGGCAGGATACCACAAACCACGTGAAAGCCTTCAAATTCCACATCCATAACACTCCTGGCCTGTTTTCCATGGCTCTTTCCGTGTGGCCTCTTCCATTCCCCTTTCCCGTGTTCCTCGGCCATGAACTGAGGGCAGGCACCTTCCAAAATCCTCATTTTTCCTCCCTCCCATTCCCGCAGAGGACATCCAGCAGGAAGCTCCCCGTTGAGCATCTCCGGCCTTTCCAATCCCGACCCTCATTTATCAGGAGCTCAATCCCTTTTATCTTCCCCTTCCTCTCCTCCCAAAGTCCATTTACGGGAACCCGCAGCCTCCACATGGACATTGTTCCTCCTTTTTTTTGGAGCTTCCTTCATTTCCCTGGAGATTGTTCCAGGAGACAAGAGGAACAAAATAAAACAAATGGATTCGGGATACTTTGGGGTTTTTTTTTTTTGTTGGTTTTTTTTTTTTTTTGCCGCAATTTGTGTGTTTTAATTAAGGAAAGAAAACCAAACAATGGGATCATCCCATCAGCTCCTAAATGTGCTGCATGGGATGTTCCTTGTGGGAAGATGCCTCCTTGAAGGAACAAACAAGAGACTCCCTGAGGAAGCCACTTCCATGAAACCCAGCCCGGGACATCTCCGTTTGTCCCGGCACAGCTCAGGTCCAGCTCCCTCCTGATCCCATGATCCCGAGGCTGCTGAGGAGCTTGGGAGGGTTTATTCCAGGATGAGGCACCTGGACTCCCTCCAGCCTCCAGCTAGCCCCAATCCAGGCAGCTCCTCCGTCTCTGAACCACAATTCCCAGCTTTTCCAGACCTGGCTTAGCAGGGACAGGATTAGCACAGCCCTTGATGTGCTGTATCCATGCTCTGGAAAACCTGGATGCTGTGAGGGACCTGCCCAAGCAGCAAAGCCGGAGGGTGCTCCGGGCTCTTGGAGACGTGTCCTGGCTCAAGGGAAATCCCAGTTTGGAGTCAGGACACATCCAGGGATGGGTTGTGACCCCAGAGCTGGGGCTTGGCTTCCTCAGGTGGCTGGAAGATCCCAGGACAACGCACCTGCCTTGTTCCTACAGTTCTCCAAGGGACTGGAATTCCTCCTGTGCTGCTGGAGGGGATTTCCATGGGACAGAGCCACTTCCAGGTGTGGATAAAAGTTTGGGAACTGCTGGCGTGGCTCCTGTGGCGCAGGACAGGGAGCCAGGAGATCCTTCCAGAGCTCCTGCACAGCCCTGGCTGGTCCCTCAGGACATGGATGGGGCTGGAGCGTGTCCAGGGAAAGGAATGGAGATGGGAAGGGGCTGGAGAATTCCTGAGGGAGCTGGGAAAGGGGCCTCAGAAAAGGAGGAGAAAAGGAGGATCCAGAGGGACCTTCTGGCTCTGCACAACTCCCTGAAAGTTGGGAGCCAGGAGGGATTTGGGATCAATCTGCTCCCAGGGAATAACAGGATAAGAGAGAACAGCCTCAGGCTGTGCCAGGGGAGGGTCAGGTTGGACATCAGCAGGAATTTCCTCATGGAAAGGGTGCTCAGGCCTTGGAAGTGCCCTGGGAGGTTTGGAGTTCCCATCCCTGGAGGTGTCCAAGGAATTCCTGGAGGTGGTGTGGGTGCCAAGGTGGGGATCGGTCCCAGGCTGGATTTGACAATCCTGGATGATTTTCCAACCTCAACAATTCCATGATTAGGGCAATCCTCCCCTGGACCCCACTGATCCCAGCCAGGCTGCAAATCCACACCTCCCAAATTCTTCCGAGTCAGCTCAGTCTCACATCAAGGACAAAGACCAAAGCTGCTTCCATAGGCTCCGGAGCAATCCCCAACTTTGTGATGAGCCAGGAGAATCCCGATTTCCTTCATCCCTGCTGTTCAAACCTCTCGTCCGGAGCAGCAGGAGGCTGCTCTCGGATTTCACCCACAGCCTGTCACACTCCAGCAGCCCGAGAGGGAAAAGTGACCTTTGAAGCTCCACAGGAGCCGAGGCTGAGGAGCCCCTCCCGATGCTGCTTCCCACCCAACCTTTCAGCCCAGGCACATTCCCGTCGGAAACAGCGGGGATCGGAGCTGGCGTGAGAAGGGCAGGCAGGGCTTGCAGAAAGTCTCTCCAAATCCACTTGAAGTTTAAGACTCGCCTTGAGCAGGGAGTGATCCCAAACAGGAAAGGTGGAGGGGGGAGGATTCCAGGCTGGAATCAGCTCCCTGACACAGGAAAGGGTCGGTGCTAATCCCAATTTTAATGAATTACTGAAAATGCCTGGATTTTAGGAGGGGAGATGGGGTTATGGAAATGAGCCTCGTTCCCTAAACTCTCCTGGAGGTGGCTTTGAAATGGGGATGAGGTGAAGTCCCAAAATGTTCCAGAGGTTGGATTTGTCCCTTGGATCCCCCATTTCCCAACAACAGCAAACCAGGAGAGGACGTTGTTCCTTTAAACATGGAAAAAAGGGAATTTCTCCTTCAGCCTTTATCTTTAGGATGTGTTTAAAGTTCAGTTTGCCTTTTGCAGGCGTCAAAAGAATCCAAATTACCAATTTGCATCTTAATCAGAGATCCAAGCCCACCTGTGCTCCCAGATCAAGGAATATCCTGGAATAACCAGGGCTATATGGGATCTCACAACATGAAAACACACAGAAGGAAAGGAGAAAAATAGTGGAAATTTTTCTGGAATTTTCCTGTTTAGGAAAAAGCGTAAAATGGGTTGTAGGATAAAAACTGGATCTTGGATAGATCCACCTGGGAGCCAAGCCCATCCTGATTCCCAGGACTCAGCTCCAAGCTCATATCCGGGCTGCCTGTGACTGTAAATGGGATGGTTTGGATGAGGGCATCAAACTTGGCCTCTTCCATCCCTTGGAATCCTCTTTGCACCACAAAATCCATGGATTATTCCATCAAGCTTCAACTAACCTGGCACAGGTTGCCCATCCCTGGAAGTGTCCCAGGCCAGGTTGGACGTGGCTTGGAGCAACCTGGGATTGTGGAAGATTCCCTGCCCATGGAAAGGGCTGGAGTGAGATGAACTCCAAGATCCTTTCTAACCCAATCCCATTCTGGAATTCTTGCTTTTAAAAGTCCTGTGCCCGTGTTTTTTTTTCGCCTTGGTTAGAAAAAGGATTTGGAGGAAAAGGAGCTTTTCTCAAGGATAAATGGAGTCGCTTGGAGCCTTTTAAAGTCATTTTTCCAGCTGCAAAAACGAATTCCCAAGAGACTTTAAAGAGGGATCACCAACACGTGCTGCTCCTTGGAATGTAAATAAATCAGGAATGAACTTCCCAGCTCAAACCCCGACCAGCACAGGTGACTGATGGATCCAGGAAGAAAATCCAGCCTTTTCCCAACCATCTCCTGATGGAGGGACCATTGTCAGACCTTGTTACTCCCAGTCCTCCAGCCCTGCCTAATTAATCCATTGGAATTATTCCAGGCACCACTTCGGAGAGTTCAGCTCATGGTTCATCCTGGGGGAGCAGGAAGAGGAGAGAAAAGAAGGATAAATTCCAAATTAAATCCATCGAGAAGAACAAACCTCAAAAGGACTCCCCAGCCCAACATTCCCAGTGTCCTGTTCCTGCTGGGAATCCATTCCCGTTGCTCCTGATTTACAAGGGACATATGGAGGCTTGTTTACATTCTGCTCCTGGTTTATGTTCTTCCAGAAAGCAGGAATTCCTCCAGTAGGATTTGATTGCTTTCCTGTATCCCTCTCTCCCCCCACCCTCCAGGATCTGGTTTCGCTTAATGCGCCCAGAAGTTTCCGGAACAAAACAGCTCCTTGGATTTTTTTTTTCCCCCCTCCCTTTTTAATGGCTAAACAAAAAGTCGGCTCTTTTTTTTTTTCAGGAAGGTTCAGGCCGATTCCCATTTATGTGGATCCACGATTCCGGACTCTTCCCTGTTTCCAGGGAAGCAGTCATGGCTTCATGAGGCACATGGATGAAGAGCTCTGGCTACGAGCACCGGCCAGAAACATCCCGATGGAAACCATTCCCACCATTCCCAAAATTTGGGAATTTTGGGTTTTCCAAGCTGAGCAGGACTCCTGGTCTTCCACTCCTGCTCTACAGATTCCAAAACTTCCGTAGACCAAGGAAGAAATCCAAAGGAATATTGTTCATACCACAAGGAAAAACACCTGAGGTTTTTCCTACTTTCCCAAAAATCTGCGCCAGAGCTGAAGGTCCTCCAAGATTCCCTGAAATTCGGGTTGTGTTCCTGTTCCATGGATAATCAATGATCAAACTGCCCTCCCAGTTTATTCCTTAAATTCCTGGAGGAATTTAAATTCCAGAGGACTTAACTGGTGTGAATTCCGACTCTCTTCCCATAGGATTTGCATCCTGGGCTGGATCTCAGGTTGCTCCAAGCCCCGTCCAGCCTGGCCTTGGACACTTCCAAGGATGGGGAGTTCACAGTGCAGATGATCCATGAAAAAATCCAACAGGATTCCAAGGAGCCATGAAATTGGAAGATGTTAAGGATAATGGAAAAGGTTTTTCCTTTATGAAATTCTGGGATCCCTGTTTCGGGTCAGAGGAACCAAGGGCCTGCAGGGCTCTCATTCCATGGCCTTTTCCATGAGTTTGGCTTCTCCCGACACAGGAAAACACCTGGAAACCTCGGCTTTGCTGAGCCAGGCTCACCTGGGAAGGAACAGACCCATTTTTAGATGGATTCTACCCAAACAGGACCAGGGTGTTAAACTCGATCCAAGGACCACCCCTCAATTCCTGGGTGCAAAATTTCCCACTTTGAGCGCTTTTGTCCATAAAACTCCAAATTTTTTTAAGGAAAAAAGGCTTTTTGGGTGGTTCAACCCCTGGATGCACCTTGGCAAGGGAGAGGGAAAAGCATCCTGTCCATCCCTGGATAACATCCCGCTCTCCAGGTGGGAATTCCCCCACAGGGACCTTGTTTTGTTATCAGAGTTCTTATCTGGTGAGTTTGAGGCTGTGGGAACATGAGAGGACTGTGACAAATCCATGGGATCACACATTCCAGCAGACCCAGTAAAATTTTGGGAATTCAGGAATGCTGGAATTTAGGCCAGGTAACGCTCGAGTCCCACCTATGTAAAAACATGGGGAATGACCCAAAAAAGGGATAAAACCCCACTGAAATTTAGGGCAAACTGGCTCCTTTTAGAAAGGGATGGCTGGAGAATTCGGAATCCATTTAAATAGGGAACAACGAGGATGGAATTGCATCTCCTTGGTTTGTCTGGTTTTTATTTACCCTTCCTCCCTTCCTTGGAAAAGCATCCCGGAGCAAAAAAAGAAGGGAAACGAGCCCGATAAATGGACCATCAAGAGGAATAATTAGTCCAGATAGGAAAATTAAATAGGGGCAGCCACTAATCAGCTGCTCCCGCTGTAAGGAGGAGGCTGGGAAAGGAATTTAATTCTTGGAGGAGCCTCTGAGGCAGAGTGGAGAGTGAAAATCCAGCTGGGCAGAAATTGGAGCAAGTCTGGGAGCAGGGAACAGGTGGAATTGGTTAGGGACAAGCTCCCCCCTACCCAGCTTTTCCCCCCTCCCATTCTCCTCCTGATTTTCCCTCCTGGTTGGCAGCTCTGGGAGCTGGGAAGAAAAAAAAGTCTCCCCCTCCGAGCTGGTGAAGCTGATCCAGCTGGGAGAGGTGCTGGGAGCAGCCCTGCAGAGTGCCCAGCTCCAGAGGGATCCCAATCCCAATCCTAATGCCAATCCCACTCCTTCAGTGTTGGCCTCACAAGGAGAGGGGAATTCAGTAGCCCCAGAGCCCTGATCCCAACCCTGATCCCAATCCTTCAGTGCTAAAGGGAATTCTGCACCCCCAGAGCCCCGATCCCAATCCCAATCCCAATCCTTCAGTGCTAAAGGGAATTCAGCACCCCCAGGGCCCCTGATCCCAACCCTGATCCCAATCCTTCAGTGCTAAAGGGAATTCTGCACTCCCAGAGCCCCGATCCCAATCCCAATCCCAATCCTTCAGTGCTAAAGGGAATTCGGCACCCCCAGAGACTTGATCCCAATCCCGCTCCCAATCCTTCAGTGCTAAAGGGAATTCTGCACTCCCAGAGCCCCGATCCCAATCCCAATCCCAATCCTTCAGTGCTAAAGGGAATTCAGCACCCCCAGGCTGATCCCAACCGTCCCAATCCTTCAGTGCTAAAGGGAATTCTGCACTCCCAGAGCCCCGATCCCAATCCCAATCCCAATCCTTCAGTGCTAAAGGGAATTCAGCACCCCCAGGGCCCCTGATCCCAACCCTGATCCCAATCCTTCAGTGCTAAAGGGAATTCTGCACCCCCAGAGCCCCGATCCCAATCCCAATCCCAATCCTTCAGTGCTAAAGGGAATTCAGCACCCCCAGGGCCCCTGATCCCAACCCTGATCCCAATCCTTCAGTGCTAAAGGGAATTCTGCACTCCCAGAGCCCCGATCCCAATCCCAATCCCAATCCTTCAGTGCTAAAGGGAATTCGGCACCCCCAGAGACTTGATCCCAATCCCGCTCCCAATCCTTCAGTGCTAAAGGGAATTCGGCACCCCCAGAGCCCCGATCCCAACCCTGATCCCAATCCCGATCCCAATCCTTCAGTGCTAAAGGGAATTCAGCACCCCCAGAGCCTTGATCCCAATCCCGCTCCCAATCCTTCAGTGCTAAAGGGAATTCGGCACCCCCAGAGCCCCTGATCCCAATCTTTCAGTGCTAAAGGGAATTCAGCACCCCCAGAGCCCCGATCCCAACCCTGATCCCAATCCTTCAGTGCTAAAGGGAATTCAGCACCCCCAGAGCCCCTGATCCCAACCCTGATCCCAATCCTTCAGTGCTAAAGGGAATTCGGCACTCCCAGAGCCCCGATCCCAACCCTGATCCCAATCCTTCAGTGCTAAAGGGAATTCAGCACCCCCAGAGCCCCTGATCCCAATCTTTCAGTGCTAAAGGGAATTCAGCACCCCCAGAGCCCTGATCCCAATCCCATTCCTCCAGTTGTGGCTTCACAAAAGGGAATTCAGCACTGCCAGAGCCTGATCCCAATTCCAACCCCTCAGTGCTGAGGGAGACTCGGCACCCCCAGAGCCCCAACCCCAATCCCAATCCCAATCCCTCAGTGCTGGCCTCACCAGGAGAGGGGAACTCAGCACCCCCAGAGGGCTGATCCCAGCCCTGAAGGAAGCTTTTCCTGGGAAAACCAATCCTGAATAATCCCATCAGCCCCCGCTCCCAGTTCTGCACTCTCCCAGGAGATGAAGCTTTGGAGGATCCCACCACAATCCCAATCCCAATCCCAATCCCAATCCCAATCCCAATCCCAATCCCTATCCCAATCCCTATCCCTCAGTGCTGGCCTCACCAGGAGAGGGGAACTCAGCACCCCCAGAGGGCTGATCCCAGCCCTGAAGGAAGCTTTTCCTGGGAAAACCAATCCTGAATAATCCCATCAGCCCCCGCTCCCAGTTCTGCACTCTCCCAGGAGATGAAGCTTTGGAGGATCCCACCCAGGCAGGAGGGAGCAGCTCCGTTTTCCCCGCACCAAATTTCTTTTGGCTCCGGGATCAACCTGCTCCTCCCATTCCCATGAGGAATTCCAAGGTCCCCAGTCGGGATCAGGATCCTTGGGGAATTTGGTCACCATGGACAACAAACCAGTGTCCCAAACTATGGAAATCCTGAAGGGAAATTGAGGTAGACAAGGCTTTGGAACACAAATGGAATTCCGCACCCCAAAGAAGTTTGGGATCCTCATCTCCCATTCCATTTGGGAAATTTTAGCTGCCCGAAGCCCAGGGCTAAGCAAACTTTTGTCTCCTGGAATGGAATCCATTCTGGAGCTGGAACGCCTCTAATTATCCCGACGCTAATGACTTTAGCTCCCAAAATACCTTGGGAAGGGCTAAGTTACAAATGTGGGATTTGGGCTGGGGCTTTCCAGGGAATGGAGCCAGGAGGGGCTGAGGGAGGGACACAAACTCCTCTCGTTCCACTTCCATGAAGGAAAATCAGCCTCCATCCCATCCATAGGGAACAGATGTTTGAGCTGCAATTTGGGCACCAAAAGCAGCTGAATTTTCTGGGATTCAGGAGAAAAGAGCTGGAAATTTTTCCTCTCTTTTTAGTTTTCTCCTCATGATTTTGCTAAGTAGGAATTCCCAGGTTTCATTCCCTTCCTATATGTAAAATCAGGGATCTATGACTGGGAAAACTGAAAAAAACCCTAATTTTTCAATTTTTTTAGATAATTTTCTCCTCACAATTTACCCCTGGTAGGAATTCGCAGTTTTCTTTCCCATGTGGGAAATCGTGGACCTAGAATTGGGAAAGCTTTAAAAAACCCTAATTTTTCCCTTTTTATTTTTGAATTTTAAACACCAGAATCCAGACTTTTTTCTACCTCATCCAGCGTTTGGGAAGTTCATCCCAGGTTCCATCTGGCAGTGCCCAAAAGTCGGGAATTCCTACAATCCCTCTCCTCCTTCCCAAAGAAAGATAACCTTGCTCCAAAGCATCACTCCAAGGATAAAAAGGAGCCCGAGGAAAACCAGGGCCATGTTTTTGAGAGGATTTTTTTTTGCTAAATCCAAGGTTTTCCGTAGAAAAATCCAATTCCCACCCAAAAAAGAGTTGACTCCTTCTGATTTATGGATTGGGATGAGGGGTGGGATTTTTTTGGTGCTCCTAATATTGGAGGGAACAGCAAAAGGGATTTTCCAAGGAAAAGTCATGGATTTCTTTTTCTCTCCATTTTGGGAGATTTTAAGATTAATTTTTTTAGTTTTTTCTTGGAAATATTTTTTGGGAATGTTTACCTTCATCGGGGTATTCCTGACATATTCCGGAATAATCTGAAGGGATTGAAGGGGTTAAGGATTATGTTTAGACACCAAATAAAGGGCAGGAAAAAAGTGACCAATTTAAAAATTCAAATAAATCTCAAGCTGGAGGATTTTAAACCCAAATATTCCAAATTTGTCAGGTTTGTCTGAAGAAAATAAATAAATAAAATAAAAAATAATATAAAAATAAAATAAAAAAAAAAAAAAACCATTATTCCTGTTGTGGGATTGGGGATTTTTCCTGAGACTGTCACGGAATGAGATGAAGAAACACACACAGGGTGGAGTTTCCAGTGCAAACCATTCCATGATTCCATGATTCCACATTTGGGGAATGGTTTTCCAAAGGAATTTCCACTTCCAGGCACAGAGGGGTGATGAACCATCCCAACACTTTTTGCTCCAATCTCCAAACCTCCCACCTCTTCCCAAAGCATCCATGAGATATTTTCCAAGGTAAACACACAAATGTCACCAAGTGGGAATTAAAATTCCCAAAAACTAGAGACACTTCATTGATAAAACCCCCAAAATCCCCCCAAAAATGAGATTTAAAGATCCAACACACTCCACGACAAAGAACATACCCTGAGTTTAAAACAATTCCTAAATAAAAAAGCCCAGAATTCCTTGGATGCGTGACTTCATCCCAAAAAAAATCAAACATGGCCTAGACAGACGTAACAAACCTGGGAGTCATCCCGAGGCCAAACGGGGAATCAACCTGGGTTGAAAAGATCAGGAAAAAGAACTCAAGGTTTAGGATCTGCCTCGAAAGCTCAGGTCTTTCCTACATCAACATTCCTGAGCAGTTAGGAAGAGATCCAGGATCATTCCGGGGTTTCCAGAGGCAGCTCAGGCGAAAGGAGAGGAAATTCGCTCTGCCACGGAAGAAAACCACAAGAGAAGCTCTGGATATTTCAGTTATTCCTTGAGCAAATATCGGGAGCCAAAGTATTCAGGGAATGGGTTCAAACGTGGCCGAGGTGGGAGAGGATTCCAAGCATTTCCAGCTTTCCTGGGATAAACGGTGTCTGCACAGGAGGAGGAGCTGGACAGACACCCCTGGCTCGGGTCAGCACCAGGAGCTGGATCCTGACACAGCACAGGAGATTTTGGGATGAATTATTCATTCACCGAGGGGAAACACCTAAAACATTCCGGGTTTCGGGGCCACCAAAAATATTTGCAAACTCAGGGAATATTTCCCAGCCAAAGCCTGAAAATATTTTAAGGAATCAGGGTTTGTTTAGATTTGTTTTCCTGGTTTTTCACTCCAGTGCCTCGGCTTGAAACAGAATTTTGGGGCTAAACTTGAGTTTAAGCAGACTGGGTTTAAAGATGATCCCATTTCCCAGTGAACTTTGTGGGCCAACTCCAAGAAATCAGGGATTTGCACAGCTCCAGGAGGAACTGCTGGCACAATCCCACTGGCTCAGTATTCCCAGGGAAAGGCTGGATCCAGGGCCAGAAGACCCAGCTCAGGAAAAGCCGCTCCAGGACCTGAAGCAAGGAAGAGGGAGAATTTCTGGGCTATGGAGATGTTGATTTGGGCTGCTCGGGAGCCTGGGAACAAGGAAAGCCTGGGAAGAGGTGGGAAGGAGCAGGAAGGAGCCTGGCTTGGCACTCCAAGAGCAGAGCTCTGGGAAGGAGATACCCATGGAAATAAAAATCCTCTGGGAGCAGAGAGCAGCTGAGCTGATCCTGGAGGATTCATCTCAGGACAGTTCTCCAGGCTCCTCGAGGTCCATTAGAATTCCTTCCCAAGATCCCAGCCCAAGCTCCCCTTTCCCAGTGGGAAGCCATTCCCTGGCTCCTGTCCCTCCAGCCCTTGTCCCCAGTCCCTCTCCAGCTCTCCTGGAGCCCCTTTAGGCCCTGCCAGGGGCTCGCAGCTCTCCCTGGAGCCTTCCCTTCTCCAGGCTAAACAAGATCCGCACTGAGATTTCATCCCAAAACATTCCCAGTTATCTCCTGCTTGGGGATTCCCTAAGCCAGAGGTGCCATCCCTAAAATTAGCAGCCCTTGATGGAGTTCTATGGCTTTTTCCTGCTTGGCTCCGTGCTGGAAGGACAAAGAAAGAAAACCCACCTGGATATAAACCAGGAATTATATCCTCTGTGCTTCTCTTTGCCCTGTTGGGAGTTTGCTGAAGGAACCTGGATCCCATTTTGGATATTCAGGAATTCCGGCCGCCACCAGAGACGTTTCGGCCACGTGCAAACACCACCAGTTCCCAAAAATTCCTCAATTCCTTTCCAGTGCTGAAGGGCAGGGACAGACGCCAACCCCATCAATCAGGTCCTGAGGGGTTTGTCCTTGTTCCATGAGGAATTCTCAGAGAATCCTGCAGGAAATTCCCAGCTCAGTTCCAGGCCTGGAGCTGGGGCAACAGGCAAAGCACCACAGCAAGAGATTCCGGAGTTCCTGAGACGGGATTGATGCTCCTGGAACTCAGCACAAATATTTCCCTGGCAGCCAGAGGTGGGAAACAGGGAAAGATCTCCTCGTGGGAGAGCCTGTGGAGCCATCCTGAGGCACAGGAGGATTTTGGGAGCAGGGGATGGATCTGCAGCTCCATCCCAGGCTGTCTCCAGCAGCTCCTGGAATCCCTTTCCCTCTTTGGAATCTCCTCCGGAGACACCATCAATTCCTGATATCCAATCCTGCTCACCAGTCCTGATTCCACCTTTTCCTGGGGTCTCAACCCTCTGGCTGGGCTGGGAATGTCCCCGGGGGGTCTGGAGGGGTCTCTGCTCACACCCAGCTGGGTCAGAGATGAAACCTCTCCACACAGGCACATTCCGCATGGGAAAACCCTTGGGAATGATAAATGCTGCCCATTCCCAATGCTGGAGCGACGCCAGACACAACCAACCTGTGCCAGGTGTCACCTCCCCTATCTCAAGGCCACCAGAGGTGGACCCCAACCCAAAATCCGGGATAGGAACTGAATTCATCCCAAATTCGATGCTCACCTCAAACACCCCCAGCTGGGAAAAGCAGGAACTGGGACAAAGTTGGAGCCGGCCCTGGGTAAGTCCCCATCACTGCTGGAGCAACTCCTGAAGGGCTCCTGGAGCAGAGAAGGGAAAATCTTGGGATGAAGAGTGAAGTTTATTGGTGGGGGGGAGGATCGGAGTCAGTGACAAAGGCACAGTTTGTCCCAGTGCCCCAAAAAATGCCCCATGGACACCAATTCCCACTCCACTCCCAGGAGCAGAGGCCTCTGGAGCCTAAATCCAACCAGGAGAAGGAGCCAGGCACCTGGCAGCGCATTCCAGGGATATTTGCCAACGCAGGTTTATTCCCTGTTCCTTTCCTTCCTCGTCTCCTCCCCCTTTTCCCCGCCTTTTGTGAGTAACCGGAGCCAAATCCTTCCATCCGTGACTCTGGCACAGCCCTGGATTTGGCAGGAAGTTCCTCAGGTGAGGCAGCGCTTGAACTTTGACCTTTTCATGCCTTTCCCGAGCTTTTCTCCTGGAATATTTCGGATTAACCTAGGAAATCTCCCGAGTGTGGGATCCACCTCATCTCTCATCCACAGGGAACAGGGACACAAAGAAGGCAGCATCCCATTTTTTCTCCCCAGTTTGTTTAGGGTGGATTCTGGCACGAGGAGTTTGGGATGAGATCCCAGTTCTGCCTTGACAAGTCCCAACAAAATTCCTCCCCATCCCAATTTTGCCACGCCGGATTCGCACTCCGGCTCGGCTCCGTGCAGAGGGGGGCCATTCCCAGTGTCCCCACATCCCTCCCAGCTGATCCCACTGGATAAATTCCCCATCCAAAGCAGGGAGATGCCTTATTGTGAGGAGTGGTCAGCACAAAATCCATGGAATTGTAGGGTATCCCAAATCGGAAGCGACCCACGAGGATCCAAGTCCAATTCCAGGTCCTGCACCAGAACAGATCCAAGATTCCCCCCCCCCGTGCCTGGGGGTGTCCAAACACTTCCTGACCTCTGGCAGGTTTGGGAATGTGGAATTCCAATGGGCTTTCCCCTCCACTGCCCCAGGTGGATCCAAGCCCCAATGTCCAGCCTGGCCTTGGACATTCCCAGGGATCCAGGGGCAGCCACAGCTGCTCTGGCAATTCCAGCCCAGCCCCTCCCCACCCTCCCAGCCAGCAATTCCTTCCCAAGATCCCAGCCCAAGCTCCCCTTTCCCAGTGGGAAGCCATTCCCTGGCTCCTGTCCCTTCATCCCTCCTATTTTTAAACTCCCTTAAAGTACTGGAATACTGGGATAGGTGTTCCTGGCCCAGTTTCCCTAAAAACAGATGGATGTGAGATGACCAGTAATGCATTGACTCCTCCTTCTCTTCCTGAAGAAAAAGTGATATCTGCCTCCCAATTTTTCCACCAAAAAAAAATCCATTAATTAATTAGGAAGTCCAGTCAAAACTGGGCTAGCTGCATTTTCTGGGATCACCTCATTTCTTGGGATTTATGGAAAAAATTCCTTTTTTTCCCCAAAAACACGGACGAGTTCCTTGGTTATCCAGCCACAGCATGGAAGTGGAAGCAGCCACCTTTCCCTGGTTACCCGATCCCGAGTCTGCATTTCCTTTACTCCAGGAATCCAAAAGAAACCCCGAAAATTTGTTTCAGATGGAACCAAAATATTGGGAACCTTGATCAGACTTTGGGCTGATTTGACTTTTCCCTCCTCATTTCCAGCCTACTCAACCTCAAGAATTCCAGGGTCGTGCCTGCCAGCTGCTGTAGAGGAATCTCCCCCATTTTGGGTCCAGGCACAGAATTTATAGGATTTTGAGGATTCAACGTTGTGATCCACGAATTCCAAGCAGACACCTCTAAGTAACAGAAAAAGAGAAGATTCCAAGTGTGAAAATCAGGGGAGATTTTAGATCCATTTTCAAAGTATCCACATTCCAGATACTGAAGAAATCCCTGGGTATTGTTGATGCCATTATTGCTCTGGAAAAGAATATCCCATGGCTCAGGGAAATATCCCAGGAGCATCAGCAAACTCGGGATCTGAACAGTCAGGAGACAAAAGGGAAAAGAGAGGAAGCAGATGAAATTCTTGGAATGAAAGGCAGCCCAGGGAAGGATTGGGAATTGTTGCTGTGCAGCATCCCAGGAGCACAACTCCATATTCCCAGAGGATAATAGGTGAGGTCATTCCAGAAGTGTTTTCAGAGGAAAAACCGATCCCTTTCAGGGCACTTCAGATCCACCTCTCAAGAGGGTGACGTTACCTGGACACAATTCCAAGGAAAAATGCCAGGAATGTGAAGTGACGGGGGCGGTTTCACAGAAACCTCTCGAGGATCTCCGGCTTCCTCCTCACCCTCCATAAAAAAAAAAAAGGGAAAAAAACACAGAAAGAAGAATTTTCCCAACTGTAAAGTCATTGAAGCTCCGTGTTCAGGGCTTAAGAAATGTGGAATATTTACTGGCAGGGCAGGAACCATCCAAAAATGGAAGGAGTCCATTAATTTCAGGAGTAAACACAATTAATCCAGAGTTTCAGTAAGCTGCTTTTAAAAAGTATTCCTTTCTCCTGAAAAAGCGGCTCCAGAAGGGAATTTTGGCAGCTGGCAGGAAAAGAGCCAAGAAGACACTTCCAAAATCCAGCTCCTCACTTGGGCTGGAAAAGAGAAATGAGTGGGAAACACCGAGGCCATCAGCAGAATTCCCAAAGTTCTGAGCAGTGGGAGACACTTGGAGGGAGTGGGAGATGAAAGGGAGAAACAAGGGAAAGGGGAAAGGCAACATTTTCCTCAAGAAGCAGCACAAAATTCCCAGAGCTGGTGGCTTCTGCTGGAATTTCTATCCATGCCGACTTTGGAGTTGTCCATGCTTAAGATGGGAATGATTTCCCTCATTTAATCCTGGTCTGAAGCTTTTAATTAATTAATTAATTAAATTCATTCAGGTCAAAACCAGCTCAAGCCCAGCTGTTGTGACAGGGAATTGGGATTCCTTCACCTGGGAGCTCCATCCCAGGGGTTCTGCACATGCAGCACCAGGAAAGGTTGGGAATGTGGGAAGTGCTGACATCCCACGTTTTCAGAATCATTTGGGGAAGTCTGGAAAAGACAGGGAAAAGCTTGGGATGGGAAGTGTCTTTTCAGGGGATTCATGGCATCTTCAGTCAAACTTCCAAGGAATTCCAAAGAAAAGAGTGGTTGTTGGAACTCCCAGCTCTTTCCAGCAAAGTGAGGCTGAGCTGCTTGGAGTCACAGATGGGGTTGGGATAGGATAAAACGGATTAAAAATGAGGACAAACGCTGGTTATCCTGGGTAATTCCATATCCCTGGATGACAGCAGCTGGACACGAGGGTGGAGGATCTGCCAGGGGCAGGTTGAGCCCATCCTGTGCCTGTGGATTCCTCTTTCCATGGAAAAGTTCAGCTGCTGTTTGCTCCCTGCTGGAGAAAGGACAAGGCAGAACCAGCAAATCCTGTTCCAGCTCCCACCTGAGGACACTCTGGAAAAGCCCTGAGGAGCAATCCGGTGTTTTCCAACTTCATGCCAAAGTTTGGGAGATGATCCCTTCATGAAAAGCTCCTTGGCCTCTGCAGACTTCCAAGGATTTTCCTCCTTTCCAGTCCAGGAACTGCAGCCTAGAAGGCCTCAAGCCTCTAGATCCATGTGGGGCTGGGGCTCAGCCAGGAGATTTTAGCTGGATTTTGAGGGAAAATGCTGCAGGGTTCCAGCAGGGATTGTTCAACACCAGGAGAACAGATCCAGGCTCCTTGGCCTCTGCAGAATTCCCAGAATTTTCCCCCTTCCTAGCCCAGGAACAGCGGCCTAAAAAGGCCTCACACCCCTAAATCCATGTGGGGCTGTGGGGGATCACCCAGGAAAGGTAAAATTTTCCACTGAATTTTGAGGGAAAGCGCCACAAGGATCCAGCAGGGATTGTTCCAGCATGGAACCAGGAGAACAGATCCCAGTTCCTTGGCCTCTGCAGAATTCCCAGAATTTTCCCCCTTCCTAGTCCAGGAACAGCGGCCTAAAAAGGCTTCACATCCCTAAATCCATGTGGGGCTGGGGGGATCACCCAGGAAGGGTAAAATTTAAGCTGGATTTTGAGGGAAAATGCTGCAGGGATCCAGCAGGGATTGTTCAACACCAGGAGAACAGATCCAGGCTCCTTGGCCTCTGCAAAATTCCCAGAACTTTCCTCCTTCCTAGCCCAGGAACTGCAGCCTAAAAAGGCCTCACGCCTCTAAATCCATGTGGGGCTGGGGGGGATCACCCAGGAAAGGTAAAATTTAAGCAAAAACCCACAAACCACAACCACAAACCAAAACAACCACCCCCCAAACCAACCCCACCAAACACCCAAAAACCCACCCCCCAAACCACACACCCAAAAAAAAACAAAAAACCAACCACAACAACACCAAAACAACCACCCCCCAAACCCAAACCCCCCAACCCAACACCCAAAAACCCACCCCAAACCACACCAACCAAAAAAAATGGATTTTGAGGGAAAACGCCACAAGGATCCAGCAGGGATTGTTCCAGCACGGAACCAAGAGAACAGATCCCAGCTCTGCTCCTCAATCCAAGCCTCCAGAGGGAAGGGGCAGCTCAGGTGCCCCTCCAGCAGCAGCACAGACACAGCCCTGGGCTGTGACTTTCGGAGGTGTGGGGCTGCACCCTGATAAAGGAGGAACCTCCAGCTCCCTCCAACCATGACAAGAGGAAAAATATCCGGCTTTTCCAAGGGATGAAACGCTCAAGGGATTAAGGCCCAGCCTCCTGCCGCCTTTCAGAGCCGCTGAACCGTGCAGGGATCGATGTCAGCTGTGTTGGTTTAGTCGGGAGGCACAACAAAGCAGCCCGGCTTTTCCCGGTGCCCGCAGCTCCAGGGAGGATTCCCGGATTCCCCGAAAACCCTGCTCCCACCGGGGCCACGGAGGTGGCGAACAAAAGAGAAAAAACCCTTCAACTTTTGACCCTGCCGAGGGCTCGTGGCATCGGGAATGAGTCAAGAGGCAGCTCCCGGAGCCCTTCCCTGCACCGCACGTGCCTCTGCACTTTGTCACCTCCTGCCACTGTTTGTCCTGGCCCCACAGGAGGAGCCGCAGGGTTCCCGGGAAGTTTTGCCCGTGGATGTGCCCATCTGCAGTGGAAGGAAATAAATTAAAGCCCTCAGGTGCCAGGGCCGAGTTGTAGCTGTGGTCTCAATCCACGAGATGAGAGCAGATTTAATAAATCCAGAGAAGCTGTGGCTGCCCCTGGATCCCTGGAAGTGTCCAAGGCCAGGCTGGACAGGGCTTGGAACATCCTGGGATAGTGGGAGGTGTCCCTGAACATGGATGGGGGTGGAAAAAGATGATCCTTGAAGTCCCTTCCCACCCAAACCATTCCAGGATTCTGGAGCCAGGCTGGGAGAGGTGGGAATGTTCCCCTGGAGAAGGGAAGGCTCCAGGGAGAGCTGCGAGCCCCTGGCAGGGCCTAAAGGGGCTCCAGGAGAGCTGGAGAGGGACTGGGGACAAGGGCTGGAGGGACAGGAGCCAGGGAATGGCTTCCCACTGGGAAAGGGGAGCTTGGGCTGGGATCTTGGGAAGGAATTGCTGGCTGGGAGGGTGGGGAGGGGCTGGGCTGGAATTGCCAGAGCAGCTGTGGCTGCCCCTGGATCCCTGGGAATGTCCAAGGCCAGGCTGGACATTGGGGCTTGGATCCACCTGGGATCGTGGAAGGTTTTTAGTGGAAGGGATGGGAACAAGATGAGATTTAAGGTTCCTTCCAAACCATTCCATGGTTTTATGCTTCCAGCTTTTCGAAGCCTCCCAGGAAATCTCCAAGGAGCTCAAATCCCTTCTTTATCACAACAACAATTTTAAGTGGCAGTGACCAGGCCGTGATTACGCTGAATTTTGGGTCACCCAACATCCAAGTGAGGCAGAAAAAGCCCCTTTCCAACACTGACCGAGGTCAGGGGACACAGGAAGGAGCCCAAACTTTTCCTAAATGGATTCTGGAGGCTGCAAAGCTGCGGCTTATCCTGAAATCTCCCTCCAGTTGGTTTTGCTTCAGCTGCACATTTGGTGTTTGGTGGTGTCTGGTCCCGAAGCTGCCTTTGAAGTGGGGCTTAGACAAGAAGCCCTGAGTCACCTCCCGAGGGACCTCCGGGGCGAGTGGCATCTGCCAGGCTTAATCCCGACCTCAGGAACAATGGGTGACTCACAAAGCTGAACTTTACCTCACTCCCAGATTATCCCCGGCCACCTCCTTGGAGATCCCAAACATCAGGGAGTTCCTGCCCCGGGATGATTCAGAGCGAAGATTAAGGCGGGAGAAAGCCCCAAGCCAAGCGGAATTATTGGCAAAGCTGAGTTCAGCAGGAAATGTTTGCCTCGGCCCTGGCTCCAGGATCCCATTATCCCCCACCATTATCCAGCCCTTGGAAGTTTTTCATCAGCGTGGAAGGGCAGGGAGGACAAACAGGGCGGTGATTGGAGCTCACATGAGATAAGAGGTGCTGGAGCCTTCTCCGTGAATCGCACAGGGAAGCTGAGCCCTGGTGACCTCTAAGCCAAGCTCTGCTGATCTGAGCCTAAGAACCAGCTCCATCCTGGACCCTCCTGATTCAGCAGCAGGAATTCCACAAAGAACTCCTTGTTTTAATCAATATTTTCCAGAGAAACACTGAAAAAAAAAAAAAAAAAGAAGGAGTTCCAGGACTATTTCAATCTTCTTTGACAAGGAATAAGAGGGAGCAGAGCCCAAAACTTCTGAAAATCCAAATTTCAGGTGTTTTCCTTCGTGTTTTCAACCTTACAGCAGAAATTCCAACTTTCCCCAAATGAAATTAAAAATAATTTACTCGACTTTTTTATCCTTCAGGTGGACAAAAAACCCCTCACACAGCACAAAAATCTCCATCCTCACCTTCATCAGCTGCTGCCATCGCCCCATCCCTGACTCAGCTCCCCTGGATTAAAAAAAACCCCACACATCTGCAAATAAATTTATTCTTTCTTAATAAATCCTTTTAAAAAACAAGGCTGCCCATCCCCCACATTAATGAATTGCACCTGAGGTCTGCCTTAATTAGCTGCTGCTAATGAGAGAGTCTCACCTGTGCTGGGTTGGAGCTTTACCTGCCAGGAAGGGACACCTGGAAGCCAAAAGCTCAGCAAAATCCAGCTCGGACCTGCTCGTCCTGTTCCACATCTCCTGATCCGGAGGGATTTGCTTTGTGCAATTCGGTTTGTGAGGAGGAGAAGTTGTTATTCCCTCGATAATTCCTTGGGATAACAGGGCTGGAAAATCGTCACCAGGCAGTGGCAGCAGATGTGGTTTGGTGACAGTGGCCAGGGAGGAAAAAACATCCCCTTCTTTTTAAGGAATCACCCCTTGGTCACTCCCTTCTTTCTCTGCATCCAGGCTCCTTAAAATTCCAGGTTTCCCAGTAAAACAGCTGAGCTGGCTACACTCGACCTAATCCAAGGATCTGGAAGTGCCTCGAGTTGCTCCAGCCAGGTGGATTTTATGGTCCCAGTGAGGTCATTCCCAGATCCCTGCACTGCAAAGGTGATTCCTGCTGCCTCTTCCTTTTCTTATCAATCAAAAAAGAACCAACAAAATCAGCAGAAATCATCAATATAATCAATAATGCAACTGGAACCTTCTCCACAAAAAAAATCCCGGGAGGTCCCTGAGTAGCAGGATCCCAAAGGCTTGGAAATTTATGGAGATCAAGGAATTATTCAGGTTGGAAAAGCCCTCTGAGGTCACCGAGTCCAGGATGTGACCGGAACTCCACCTTGGCACCAGCCCAGAGCACTGAGTGCCACATCCAGGAATTCCTTGGACATGGATGGATCCATCCATCACCTTTGGATCTCGACTCCAGCCTAGATCCTTCTTTTTGCCTTACTGATCCCTGCTCCCAGCACTCCAGGTGTCATCCAATATCCCTAAGGATCCCTGTTCTCCCAGGAACGAGTGACAGGATGAGAGGAAATGGTCCCAAGTTGTGCCAGGGGAGGTTTAGGTTGGATATTGGGATTTTTTATATTTTTTTTTTTCCCACAGAAAGTGTTTTCCAGCATTGGAACAATCCCAGGAAAGTGATGGACTCACCATGTCTGGAAGTGTTCAAAAAATGTGGGAATGTGGCACTTGGGGACATGGATTAGTGGTGACCATGGTGGTGGTTGATGGTTGGACTTGATGATCTCAGAGGACTTTTCCAACCTTAATAATTCCATGATTCTGTATTTGGAGTAAATAGACACAGACAGAGATCATCACTGTCCTGAAGCGCATGGAATCACGGAATCATGGAATGGTTTGGGTCGGGAGGGATCTTAAATCCCATCCCATCCCACCCCATCCATGGGCAGGGAACACCTCCCACCATCCCAGGTGGCCAGCCCGACTTATCATGGAATCATGGAATGGTTTGGGTGGAAAGGGACCTCAAAGATGATCTAATTCTGACCCCAACACTTCCCACCATCCCAGGCGGATCCAAGCCCCAATGTCCAGCCTGGCCTTGGGCACTGCCAGGGATCCAGGGGCAGCCACAGCTGCTCTGGGAATTCCATCCCAGCCCCTCCCCACCCTCCCAGCCAGCAATTCCTTCCCAAGATCCCACCAAAACCTCCTCTTTTTCAGTTTGCAGCCATTCCCTGTTTTCCCACCACACGGATCACACCCCACACAACCATTCCAGCCTGAGACTCCCATCCAGAGCCTTCAATCCACGACCCTGCTTGAGTGTCACCCAAATGACCAGGAGCAGGGATGGGAAAACCTTGGGAATCACTGACCCTCGGCTCCAGGTGAGTTCATCCTCACTCAGGAGGCTCCAACCAGCTCACACAGCCCCCCTATGGATCCATGGAATGCAGCGTTTTCCTGCTCTGGATTTCTGCAGCGAATCCGTGCCAAAATCCAGCTTTTTTCCCTGCCTGTGATCCCGCAGCCTCACCTCCAGCTCAGCCCACACGGAACCACAGCAGAACAACCCGGGGCCAACCCCCTGTCCCCTCCTCCCTTCCCGGGAGCTCTGGATTCTATTCCCAGCTTCTTCCCTGGGGAGCAAAGAGCCGTGGCCATCGGATTTGTTTTAGGGTTTGCTGGAATTTCCTGGGGTTGGACCGAGGTTAACCACAGCCAGCTCTTTGTGGCCGTGTCCTCAGCGTTCCCTATTGTTCCCTGCTAAGGTGGCTGGGCCTGGTTTTCTTGGAAGGCCGGGATGTTGTTTGGCATTCCTGGCTTGGCGCTCCATGGTGAGGGAGAGGAGGAAGGAGAAGGAGCAGCTCTTCCTTTTTCAGGCCTGTGGCTTTGAGAGAGGGCCCAGTGTCACCGAGAGGTCACCCTGAGCTCGCTGAGATGGGATTTGGGACAGCAGGAGGCTGGAACCAGCTCCCGGCTTCCATAGGGATTCCCTGGAGAGGCTCGGCGAAAAATGTCCGGAATCTCCCACTTCTGCCTCCTTCCAGCGGGGTGTTCCGAAGGGCTTTTCTCCCGAGAAAAGGAGGAGAGGGGCCATTCCATAAAAAGCTTTTCCCTGCTGGGACAGGCTCAGCCACATTCGTGCTGTGTCCTGACCTTTTGCTACTGGAAAGCGGAATTTCCTCGGCTCTGCCAAGAGTCCATCCCTGTCCTGGCTGCCGGCGGTGCTCCCTGGTGGGAGGACACGCTCCGTCCCCAGCCACAGGGACACAAATCCTTCCCAACTCGGCTCTGTCAGCGCCTGAGAGTGGAAACTGAGCTCATCCTCGTGGATGCACCCCGGAGCCAAGGGCTGGACTCTGATTCATGCCTGGAGGGAAGGGAAGGCGCCGAGCACGGCTCCGTTGGCTCCACCGGGTTATTCCAAGGAGTCAACAATGGGAACTGTGTGATCCAATGCACAGGGCACCGGACAAGGAATGAGGGAATCTGGCTGCTAAATTAAATCAGGGAACCATGGAATGGTTTGTTGGGAAGGGACCTTAAATCCCATCCCGTTCCACCCCCTGGATACCATCCCAGGTTGCTCCAAGCCCCGTCCGACCTGGCTTTGGACACCTCTCACACCCTGCCCTGTGATCCACCATCTCACAGAGCTTTTATTCCTCCTTTCCCACCCTTTTCCCAGGAATGCCTGCCCCAAGTGGAAACCTTGGATGGAGGTTTATCCATGGCTTATGGACTGGAGAGGAGAAGACCCCGAAGAAACGAGGTCACCTCAGCCTGAGGCTGCTGCCCGACATGGTTTGGAGGAGGTGACACACACACGACCTCCTTGTGCCCTTCCCAACTCTTTGATGGATCCCTTCCAACTGGACATGTCCAATAATTCCATGAATTAATTACCAAATTAATTGTGAGAGCCCAAAATTGTCAATTTTTGGGTTTTTTACCCAGATGAAACCAGACATTCCACAGGGGCTGTCAGCAGAGCCCTTGAATAGCAAGAGGTGTCTGAGTGACTCATATTTGATTTTCCAGCGCTGGAATTCCATTGGAATGGCAGAGTTTCACTGGAAACAGGGCTGGAAAAGAATTTCATGGAATCGTAGAAAAGTTTGGAAAAGAATTTAAAGCTCATCCAGTGCCACCCCTACCACGGGCAGGAACACCTTCCACTGTCCCAGGCTGCTCCAGCCTGGCCTTGGACACTTCCAGGGATCCAGGGGCAGCCACAGCTGCTCTGGGAATTCCATCCCAGCCCCTTCCCACCCTCTGAGTAAAGCTCTCCCTGACATCTGACTAACCTGATTTTAATGATTTTGATTGGGTCTGACTTTCATTTTAATTGTCTCCACCTTCCCTCCTCTTCCCCAAAATCCACCATCACAAGATTCCCCGAAGATCTCAGCACGGTCCTGGCTGATGGGACAAGGGGCTGGAATTCCTCAGAGCCCTCTACAGCAGCAGGAACCAGGTGCCTTCACCTGTTGGGAACAAGTTTTTATGGAATATTGGGATGCCAGGCCCAGGAATTTTTGGCCTGGGATGGCTCTGTTGTCGGCAGGATCCACAGGAAAGGAGGGAGTGTCACAATCCTGGGGGCCTGGCCAGGAAAAGATGGGACATTTGCACAAACCAGTGGAAAAAGGGGCACTTCAAAAAGCCAAAATCCCCCCAGGAAATGCCCAGAGACCCCAAAACCAGCCAGGGGTGAAGGTTGTCTCTCTGAGGGGACACCACCAACCAGACCTCACCTGAAAAAGCCTCTTCCTAACACCAGATCTGATTTGATTTTAATGATTTTAATTGGATCTGACTTTCATTTCAGTGGTACCCACCTTCCCTCCCCTTCCCCAAAATCCACCACGGCAAGATTTCCACCTTCCCGGCTGATGGGACAAGGGCCCTCTGCAGCAACAGGACTCAGTTGAAACTCAGGTACCTTCGCCTGTTGAACACAAGTTTTTATGGAATATTGGGATGCCGGGCTGGGGAATTTTTGGCCTGGGATGGCTCCGTTGTCAGCAGGATCCACAGGACTGGAAAAGATGGAGTATCACAATCCTGAGACCTGGCCAGTGGGAAAAGGGACACGTCAAAAAGCCAAAATCCCCCCAGGAAAAACCCAGAGACCCCAAAACCAGCCAGGGGTGAAGGTTGTCTCTCTGAGGGGACACCACCAGATCTGATTTGATTTTAATGATTTTAAATGGATCCAACTTTCATTTCAGTGGTACCCACCTTCCTATCCTTTCCCCAAAATCCATCATGGCGAGGTTTCCACCTTCCCGGCTGATGGGACAAGGGCCCTCTGCAGCAACAGGACTCAGTTGAAACTCAGGTACCTTCACCTGTTGGGAACAAGTTTTTATGGAATATTGGGATGCCGGGCCGGGGAATTTTTGGCCTGGGATGGCTCCGTTGTCAGCAGGATCCACAGGACTGGAAAAGATGGAGTATCACAATCCTGAGGCCTGGCCAGTGGGAAAAGGGACACGTCAAAAAGCCAAAATTCCCCCAGGAAACACCCAGAGACCCCAAAACCAGCCAGGAGTGAAGGTTCTCCCTCTTGGAGGACACCACCAACCCAACCCCACCTAAAAACCTTTTCCCTTTCTCCTCCCAGGCCCAGGCCCTGCTGCGTCCCACTCCTGGGAAGATGCAGGGAAGATTTCTGTGGCTTAGTCAGGCCACGATCCTGGATAAAAATGGCTCTGGAAGCAAAGGGAATGAGTCACCCGTCCCAAAATCCGGGAGTCGTCAGGGCCTGGCCCCGTAACGAGCTGTTGACACCGCTGGGAAATGACTGTGAGCAAGAGCAGCCTCTTGTCTCTGCCTCGAGCACCCTTGACCTTGCTTTGGGATGTCACAAGTGGGACACATGAATCCAATTATTTTCCCCTAAAAAAATCGCCCTTCAAAGGCCTCATTCTGCTGTCAGCCCTCAGCCTCGGCCCAGCTTCCAAAAAAAAAAAAAACAGGGATAAACCCCGTGAAACGTCCTCCAGCAGCAGCAGCAGGGCAGCTCGTTATCCCTGTGGTTAATTATTAACTCCTGGGATGCTCCGGGAGCAGCCAGGGAAGGTGGGACACGGATGGAGGGGATCCCATGTGTGAGGGGATGTTGGGCTCAGCATCATCTCGTGGGTGGGGCGGAGCTGCTCCAAGGATTTTTGGGGGGGTGGAACACCCCATGGATTCCTCCTGTGGGAAGAGGAAGGGAATCAAGAAGGGGGAAGGAGGAATGGGAAAAGCACCGAGTTCCAGTGCTGCAGGGAGGATGAGGAAGGGAATCAAGAAGGGGGAAGGAGGAATGGGAAAAGCACCGAGTTCCAGTGCTGCAGAGAGGATGAGGAAGGGAATAAAGAAGGGGGAAGGAGGAATGGGAAAGATACTGAATTCCAGTGCTGCAGGGAGGATGAGGAAGGGAATAAAGGGGGAAGGAGGAATGGGAAAAGCATCAAATTCCAGTGCTGCAGGGAGGATGAGGAAGGGAATCAAGAAGGGGGAAGGAGGAATGGGAAAAGCACCGAGTTCCAGCGCTGCAGGGAGGATGAGGAAGGAATCAGAGGAGGCACCTCCTGTTCAAAGCTGCCACAATTTCACAGAAAAACTGGGGAAAAAAAGGACTTCCCTGTTCTGTTGGCTTCCCCTACAAAGCCTTTCCCCTGCCTACTCCCAGAACATTCCCAGCTGTCCCAGTCTGCTCCAGTTCTGCCCTCTGGAGCAGTTTTGGGCTCTCCAAGTGCTGCCTCCAGCCAGGGCTGGAAACCATCCTTGCTTTTGGGCAGGGAAGCGGGGCTGGAGCACCCTGGGCCAGGCTGGGAAGGAACCTGGCTGAACATCAGGAATTTGGGCCAAGGAGGTGAAGGCAGGGCTCGACTTGAGCTCCAGACAAGTCGAGTGTCCAAAACTTCCCGGGCAGCTCAGCTCCAGGGCTGGGAATTTGTTGGGAAGAGCAGCTCAGCCCCCTGAAGGTGCAGCTCCATCAGGAAGGAGGAAAAGTCCAGGCAAGGAGTTTCCAGTTCTCCCAGTCTCGGTGTGGTGAGGTCTGGATGTTCCATTCCTGCTTCTCCCTCTCTCCAAAGCTTTGCTTTCCATGGCACATGTGCCGGGAGGATAAATTTAGCCCTGAGCTGTCCAGGAACATCCAGAGCTTTGCTGGGATTTGCCACTGGGACATTCATACATCACCTGAGCACTTTCCAGTTCCAGCAGCTCATTCCCAGTTTCAAACTCCTCATTTCCCGGTTCTAACAGCTCGTTCCCAGTTCCAAAGTCCCCATTTTCTGGTGCCAACAGCTCATTCCCAATTCCAAACTCCTCATTTCCCAGTTCCAAGTCTCATTCCCAGTTCCAAACTCATTTTCCGGTTCCAACATCTCATGCCCAGGTCCAAACTCCCCATTTTCCAGTTCCAACAGCTCAAACCCATTCCAAACCCCTCATTTTCCAATTACAGCAGCTCATTCCCAGTTCCAAACTCCTCATTTCCCAGTTCCAAGTCCCATTCCCAGTTCCAAACCCCTCATTTTCCAGTTCCAGCAGCTCATTCCCAGTTTCAAACTCCTCATTTCCCAGTTCCAAACCCCCCATTTTCCAGTTACAGCGGCTCATTCCCAGTTCCCAACTCCTCATTTTCCAGTTGCAACATCTCAAACCCATTCCCAACTCCCCATTTTCTGGTTCCAACATCTCAAACCCATTCCAAATCCCCCATTTTCCAGTTCCAGCACTTCATTCCCAGTTCCAAACTCTTAATTTCCCAGTTCTAAGTCTCACTCCCAGTTCCAAACTCATTTTCCGGTTCCAACATCTCATTCCCAGTTCCAAACTCCCCATTTTCCAGTTCCAACAGCTCAAACCCATTCCCAACTCCTCATTTTCCAGGGACCATATTCAGGCACCACTTGCATCCAAAAAAAAGGGGGGGGAAAGGAAAAAAAAAGAAAAAATTATGGAAAAGGAGCAAAAAAATAAAAAGGGCAAAAAGGGGGTGGGGACAGGAAAATAAAAAGCTCTGGAGTGTGAACTGACAGTGACCTGTCAGAAAAATGTTGCATCCAAACTTTCCCATCGAGCCCTGGAAATTTGTTCCTTTTTAAAGAAAGAAGGGGTTTTTCCAGTTCAAAGGAGAAGCTGGAGCAGGGAAGAATTCCGTGGCTGCTCCTGTGGTGGATTTTTTTTTTCCATTTGCTTCCTCCCCTTCCTCGCTCCTTTCCTTTCCAACCCCGATTCGCCCTGAATCTCCCAATTCCTGTCCAGTGAAAAAAAACCCCAAAAAACCCTAAAAAAAAAAAGGAGAAAAGTCACGGAGGAGGGAGGGAAATCTCCAATTTGTGGGAACTGCTGGTGTTGAAGTGGGAATGCAGGGAGGGGTTTGGATTTTCCCAGGCTTGGAGCTCGGAATTCTATTTTTACAGAGCACGGGAGAAAGGGGGGGAGGAGAGGGATTAAAGCAGTGTAAAAGCAGGAAATAAATGGAAATGTCACATAATTCAGGAGCTGTTATTATTATTTATTATTTGAATCCTATTTATTCCTTGGGGGATCCACAGTAGCTGGGACACCGGGATCAAAAACTGGGAAAAAAAAAAAAACCCTCAGAAGGAATTCTGGGACACTGAAGGGGTTTTCTGGTGTGTTTTGCCTCGGTGAGCTGGAAATTGTAGTGGAGGGATAAAGAATGGATAAAATCATCCTGGAATTCTGCAGGGAATATCCTGGACACTGCTCACCTGAGCTGGACCTTCATGGAATCATAGACTGGAATCAGCAAAGCTGGAAAAGGTCTCCAAGAAGATCAAACCCAACCTTTGATCCCACACCACCTTAATCAATTAAACCACAGCAATGAGGAGTCCTTATTAAAGGAATCTGGACTCCTGGAAATTTCCTGGAGTGCCCAGAAAAATCCCTGGATTTGCCATAAATGCCCAAAGGAATAGGGATGTTCATGGGAACGCTGCAAATTCTCCCCAAATAAAAACCTCTCTGTGGAGGATTTGGACTTCAGGAGACCCTTGAAGTGCACCACGTTCTCATGGAGAGCCCAAAGACAAATCCGTGGCTCCAACCTTCCTCTGGAAAAACAGGAGGGGCAGGGAGAGGGCCAGGATCCCTCTACAAATCCATGATCAGGGTTGATCCCAAATTCCAGCTAAATCCTCACCTTGTCTGCAGGCCCAGCCAGAAGCAGATGCTGAAGGAAGACCTAAAACCTGTAAAATCACGGAATTTTCTCAGTCTCCAGCCCTTTGCTCACATGGCCACACCAAACCACGTCCCTGGACCTTATCCGGGTCCGTTTTGTAATTCCTGACCCACACTCCTCATGCCAGAAGGAATTTCCTGAATCCCACAGCTCCTCTTCCTCAGAAATTCACTTATGGCCCCTTTATCCCAAATCAAAGACCCCGGAGTGACTCTGGACACTGCAAAAAGATCCTGGAAAGGCCAAAAAAGTGACAGGGAAACACAGCAGGAAGGGGAGTTATCTGGGATACAGTTTTCCCTTAGTTTCCGGGTAAAAATGGAAAGAAAACTTCCGATTTTTGGTTGTCATCTGGATGAGAAGTTCAGCGTTGGATTCTTTCTTTATCCTCATCTCTATGACGTGGGAATTGTCCTCCTCCAATCCCAAGACAGGGGCAGGCTCAGGTAAACACCTCACCCTGACATTCATGGAATCATGGAATGGTTTGGGTGGGGAAGGACTGGAAAATCCCATCTCATTCCACCCCATCCATGTTCAGGGACAGCTCCCACTGTCCCAGGCTGCTCCAAGCCCCAGTGTCCAACCTGGCCTTGGACATTCCCAGGGATCCAGGGGCAGCCACAGCTGCTCTGGCAATTCCAGCCCAGCCCCTCCCCACCCTCACATTGAACAATTCCTTCCCAAGATCCCATCTAAATCCACCATCTTTGAGCTTGGAGCCATTCCCACTTATCCTATCACTCCGTGCCCACGGATGTGTCTGTGCCAGGAAGAAGCGAACTTTCCTTGGAAGAGCTGAAGAAAAATCCCACTTTTTCACTCCTCGCTCCTGCCAGATTATCCAGGAGTCCCACGGGAGCTCAAATCCATCTGCTCCACTCCAGTGGGTGGGAGAGGAACAACACAGGCTTGGATCCAGCCCATGGAATGGGGTCTCCATCTGGGAGAGCTCCCAGGATTTTTGCTCTTGGCAGCACCAGCTCCCACAGGGAGCCGATGTTATCCCACTTCCTTCTGCCTCCCAGCTGTATCCTCGGAGGAGAGGGGAATTCGGGATGTGCTGGAGTAAATATTCCTCCCGGGAGCTGGAACGGGGCTGTGCTCGGGATTTGGGGGCTGGATTTGATGTTGGGAACACAGAGATGGTGCCGTTATTTTTGGGAAGTGTTTGCCCAGATCCAAGGTCTTTCCTGCTCCTTATCCCTGCAAAGCCGGGAATGCAGCAGGAGTTGGGAAGGACCACAGGGCTATCCCAGAATTTGGGAACTACCCTCAGTGGATAAAACTGGGCGAAAAAGAAGGAATGTGGGGACATTCCAAGTGCTACCATTTTGTCTTCCCAGGTTGTCATCCCTGGGATGGAGTCTGGTTTCTCCAGGGATGAGGAAACACCTGCCTGGGATGCAAAGTGGGGAATGAATTCCTTGTTTTCTTTTTTTTTTCCACTTGGATTTTCCTTTCCCTATTAATCTTTATATCGACCCACGAGTTTTCCAATTTTTCCCTCCTGATCCTCTCCCCATTCCAACATGGATGAATTCCCAGTGGAGGTTAAAGCACTCCACAGGTGTTTCCCACTGGCACGGAGCTCATTTTCATCCCAGCTTTCCTTCTTTCATCCTGCTCCCTCAGCATTTCCCAAATTCCCACTGTCTGGACCCGGGAGCCAATTCCTTGGAGGCAGGAGGAGATGGGAATAAAGATGGGATGTGCACAAAGGAGAAATTCCTTGCTGAGTCAGGGCCTGGGCAGCAAAATTAAACAGGAATAAAAAAGACAGATTTTTTTTTTTTTTAGGAAATTGTTTGTCTCCCTATTTTTAGGAGAGGCCATTGTTTCCCTATTTTTAAACCAGGCTGGAGGAGCAAAATGAGAGGTTTTGTTCTAAATCCAAAGAGGAATTTTCAAATGGGTTGAGCTACAAAAAAAAGCTGCAGTTTTGGGACAAAGCTCTTCCAGCCACGGGAGCTTTGCCATGATTTAAAGCCATTCCTCACCCGGAATTTGCGTGAAGGAAGCTCAGGATTGCTCCAGAAACAGGGAATTTTTATTCATCTGCTCAAGGCTTCAAGCCCCTGTCCCCTCAGAGCGGTGTGGGGGGATCACGGAATATCCTGATGGGAAGGGATCCATGAAGATCATGGATCCGAATTTTTCCCTTCCACAGGCACTCCAACAATCCCACCCTGCGCATCCCTGGGAGCATTGTCCAAGTGCTCCTGGAGCTCTGGCAGCCTTGGGAATGTTCCCATTCCATGGGGAGCATAAAGAGTTTGGAAAACTCAGGAAAGGAGCAATTGAGGCTCTCCAGAGCCATCATCGCCCTCAGCGGAAGGGAAGGGAAGGGAAGGGAAGGGAAGGGAAGGGAAGGGAAGGAAGGGAAGAAGGGAAGGAAGGAAGAAGGAAAGGGAAGGGAAAGGAAGGGAAGGGAAGGGAAGGGAAGGAAAGGAAAGGGAAGGAAAGGGAAGGGAAGGGAAGGGAAGGGAAGGAAGGGAAGGGAAGGAAGGAAGGGAAGGGAAAGGGAAGGGAAGGGAGGAAGGGAAGGGAAGGGAAGGGAAGGGAAGGGAAGGGAAGGGAAGGGAAGGGAAGGGAAGGGAAGGGAAGGGAAGGGAAGGGAAGGGAAGGGAAGGGAAGGGAAGGGAAGGGAAGGGAAGGGAAGGGAAGGGAATGGAAGGGAAGGGAAGGGAAGGGAAGGGAAGGGAAGGGAAGGGAAGGGAAGGGAAGGGAAGGGAAGGGAAGGGAAGGGCTTAACGCTTATCCAGTCCCCCACCGTGCCATTGGGGACACCTCGCACGATCCCAGGTGGCTCCAAGCCCCTCCCAACCCGGCCTTGGACACTTCCAGAGCTGGGAATCCACAACTTCTCTTCCTAACTTTGTTCTTCCTACTTTTTAAGGAAATCTTGGAGAAGGTTTTCCCTGCCCTGGATTAACAAACACTTAAAAATAGCCAAAGCAAACGAGGTGAGCACCGGCCTTGGCTCGGGACAGATGGCACAGAAAAAAATTTCCTTTGTTTTTAGGCAGCAAAAGGATCCGGAGGGAAATGGAAAAGGGAGTCTGGGATTTTTCTCTGTCAGGACAGGGCCAAGCTGTGCCACTTGATTGGGAATTTTTGGGTTCTTTTATCCCTGCTTTTCCTGGGGCCAACCCTTCCTCTTCCTCTCCCAGTATCTCTCCATGACATGAACAAAAATAACCCAGCAGGACATCACTCCTTGGCTGTTCCCAGTGCCTGCATTCCATGGAATATTTGGATGACATGAGCCAGGTCTCACGGGGAACACCAAACCCCAGTTTTCCACACCCTAAAAAAAGAGGGATTTTCCCATAAATAGCTTTTTTTTTTCTAAGCTCCTCCTCAAGCTGAGGTTCCAGGGGATTTGACGTGCTCCCAGTCACCTCGGCAGCGCTGGAATTCTCAGAGAGAAGTCCAAGTGGGACAGAATGAAGTAGCTGGGAGGATGGACTTATGAGGAAAAAAGCTGGAGGAGCTAAATATGGATAGTTTGGCTGGAAAACAGGGAAGGAGGACAACTGTCTGTGGATGGACAGAAATAGGAACAGAGAGGGAGGAATTGTTTGGGTCAGACCGACAGGGGAATAACCAGGAATCACAAGATGGGATTAAGAAATGGAAAATGAGCGCTGGCCATCAGGGGAAACATTCCTAGCAGTGAGACCCAACCCTTTGGATTGGGGAACATCCGCCCTCCCCTGGGGCTGGGGTGGGAATCCTGCTCTTGGAGGCGTTTAAAAATGGCCTGGAGGGCTCTTGGGAATGATCCTTGGGGTGGGGATGGATTGGATCTGGGCAGGGTGTTCCCTGCAGGAAGCACAACGTGATGCCGAGCTCGCCCGGACCATGGGAAGGGGCTCAGGGAGCACAGGCTGCCCAAATCTGGGAAAATCCAGGCATGGACTCGTGGAATCACAGAATGGGTTGGGTTGGAAGGAAATTTAAGGATCACCTCATTCCATGAGGGACACCTCCCACTCTCCCAGGTTGCTCCAAGCCCCATCCAACCTGCCTTGGATGTTTCCAGGGATGGTGAATCCACAACTTCTCTGGGATATTCCATGCTGGGACCAGCTCCACCATGAGGGTGTGGAAAAGGAGTTGCTCCCCTTCTTCCTTCTCTCCAAGGCACCTGGGAATGAGGGAATGTTCAGATAGAAAGCTGGGAATTTGGGGAAACAGTGATAGGAATTTTCACCACCAGGATTTTTCTTTGCCCGGTTTGGACACCTCCTGCTCATCTCTTTGGGGTTTTCCATCCACAACTTCCATCCCACATTCCCATCCAGGAGGGCACAACAGCAGGATCAAAACCCAACCAAATCCAGAAAAAAAAAATAATGAAAAGAGGGATTTTTTCCAGGTTTTCCAGTCTATTTTTCTCCCCCCTGGGACCACTTCCTCACCAGGACCAACCTTCTCCTCCTGTCCCACACAAATGTCCCGCTCCTGGATTTGGATCCCAACATTTTGCCTGCAGGGGCTCCAGGAGCAGGTTCTCCTCCTCTCTTCCCCCGTCCCCTTTTGCACACTCCCAAGCCTCCCAGCAAATCCCTCTGCACTCATCTCCTTTCCAGACTAAACAATCCCAACTCTTTCCGTCCTTCCGTGGAGGTCGTGTTTGCCGGACCTCTGATGGTTCCTGCTGCTCTCCCCTGGACCTGTTCCAGCTGGCCTTGGTGTCCCTCGGAATGCCTTGTCCCGGACACTTGGGCTCCAGCTGAAGCCTTTTGGGACTCCTCAGCTCGGAGATCTCAGCTCAGGCCCATCAGAGAGGGAGATTAAAATTCCTAAGTCTGGATCTGGTTCCGAATCCGCGTTTCCTCCGTGCTGGGGATGGCTCTGCTGTTCCCACCAGGGACTGTGGGGAATGCAAATATCCCCAATGCTCCAAGGTTTGAGAGCCAGCCCTGGACACATGAAAAAAGACGGAATAGAAACTCTTCCCAGAGGTCCTCAAAGCACAGCACACCGGGGGACTTCCCAGCTCCATGGGCAGCATTTGAAGGGAATTCTCCATGGGATGAAGGGAATTCTGCTGTATCCAAATATCTCCCTTTTTACCTTGGCAGGTAGGGATAGGACAAAGGAAAATGAGTTTAAACTAAAAGAGGAGAGATTTAGATAGGATTTGGGAAGAAATTCCTCCCTGTGAAGGTGGGGAGGGGCTGGGATGGAATTCCCAGAGAAGCTGCAGCTGCCCTTGGATCCCTGGAAGTGTCCAAGGCCAGGTTGGACATTGGGGCTTGGATCCACCTGGGATTGTGGGAAGTGTCCCTGAACATGGCAGGGGATTGGAACTGGATGGGCTTTAAAGTCCCTTCCCATCCAAACCATTCCAGGATTCTGGAGCCCCTGTGCTCTGGAGCCAGGCTGGGAGAGCTGGGAATGTTCCCCTGGAGAAGGGAAGGCTCCAGGGAGAGCTGCGAGCCCCTGGCAGGGCCCAAAGGGGCTCCAGGAGAGCTGGAGAGGGGCTGGGGACAAGGGCTGGAGGGACAGGAGCCAGGGAATGGCTTCCCACTGGGAAAGGGGAGCTTGGGCTGGGATCTTGGGAAGGAATTGCTGGCTGGGAGGGTGGGGAGGGGCTGGGCTGGAATTGCCAGAGCAGCTGTGGCTGCCCCTGGATCCCTGGGAATGTCCAAGGCCAGGTTGGACACTGGGGCTTGGAGCAGTCTGGGATAGTGGGAGCTGTCCCTGCCCATGGATGGGGTGGGTCTGGATGGTCCCTTCCATCCCAAACCATTCCATGATTTTCTGGTGTTCCCAAATGCCTCGTTTTGCTGCCAGGCTCTGCAGCTGCAGCTCCATCTGCAAGCTGGGAAAAGAAGTCCAAAATCCAATCAATCCAACCCCAAAGATGTTCCCGCTTCCCTTCAAGCACCAGATTTGTCCTTCCTCAAAGAAAAACCGATTCCCAAAAAAACCCCATGTATTAACGGAACCAAACTGACATTAATTAATGATTAACCACTAATTAATGATTAACCATGCTAGAGCCCCCTCCAGGACTCCATGAAATGCAAGAGGGAACAAAGAGTTCCAAGGATGAGCCAGGAGATTCCTGTAAAATCCTTTCAGCTCCACTCATTCCAAATGTTTCATGGGAGAAGAATTCCAGGCAGTCACGTTTTTCACCCTGTCAGAGCATCCCTACTTAATCATAAAAGCAAATAATTAATTGGCTCCAAACCCCAATTCAATTTGTTTTTTCCTTTTGTCTCCCCATTACAAATTAGCGGGTCCCAAAACTCAATTATTTGGTTTATTTGCAATTAAGAGCTGCTAAATCCTTGGCTGTTTCAGCAGTTCATAATTCCAGCTCTATATCCCTGTAATTTCTGTGCTATTTTGGTCTTCCTGATTTTATTCCCTGCTTTTTATTCCCTTGCTTTTCTCCCTGAAATGGAGGAATGCAGGGACAAGCAGGAATAAAAAGTAATTTTAGGGTAACTCCAAGCCTTCCACGCCTCATTCCTGATGGGAGGATCCCAAAGGTGACATTTAGACCTGGCTGGAGTCATCTCCACGTGACACTGCACGGATAATCCCTGGGGGAATCACCCTCTCCACCTCCTCTCTTTCCCTCTTATCCGTTCAACTTCTGACTCCTGCTTCCTTTTCCACGGATTCACCGGAGAAATCCATCCCTTCCTTATCCCAGCTGGAGTTTGCAGAGAGCTACAAGGCAGATGAGTTGTTAATGAGCTGCTCGTTATCCAAGCACGGAGTAAATCTCCCATTCCCACACACCTGGAATGAGACTTTGATCCCGGAGATCCCATTTTTAGGAACCTGCAGCAGGTCAGCATTTCCCTGGCCCAGCTCTGGATCCAGTGCTGGGGCAATTCCCAGGAGTGTTCCCATTGGCTCTGCCCATCCAGCCCAGCTGCCAAGGCAGGATCGGGAATCCCCTTGGCATTCCCATCCTCACTCCATAGACAACTTCCCCTGCAATTCCTCTCGCTCCCGAGGGATTTCCTGAGGGAACATCACTTCCATTTCCAGCTGGGATGAGGCACAGAACTCATGGATCAAAGCTGGAAAACCAGGAGCAGTCTAGCTAGTCCCATTTACTTAGGCTGAGCCTAACCACCTTTCTGGATAAAGGGAAAGGGCTGGGAGGGGATTTTGGAATCGTCTCTTGAGGATTCATCCTGAAACTCCACAGACTGTGACTCACGAGACTCCTGAAGGGGAACAATGCCTTTCCCAACCTTTGGAGCAAGCCTTGGGAAGGCCATGCCAACATTTTACCGGGAGAGGTGATTTCACTGGGATAGCGCTGCCTCCAAACGAATCCCTGCTCCTTTTCCGCAGCCGCTGGAGCCAGGCAGGCAATTCCAAGCAATCATCCCACTGGGAGCCAGATGTCTGAGCCAGATTAGGTGATTCAGCTGCTGCAGGGCCTGGGGAAGGAACCTGGGATCAGACACCCAACTGGAATTTGGATAAAATTATCCCAGGTGACACCGCTCCACCTCCCGAATAATTACACCGGCAGCGAGTGTGGGTCCGTGTTTTCCATGGAAAAATGAGGAATTCTGCTCATCAAAGAGGCTTTTCCAGGCAGAACCAAAGCTTCCATGTGGTGCTGGAGCTCACACGGCACAAACCGGAGCTGGAACAGTTTCTGCTGCGGGAATAAACCCCACATCCCATGGGTTGGGATTGGAATTGGGAGCTGTCATTCCAGTGGGAAAGGATATTTGGCAGGATCTGCTGCCTTGCCCAGAGGTTGTCATCAGCTGATGGCAGCTCCCGAGGTCACAGGAGGTGGAAAAGTGAGGAGGAGGAGGGCAGGATTATCCAGGTGCTGAGTGCTCTGGTTCCAATGGAATTTTTAGGGAATAAAATCCAGTGGAACACGCAGAAAAGAAGGAAAATGCACCACACCCAGACAGCGGAAGGACGATGATTTTTGAGGGCTTGAATATTTAAGTGGGGAAGAAGCTCAGCTTGATCTCCCTAAAAAGTCATGGAAAATAGGATAAAAGAAGAAACATTAAAGCACAGAAACCCCTGACAAGGCAGGGACTGAAATACTGGGTACAGATTTTAGAAAAGTTGTCCAAAAGCTGGATAGATCCAAGGAAAATCCAAGAGAAAATAACGTGGTGGAAAACCTCGGAAGCTCAACCTCATGGAAAAGGATTAAGACATTAAAAGTGGGATTTATCTCACCTCCCTTTAGGATTCTGAAGGGCAACCCAGCCCGGGATATTCGGCTTCCCGAAGCGGAGAGGGAATTCCATTCCCAAATCCCAATCTTCGCTCTGTGAGGTGGATTCTCCGAGGGGGATCGGCCCCACATTTTTGACCTTGATTCTCAGAATTTGGGACAGAAAGGAGCAGTTTCGGGGCTCTCTTTCCATATCCAAGTAATTTGGCATAGTTTTCCTGGTTCAAGTCTCTGTTCTCCAGCCAGAGGAGCATCAGGACATCCCACGGGAGCTCCTGGAAGTTTCAGTCACCAACACTTGGAGATAAAGGTTGCAGAGAAGGATGGAGAGAGATTCCTATACATCAAAGCAGGAATTCCATGGTTTTTACTGCATCCTTATGGCACCTTTGGCTCTAACTCATCCAATCTCCCTCCCAGCCATCAGTTTGGGAATATTCTTCCTTCATCCCGAGATTCCTTCTTGCATCATCTCAACCATTCTCCCAAAATATTGCTCACCACGAGGCCAACGGGCAGCAGCTGCCCCAGTATCCCTCTGCAGGCTGGTTCCAGTCCCCAGGAGATGTTTACTGGATCTGGAACAGAGAGGGATTTTCCACAAGGGCTTGGAGCGACAGGACACAGGGAATGGCTTCCCACTGCCAGAGGGAAGGGATGGATGGGATCTTGGGAAGGAATTGCTGGCTGGGAGGGTGAGGATGGGCTGGAATTCCCAGAGAAGCTGTGGCTGCCCCTGGATCCCTGGCAGTGTCCAAGGCCAGGCTGGACAGGGCTTGGATTCACCTGGGACAGTGGAAGGTGGATCCATTCCATGGCAGGGAATACTGAATGGGTTTTAAGGTCCCTTCCAGCCCAAACATTCCATGATTTTATGATTCCATGACAATCACCACCCAATCCAGACCTTTTCCATCACTGGAGGAATAAAGAACTGCTCCTTTCCATCCTGTATCCTACATTATCCTGCATTATCTGCATTGGCCAGGAAAACTCCACTCCAGAACACTCCAAATTCATCCAGATTTAGGCCAGACCCTTGGATAATGAGAAGTTCTGGCCTGGTTTAGCCAGGCCAGGCTTTAAGGCTGTGATCTCCAATAATGGAGACACCTCATGGTCCAGATCCAAACCACTGGATTTTGGAGTATCATGGTTGACCCGTGTGAGAACCCAGGAAAATAAAGATTGTTGGGAATGCCACGCCATGGGAATTCAGAGGGAGCATGTCTGCACATGCAGCTGGAATGAGGAATCCATATGTTCTAGGAGAAATCCCAGAAGGCATCCATGTTTTAGGAGAAACTCTGGAAGGGCTCCGTGTTTTAAGAGAAACTGTGGAAGGCATCCATGTTTTAGGAGAAACTCTGGAAGGGATCCGTGTTTTAAAAAATCCCAGAAGGCATCCATGTTTTAGGAGAAACTCTGGAAGGGATCTGTGTTTTAGGAGAAATTCTGGAGCTGGGAGCATAACTTGGCTTCTCTCCTCGTTTCTGCCAAGCTGGAACAATCCAGGCTGGAGCAGGGAGCGGGGAAAGAGCCGGAGGTGCTCTCCCAACCATGTGGGAGCAATAGGGCAGTGGGAAAAATCCTCTGGCTGCCAAGGAACATCGGGAATTACAGCGTCGAGCGTGTCTTGGTGCACAATTATGGGAAATAAAACTCCACACACGCATTCCAAGATGGAATTAGGGATAGGCCTCCTGCTTCCCATCCGGGCTTCCTTAGGCTGGGATTAAAACCAGATTGGAGTAGCCTGGGAAAAGCCATTCCCATGTCCTGATTCCCTTGTTAAACTGTAGGTGGTTCGTCCTTCCATGTGTTGGATATCACGGGATTTGCTTTTCCACGTCCCTTTTGATGTGTCAGCTCTTCCCGCCCATCTCCAGAGGGTTTCCCAGGGAATTCCGTGGTGTTTCCCTCTCCCTGCCCATCCAGGTTCACCGTGCTGGAGGAGCACAAGGATTCCTCAGGCAAAGTTTGCTCTGCGGACACAGGAAACTCCAGGAAAAGTCCTGCTCCTAAATTATGCCATAAATTATGGGACCACTCAGGCAGAGGAAGGTGAGGCAGCTCCAGCTGGAAAAGCAGGAAAATTTTCCCAGCCCAACGAGGTGTTGGGAATCCACAGCAATTTTGCTCATCTGTATGAGGTAACACCAGGATTTTATCACTTGGAATTTGGGATTATTTTAGGGTTGGAAATGGTTTTTCCCCTCTACTTTTCCCCAAAAAATGTGATTTCTCAAAAAAAAAAAAGAATCCATTTTTGCCCTCATTTTATCACCAAATTCCCAATAAAACCCCAGAGTGCCAAAGGAGAATGGAAGAAAACCAGCACCAGTTTAAAAGTTACAAACCATGGGAATGATGAACACCTCATGGATCGGGATCTAAAGGATCTTTAAGGTCCTTCCCGATCCAAACCATTCTGGGATTCTCCAAAACAAAACCCACCAAAGGGAAGAGTTTTGGGCACTTCTCTGCCAACATTTTTCAGGAAAACCAAACAAAGGGAGGATTTCCATGCACAGACAGAAAGCAATCCTTTTAATCCATGGAAAGCCCTTGTTTCCAACCAGCTCCTACCACGACATTCCCCAGGGATCCCATGGAGCTCTCATCCATCTTCATCCATCCAAGGCACATTCCAGAGCCAATCCTCTCTTGGGTGCATCCTGAGGAGCAAAGGCATCTCCTGCGGGATCCAGTGTTGGGAATTCAGCAGCTTCCAGGTGCCCAGAGCTCCCATTCCCACTCCGGAGGCTGGGAAGAGCAACGGCTCTGCTCCCCACAAAGCTCCTGCTGAAGCAGCACAGGTCAGGAAGTCCCACACACCAAGGAATTATCTAGGATTGACCTGAAATAGACCTAGGCCAAGGATTTGGTCTGGTTTAAGGACATGGACGGAGGTTTGATTTGTTCCCAGATAGTTCCAAACTGCTGGGAATGAATCCAATATTCCAGATGCCTTGGATATGGAACCTGTGACCACCCTGAGGCTTGGCCAGGTCACCCCCAGAGGGGTAAAAGTAGGGCCCGCTCTGCACCCTCCATGTCCTCAAGGAATTCCAAAAGCCATCCATCCTTTCCAACCCCAAGGAATTCCAAAAGCCATCTTCTCAAACTCCAAGGAATTTCAAAATACCCATCCTTTCAAACCCCAACGAATTCCAAAGCCACTCTTTCCAACCCCAATGAAATCCCAAAGCCACCCTTTCCAACCCCAGTGAAATCCCAAAGCCATCCTTTCCAACCCCAGTGAAATCCCAAAGCCATCCTTTCCAACCCCAGTGAAATCCCAAAGCCACTCTTTCCAACCCCAGTGAAATCCCAAAGCCATCCTTTCCAACCCCAGTGAAATCCCAAAGCCATCCTTTCCAACCCCAAGGAATTCCAAAAGCCGTCCTCTCAAACCCCAGCAAAATCCAAAATCCACCCTTTCCAATCCCAGTGAAATCCAAAAGCCATCTTCTCAAACTCCAAGGAATTTCAAAATACCCATCCTTTCAAACCCCAAGGAATTCCAAAAGCCACCCTTTCCAACCCCAACGAAATCCCAAAGCCACCCTTTCCAACCCCAGGGAATTCCAAAAGCCGTCCTTTCTAAACCCAAGGAATTCCAAAAGCCACCCTTTCAAACCCCAACGAAATCCCAAAGCCAGCCTTTCCAACCCCAAGGAATTCCAAAGCCACTCTTTCCAACCCCAGTGAAATCCCAAAGCCACCCTTTCCAACCCCAGTGAAATCCCAAAGCCACCCTTTCCAACCCCAGTGAAATCCCAAAGCCACTGATTCCAACTCCAAGGAATTCCAAAAGCTGTCCTTTCCTTTCTCATGGAATTCCAAAGGCAATCCCCCAAACCATCCTTTCAAACCCAGCTTTAGGAATAAAAGGGTCAGGCAGCATCTCCTGCTTCAAAATCCCTCTCCCAAGCACTGGGTGGAAAATCTAGGAAAAACTGGGAATTTCCAGAGGTGGATTATCCCACTGCTGAGGCCATCCTCTTCCCAGACTTCCCCTGGTTACAAACTCACCCCAAAAACACTCCAAGGACATTGTCCGGTTCTCCATGGATAACCTGGCACACTCTGGGAGCAGAATCCCCACGGAGCTCATTTAGGAATGACTGAGACCATTCCTCGAGATTCCATTTGGGAAATCAAACTTATGAATGGCTCCTTTTCCAGCTGTGGCCAAGGCCGTGGTTTTCCATGGAGCAGGGAGGAGGAGGAGACACAGACCTTTGGAATGGTCTCTGCGGATGGGAATTCATCCGGGTTTGTTTTCCCAAGGCACAAATCCTTTTAAAGTCATGAGGCCATGGAGGGGTGGGGAGAACAGGGAATGCTTGTGGTTATTTTTGGTCGGAGAGGAACAGTTCCGAGGTCATTCCAATCCCATTAAGTGAGTGCTTGGAAAGCCAAAACCCTTTGGACTTCTCCACTCGCTGACACTCGGAAGAAGCAGAGGGAAGTTGAGGGTGTCCCACTATTCCAGAGATTCCCTCCAATCCCACCACTGCTTCCTGCCCGTGGATCCTCAGATCCTGCAGCATTTTGGGAAATCTCGGGGAATTTGCTCTTTCTTTGAGTCTAATTAAAGACTAAATAAGGGATCCCCTCGGCTGGGCATTCCCTCAGCTCCCTAAATCCATCTGGGAGCAAGGTGGGAATGCAACCACTCAGCCAGGGGAGGGGAGCATCACCTTCCCAGGTGTGGCACATTCCAGAGGTGTGGAAATCAGGCAGGGAGAGAGGATCCCATCCAGGTTTAAACACCCACCTTCCCCATCCCAAACCTCGGGAAGATTTTCCCTCAAAAAGGAGCTCCTTCTCCTTGGATGCTTTGAAGAGACTGATCCAAACTCCGGTGTCTCCATTCCCATGAGGCCCAACAAATGCTTTTTCCATGGATCCTGATGGAACAGGATCCACACCAATGAGTGGTGGCTCCATGGAAAACCGGCTGCCTCCGGGTGTGTCCCATTTCTTAGGGAGCAGCTTCCATTGACCTTGGAGGCTGGAACAGCTTCATGGAGACTTCATGGGACATCCAACAGGGGCTGGGACATCTTCTCCTGCCCCAGAGTGGGACCTGTCTCCTGGGAAGTGCTCAGAAGCCGGAGCTGGAGGTTCTCCAAATATTCACCAGGATAAGCTCCTCTCCACGGGATGAGTTTGTATCCCAACCTCCATCCTCCTGCAGGAAACCAAGGATGTGGAAAAGTCCAGTCAGAAAAGAAGCCAAATATTGGATCATCTTGAGCTTGGAAAACTGGTCTGGTGTAAAATCATGGAATTACGGAATGGTTTGGGTTGGAATGGAGCATAAAGCTCATCCAGGGCCCCCCCACTCCATGGGCAGGGACAGCTCCCACTGTCCCAGAGGGATCCAAGCCCCAGTGTCCAACCCGGCCTTGGGCACTGCCAGGGATCCAGGGGCAGCCACAGCTGCTCTGGCAATTCCGGCCCAGCCCCTCCCCACCCTCCCAGCCAGCAATTCCTTCCCAAGATCCCAGCCCAAGCTCCCCTTTCCCAGTGGGAAGCCATTCCCTGGCTCCTGTCCCTCCAGCCCTTGTCCCCAGTCCCTCTCCAGCTCTCCTGGAGCCCCTTTAGGCCTGCAAGGGGCTCGCAGCTCTCCCTGGAGCCTTCCCTTCTCCAGGGGAACATTCCCAGCTCACCCAGCCTGGCTCCAGAATCCTGGAATGGTTTGGATGGAAAGAGACTTTAAGGATCATCTTGTTCCGACCCCTACCAAGGCAGGGACACCTCCCACTATCCCAGGTTGTTCCAAGCCAGTCCAGCCTGGCCTTGGACACTTCCAGGAATGACTGGTGAGCTGTTGGGAGGCTTTGGAGCAGAAAGAGCAGAGAAGAAAGGAAACCTGAAAAAAAAAATTAAAAATCATAAACCACAAATCCAGCCTCAAAACTGTTTTTTAACCATCTTTCTTGAAGGTTTATCCACAAAAACAAATGGGAGAATCTTTCCCAAACCTATCCTCATGTTTTTTTGGGCCAAGCTGATATAAACTGGAGGAATGCGGGATAACAAAGAGGAAAGACAATGTGAATTTCCATGGTCATTTCCATGATCACAGGAGCACCAAAAATTCCTTATATCCACAGTCTGATCTCCTACAAAAGCCAGGCAAGAAAATCCCACCCAGATATCCCTGCTCCGACCACAGCCCCCAGAGAATTTATGGAATCTGCTTGCCAGAGTCTCCCAACCTGTTTTAAACACCTGGAGCACCCCTGGACTGAACAATCTCAGGTTTGTTGCCTGGATGATCCAACACCCAACAGCTTCCAAAGGAAAACATGGAAAACACAGTTCATGGAAGCTCCGGTGGATGTCCCAGCAGGAAAGCTGAGGGACAGGGAGAGATCCTGGCCTCTCTTCCCAATTATTTTCCTTTTTTCCCCGAGCTGTGGCTTGAGGCAAAACCCTCCCAGGAGCCTTTCCACAGCCACCAGGAGATCCATTCATCTCATCACCTCTGGGCCAGATCTCCCTGGAATTCCCTGGAAAGCTCCTGGCGGCCCCTCTCAGCTCCCGGAGGTCAATTCCCGTTTTCCAGAGGCCCGGAGCTGCGGGATGCCAATAATTGCTCGGTGAATGACCCCTTGTTGGGGCCGCGCCGCCATGGCCGGGAGGCCCTTCCACACGTTTGGAGCTCGCACTTCCTGACATCTGGTTCCAATCCGATCCCTGTGCCTGCTGCCGGAATTCCAGTGACCTCTTACCTGGGCAAAGGTACCAGGAAGCCGGAATTGCCCTCGGAATTCCCACCACAGCTGTTCCCTCCCGTGCCAAACTCATCCTTCATCCCGAATCCATCGCTCCGGACCCGGCGTTTCAGCCTCTGGCCCTCCTTTCTGCAGCTTTGTCCTCTCTTAGAGGTGGAGAAATGAATTAAAATTAATGAATTTTTAATTTAATTAAATTTTGGGTGCTTCTTTGCTTCCCATCTCCCTCAGATTAACGGGATCTCCCTGGATCCAAGCAGGATCCAACACCCTCCATGCAGAGGCACCAGCAAAGCCTCAAACAAGAAAAGTTAGGGAATTCTGGGGACTTTAATCCCATCCATCAGCTCCAAACAGCCTGGAGAAGTTTGGGGATTCAGAATTCCTCAACCACCAGCTTGGAGGATCAGATCCAACCACATGTCCCAGCATGGAATCCGTGTTTTTCCCGAGCTCAGGCAAGCACACACAGGGGCACAAGGCAGGGAACCAAAATCTTGTCAGTTTTTCCACAAAAATGTCCTTTCTCCTGGTTTTTTCCCACCTTGACCCAATCTACAACAAATTCCAGCTGCTTCTCCTGTCCCATTAACTCTATTTTTTCAGCCATGACCTAAAATTCCCATATTTTCTGCTGTTTGGTGTGTGAAGGAATCACAAACCAATTCCCTCTCCCGCTTCTCCTTCTGCTGACCCATCTGCTCCTCCTGTTTAGCCTCAGGTGCCACCTCCCACATTCCCAGTGGGAATTCCTCCAGAGGAAATCCTGCAGAGGAGAGCTTTGATACTCAGCCACCAAAAGTTCCCAGAGATAGGAAAATCTGATCCGTGCAACCCCAGGAACCAATGCAGAATTCCAGGTCCTGGAAGATGGAATCCCCCAATCCTCCGAGTGGGATTTTCCCATCCCAGTGGAGCCCAAAACAACTCCCATCTCCCAGGTGCTGGGCAAGGGGATGTTCCCATTATCCAGAACTGTGGGGTCTGGTGGTCACAGTCAGGTTTCATCCCAAATTTTCCCCCCCTGGTGCTCCTCAGCTGCCGAGGAATTTCGTAACAGGCGGCTCTGGGAAGCAGGGCTGGAGCTGGGATTGTTCCTGGAAAGCTCAGAGTGATCCTGCCTTGTACTTAAACTCGGATTTTCTGGGAAGTGCCTTTGCCACCTCATTCCCACCCTGCCACTGTCGGGATAACTTTGGCAAAGCCCCAGCTCAGCTCAATTTTTCCATCTGGACACTCGGGATAATTGCAAAGCCCCTTTCCCTAACAAGGTGTTTCCAAATTCCCAGGGAAAAGGCCCCGTGGAATTGCAGAACTCCCGGATTTTGGGGTGTTCGGAGATTCATTGGATGCCAAATCTCAGCCCTGCCCAGGAAAATGAAGTGTTAGGGGACCAGGGGGTTTCAAGTTTTTCCTCCTTTTTAATGCTTGGATTTCCTCAGTGCCTGCAGAACTGAAACTGCCCCTGGAATTTTGTTTGGGCTCCTCTGGATCCCATCCAATCACAGCCTCTGGAAGTGGTGCTAAGAAATATCCTGGAGCTCCAAGTCCAGATTCCTGCTGTTCCAGGTTGGAGCTAGGAGCCCACATTGGCTCACCCACATCCTCATCCCAGCCTGGCTCAGATACAGAGGGAAGGATGGATCTTCTGGATCAGCCCAAATTCCAGCTCTGGCTCCTGGGCCAGGAGAGACTTTCCCGGGAAGGAAAAGGGAGGGCGGAGTGGGAGCAGGAGGCAGAGACCTGGATTTACCCAGCAGAGAGAGGGAAGAGGGGAGGGAAGAGAAATCTCCAGGTCCGGTCTGTGCATGGAAAAACTTCCCAAATAAACACCGGGAATTGCCTGCAGTGATAATTACAGCAATAACTGGGTTTTTCCAAGGAACTGGAGGGAATCTTTTGCAACTGGACGAGCTCCTGCATCCCCGAATCCCTCCACGGAGCCCCTCAGGAAGCATCTCCCAGGCACCTCCGCATCCAGAGCCACTCCTGGGCTGACTCACATCCATCCCACGCTCTCCTCCAGCGGCGGCCGCTGCCAAAGCCATGGAAAAACTGCCCGGGAATGCTGCGCCTGCCCTTTGGCACAGCTGGCTCCGGCTGCTGCTCCAGTGCCCGGCTGCCCTCGGAGTCTGGCTGCAGCAGAGCGCGATTATTTTGGGATGCGGAGATGGGGGGGGAGCTGCAGCAGAGCTCGGTTATTTTGGGATGCTGGGATGGAGGGAGCGGCGCGGAGCCAGGCCAGGGCTGTTTCCCTTGGATACGGGATGGGCTGAGCCTGGACACGGGACCTGCAGAGGGCAGCAAGGCAGCGCAGCCATGGAATGCGCTGGATCCCGATGTCCGGCGCCAGAATCCAGCTCCAAGAAACTCTTGGATGGGGGCAATCGGGATCGGGATTCAGCAGCACCCCAAAAAGCCGTGACCGCAGCCGTGTCCAGCCTCAGGTGCTCCCTTCCACCTTCGTGCTCCCAACAGCTCCCTCAGGCACTTCCACAACTCCCTCAGGCCCTTCCACAACCCCTCAGACCCTTCCACAACCCCTCAGACCTTTCCACGGTCCCACAGGCACTTCCACTGCCCCTCAGGCCCTTCCACGGCCCCCTCAGGCCCTTCCACGGCCCCCTCAGGCCTTTCCACGGTCCCACAGGCACTTCCACTGCCCCTCAGGCCCTTCCACGGCCCCCTCAGGCCCTTCCACGGCCCCCTCAGGCCTTTCCACGGCCCCCTCAGGCCTTTCCACGGCCCCACAGGCACTTCCACTGCCCCTCAGGCCCTTCCACGGCTCCCTCAGGCCCTTCCACGGCCCCCTCAGGCCCTTCCACGGCCCCCTCAGGCCCTTCCACGACTCCCTCAGGCCCTTCCACGACTCCCTCGGGAACTTCCACGACTCCCTCGGGAACTTCCACGGCCCCTCAGGCCCTTCCACGACTCCCTCAGGCACTTCCATGACTCCCTCAGGCCCTTCCACGGCTCCTCAGGCACCTCCACCGTCCCTCAGGCCCTTCCACGACCCCTCAGGCACTTCCACGGCCCCTCAGGCACTTCCACGGCCCCTCAGGCACTTCCACAACTCCCTCAGGCCCTTCCACAACTCCCTCAGGCCCTTCCACGGCCCCCTCAGGACCTTCCACGGCCCCTCAGGCCCTTACACAACTCCCTCAGGCCCTTCCACGGCCCCCTCAGGACCTTCCACGATCCCCTCAGGCCCTTACACGATCCCCTCAGGCCCTTCCACGATCCCCTGAGGCCCTTCCACGGCCCCCTCAGGCCCTTCCACCTCCCCTCAGGCCCTTCCACGGCCCCCTCAGGCCCTTCCACAATCCCCTCAGGCCCTTCCACAATCCCTCAGGCACAGCTGGGATGGGGCTGGGCAGCCCCCGCTCCCTGCACTTGGATTTGCACCCACACCGAAATTCATCCCACAGGGAAACAGCCTAAAAAAATCCTCTCCCTGTCCCCACCATCACATGGATATCTCGGGAAGGTCTCTCCTCAAAAAAAATTGAGTGTGGGATGGGGGGATCCTGATTCAGGGTCAGGCCCGACACCAGGACACTCAACCCTGGCACAAACATTCCCAGCACAGACATGGAAGAGAAAGAAATTCCCCTTTAGCCACTGTCCTGGGATTTATCAGCACGGGAGGGTGGGGAGACCCTGGAATGGAATTCCCAGAGCAGCTGCAGCTGCCCCTGGATCCCTGGCAGTGTCCAAGGCCAGGTTGGACATTGGGGCTTGGAGCATCCTGGGATAGTGGGAGGTGCCCCTGGATAGAACAGATGAGCTTTAAGGTCCCTTCAATCCAAACCATTCCAGGATTCCGTGATTCTTATTCAGTAGGAAATGTACAACCACTGCTCTAGAAGGATCTGCAGGGATTTTTCCAGCAGGGTCCTGTCCTCTGGCTGCATCCCCATGCCTGGAGCAGGAGTATCCCAAAGGGCATTTTTGGGAGCTGTGTTCCCTGCCCACTGCCAACATTCCCAATGCAGCGCCATGCAGGATGCTGGAGCATCCCTGGAAGTCCCTGCAGAGAACTTCAGAGGGCACACAGAGGGTCTGGGAACCCCGGCTGGAAGCAGGCTGGAATGTTCCCTAATTCCCTGAGCTCATCCCTGCATGGGGGAAGTGGGATTGGGCTGCCCACAGAAGGAGCAGATCCTGCAAACACCTCGGACTTGAGGATAATTTCATGGAATCGTGGAATGGTTTGGGTCATAAAGGAACTAAAAGAGCTCAGCCCACCCCATCCACGGGCAGGGACACCTCCCACTATCCCAGGTGGATCCAAGCCCCAGTGTCCAGCCTGGCCTTGGACATTCCCAGGGATCCAGGGGCAGCCACAGCTGCTCTGGCAATTCCAGCCCAGCCCCTCCCCACCCTCCCAGCCAGCAATTCCTTCCCAAGATGCCAGCCCAAGCTCCCCTTTCCCAGTGGGAAGCCATTCCCTGGCTCCTGTCCCTCCAGCCCTTGTCCCCAGTCCCTCTCCAGCTCTCCTGGAGCCCCTTTAGGCCCTGCCAGGGGCTCGCAGCTCTCCCTGGAGCCTTCCCTTCTCCAGGGGAACATTCCCAGCTCTCCCAGCCTGGCTCCAGAGCAGAGGGGCTCCAACTCTCTAATCCTTTCCAATCATTCAGATTTTCCCTCTGCAATAATCCTCTAGCTCCCGGTGCCGAGGAGTTTGTCCCTATTTTCCCAATCTCCACAGCCAAGGTCACTGTGGAGCCTCAGGTGGATGAAGCTGGGGCTGAGCAGGGCCCTCAAACCCCTGACCTGCAGCTGCTCGGGGTCAGTGAGGAGAAAAGGGGGGGATGGAGGAGCTGCCCACGAGGTGGACACGGTGCCTTTGATCCCACACCTGTGCCCGTGGCATTCCCATCAGGAACAGCCTTCCCACCCCAATCAAAGCCACACAGCCACAGCCCAGCTCGGGGTTTCCCGGCTTTTGCAGCCCGGACTTTGTGGCAGTGCTAAAACCTGGTTTGAAGATGACTTGGAGAGGTTTTCCTTGAAAATAAAATGAGGAACTCAGAGAATGTTGGGATAATCTGAGTTCCCACACCCTTCCCTACAAAACAGAGGTGTTGGACACGTGGACCATGGAATGTTTTGGGTTGGAAGGGACCTTAAAGCCCAGCTTATCCCACCATGGGACACCTCCCACTAATTCCAGGTGAATCCAAGCCCCATCCAACCTGGCCTTGGACACTCCCAGGGATGGAGCAGCCACAACATCTCCCAAAAACCAGTTTCTCCAAAGATTTAATATCCAAAGTTACCTGAGGATGGGTTCACATCACAAAGCTGGGAGAAGGAAAATGGAATGAGGTCTCCAAAGGGAGATGGATTCTCCTTGGTGATTTCCCAACCACCAGGATGGATGAGGGAAATCTGGGCAGAGTTTGTGTCCCAGATTTTTAAAAGGAAGATGAGTTAAGGAATGATCGTGAGAAAAACACAGAAAAATCATTCCTGAGGCAGCAGGAGCTCAATAATTTTCACTCAGATTATCAAAAACCGGGATCTGCTTCGATCCCATCCCAAAAACTCGTTCCCAACGAGTGAAATCCAGGTCCTGCAGGAATCCTTATCCCAGTGGTGAAAGGCAGAGCAGGAATGAATGCCTGGGAGTCAGACAGATTCCAAGTGGAAAGAAACAGTGAGGGGGGATTAAGCAAGGAAGCGATGGATTCTCCTTATTTCTTCAAGATGGGAAGTTTCCCTGGAAAATTCACGTGGAATTCCTGTGGCAAGGCACAACACAGGTAAAAGGGTAAACCAGATCCATCCCTGATCCCGGGAAAACAGCGGAGCTCAGCCACACAAAGTTAGGAATGGCTCAGAACCCAGCAGGAGAGATGGGAAAGGGGAGCAGCTCCCAAATAAACTCAGTTTGGAAGGAATCATTGGATAACTCCGAGTGGAAGAGACCTGCAGTGGCCACCTCATCCCATCAGCTGCCCAGGAAGGGACAAGAATCCACAGGAGATGGGGAATTGTGGGGATGGGACAGCGACCCATGGGAGATGGGGAATTGTGGGGATGGGACAGCGACCCATGGGAGATGGGGAATTGTGGGGATGGGACAGTGACCCATGGGAGATGAGGAATTCTGGGGATGGGACAGTGACCCATGGGAGATGGGGAATTTTGGGGATGAGTGGGACAAAGACTGATTAATGCCCCCTGGGGGGGGTCTCCAGTGCCTTATCAGCAGTAGCTGATAACTCTTGATGAGATTCCTCAGGGGAGGCTCAGACAATCCCAACATTCCTGGTCCTGTAATCCTTAATTCATTGATCCCAATGGCCTTCCCCATAAATTACCCTCCTCCAGCCTGAGCAGCAGGGTGGCTCTGGGGGCTCTCTGGATCCATTTTTCCTGCTTTTCCGTGGACAAACACTGGTTAATTTCCTAGGGGTAACCCGATCCATCAATTTCCTCGCTCCAGATTTGTCCAGAGGCCCCATTCCCACCCCATGGAGCGCATCCACCCAGGGATGAACGTCCAGTAGAGGAAACGCTCTGCTTTATTAATAGACGCAATAACGGCTTAATGAGGCTCCTGCAAAAGCCATTCTGGTGCTCCTGGGTTTGAATAAACTCCAGCAGGAGAAGCTCTGGCTCAGCCAGAGGCGGAGCTTTGGAATGGGAAATGCCGGAGTGTCCGGCCCCATGACGTGATGGGAGCCCAGGACACCCACGACATCCTCCCCTGGGACTGGGATGAGGCTTTGTGGTCAAAGCCCAGCCCGTGGAGCGAGCCAGACTCAACCCACAGCGCTGCCGGCTGTGCTTCCCTAATCCCACACTTTTCCAACCTTTTCCCTCCTTCCCGAGTGCTTTCCGGGCCACAGGAGAGAAGATCCCGCTTCAGATGGATTGTCCCAAAATTCCCCATCTCCTATGGGTTCTTGTCCCTTCCTGGGCAGCTGATGGGATGAGGTGGCCACTGCAGGTCCCTTCCACTCGGAGTTATCCAATGATTCCTTCCAAACTGAATTTATTTGGGAGCTGCTCCCCTTTCCCGTCTCTCCTGCTGGGTTCTGAGCCATCCCTAACTTTGTGTGGATGAGCTCCGCTGTTTTCCCGGGATCAGGGACGGATCTGGTTTAGCCCAACACAAATGTGCATTTATGTGGAAAAAACGCACCTTCCACGCAGGAATTGTGTGGGACACACATCCCACCTGGGCTTACCTGGGAACTATGGAACAATCCCGGTGCTCCACCAGGCCAGGACGTCCCAACCAACTCATGGACCCAGCCCAAGGTTTAGCCAGGAAAAGTTTCCATCTACAGCTCCCCTGTTTCTCTCAAGCTTTTATGGAATAGTTTGGGTTGGAGGGGAACATTAAAGGGCATCAGATCCAATCTCTGAATATACAGAATCCCGGGATCATTGAGGTTGGAAAAACCCTCTGAGGTCATGGAGTCCAACCTGTGCCCAATCCTCACCTTGGCACTGAGTGAGACCTCCAGGAGTTCCTTGGACACCTCCAGGGATGGGAATTCCAAACCTCCCTGGGCACTTCCAAGGCCTGACCACCCTTTCCAGGAAGGAATTTCCCCAACATCCACCCTGAGCCTCCCCTGGCCCAGCCTGAGGCCGTTCCCTCTCCTCCTGTCCCTGTTCCCTGGGAGCAGAGCCCGACCCCCCCCGGCTGCCCCCTCCTGTCAGGGACTTGTGCAGAGCCACAAGGTCCCCCCTGAGCCTCCTTTGCTCCAGGCTGAGCCCCTTTCCCAGCTCCCTCAGGAATTCTCCAGCCCCTTCCCAGCTCCCTCAGGGATTCTCCAGCCCCTTCCCAGCTCCCTCAGGGATTCTCCAGCCCCTTCCCAGCTCCCTCAGGGATTCTCCAGCCCCTTCCCAGCTCCCTCAGGAATTCTTCAGCCCCTTCCCAGCTCCCTCAGGAATTCTTCAGCCCCTTCCCAGCTCCATTCCCTTCCCTGGACACGCTCCAGCCCCTCCATGTCCTGAATGGAGGGGCCCAGAACTGGACACAGCCCTCGAGGTGTGGCCTCAGCAGTGCCCAGGACAGAGGGACAATCCCTTCCCCGATCCTGCTGGACGCCATTCCTGATCCAAGTGCCCATCTGGGCTGATGTTCACGGATCCCAGGATATCCCCTCTCCCTTGATGCACATTCCTGGCCATGCTCAGAGGCAGGAATTTGGTGCAGCGGGACACCAGAGCTGCTCCTGCATGTCAGGGATACCCCAGGATCACATCCCAGTTGTTTGGGGTCATTCCCTGCAATCCCTGCCAAGCACGTCCCAAAAACCACCTTTGCCTCCCGAGCCAAACAAATCCGTGGAGCCGTAATTGGGCAAATATTGTTCAAGGAAAAGGGATCTGGGAATGTAGACTAAACACAGCTCCCATGCCAGAGAAAACTGCTCCTTACCCTGGAAAAGGAACTCTCATTCCATAACAAACGCTCCAACTCGATACCTCAGGACAAATATACATCGATATATATCCCATTTATATTTATAACAGGGAAAAAGGCACGGAAAAGCCTGACCCAGCTTCCAGCACTGGAAAGAAAGACATCCATTGACTTTGTCCAGCGCTGGAGGGGGACATGGAATTGTAGCAAGAACCAGAGGACCTCGGGAAGGTCGTTTGGATGCTGGGGTTTGATTATTAGAAGGGAATTTTCTCAGCGCAAGTGAAAGGATTGTTTGAGCTGCTGCCTGGAATTCCCAGGGAATGTTCAGGTTTGAAGTCCACGCTCCTTGGGATTAGTGTGGGATTCAAGGATGTGGCTGAAGTGGGGAGGGGATTGTCCTGCTCTGGGGCAGCTTTGGGCACCGTAATCCAAGAAAGACCCAAAACTCTTGGAGATCATCCAAAGGAGGGACACGAGGATGCGGAAGGGTCTGGAGGAGCCACGTGAGGAGTGGATGAGGGCACTTGGAATGTTCAGCTGGAGAAGAGGAGCCTGAGGAGACTCATGGGGATTTGCAGCTCCGATCCCTGATCTCTGTGAGCAGGGACAAGACCCAAGGAACAGCTGGAGCTGTGCCAGGGAGGGTCAGGTTGGAGAGAAGGAAAAGATTCCTTATCCAGAGGGTGGTCAGGCACTGGAGCATCTCCCCAGGGATCCGTCACATTCCCAAGGCTGCCAGAGCTCCAGGAGCGTTTGGACAACGCTCCCAGGAATGCACAGGATGGGATTGTTGGGATTGTCCTGAGCAGGGAAGAAATTGGATCGATGATCCTTGTGGGTCCCTTCCCTCTCAGGATATTCCAGGATTCCTCACCTTAACTGAATTTCACATCACCTCTCCACGATGCCTTTGGGAAGCCGTTTGGGAAGTCCACCCTGACCAAGACCTTTCCCAAGGTCTCCATCCTGAGGACCTGGCCCTGCAGCCTCTGGGATCTTCCCGGTCTCTGGGAAGCTCAAGCCACCATGGAAAGACCAACTCCTGGATTTCATCTGGATAATCAGTGGTGGGGGCAGTTGGAATTAGAGGATTTCTAATGTCTCTTCCAACTCATCCCACGTTTTTATGAGGATGATTCCATAAAAAATGCAGCAACTTCCAGTGAAACCACCCTGAGGAATAAGAGTGAAGCCTCACGGGGATGCTGTAGCTAAACCCACCCTTCATTCCTTAATTTTGGGTCTCTCCGCTGCAGATTATTCCCAAAAAAAACCCACACAAATCCACCGAGACTTCAGCCACAGTCTCCAAGCTTCCCTGCCCCTCTGTTTCCCACATTTTTCCATGCAAACCTTTATCATTTGTGTTTTATCAGCTCAAAAATCCCTCACCGGCTGTTAAATAAATAATCAGGGAGATGCTCCAAGTCAGGATTTGGGTGTAATCATCTCCTGGAAAGGGAAATTTTAACTCCTAGCCTGAGATAAAATGAAAATCCTTCATTCCGAGTGCAGAGGGAGACCTTCAGAAAGGAACATTTGCCAGAAATCCATTTGCTATTCCAGCACTTTACATCCTGTTTGCTGTCACAGTTTATCATTTTTAGAAGCACAGATCAAACCCCGAGGCTATCCAGGTACTCTAAATTATTATCCCCACACTTCGGAAGATTTATTAGGATTTATTTCGGGGTTTCAGCCAGTTTTTTTTCAGGAGGTCAGCAAGGAGTTTGGATGCACGGAGAATTCCAAGCTTCTTTCACCCCAGGAGTCTAAACTTGGGGGGTGAATCCTCCATGGAATGGTTTGGGTTGGATGGGATCTTAAGGATCATCTCATCCCACCCCATCCATGGCAGGGACACCTCCCACTGTCCCAGGCTGCTCCAAGCCCCAGTGTCCAGCCTGGCCTTGGACATTCCCAGGGATCCAGGGGCAGCCACAGCTGCTCTGGCAATTCCAGCCCAGCCCCTCCCCACCCTCCCAGCCAGCAATTCCTTCCCAAGATCCCAGCCCAAGCTCCCCTTTCCCAGTGGGAAGCCATTCCCTGGCTCCTGTCCCTCCAGCCCTTGTCCCCAGCCCCTCTCCAGCTCTCCTGGAGCCCCTTGAGGCCCTGCCAGGGGCTCGCAGCTCTCCCTGGAGCCTTCCCTTCCAGAATATTCTGTTTTACTGGATTTTATTCTATTCCAAGGCACCTTCCACATTTTAATTCCAGGCATGACCAAAGCACAGGGTCCACCAGGGCTCCTAAAATATTCTGGAGAAAAACTACGCCAAGAAACCACCTGGAAATCCACTCCTTTTCCCCATTTCTCTCCTTTCAATAATTCCTGTAAATGTTATTTAAGGACACCGCAAGATTTTAGCTCAGCTCTACCTTGGAAAGGCCTGAGCCTGGAGATTTTCAGGTTAAATCCACATTTCAATGCCAATACCAGAATCCCATTTAGTTTTGCAGGAGCCAAAATTCCCTTTTGTTTTCCGAAGGACAGGGGGGAAAAAAAAGGAAACGAAAAGAGGAGGAGAAAAAGGGGGGGGGGGGGGAATCCATGGATGCATTTGCACACCTTTTCTGTGCTCTCACACACAACCTTTAAAAAGAAACTTTCCAAGAGTTCAGCTCGAGTTAAAACCAAGGGAGTAACGTGAGCCTCGGAGCCGGCGCCGAGTGGAAAGAACACGGAGTCCGAGGGACCTGTGACGGGATCCAGCAGCTCCCGTGAGGCCATCCCAAGGAAAAAAACAAAAAAAACCTCTCCCTGCTTCTGTTGGAGCAGAGTGGGACACCTCATCCCCCTCCAGGGGTGGTGCAGCTCCTCGCTGAAAGCCATAAATGACCAATAAATTATAAATAAATCCAAGCAAAGGGAGGGGAGCGGCGGGGAGCGAAGAAATCCCAAAAGGAAATGACCTTCCCTGCTCTGACAGAGGTGACAGACGGGGTTTGTGGGAGTTGGATGGGACAGAAAGGACGGGGAGGTGCCACCTCGGGCTGGGAAAGGCACAGGAGCAGGGATGAGCACAACACAAGGGTGGATTTTGGCGACAGCCAGGACAGAGCCGGCAAAATCCTCGTTGGCAGGACACATCCCGAAGTAGGAAAAGAGCAGCCACAAAGCTCTGAAGGGAGGGAAAGGAGCCTTGGAGCCTCTGGCTGCTCCGAAGGGACCCGGGCTTGGGTTTCACGGTCACATTTTCCAGCCAAAGTCCTATTCATTCCCGCAGCCCTCACTTGCCTTTGGATGTCATCACTGGAAGCAACATCCTGTTCTCCAACACTCCCACCACAGCCAGGGCTCCATCAGGGCTCTATTTATGGGGAAAAGAGGAAGGAGACAGAAGCCAATTACTTCACTAATTGCCTAATTACCCGAAGCACTCCCAGCCCGCCCCGGCTCCACTCCGGAGGAGCTGCAGCTGCAGCTCCCACCAGTAGCTTGTCCTGGCACATCTCATCTCATCAAAGCTCTTCTCCCACCAGCCAGGGCCAGAAGATCCTAAAAAATTCCTGCTTTAAAAAGCTCAGAGCAATCCCAGCTCCCAGAAAACTCCAGGACAGGGATTTGCTGGGGAGGTGGAGTCAATCTCTCCGGAGCCCAAAGGGGAAATGATGGGAGGGAAATGGGGGGACACTGGGCTGCTCCCACCCCACCTGCTGCCCATCCCGGGGTCATTCCCAAATTGGGAATCATGTTCCTGCTTCGTCTGCTCCACCCCACACCTTCTGCCCACCAACCCATGCACTCAGCAGTTGGGTGTTTGCTCTTCCACCCATGGTGGTCTCCTGTGCCAATTCCATAGGGAGAAATTCCTGAAAAAAAAAGGGCAGCAAGGACCAGGACACGCACACACAGCTGGAATATTTGGCTTCCCTTCCCTCGTTTCTCTGGCTGGGAAGAGGAGAAAGCTCTGGGCAGAAATGGGGTGTCCTGGACTGCCCAAAAACCTTGGGATGGGTTGGACTCGGAGCTGTGGCACCTTGGTCAGGTCCGTGTCCAGTGTCCAGAGATGGAGACTCCAAACCTCTCCCACTTAATTCAACGCTTGACCATCCTCCCCATAAAAAATTTATTTTATTTTATTTAATTTCATTTCATTTTACTTCATTTTATTTCATTTTACTTTGTTTTATTGTGGAATTTCCTCTTTTGGATCCACATCAGCCAGGGTTCACCTTGAACAATTGGCTTCGGATCACGTCCAGCCTCCAGGGATGGAGACTCCAAACATCCCCCACTTGATCCAACTTTTAACCATTCTCCCCATTAAATTATTTTATTTTTAAGTGGAATTTCCTCTATTTGGGTCACTATCAGCTGGGATTCACCTTGGTCTGGTGGCTCAGGACCACGTCCAATCTCCAGGGACAGAGATTCCCAATCTCTGTTGAATCCCAAGATTCAACACTTGACCATCACCTCCGTAATTTATTTTATTTTTAAGCACGATTTCCTCTATTTGGGTCCAGGGTTCACCTTGGCCATCAAGCTGGATGCCAAAATCCCACTTTATGGGATGCCCCAATTCCCGGGATGGTTCTCCCTGAAACCCCAACCCAGGAGGCCACAAGGCCTTCAAAGGAGCTGCAGCTGGAATACGAGACCAAAACTTGGGAGCCCCAACCCTTTTCATTCCGGAATTCTAGAAAGGAGCCACAGGGATGATTCTTTTTTTGTTTTGTTTTGTTTTATTTTGGGATCACAAAATACACAACATTCATTTTAATACGGGACACAGAATATTCTGTACATATTAAAACCCACATGACTGCAACACAACCTCACACGGCACCAATTCCCCAACGAAAAAACCCCACAAGTGCTTTTTTCCTTTTTTTTTTTTTTAATATTAAAAACAAATAGGATAAAACATTAATATTTTTTCCCAGACAACGTTTACAATAAAGAGGAAAAAAAAAAATCATATTTTTACTAAATAACAAATATTTAACAGCACAACTTTATCCTAAATATCTATTTTTGAATTATAACAAAAATAGCACTTATAATAGTTTATAAAGACAGACCAAAAAAAAAAAAAAATTTGTGTATAAAATAATATTATAGCAAATTGGACTGTGCTAATTAAAAAAAAAAAACAGCAACAAAAAATTCTGAGATTCAAAGTGCTTTATTCTGCAAACCCACTGCAGCAACTTTTTTTTTTTTAGTCAAGTTATATTAGTTAGGACTGGAACAACAAAGCCTGGCTTACTTCAGCCTGGATTAAATACTCCCCCGCACAAACACTGTATATCCACGGGATGTAAATGGAATTTCAGGGATGGCTGCAGCTCCCATTCCCATCAAAACTCACTCCAGAGCAGGTTTGGTTCTCACTTTGGAACGACATTGGAAGTTAAATTTTAAATTTCAGGGAAAAACCCTTCCTTGATTCCCCACGCAAAGAGGGACTGAGCCCTTCCAGAAAAGTCTATCCAAGGGATTTTGCTCATCCCTCCAAGCGATTCAGCTTTCACCAGACCTTCTGTCCTGGTTGTTGGTCCCCCTCTCCAGCTTTTCCCTTTCCCAGCTCACTCATCCCCGAGCACAGATCCCAGATGGAAATGGGGGCTCCTGCAGAGCACCCGCTGGGTTCTCACCCCACAGCTCATCCACCTTCCATCCCCAATCCCAAAATCCTACAAAAACCATGGACTCCCCTCTGTGCCCCATCGCCTCTCCCCAGATGTTTGTCCCTGGGAGTCTCCCCCTTCCCATCACATCCAGGTTTGTGTTCTCCTTTGCCCTTTGGGATTTGGATTTCCACCAAGCTCCTTTTATCCCTGGGGAAAGTTTTCTCCCCATCAGGGACAGGGAAACACCTGGAATCCCAACTAGTGGTGTTCCACTCAAAAATTCCAGGCTGGAAAACTCTGACCCTCTGCTCCAGGGCTCCTGAGACCTTCCCTTGGGGTTTGGCACGTCGGTCACCACGCAGAAATAAGGTCAGGGTCAGAATGGGAGCTGGGAACCCCAGAAGATTGGGAGTTTTTGTTCCAGCTTAAATCAAGCCGTGCATCCCCATGGGAGGGAACACCGTCCATCCCCTGGGATGCTCCGGGGGGATTTTTTTGGCAGCTTGGCTGACGGCATTCCAACCTCAAGTGCTTCCCTTGGCTCCAAACCTGCCTCCCTCCTCCTTGCCCCCGCCAGCGCCGGGCCGGCCAAGGCAGCCTCACCTCCGCTTGCTTCACACTTCCTGCGACCTTCCCGAGAGGCACCTCTTGCCAAAGAGGCAAAAGCACAACCTGCAAAGCCACCTGGTGAGCCACACCTGCCCCTTCTCCTTCCCTATTCCAAGCCCTCGGACTTCTCTGGACCCCTTTGGAGCTGAAAGCCAAGCTGCCCCCGCTGAGCACGAGATCAGTCCCCATCACCATTCTCAGCCTCCTCCTGTTGTCCGTTCCACCTCAGAGGGCTGGGATGGGACAGGATTGGGGCTGGATGGGCTGGAAGAGCTGCCCCAAGACACAGAGGGATCTCCCAAGCCGGTGTTTGGCTCTGGTTTGCACCCAACACCTGCCCAGGTGCTCGGGGAACTTTTGCTCCTCACTCTCCCAACCCAACCCCCCCAAACCTCCAACTCAACCCTGAAGCCTCTCGCACACGACAAAACAAAATAAAATCAACCCCCCCTCCAGCAAATGGAAGGCAAGATACCTCTCGGTGGCTGCCGGCTTGTGCTGGAGAGGCTTTGGGATTCTTCTGGGATACAGGGTGGAAGCTGACACGGAGCCCTCTCCTTCCTGCTGAGCTCTCCCGTCGCCAAAAAACCCCGAACACGAGACAAACGAACGCGTGCGTTGGCTGAGTTCGAGAGATCACCTTTAATGCAAATGCCTCTGGCAGGAGCAGCCCCGGTGCTCCCGGAGCCGTGCTGGGGCTCAGGGCTGGTGCCAGCACCTTGAGGGGACGGCAAAGGCACCGAAACGTCCCCAAAATCGGGTGCCTTCACCCAGGGCTGGCGAGGGGCTGTGGTGGAGGGGGTGCTCACAGGCCGTGTAGCAGCAGCAGGAAACTCAACGAGAGGAAAAAAAAGGGCATCCCCCTCCCCAGAGCCCCAAAACATCTCAGAAAATGCGAATCTGCCTCACCCGAGGCCTCGGGGGTGACTCAGCCCAGGCAAGACAACACAGGAGGGGTTTTTTTGGGAAAGCAAAATGCCCCCTCCTCCTCCCCAGCCTGCCCCGGCACCAGCGGGAGAGGGGCTGGGAATGGGCAGCGTTGTGTCCCCCTGGCCAAGGGAAGGCTCCAATGCCCCGGAACAAACAACACAACCAAACAAATGAAAAAAAAAAAACCAAAAAACCTCAAAAAACATAAAAACACTGTTATCACCAGCTAATTTAACACTGTTAAAAAAAAAAAAAGGTCAGAGGTCACCCCAGAGCTGCCCCGGGACACCAGACCTCAGATCCTCGGCTGATTCCAAAGCCTTTCCCGCAGTCGGGCCTTCTCCTCCTGGCAGCAGAAGTGTTTTATAGATATTTTTATATATATATATATATATATATTTATAATATTTAGATACTGTGTATGATCAGCCATCCCAGCTCGACTCGGCTTTTTGTGGATCTTCCTCCTTCCCAACAAAACAAGACGACGACAACGACGCCCCGACCTTCTCCGTGTCCCGCGGGAAGAGCAAAACGCTTCCGGCAGCTTCCCTGCTGGAAAAGCAGTCCCGATCTGGAGGTGAGCGCCGTGGAGAAGCTCCTCATCCCTCTCTCCTCCCCTCCTGTCCATCCCCTCGCCCCCACCCCACCCCTGCGCCCCCCGGCCGCCCGTCCCTGCTGCCGCCGGCGCGGGCTCTACACGGTGGCCCCCAGCATGGCGTCTGTGCCCGTCAGGATCTCGTTCTGGTTGGAATCCAGTCCGAAGAATTTGACCTTGAGTCCGTCAACCGGGTGGACCACGGGCACCAGGGTGATTTTGGGGAAAGTCCTGGTGGCGAGCTCGAAGCGGCTGGTGCTGGCCAGCTCGATGGCCAGAGCCTTGAGGAAAAGCTTGGCCAGGTGCTTCCCCAGGCAGGTCCGTACGCCTCCTCCGAAGGGGAGGTAGTGGAACCTGCCGTCCTTGTCTTCGCTCCGGCCCTGCCCGAAGCGGTCGGGATCGAAGACGTCCACGTCCTTGAAGACGGGAGCGGTGTCGTGGGTGTCCCGGATGCTGTACATCACGCTCCAGCCCTTGGGGATTTGGAAACCCTGTGGAGAGGTGGGAAGGGGTGGGGAGAAGAACAGGGTGGGTCAGTGCTGCTGGGGAGGGAGAGGGAGCAGGGAAATGAGAGAAAGGGATTTTGTTCTCGTGGAATCGTGGAGTGGTTTGGGTTGGGAGGGAACTTAAACCCATCCTGTCCCACCCCCTGGCACGGGCAGGGACATCTTCCACTATCCCAGGGTGCTCCAAGCCCCATCCAACCTCGGACACTTCCAGGGATGCGGCATCCACAGTCCCTGGGCAGTTTCTGCCAGGCCTCCCCACCCTCACAGTTTTCCCTGCTTATTCCCATTTCTTTTGGGTTTATCACTTGAGTGTGATGCGGACTCTAAGGAAAACCAGAGAGCACAGCACGAAGAGATGGGAATCCTGGCTTTACTCCTCCCTCTATCCCGAGGATTCGTGGGATGATCCATCCATGAGTTTGTTTGCTTTGTGGTCACTGGCAGGAGCTGCCAGCCAGGAACCCCGTGGTGCCGAGCAGGGGGAGCAGCTTCTCCCGTGCTGTGCCATGCCCCACACACCAGCCAGCCCTTCCCAGAGCTTCCCAGAGCATCCCAGAGGATCCCACAGCATCCCAGAGCATCCCACACCCCGCCGCCTGTCAGCACCACACACCCACCACCCACGTCAGGGCCCGGGCGATGAGAAGTGGGGTGGATTTATCATCCCCTGAGCACTTTAAAAGGTCTCTGACTCAAACCATTGCATTAGGAGGATTTACAGTGACAAGACAGCTCCCGAGATTTTCGTTTTGCTGGGAGGAAATTCCAGCCATGGCGGTGACTAATCCACCTGTCATCCGGCAGCCTGGAGATGCCCTTTGCCGTAAACCTTTCCCCTGTCACACCCCAGCTCAGAATTTGGCGTCACTGTCACGAGCTGGGCTTTGAAGCATCTCACCCGTCTGCTCTTTGACAGCCCCGGCGCATCCCTTGCTCCACATCCCATCACTCTGCTGCATCCGGAGCAAATCCCATCCCCGGAATCACAGAATTAGTGAGGCCTGGAAAAGCCTTTGAGATCATCAAGTCCAACCTGTGATGACGCCACGATGATTTTTGTCTTTTCTTTTATACCCCTGTTATACCTTTCTGCAACTTCTGTATTCTCGGTGCTTTTTGCCTACATTCTTGGACTTGTTTGTTAAAGCTCAGAGACTAAACATTTTAGAGGCTTCGTAGTTGGGGTGCCAGGGTGCCCAGAGCCCAAGGTCCTCTCCAGAACACATTTTGTAAACTAAGCTAGAACCATCCAGGGGAAGGTTCCTTGGCAGGGGGGGCTCATTTGAGCCTCTCATTGGGGAATATTTGATAGATATGCTAATTAGTAAGACCTGGAATGTAAGACCAGATCTAGGAGAGGGGGACTTTGGGGTAGTGATGGTGGGGTGCACAGAAGTGTATTTGACCTGTTCATGGTGCACCTAAGGATCCTTACAATAAATACCAAGCTAAAACCCTTTTTCCCCTTCTAACCGTGTTCGCCTCTTGGTTTTTAAGACCAGGAAAGGCATCAGTGACCTAGCACCGCCTTATCCACTAAGCCATGGCACCGAGTGCCACATCCAGGCTCTGCTTAAACCCCTCCAGGGACGGTGACTCCACCACTTCCCTGGGCAGCCCATTCCAATGCCCAACCACTCTTTCTGGGAAGAATTTTTTTTCCTAACACCCAGCCTAAACTTCCCCTGGCGCAGCTCAAAGCTGCGTCCCTTTGCCCTATCACTCATCGCCTGGGAGGAGGACTTAATTAGGCAGGACTTCATTAACCCCCTCGGAGGTCTCCTCTAAGCCAGGCTCAAGCGAGCTCGGCTGTTTTGGGGCGCCCAGGCTGCAGCACTACTCACATCCAACTCGAAGGTCTGCAGCACCGTGCGGTAGCCCCCGGAGATGGGGGTGAAGAGCCGGAGCACCTCCTTGATGACGCAGTCCAGGTAGTAGAGGCCGTTGATGTTGTCCAGGCGCAGGGAGCCCTCGCAGATGCAGCCGTTGTGGAGGATCCCTTTGCTCCGCAGCTCCTCCCGCAGCTTCTCCAGCACCCGCGGGTGTTTGAGGAGCTGCATGATCAGGGAGGTGCTGGCGCTGGCCGTGGTGGCGTAGGCGGCGAAGATGAGCTCCAGGGTGCCGTCCTGGGGGGGCAGGGGAAGAGCCGGGGTGAGACACGGGGGTGGCACAGAGAGGCCGCCAACCTCAGCACGTCAAGGTGCCGTGGGGTGTTTTTCTCCCCCAGAATTTCCCATCCCGGCCTTAGAACCATGGAATTTAGGTTTAGGTTTGGAAGGGAACGTAAAGATCACCTTGTTCCAACCCCAGGGACACCTCCCAGTATCCCAGGCTGCTCCAAGCCCCATCCAACCTGGCCTTGGATGCTCCCAGGGATGGGGCAGCCACAACGTCTCCCCAAAAGAGCTGCTCCAAAGATTTAAGATCCAAAGGAGCCAAGTGACCTGAGGAGGGGTCACATCACAAAGCTGGGAGCGGGAAAAATGGAAAGTGACCTCCAAAGGGAGATGCTGGATTCTCCCTGGTGATTTCCCACCGACCGAGATGGATGAGGGAAATCGGGGCAGAGTTTGTGTCCATGGTTAACAACCTTGGACACTTGAGGGATGGGACAGCCACAGCTTGGTCACGTTTAGCTGGGAGGTCACTCCTTGGACAGCCACCACAGGGAGCTTCCCACAGAGCCTCCGAGGATCAGACAGGCAGGACAAAAATCCCAGGAGATGGCTCCTGACCTGCCATGACCCAGCTGCAGATAAGAACCTGCTGAGGGTCTCCTGTGCCCTGCAGAGGAGGCACCAGGAGAAGTGGAAGGGCCAAGGGATGAAGCTGATCAAGGCTGAAAGCTTCCGTTGTGACTAGGGAGGTTCAAGTTGGGTATCAGGAAAAATTTCTTTCCTGGAAGAGGGGCCAAGTGCTGGAAGAGGCTGCCCAGGACAGTGGTGGAGTCACCATCCCTGAAAGCATTTAAAAACTGAGTGGATGTGGCACTTTGTGGTAGGGTTTAGAGGGGATGGAGGTGGGATTTGAAGATCCTGGAGGCCTTTTCCAAGCTTAATGGTTCCATGGAATGCTTTGTAGAAAGGGCTGGGCACAACCAGCAAATAAATAAAGCAACTGGTTTGGATCCACCAGATCAGCATTCACCAACACGCCTTGATCCCCCAGCTCTCACTGCCCATCTCTGGTATGCCCCAAAAATTCCTGCTTGGATTATCCCACACTTTTTCCTCCAGGAAGGCCCAGCCCTGAGCAGAACAATCACAAGGCGACCCCAGGGAAGAGCTTTACCTTCAGCTCCTGCATGGTCAGCTCCTTGCCGTGCTCCTTCCCGCTCTCGATCAGGATGTCCAGGGCGTCGGCGTAGTCCTTGCCCTGCGTGTTCTGCAGCTTCTCCTGGATGGCTTTTTCCAGCCCTTTCTGCAGCGTCTCCCGGGCCCGGATTCCCTGTGGAGCAGGAAGAGGTCAGACCTCACCACCAGCAGCACCTTGCCCATCCCAGGAGCTGCAGAGACGTGCTCAGGACAGGTCCAAGACATAAAAGCAGAGGCTGGGAGAGGGGTGTGAAGATGCTGGAGGTGTCCCCTGGGCAGGAGGAGTAAAGCCGGAGTGGGGGAGATCACAGGCGGAGTAATCAACACCTAGGTGTAAATGACGGGTCCGGGCTGGGAGCCCCTGTCCAGCACCGGTTCACAGCCCCCAGCTCCTCCTGGGATGTATGGAAATCCCTGGGAAAATTGTCTCTCAAAGGAAGGCCCATTCATCCCAAAGAATCCTCTTCCCGGGCAATTTGATCACCTGGTCCCAGTAAAGCAATTCCTACAGGAGTGCAGCTGCTCGGGGCTAACCTGCTGCTGGGAACGATTCCGGACTGCAAGGGGATGGAATCAATCCCATGGGCAAGTGACAATAAAAAAAAATTGCAGGGATATCACAAAAATAACTTTCGAACCCCGGTACTCCTGTTATCAAAATTCCCCACGGAAAAAAATAAGATTTTATGTCTATTTTTTGTTATGTTTTCTTTTTGCATCCTTCATCAAAAAACCTGAAATACTCCAGGATTTGTAAGGATCTGGTTTAGTTCTGGGAATTACAGGGATTTGTTTTCGTACTTGGAATTACAAGGACCTGTTTCACTCCGAGGACAGGAGGGAATGAAAAGGAGAAGGGTCCCACAAACTAAAAAAATACAGGAAAATTGCCAAGTGAGGAAAAATATCAATTAAATTTGGGAAGTCCTAACTATTTTCTGTTATCAAACCACTCTAATCACCAAGGGATGGATCTTCCTCTGTCTTCTCCACTAAATCAGGAATCGCGGCCCAAAATGGGCTCCTCGAGGTCAGAGGATGAGAAATCCCGAGAACTGGGAAAGGCGTGGATTAATCACCGCCCGTTAATTAATCAGCGCTATCAGGGTGGAGAACCCAACCCAAACCTCACCCTCCTGTAGCCGCTGAAGGGCAGATCCATGGGCAGGGAGAAGACGTTCTCCACGAACTGCTGGTAGACCTCGAAGAGGCGGCCGAGCTCCTCGTCCGGGATGCGGAACCCCAGCAGGACGCGGATGGCCATGCGGAACGTCAGCTTCTGCGCCTCGTGGTACACGTTGATGGACTCGGGGTTGCTGCTCCAGGCCCGGAGGGTGTCCTTGATCACCAGCTGGATCTTGGGGAGATAACTCTCCAGAGCCTCATGGCTGAAAATTTTGGAGAAAACCTACGGAAGACAACGAGGAGAGGTTTCTCCACAGCGCCAACGCCCTTGGTTTTCTCCAAGGTTATCACGTGTCCTACACGGAGTTGTCACCATTCCAAACTCTCCACCCAGAATCACCAATTCCCAAAAAAAAAGCTGCCAGAGACATCAGCTCCTCCCGGGATTCCCACCACAACCATCACAAGTGGCGGGGAATAACGGAGCAAAGCAGGGATGGGAGGAATTCCTTGGATCCCGTGTGTGGCAGGAGGGACAGAGGCAGCTTCCCATGCCCGACAGATCCCAGTTCTGTTCATCCCAAGGTCTGGATGTTAATAATACACCTTTTCCACAGGGATCCTCCAGTGTCCAACGCGGGTACAGAGGCAAACGCAATGGGAAAACACAACTCTCCCAACGGGAAGCACCGACAATTCCTCCCACCTCTCCATCACCTTTTTTTTCTTTTTTTTTAATGCATGTAAAATGAAGCAAAATAATTATTTTGGAACCTTTAGGATCCCTGTGGAATCTGGCTGAACTCCGACAGGGGTTCAAGTGGGGAAGAGCCTCTGCACGTACGCAGAGGCCGCGATCGCCCTCGGCTCATTTCCTTGGGAAACCAGGAAAAAAAAAAAATTCCTGATGTCAGCAGCCAGCGTTAATTTAAGCTCTGCGAGTAAACAGTGAGCAGGACTGGGCCTCCCCAGGTCCCCCACGCTAACGGCTCCTCACTCCAATTTTTTTTCCTCCAATTTGGGCCCGGGCCCGCTCGAGGAGCTCAGCAATGCCAGGAATGTCCCTTCCCGGCACAGCAGCGCTTTCATTCGGCATTCCCGCCGCATCCCTCCCCGAAAAAAAGGGGGGAAAGCGCTGTTTGTTTATTTTTTATTAACCTACACGCACGCACGGGGCAGGACGCACACGCACCGCAGGCCTCCAGGAAAATCCAATTAAACCAGGATTCCAAGGAGGGAGCTGAGCGCCGGAGCCTCCACCGGTGGCTGCTTCCCGGCGGGAATGGAGGCGAGGTGGGGGGGCTGCCAAGTTATCAACCCACCGAGAGGAGCGAAATCAAAGCCGCCCCCTCTTTTCCATGAGCGCCGGGCTCGCCGGAGCTGTAAATGTGAGAATTTCCTCCGCAGTCAGCACTCCAAGGGAAAGGTAATATTTTCCTGGCTGCGACCCCTCATTGCTAATGCCCGGCGTTCCCTGGGAGTTTGTTTGGTGAAAAAACACCTCTGTCCCCTCGCAGGTCCGGGCAGGAGGCTCCGGAGGCTCCACAAGAGCCGCTTCACTACGCCCCAAGGTTGAGCCCCGAGTAAAACTCGGCGCACGGCGGGCGCAGCGCGGAGGTCCCCGTAGAAATCCCGGGATGGGAGGATGGATGGGGAAGAAAATCCAAGCAGATCAGCCTGGAGACAGGGAGCCATCCCTGGATGGCCGCACGGAGCCGAGGCATGAATGAATGAGAGGAGGAATCAATGAATGAATGAATGAACAGCAGGGAGCGAGAGCACGGCGAGGGCGCGGGACGGGGGCGGCTGCGGCCGCCTCCTGCTGCATCCAGAGCGGCTCTGGAGCCTGGGAAGGCTGCGGTGTTCGGGCATTTTCTGCTGGAAAAAGCAGCTCCTCGGGCAAGAAAAGCCGGAGGCGGTAAAACAGAGACCCTCTGCTGCGTGGGGAAGGTGGGAAGGGAGTGGGGAAGGTGGGAAGGGAGTGGTTCCTTTGTCCGTGAGCAGGACATGGAATTTTGATGCAGAGCCGGCATCCATGAGCTGTTCCTCAGGGATGGGACAAGACCCACCCGGGTGGGGCCGGCAAAGGTACCCCGCTGCGTCTCCATCCAACTCTCCATCCACACTGAGGAGCTTGGAATAAGGACAGAGGCTCCCAGTGAATGTCCCCAAGCACTTCCCATGCCTCAGTTTCCCCAGCTGGAAGCAGGGCCAACGAGGGGACAACCTCTGCTTTAGGAGCACCGGGTCTGAATCCCTGCTTGGAGCCACCATCCCGATGGAGGCGGCCCTTGGATCTCCTGGCCTCATCCTTCCTCGGCATCTCCCACAGGAGAAGCACCTGGGGACCCCCTGCTCCCTGGAAAAAGGACGCAGTCCCAGACGTGCCTCTGGTCCCAAAACTGCTGCTGTGGTGGAGGGGGCTGGATCCACACCCCTGGACCAAGCCAGGTTCCCAAGAGGAAAAATCCTGTCCCAAGGATCGATGTGAACAGATAGGAGGACCCTTGGGAAGAGAAGACCGAACCCCCATGGGGTCAACACAGTCCTGCCCAGCCTGACAAAGGGGGGCATTAAGCACTAGGGGGGGGGTCAGGGGGATATTTTTTTTCTTTCTCTGCAGTTTTTGGAGCTCTCCTCGTGCCAGGAGGCTCCTCCAGCTGGCTGCTCCCTGGAGCTCCCAACCACGTCCCGAGCCCCGGCCACGCTGCTCCGTCCCGGCCGCCGCCGCCGCTGCGCTCGCACCGCCTAATCCCACATGTCAGCAGATCCTTCCCCGGCCAGACACAAGTCTGGATCCCCTTCCAGTCACCTCCAGTTCAACCCTGCATCTTTCCAGTTGATTAAAAAGGAGGAGAAGGCAGCCAACTTTCCCCGACAAACCCCGGCGCGTTCCTAGCCTAAAATTCCTGCGCCCTCTAGTGAAGTCGAGCCGAGCGGCTCGGCTGCTCCAGGAGCGAATCCAGGCAAAGCCAAGGAGAATCAGGGCAAAAAAAAAAAAATAGTTGTTCCAGAGCTGCCAAGAGGCAAAATCATCTCTAAGCTCAGCTTTGTTAACCCTGAGATGGCACAGCCCGGCTGCGGTGGCACCCGGCCACGAGGGCTCACTGCAGTGCCAGGACTTTTGGGGATGTTGGAAAGAGCCCCCCAGTTTTTCCATGTTGGGATATGTCCCAAAAGAGCCAAATCTGGGAATTTGCTCCATCCAAGGACGTTCATTGACACCACACACCCACACCGAAGGAGACCCCACCACCCAGAGAGCCTGGCTGGAACCTTCCCACTCCGCCTCGCATGGAAAAAGGATATTTAAGGATTTACGGTTTTCCAAAGGCAGGAAATGTCTTCCCAGTGCCTCAGCTCCATGTGACAGCAAAGTGCCCCCAGTCCCAGCTGGAGAATGCCCCAGCCCCATCCTTAAACCTTGGCCAGGAGGAGAGGGAATTTGAGGGAATTCTCGGAGCTCCAACAGTGATTCCATGCACGGTTGGGGTGGGAGGGACGATGTTTTCCATGTTCCCCTTCCTTCCCACTCCAAGCACCAGCACCAGCCTCTGCCTTTTGCCATCCATGATTTGCAGAGCCCTCGCTCCCACCGGGCACATCCTCCCAAAAGAGGGAATGGAGCTTTCCGTTCCTCCCCTCCGGGTGGAAAACTTAAATTTTGGGATCAGCCACCTGCATCCCATCCAGCTCAGAGCCGCTGGCCCAACCAAAGCAAGGCAGGATGAGCTTGGAAACGTTTTCAGGAACTAATTTGGCACCTGCCAGAGGTTTGGCCAACAGGATACGTCGGGAAGCATCCAAAGCAACATCTCAACCTGGATACGTCCTAATTCTTCCCACATTTCCAAGGACCAGGCTGTGTTTGTCCCAGCCCTGTCCCATCACCACATTATCCTGGATTTCTGCCCCTCTCTGGAGCCCATTCCCATGCTCCAGCAGCCTTGTAAACCGGGATATTTTTGGAGCAGGTTCATGGGCGAGCAGCCGTCCTGGTACTGGGAGCGTGAACAAAGGGAAAGCACAGCAAAAGGGTTGGAAAGGCACCAAAAAAGGAGAGAAACTTCCGCAAATCCCGCTCCTGCCTGGACCCTCTGAGGCGTGTTTATAAAAGGTTCGGCCTTTGCGCAGAGCAAAGAACTGATTCCTTTTCTCCACTTTTTTCTCTGGAAAATGGAGCACATGGAAGGCTCCATCCTGGAGGAATCCAGGCCCTCATGGATGCTCCAGACTCCAAAGGGAGTCTGGGAACAGTAGCTGGAGCCTCCAGGCTAAAAGGAATGACGTGCCCTTGCCAGAGGCAGTTGCACTGAAATCCACTGATGGATCCTCAAAAAATTCTGCTGGAAAAAATACAAGGATCATTTCGGATCCTTGGGCAGTGTCACTATGCACCTTTTAAGGGTTGTCCCTACGCTTGGTTTTTCCATGTTTCGAAGAAAAGGATTGTGAGAAACTCCAGCATTTCCAGTCAAGTTCAGAATAAAATTAAAGCCCAAGATCTGCATTTCCCCACAACTCAAAAAGATCCATGTCCAAGGATCTTCCCTAGAAATTCTCCACATGGCATGGGAGGCTTCCAATCCCAAATCCTTTAAGGCTGAGAGGTTAAAGGGGGTGTGGGGGAAAGCCAGGAGCAAGCAGGATCTGCCTCAGCACTCCCTCTGCAAAACTTCCTCGGTCTCCAGAAAATTCCACCCCCAGCACAATTCCATCCGGCAGTTTTGGATTCTCAGCCCGATTTATGGGGATACCCAAAGGCACTGGGATTCATCAGCTCTGGAGTGCTGCTCCAAGTGTCCCCTCCCTATTTACTCATGGAAAACGATAAAATTCACCTTACGCTCCTCAAGGAAGGGGAGAAGATCCCAAATCCATGGCAAAGAACTGGGAGCTGTGTCTGGAGAAAAGGGATCGGAAAGGTGGGATCAGCTGGCCAAGATCCAGCTGGGAATCCTGTGGATGGAGTCTTGGGCTGGAGCTGTGGGGAAGGAGAATCCCACAAACCCACCGGGCATGGTCGGAGCTCTCATTCCTCAGAGAATCATGGAATGGTTTGGGATGGAAGAGACCTTAAAGACCATCTAATTCCAACCCCTGGGATGGGGTATCCCAGCCGGTGATGGAGCACACAACAAATCCCACAACGGTGGTGTGGACACAAAGAGTTTCCCTGGGGACAAAGAAGAGGAGAGCAGCTTTCCCAGGTAACCAATGGAAGCTGGAAATATTAGGAGAAAATTCCCATTTTTTCCTGACCCGATGCATTTTCCTGGAGCACGGAGAGAGGGCAGAGGGAAGGATCCCTACGGATTTAGGTGACAGAGATGAGTCTCTCCTAGAGACAAAGCCAGATTTAAAAAGAAACCATTCCTCGGTCCTGCCAAGAATTCCAGAAACTGGGAACAGAGCAGAGCAAGAGGTGGCCACACTCAGGAGGCAATGGGTGGGAAATTCCCAATCCATGGTGCAAAGGAATAAAAACACCTTCCAGAGCACGCACGGTCTCGTGGCAGGAATAGGGGAAAAGGCTTGGAAAAGGGATTCCTCCAAGGAGATCCTGAGGATTGCAAGACCTCCGTGGGATGAGCAAACACCTGCAGAGGAGGATCCTGTGAGGATTTGAGCTCCTCCAGGGAAGAGGTGACAAGGGCTGGGATGACCCCACAAGGAGATCCCAGCTTAAGGCCACCCCTTAAGGAGAAGGAAGCTGGAGAACCAGCGGCTGAGAGGGATTTCATGGAAGAAATTCCCGCTGGGAAGTGATGGAGAGCTCCATTATCACCAGAGGGATGTGTGGGATGTTACAAACCCCAGCTGAGGAGGTTCCTTGAGCTGCTTGGAGGGATGGAAGAGGATGGATGGAAAAAACCGAAGGAACCATGGTGCAGGATGGATCCTGACTCCCTGACATCCCTGGGATTCGCTCCCCATCCCTTTGGAAGTGGAGCCTGGATTCCAGCTCCACCCAGCCCAGAGCGTTGCTGCCCGAGGAAGGGCTTCTCCTTCTCCGTGCCTCCCAGGAAACCCAAAAGTCCCACCCTGGATGGCACAGGAAGGCAGAAAATCCAACTTTAGGGATGTTCAGCTCCCAGGGTATCCCACAGCCACAATCCTGCTCCGCCAGCAGAGAGCCCGCAGGAATTTTGGGGTGGAAGGCGCTGCAAAATTCCACCAAATTTGTGTTTTAGCCAAGAGCTCTTCCACTTGGCTTTTTTTTTTTTAATCCCTTGGAATTACTCCGGATTTACACCCCTGGAGGTGACAGCACTGCTTGGTCTGAAGTTAAGGAGCCAACCCAGCCCAGGAATTCTCTCCCCACACCGGGAACAGGAGCCCTCCTCCATCCACGGAAGCTTTTCCCTGCTCCAGAGGCTTTTGCCCATGGATTAAGGCTGCCAGGGCACGGAGAAGGGGCTGGAGCTGATGGCAGCTGGAATCCAGCCTGTTTGATGCAATTTTGGGAGCTGGCTCTGATGGATTGGGATGGTTTCTTTTCCACTGAGGGATTTACGAGAGTAGCTTGGATGGACATGAAAAAATAAATCCTAAAAACCCTAAGAAAAAACCCTTTTAACAACCTGGGGTTTTTTTGTAGGAAAGGTCCATTCCTGCTACCTCCCATCCCTCCTTCCTCCTCCAGCCCTTTCCCCCATCCCAATCCCAATCCTTCCCTCCCCCCAGCGGAGCCCACAGCAGCTGGTTTATATTTGGCTGTAAATTTATGGCCCCTTTTGTGTTCTTAATCCCCTCGCAAACGATATGAAAGCCTCGGACCTTTCCACTCGGTGCTAATGAGCTCAACACTTGCGTGCCTCGGAGGCAGAGCATTAATTGCGGTGTGTTAATGAGCGATGGAGCTTTGGACACTGAGACAAACCAGGGCCGTTCCTCCGCTCCACTCCCTGCTCCCGCCTGGAATCTCTGGATGTCTCCCCAGCAATCCCATGGATTGCTTTTATTTTATTCCTTCTTCGCCTTTTCTTTTTAATTTTTTTTTTTTTTTTTTTTTTTTTTTTTTTTTTTTTTTTTTTTTTTTGTGCCTATTTTGGGATGGCTCCGCTGGAACACAAGTCTGGAGCTCTCCTGCCAAGCTGGATGATCCCAAGGAAAGTCTGAGTCCCACCTTTCCCGTGCGGATCCTGCGCCGGGAATCTCCTTGCTGGCCCCGGGCTCTGCTCAGGCTTGACCTAAACCCTAAAGGCCGCGTCCTGGTCATTTCCAATTCCCATTTCCTTCTCCACCAGGATCCCTTGCAGGCACAGGAATGCTGAATTCCAGCTTCCCGCTGGAATTAGATCCCATAAAAGCAGAGCCTGCAGTATCCCTGAGATCAGGGGGTTTTTTGCCCTCATTACAGCTCCTCTCACCCCAGAACCAACACTCCCAAAATCTGGCGTTTCATGGGTGGAAATGGGAATCGAAGAGTTTGACAAGGACAAGATGGGATCAGATGGGACAAGGAGGGAGGGAAGAGCCGGGGTGGGACAGGGAATGGCAGAGGCGGCACCAAAACAAGAGAGGGATGGGAAGACCACCAGAGCATGGAGCAGGAGCCAGGAATGATCCCATTGCCCCTTCCCAGGGAGTTCCAGCGGGAGAGCAGCAGCTCCAATCCCAAGGGATGACGTTCATCCCTCATGGGGTGGGCAGGGACAGGGATCTGCCACCAAAACCCCGGAGCAAAGACCTTGCTCCGACAGAGATGGGAGCAACGGGGTCGCTCCTGTGAGGAACCTGCGGGTGATTCCAGACAAAAACTCCACTGTGGAGCTCTGACTCCAGCAGGGGTGGCCCAGCTCCTTCTCCAACATCAACAGCAGCAGGAGCAGCCTGGCTGGGATAAACTTCCCAGGAGGGAAGGAGAAGAGTTGGGAGTTCTTTTATTTATTCCTTGTGAACATCTCTGATCTCCCAGCTCCACCTGAGCTCGAGGCTGGAGCCAATGATAGTGACAGTGGCAATGAAGCCATTCCCTGCCTCAGGAATTCGCTATTCCCAGCTTTCCATCCTGCCCCACATCCCTACTCCAAGCTGACCCCCTTCCCTGATTCCCTCTCGAATGACTGGAGAACTCATTTCCCCAAACAGGGAGGTTTTCTCCCATTTATAGGAATTTTCAATGCCAGCGACATCTGCAACGAAGCCATTCCCTGCCTCAGGAATTCCCTGCTCCCAGCCTTCCCTCCTGCCCCACATCCCTGCTCCAGGCTGAGTCCAAACCCTCTCTAATAACTGGAAAGTTCATTTCCCAAAACAGGGAGGTTTTCTCCAATTTATAGGAATTTTGACAGCCTCCTGGAGGTGAATTTGATAAATTTGGGATGGAAAAGCAGAGAGCTTCCATAGGGTTAGGATTGGGGTTTATTCCTCCTGAGCATCTCCTGCATCCCAGAACCCTTTACCAACAGGATCAACCCATCTGGATATTCTTGATGGAACAGGTTAAGGAATCCATAAAGATCCCAAAAAACTGCTGTGGGACAGGGAAAACAGGGAAGAGAGAAGAGCTCCAACACCTAAATCATCCCACCTATCCCTGATCCCATCCCAGCGTCCTCCAGCGGATCCAGCGGCGAAGAGCCGCAATTTGCTGATCCCGGAGTTCCACCGAGGAGCTAAAATTCCTTGGAAAGCTCCAGCGAGCAGCTGATTCCTGGCAAGATCCCAGAACCCTCCTGCAAGAACATGTTGGGTTTGGAGCTCATCTTCACATCCCGGTGACAATCTGGAGAGCACGGATCGTCTGCCAGGGAATGCTGGAAGAGGAGCTGCCAGTGCTGCTGGAAATAAATGCAACTCCGCGGGGTTTTTGGGAAGATGAGAGGGATTTATGGCCACGGACAAGAGCTGGAGGTGATCCCAAAGGGTTGGGAAGGGCAGAAGAGGTGGGTTCCACGCTCCGCTTTTCCTCATTTTGGCCCAAATCCTGCGCCAGGTGAGGAATTCCACCTCAGTTTCTGGCAAGGTCAGGGAATTGGAAAGGAACAAGTGAGGGCTCGAGCTCAGAGACGAGGCAAAAACCTGGAATTTAAGAGGGAGACTGAACAGCAGGAAACCCCACAATGCTTTAAACTGGATCAATATCCACCAAAAAGATTTCCCGGGAAATCCCCTCTCCCTGGATTCTTCCAAACCTTTCAATAAATCTCTCAAGAGCAGCACCCTCACTGCGGAAACTGGGGAATTCCGTGGAAAATTCTGCCTTTGCTTGGACCCCTGGTGGATCAAGAGGACAACTCGGGCCGGGTTTAAGATTTAAGCTCGTCCTAGGTCCGAATCCTTTCTCCTGGGAGCCCTCAGAGTTTCGGGGTGGGGAGAGCTGAAAGTCGCAGGCACCGAAGAACAAAAGCTCGGGGTTAACGAGCTCCGAAGAGGCCGCACCTGATGGGAAAAGCTCTAATCTGATCATCGGAATCCTGATAAGAGCGGAATGATCGATTTTCACCCCGTTAGAGGCAGGGCTCGGCTTATCTCTGCGCGCGGCTCGGCCCGGGGATGGGTTTTTTTAGGGAGAAGAGGATTCAGGGCTGCCGGGATCGGGAGCAGCCCAGGGTGGGTGAGGCAGGGAAAGCAGCGATCAGCAGGAGATGGAATGAAGAAATCGGGATAAATTCCCGAATTCCCGAGCTGAGCCCTCTGCGCTCAACCTCGAGCCGATGAAAGAGAAAGCTTAAAAAAAAAGGAATTAACTCCCAGAGCATCCCAGAGCTGCTGATCCCGGGAAAAGAGTTTGAGGGAGCTCAAAGAGCGCCAAGGAGTGGGAGAAGGGGCCGGGGTCATCCTGGGACAGGGTTTTGTTGGAATGTCTGGGCTCAGGAGGCCTTTAGCCACCCCCGATGCGGGAATTGGGATTTAGGAGTTAATTGGGATTTAGGAAAGAATTAGGAATTAGGATCCTCGCCACCTCGGAGTCACAAGGGATTCCAAAAATGATGGAATTGTAGAATGGCTTGAGTTGGAAGGGACCTTAAAGATCATCAATTCCCATCCCATTCCGTGGGCAGGGACAGCTCCCACTATCCCAGGTGGATCCAAGCCCCAATGTCCAGCCTGGCCTTGGACATTCCCAGGGATCCAGGGGCAGCCACAGCTGCTCTGGGAATTCCAGCCCAGCCCCTCCCCACCCTCGCAATTCCTTCCTAACATCCAACAGCTCATCAGGGTGGAAAACGGCTTTTGAGGAGCACAGCCGAGATCTTTAGGACTCAGAATATTCCACAAGCGCTGGGTTTCAGAGTTTACGGTGGGCCACGTGGTTTTTCCCGGTAGGAAAACCCCAGGAGCTGAGAACAGCAGGAAGAGCCGAGGAGGAGAGAGGCTGTGCCGGGTTTGTGCCGCTGGCACCGCTCCTGCTGGGGCTGGCACTGCCCAGCCCAGCCGCGGTGCCAATTCCAAACCCACCGGGATCCCACAGAGGTCAGGCTTCCCTTTTCCATGACCCCATTCCCATAACCCACGCCTCCCCTGTGCCTGGTCGAGGTCGGAATTCCGTGGTTTTATCCAGACCATGGCGAGCAAAGGCCACTTTTTCAGGAGTGAAAAACAATCCGGATGTGCAGGATGGTGAAAGGAGCAGGGAATGGGCACAGAGGCACCTTTGGATCTCTGCCTGATCCCGCTAAACCTTCCCGGGATAGGGAATAAACCTTCCCTAGATGGGGAAGAAACCTTCCCGGGATGGGGAAGAAACGGGAGCCAAAGGAATGATGCCGAGGAAAAGGCATCATTCCCATATCCCTGCACTTCTCCTGCCACCGATCCTGCTCCTGGATGGAGACAGCCCCATCACCCTTCCTCTTGGACAGCAAGGTCGGAAAAATATCTCCATCCTTCAGGAAAAACCCCAAAATCGGAGGGGCTGAGTTAGGCCTGGCTTAGGGCAGGGACAGACACAGCTTTTTTTTTTTCTTTTGCCTTTTTTTTTTTTTTGTGGTGGTGTCACTCCTAAAAAATTGTGACTAATGGGTGTCATGTGCTGTTTGTTTTCCCATCGTCTCCCCCAGGAGAAAAGAGGGAAGGACGGGGTTTGGAAGGGATTTTGCAGGCTCCAAAAGGGGCTCAGGACCCCCAAACCTCACCTCGGGGTGGCACAAAAGGGTCCCAGCACCCCCAAACCTCACCTCAGGGTGGCACAGAAGGGTCCCAGCACCCCCAAACCTCACCTCAGGGTGGCACAAAAGGGTCCCAGCACCCCAAACCTCACCTCGGGGTGGCACAGAAGGGTCCCAGCACCCCAAACCTCACCTCAGGGTGGCACAAAAGGGGATCAGAACCCCAAACCTCACCTCGGGGTGGCACAAAAGGGTCCCAGCACCCCAAACCTCACCTCGGGGTGGCACAAAAGGGTCCCAGCACCCCAAACCTCACCTCGGGGTGGCACAGAAGGGTCCCAGCACCCCCAAACCTCACCTCGGGGTGGCACAAAAGGGGATCAGCACCCCAAACCTCACCTCGGGGTGGCACAAAAGGGTCCCAGCACCCCAAACCTCACCTAAGGGTGGCACAGAAGGGGCTCAGCACCCCCAAACCTCACCTAAGGGTGGCACAAAAGGGTCCCAGCACCCCCAAACCTCACCTCAGGGTGGCACAAAAGGGGCTCAGCACCCCCAAACCTCACCTAAGGGTGGCACAGAAGGCTCCCAGCACCCCCAAACCTCACCTAAGGGTGGCACAAAAGGGTCCCAGCACCCCAAACCTCACCTAAGGGTGGCACAGAAGGGGCTCAGCACCCCCAAACCTCACCTAAGGGTGGCACAAAAGGGTCCCAGCACCCCCAAACCTCACCTCAGGGTGGCACAAAAGGGGCTCAGCACCCCCAAACCTCACCTAAGGGTGGCACAGAAGGCTCCCAGCACCCCCAAACCTCACCTCAGGGTGGCACAAAAGGGGATCAGAACCCCAAACCTCACCTCGGGGTGACTAAAAAGGGTCCCAGCACCCCCAAACCTCACCTCGGGGTGGCACAAAAGGGTCCCAGAACCCCAAACCTCACCTCAGGGTGGCACAAAATGAGCTCAGCACCCCCAAACCTCACCTCAGGGTGGCACAGAAGGGGATCAGAACCCCAAAACCTCACCTCAGGGTGGCACAAAAGGGTCCCAGCACCCCCAAACCGGGGTGCCCTGGGGATTTTAGGGGGGTTTCACCTCAGGGTGGCACCAAAGGGTCCCAGCACCCCCAAACCAGGCTGCCCCAGGGGCTTTAAGGGGGGTTTCACCTCAGGGTGACAAAAAAGGGTCCCAGCATCCCAAACAAGGGTGGCACAAAAGGGTTTTAAGGGGGAGAGGTCTCTCCTCAGGGTGACACAGAAAGGTCTCAGCATCCCAAATAAGGGTGACACAAAAGGGTTTTTAGGGGGGGTCTCACCTCAGGGTGGCACAAAAGGGTCTCAGCACCCCAAACCAGGCTGCCTTGGGGATTTTAGGGGGGGTCTCACCTCAGGGTGACACAAAAGGGTCCCAGCACCCCCCCAACCACTGCTTCACCCCGGGACCCCCATCCGCATCCCAAATTCCCCGAAATCCAAGGACGCTCTCAGCACCACGAGACCCCCCCCCCCCCTCCAAGGAAAACCCCTCGGGGGGTCCCTGCAATTCGGGGGGAGGTGAGGGAGTGTCACAATTCCCCCCGACCTCTGCCACATCGCCCTTTTTAGAGCCCTCCCCACAGCCCCTTCACGCGAGTCCCCATCGCGGGGGGCTGGCGAGGGAGGAGGGGGGCGAGAGGCCACGCGCGGGTGCCCCTGCCCCATTCCCGCCCCATTCCCACCCCATCATCCCTTAAAATTCCTCACGGGATCAGCGCGGCCGCGGGATTCCCCCCCGCCCCCCTCCCACCCCCAGGCGCGGAGGATCCGCGGGAACCGAGAGAATAAAGGTGGAAATAAAGGGGAAGAAAGGGGAATAAGGGGAAATAAGGGGGAATAAGGGGGAATAAAGGGGGAAGAAAGGGGAAGAAAGGGGAAGAAAGGGGAATAAGGGGGAATAAGGGGGAATAAGGGGAAGAAAGGGAAATAAAGGGAAATAAAGGGAAATAAGGGGGGGGAAAGGAAAGAAAGGGACAGAAAGGGAAAGAAAAGGACAGAAAGGGAAAGAAAGGGAAAGAAAGGGAAAGAAAGGGAAAGAAAGGGAAAGAAAGGTGGAAATAAGGGGGAATAAGGGGAAATAAGGGGGAATAAGGGGGAATAAGGGGGAATAAGGGGGAAAAAAGGGAAGAAAGGGGAAGAAAGGGGAAGAAAGGGGAAGAAAGGGGAAGAAAGGGGAAGAAAGGGGAAGAAAGGGGAAGAAAGGGGAAGAAGGGAAATAAAGGGAAGAAAGGGAAATAAGGGGAAATAAGGGGAAAAAAGGGGAAAAAAGGGGAAATAAGGGGAAATAAGGGGGGAAAAGGGGAAATAAGGGGAAATAAGGGGAAATAAGGGGGGAAAAAGGAAAGAAAGGGAAATAAAATAAGGGGAAATAAGAAAAATAAAAGGAAATGAAGGGAAATAAAGCAAAGCAAGGAGGAAAAAACAACGGGAAGAAGAGCAGGAAAAAGGGGAGGTCGCACCGACCTTCCTCTTGTGGCGGTGGATGTCGCCGATGGAGTTGGCCACGGTGTTGGGGCCCAGCAGCATCCGCGTGCTCCGCGGCCACTCGGTGCTCACCAGGTGGTGCTCCCCCATCAGGATCTTGCGCACGTTCTCCGCGCCCGTCACCCGCACCAGCGGCCGCCCCAGCAAGTGCGTCTTGAACACGTTCCCGTACTTCTCCCGCCGCGAGGATTGGAAGCAGGAGCCCTGCGAGGAGGGGGAAAAAGGAGGGGGGGGGGGCGGTTGTGGGATTGGGTTTTGGGTTTTGGGGATTGGGATCCGGGAGTTTGGGATCGGGGGGTTTGGGGTTGGGTTTTAGGTTTGGGATCCGGGAGTTTGGGATGGGGGTCTCGAGGGGGCGGAATTTGGGGCTCACCCCGTGTCCCTGTAGGGGGTCGGTGCCCTTCACCCCTCCCTTCCTCCTCCTCCTCCTCCTCCTCCTCCTCTCTTTCACTTCTCCCTTTACCTCCCCTGTCACTTTTTAACTCATTTCTCTTTTTCCCCTCGTTTTTCCCTCTTTTTTGTTTTTTCCCCCTCCTTCACACCCTCCCCCCTTTTTCCCCCCCACTTCACTTTTTGTCTCTTTTTTTTTTTTTTATTTTTCCCCCCTCCCTCCCTCCCTCCCTCCCCTCCTCGCTCAAGGCTGATTTTACTCGAAAGGCAGCGCTTTGCCTAAGTAAATCTCCAGATTTTTCAGGGGACTTTAATAACTTTCCCACATGCTCCAGGGGCTTTTGTCGGCGAAGAGGCGGCCGGAGCCGCACCGACAGAGGGAGGGGTCCCCCCAAAAAAAAAAACCCCCCTGGCGAGCGGGGAGAGGCGCTGCGAGCGCCGCAGCCGCGCCGCCGGGCCGGGAGCGCGGGTGTTTATTTTGAAACAAAAGCGCGGTTGTGAGGTTCAGATGTTCAGGTGACCCTGTTTCTTGATCTGCGTAAATATAATTAAAAGTCCTTTTTGTGGCATTAATAAAGAGTTATTTGTACACCATTTCCAGGGCAGCACAAAGAGCACCTTTATGCGGCGCGAGTTGCGAGCCGAGTCCAATTTATACAAAATTTTTTGTATTTTTAGCCCTGGACTCTGTTTGGACGGAGCCTGTGGAAAAGCGAGAACCCTTTTCTGGTCCCCCTGTAAAAATCTGATAAATTTCTTTAAAAAATAAAGCCCTATTGAGAGCGTGCCGTTAACCCCTTCGGCGCCGGGCGGCGGAGCGGGGCCGCGGTGCCGGGGCTTCCCCGGCGGTGGCGGCCGTGGGGGGACACCGGGGGACTCCGCCGCTGTCCCCGCCGGGACCGGGGCTGTCCTGCCCCGCGGCCGGCTGCGGCAGTGAAGGGCGGGAGCATCCTCCTTTTGATCATTATAATTAATTTATTTATTTATTTATTTCGGCTGGGAGGAGAGAGGGGGAAACCCTGGCGCTGCTTCGCCTCGGGGGTTCCCTCCCGGGATGCTGCGAGCCCCGGGGCGCCCCGAGCCCGGCACGGAGCTCCCAGCAGAGCCGGGAACCTCCCCCCTTCCACCCCGAGCCGCCTCCTGCCTCTCCCCTGCTCGGGGATTTTCCCCCCTTTTCCCCCGATTTTTTTTTATTTTATTTTTTTTTTGGTTTTTTGGCAGCCGCGGCGCGGGGGGGATCCCGCTCCGCCCGCCGCTCGTTGGGCGTTGAGCGAGGTTAATCCCGGGTTAATCTCCCGATTACCTCGGCGGGTTTCCCCCGCCGCGGGAGCCGAGCCGAGCCGAGCCGGGCCGAGCCGGGCCGGGCCGGGCCGGGAGCAGCCCCCGGGAGCGGGGATGGGACGGGACCGGGGGTGGGGGGGGGGGGGGGGGGGGGGGGACCGGCGGCGCTCCCCGATTTCAGGTTTTTTTGGCAAGAATTGAGGCTGAGGAGGGGAGGAAGAGGAGGGGGTTGGCAGCCCTGGGGAGGTGATGCCAAGCCCGGGCAGCCCCCGGCGGGGGAGCCGAGCCGAGCCGAGCCGAGCCGAGCCGGGCCGGGCCGGGCCGGGAGCGCGGCGCGGAGCGAGCCCGATCCCGATCCCGATCCCGCAGCGCTGCCTCGGCTCCCCCGCAGCCACCGGCGCTCGCCCGGGCTCCTGCTCTGCCTCCCCAGCTCGCCCAGAAGCCGCATGATGCAATCGGCGAGGAAAAGGAGACGGGGGAACTCAAAAACAAAAAGAAAAAGGCGAGAAGAAGCCTTAAAAAAAGCCTTTTAAAAAAAAGCCTTAAAAAAAGCTCTAAAAAATAATAATTAAAAAAAAAAAAAAAAAAAAAGAACCAAACCCAGCCCCCAAAGCGGTGCCGAGGCACCTTCCAGCGAGCAGCGGGGAATCCTCCTTACCTGCAGGAGCCAGTGGAAGGTCTCTCCGATCAGAGGGAATCCCATGGAGCCTTTGGGGATCGGGAGCTTGCAGGTTTTGTCGCGGGTGGCGGCCCAGCGGAGCTGCCACAGCTGTTGGGACACGGCCAGCAGCAAAGTCAGTGACACCAAGCACGCGGCGAGGGTAGCCAGTGCCGAGACGAGATCAAAACTTGCAAAAAGCATATTTGGAAGAAGGAGGAGGAGGAGGAGGGTGGGGAGAGAGAAACGGCCCCCTTGACAGGCACCACGCTCGCACCCACACGCGCGCTCGGGGAGAGAGGGGCGAGCGCGGAGCGGCTCGGAGCTGCTGCTTGGGGGGTCCTGGGGGCGAGGGGGGCCCCGGCTCGGCCCCCTCTGGGCCGGCAGCTTGGGAAAACAGCGAGGGAAAACAGGGGGAAAGGAGGAAAAATTTTTAAAAAATTAAAATAATGAAGGAGGGAAAGGTGGGGGGGGAAAGATGAAAAATTTAAAAAAAAAAAAAAAGCTGTGGTTGTTCTGCCCCTCGCTCGCTGCGAAGTTTGGGGTGGGTTTGGGATAAACTTGACGGAGTGACACGGGGAGGGGGGGAAATAAAAAATAAAAATAAAAGCAGCACGCGCGCACCGCGGAAAGAGAGGGAGGGGAAAAAATTAATAAAGGAGGGAAATGCAGCGCCCCGAAAGAAAAGGGTAAGGGGAAAAGTGAGGAGGGGGGAAAGCGAGGGGGAAAATTAGCAAAAAAAAAAAGAAGAAAAAAGGAAAAAAAAAAAAAAAGAAACCTTGGAGTGGGCGGAAAAAAAAAAAAAAAAAAAAAAAAGACCCCAAAAAGTCCAACTGCAGATGCTCTGGCTCTCGCTCGCTTGCAAGGCAAAGCCACACACACCAGAAGGGAGAAGAAGAAAAAAAAAAAAAAAAAAAGAAGAAAAAGAAAAAGAAAAAGAAAGAAAAAAGGGGGAGTGGGAAAAGAAAGAAAAAAAAAAAAAAAAAAAGGAGCGAGATTAAAAAAAAAAAGAAAAAGTTAAAAAAATCTTAAAATAATTCAGCCGCGAGCTGGAGAGATGGAAGAATTAAATAGCTGTATATATGTATCTACACACACGCAGCGAGCCGCTTCGGTTTATAGCTCTATCTCTACATATATATAAATATCTCCCTATAAATACAGATCTCTCGCGACGCCGCTTATTTGGGAGCCCCAGACTTTTCACCAGACTTCTGTAAAGAGAGAGAGAGAGAGAGAGAGGAAAGAGAGAGAGAGAGAGAGAGGAGAAGAGAGAGAGGGCGAAAAAAAAAAAAAATTACAAAAAAAAAAAAAAAGAAAAAAAAAGAAGAAGAAGAAGAAGGGAGGCAGGGCTGCTGGGCAAAAGCCCCTCTGCACTGTTCGCTTTGAGGCAAAAGAAAGTCAAATGTGTGTTTATATAGAGGCGGGGAAGCCGGGGCTGGGCCGGCCGCCAGCGCCGCTGCTCCCCCCGCACTTCAGAGGCTCGGGGGGGCCGGGCCGGCCCCGGGGACGCGGCGCTGGAGCGTGCGAGCCCTGGCCAGGAGCCCGCGGCTCGGTCACGCCGCTCTGCTCGGCCTCATCCTCCTCCTCTTTCTCCTCCTCTTCTCCTCCTCCTCCTCCTCCTCCTCCTCCTCCTCTCGCTGCCGCCGCCGCTGCTCCGTGCCCGCCGCCGGCCTGCGGAGAGACGAGCGCGGCTCGGCTCGGCTCGGCTCGGCTCGGCTCGGCTCGGCTCGGCTCGGCTCGGCTCGGCTCGGCTCGGCTCGGCTCGGCTCGGCTCGGCTCGGCTCGGCCCCGCCGCCCCCGGCCCGGGTTAACCCTTCCCCGGCCCCCCCCGGGGCCGCTCCTCGGGGCGCTGCCCCCCGAGGGATCCCCCAGGAGAGGCACCCCCGGTGTTTGACCCTGGAGTGCGCCCCGATTTCTGATCCCTGGTGGTTTCACCTCGAGAGAACCCCCCCCCCGGTATTTAATCATCAATTGTCTCCCCCCCGATTTCTGATCCGTGATTGTTTCACCTCGAGAGAACCCCCCCCCCCCGGTATTTAATCGTCAATTGTCCCCCCCCCGATTTCTGATCCGCGATTGTTTCCCCTCACCACAACCCCCCCAAATCTAATCCTCGAGTGTCCCCCCAATTTCTGATCCGTGATTGTTTCTTCTCTCCAACCCCCCCCCCCAATATTTAATACTCGAGTGCGCCCCCAATTTCTGATCCCTGATTGTTTCCCCTCTCCAAAACCCCCCCAAATTTAATCCTCGATTGTCCCCCCAATTTTTGATCCCTGATTGTTTCCCCTCGACAGAACTCCCCCCGGTATTTAATCGTCAATTGTCCCCCCCCGATTTCTGATCCGTGATTGTTTCTCCTCTCCAAACCCCCCCCCCCCCCCAAAATTTAATCCTCGGTTGTCCCCCCAATGTTTGATCCCTGATTGTTTCCCCTCTCCAAAACCCCCCCAAATTTAATCCTCGAGTGTCCCCCCCAATGTTCAATCCGTGATCATTTTCTCCTCACCACAACCCCCCCCCGATATTTAATCCTTGTCCCCCCCAGTTTCTGATCCGTGATCATTTTACCCTGGCTACACCCCCCCCCCAATATTTAATCCTCGATTGTCCCCCAATGTTCAATCCGTGATTGTTTCCCCTCTCCAAAACCCCCCCATATTTAATCCTCGAGTGTCCCCCCAATTTCTGATCCCTGATTGTTTCCCCTCGACAGAACTCCCCCCAATATTTAATACTCGAGTGTCCCCCCAATTTCTGATCCTTCATCGTTTTCCCCTGGCTACAACCCCCCCCCCCCCCAATATTTAATCCTCGATTGTCCCCCAATTTCTGATCCTTCATCGTTTTCCCCTCGCCACAACCCCCCCAAAATTTAATCCTCGAGTGTCCCCCCAATTTTTGATACATGATTGTTTCCCCTCACCAAACCCCTCCCGATATTTAATCCTCGAGTGTCTCCCCCAATTTCTGATCCCTGATTGTTTCCCCTCGCTACAACCTCCCCAGTATTTAATCCTCGATTATCCCCCCAATATTCAATCCGTGATTGTTTTCCCCTCGCTACAACCCCCCCAAATTTAATCCTCGAGTGTCCCCCCAATGTTTGATCCCTGATTGTTTCCCCTCTCCAAAACCCCCCCAAATTTAATCCTCGATTGTCCCCCCAATATTCAATCCGTGATTGTTTCCTCTCGCCCCCTCCCTGATATTCAGTCCTTGATTGTCCCCCCAGTTTCTGATCCACGATTGTTTCCCCTCTCCAAAACCGCCCCAATATTTAATCCTCCATTGTCCCCCCCAATTTTTGATTTTTGAATTTTTGATCCGTGATTGGTTTCCCTGGGTCACAACCCCCCCGATATTTAATCCTCGATTATTTCCCCAATATTTAATCCTTGATATCCCCCCCAAGATTTAATTCTCGTTTATCCCCCCCAATACTTAACCCTCGATCACTCCCCCCTCGCCACAAACCCCCCCCAATATTTAATCCCGGTCCCCCCAAATTTAACCCCCAGCCATTTCCCCCCAATGTTTAATCCCTGATATTTCCCCCCATAATGATTTCCCCCCCAATATTTAACCCTTCACGGCTCTCCCTCCCACCAACCCCCCGATATTTAACCCCCAACCCCCCCTCCCTTGAGAGGATTCCCTCTTCCAATCATCCCCCTCCCCAATATTTAACCCTTAACCCTTTCCCCCAGCAAAAATCTCCTCCCCTGCAGAATTCCCCTAATTAATCCCCCCCTTTCCAATCACCCTCCCCCCAATTTACCCCCTAATTATTTTCCCCTGGCAGGAATTCACCTCTCTGCCCCCACCCAGGCACAGATTTACCCCCAAACCTCACATTCATTCACCCCAAACATCGATTGTGGGGTTTTTTTCCCCCTTTCCCAATAATTTCTCCCTCTCTATGGATATTCCCCTTCCACAATTCCCTCCTTGGGAATGATTTCCCCCCTCCCTGGACGATCCTGACCCCCCCCTCCCTTTTCCCCTGCCATTATTTCCCTGCTGATTTCCCCCATTTTTGTCCCAGGATTTTCCCTGCAGGGATTTTTCCCCCCACCCCACAAGGATTTGGCCCCTTGCAATGACCCCCCCACCCCAATTAATTCCCTCCCTAAACACCCTCCCCTAATTACCAGAGACAATTAACCCCGCGACGATTTCCTCGCTGCCCCCACGGCATTTTGGGGGGGTTTGCTCTATTTTATTTTATGGATGGAGGGAGGAGGGAATTTTCCTGCTGCCCCCTCCCCGCTGCTCCCCGGGCCGAGCTGCGTGACCCCGCTTTTTCCAGGGCTGTTCCCATTATCCAGGAGGCTCCAAACCCCCTCCCAGATTCCCTCTTTTTCCCCCCCCCGTCCCCAGGATGGCAGCAGGTACCGGGGCCGCCCGCTCGCAGCCACTTGGGCCGAGCATTTGCTTCAGATTACAGGAAAAACAAAAGTTCTTTGAGTTCCCCCCCGCTCCTCGCTTTTCCTTCGCCCCCTCCGAGCCTGGGCCGAGCCTGATCCCGGTGGGATCGCAGGGAAAAGGGGAATGAGCCCCCCCTGAGGACTCGCGGGTGTCCCCTCATCCCTGTTTTTGGGGTGATCCCAAGGGGGGGAGGAGCCAGGCTGGAGCCTTTTCCCTGCGTCCCCCCCACCCCCGGAGCGGGATCCCCCCATTCCCTCATCCTTGGGATATCCAACCCCGCTCCCTTTTCCCGCTGGATCCCAGCCCGGAGAGACCCCCCCCCCTCGCTCAGAGCATCCCATGGGAATTCCCATCACGGCCACGGACCCCTCCTGTGCCCCTCCCGGGGTGGGATCCCCCTCTGGAGCGGGGGTCGCATCCCGAGGTTGGAGCATCCCGGGGCTGGAGCCCCCCGCGCCCCCCGCGCCCCCCCCGGCCGCGGCCGCGCTCTCTCCCGGCCCTCGGGCCCCTCCCGGTGGCGGCCGCGGGAACTGCAGGAGGCGCTGGCCCCGATCCCACCCCGATCCCATCCCGATCCCGCCCCGATCCTGCCCCGATCCTGCCCCGATCCTGCCCCGATCCTGCCCCGATCCCATCCCGATCCCATCCCGATCCCGTCCCGATCCTGCCCCGATCCCGTCCCGATCCTGCCCCGATCCCGTCCCGATCCTGCCCCGATCCCGCCCCGATCCCATCGCGATCCCGCCCCGATCCCGCCCCGATCCCATCCCGATCCTGTCCCGATCCCATCCCGATCTCATCCCAGTCCCATCCCAATCCCATCACGATCCCGTCCCGATCCTGTCCCAATCCCGTCCTGATCCCATCCCAATCCCATCCTGATCCCGTCCCAATCCCATTCCGATCTCATCCTAATCCCATCCCGGTCCCATCCCCATCCCAATCCCATCCCAATCCCACCCCGATCCCATCCCAATCCCATCCCAATCCTGCCCCAATCCCGTCCCGATCCTGCCCTAATCCCACCTCGATCCCATCCCAATCCCACCCCGATCTCATCCCAATCCCATCCCGATCCCACCCCCTCCTCCCCCCAGGGTGTCCCTGCGCTTGGTCCCGTTCGCGTCTCCCAAGCGTCTTCTCCAAACTCCATCCCAAAGCACCATCCCAAGGATTCTTCCTCAGTCTCTGGCCCCCAAAGCGCCTCATCCCATCCCAAAAAAAAAACCCCTTCCCGAAGCACCATCCCAAAAAATCCTGCCCTAAATACCTTTCCAGAGGCCCCTTCCCAAAATATTTGCCCCAAAGTGGCTCCCAAAGCCCCTTCCCAAAGCGCCTCGGGCTGTCCCAAGTCCCCTTCCCTAAAGAGCTTCCCAAAACCCCTTCCCGAGGCATCTTCCTGAAGCCCCTTCCCAAATCCCCTTCCTGAAGCCCCTTCCCAAATCCCCTTCCTGAAGCCCCTTCCCAAAGCATTTTCCCGAAATTCTTGCCCAAAGTGACTCCCAAAAGGATTTTCCCAAAACACCACCCCAAAGCCCCTTCCCAAAGCATCTTCCCCAAAGATCTTCCCAAAACACCTGCTCCGGGCACCTCACACCTTCCCAAAATTGCCTTCCCCAAAAACTTTCCCAAAATTGCCTTCCCCAAAAACTTTCCCAAAATACCTTCCCAAAGCTTCCTGAAGCCCCTTCCCAAAGCACCTTCCCAAAAATCCTGCTCAAAGCACCTCACACCTTCCGGAAGCTCCTTCCCAAAAATCCTTCCCTAAATACCTCCCCAAACCATCCCTGAGCCCAGTGCCTGCCATGGAAAACACCCCCTGGAATTCCCAGCCAGGAGGCCCTTCCCTCCTCCTTCCTTTTCCATGGAAATCCCCACCCCTGGGATGCTCTTGGCTGCCCCAAAGCAGCAGAATTCCCATCCCAAAATCTCCCACTTCTTCCCAAATGTGTGGAAAAGCCTCCCTGAAGGGCAGGGAAAGGGGCAGGAGGGAGCCACCAGCACAGAATTCCATAAGAATTTTATGGAAATGTTTCGTGTTTCTTTTCCCACTGCTGGAAATTCAAGGGGAAGGAGGAAGAGCCTAAAAAAATATTTGTGGGGTTTTTAAGGGTTTCTCTTGGAGGAGATTCCCACCCTCTGGAGGTAAATCCAGGATTTCCCAAGGTCGGGGGTGGAGCTCAGGCCAGGTCAGTGGGATGCAGCCACGGCATTCCCAACTTTTCATGGAGCCTGGGGAATTCTGTCACCGTCCACAAACAAAGCCAAGGGGCCGTGAAATCACAAATGGGGTGGGGAAAGCACCGGGGCAGCGACAATTCCCGAAGGGAGAGGGGCGAGGGCACCACGGGAATTCCCACCGGGAATGGGAATGCCGGGATCTCATCCCCCACCCCCAGGATGCTGCAGTGGGTTTGGGGCTCAGCCAGTTCCCAAATCCTGGGCTTCAATCCCGCTTTTCCCACGGGGTTGGATCCCCAGAGTCCAATTTTGCAACTCAAACGGGATCCTGAATTCCTACCTTGGGAAAAACTGGGAATTTCAGCACCAGGAGGGATCAACATTCCCACAGGAAAAGCTGCCCCTCTGCCTGGGCCCTACAGCTCCAAAATTCCCTTTGCTTCCCAAATTCCCTGGGATTTGCCGTGCCCGGAGTGGGCAACGCTCTCTCCCTGCAGCTCCTAAAAATTCCAGTGCTGTTCAATTCCAGCTGGAGAGAGCAGCAGAGAGTCCGGGAGGTTCCTCCGGGAGCAGCATTCCCGGGATATCCTCATTCCCAGGGAACGTGTGGGGGCTCTGCCTTCCCGGGTCACCCCCAGAGAGGTGCTGGGGTTGCTCCCTGCACGCAGGAATTCCCTGTGGGAATTTTCCTTCCCTGTTTTCCGCTCCCTGGCAGAGGCAGCTGCACCCCCTCGGCCGCACGGAGGGATTGGATTCCCTGAGAAAATTCCAGAGGCGCTCCCAGGTAATATTTCATTTGAATTCCTATTTTTTTTGTTTGTTTGTTTTTTTAATCCCAAAGGAAAAATCCCTTCTAAAACCAACGTTTGTTTTTCTCCCTGTCCGAGGCTTCCTCACATCCCTTCCTTTTTTTTTTTTTAATACCCTGATCCCCCTTTTCTTATCCAGGCAAAATATTCCCGAATTTGGAAGAACTTGGAATGCACAGGTGGAATTTTCAACTTTCCTGTCTCACTCAATGACTGTTTTTTTTTTTACCTCATCTCATTTTTAATTGAAAATATTTAATTAAAAACAACCCCAATTCATCCAAATACCTTTAATTTTCCAGCCGGGATTCCCTGCTAGTGATCCATTAGGAACGTTGATCCCGTTTTTTTTCAGTCTGATTGCGGGGTTTATTCCCATGAATTAATATTAATTAACACTGATCACACTTTTATGGCTGATTTAATAATTGGGATGCACCACGAGCTCCTTTCCCGCCCTCATCCGCCTGCACAGGTGAAGCTCAGGATGGCAGAATCCATGGAATTCTGCATTCCAGAGGAATCCCAGCCCCCTTTTAATGGAATCCCTGCCCCTTCCAGGCCCATAATGAGGAGGGGGGGAAAACCCACCCCAATCCTGACATGAAAATCAGGGAATTCCACATTGGAAGTGACCTTAAATATCCCATTCCAAGCCCGTGCCATGGGCAAGGACAACTTCCACAACTCCAGGGATTTATATCCAAAAATATTTCAGTTTGACAACTAATCCTGCAATTTAATTGGATTTTTGCTCCCAAATCTCCAACTGGAATTTTTTTTTTCATCCAAGCCCTCATCTGGAATTTTTGCATCCAAACTTTCAACCTGAATTTTTTTTGCAGCCAAACTTCCAGCTGGAATTTTTTTTGCATCCAAGCCCCCAACTGGAATTTTTTGCAGCCAGATCCCAATTTCTTTTCCTTATCCCCAAAACATCCCAATTAATTTTTTTTACTCCTTCCTCCATTTTGCTCTTTTCCCCTCACCCCAAACCCTGCCAGGATCTCGGGAGCCGCTTCTCCCACCGGGAGCAGAATTCCACCACTTCCCCCAGCTGGGAATAGGCCCTCGTTCCTGGTTTGGGGCTTTGCTTCCCAAAATATTTTTCCAACCCGGCGCCTTTCCAGCCCTGCACTGAAATTTGGGAATTGTCATCACTGCTTTTTCCACCCTCTGGATGAACAAACCATCACCACCCCCTTGGGCAGCAGAAACCCCGCAGGATGGGGCACGGAGATTCCGGGATTTTGGGAGCCATTGGAGGCCGCAGCTCCCTCTTCTCCAAACCCCACCTGGAACAAAATCCCTGGGAAGAAAAATCCGGATTATTTTCGCCACTCACCCAACCTCCAAGTCCAAGTTGGCCCCGGCGGCCGCTTCCCACTCCCGGGAAAACTCGGAGCGTTTTATAGCGTGGGAGCCGCCGTGGTCCCCGCCCACAGGGGGGAAAGTGCCGCTGGAAAATGAGGATTCCGAAGGATTTAGGGATGATGACAACGTCAAGCTTCCCCCCTGGAGCCTCCGGGCCCGGTCCTGCCTCGGCTCCATCACCCCGCTCCTAAAATCCCGCTTCCGAAATTCCAAATGCTCCAAGGGATTCTTCAGCAGGGGCTCCCCCACTTTTACCCCCTGCAGGAGCAGCTCCTGGGGGTTTTCCCTCTTTTTCCTTTCCTTTTCCCTTTTTTTCCTCTTCTTTTCCTTCTTTTTTCCCTCTTCTTTTGCTTCTTTTTTCCCTCTTCTTTTCCTCCTTTTCTCCCTCTTCTTTTCCTTCTTCTTTCCCATCTTCTTTTCCATCTTTATCTTCTATTATTATTTTCCCTTTCTTTTCCCCCTTATTTTGTCCCTCCTTTTCCTTATTTTTCTTTATTCCTTTTTTCCTTATTTCCCCTTTTCTTGCTTCTTTTCCACCCTCATTTTCTCCCTTCTTTTCCTCCTTTTCTCTTTTTTTCCTTTTTTCCTTATTTCTCCTTCATTTTCTCCCTTCTTTTTCTCCTTCATCTTTTTTCTTATTTCCCCCTCACCTCTCCCTTCTTTTGCTTCTTCTTTTTATCCTTTATCTTCTTTTCCCTTCATTATTTTATCATTTTCCCCTTCTTTTTTTTTCCTTCTTCCCTCCCTCATTTTTCTTCCTTTTTCCCCATTTTCTCTCATTTTCCCCCCTCTATTTTCCCCTTTTTTCCCCCTTATTTTCCCCTTTTTTCCCCTCTTTTTTTCCCCTTTTCCCCCCCTCTTATTTCTCCCTTTTTTCCCCCTTCTTCCCCCACCTCTTTTTCTCCCTTTTTTTTTTTATTTTTTTTTTTTTTTTTTCTGAAAAGCCTCCGAAACCCGAATGTTTCTGCCCGGAGTTTATCAAATTACATTTGGGGACAAAGAGCTAAAGTGCATTTTCTTGAGGGCTTTGACAATTGGGGGAGCCAGCAAGGAAATGAAAAGAATGACAGAAAACCAAAGGCTTTTGTCGGATGCAGATCGGGAAAAAGCCGCCCTTGGGGGGCCCTTTTCTTTCTCTTTTCCTTGGATTTCCTTCCCACTTTCTTTTCCCAGGTGTTAAACTCGGGGCTGTGGGAAAAGCACGGAAAAATCCCTTTGGATTGGGGGGGTGTGGTGGGGGTGTTAAATGCTGAAATTGAGGTTTTTTTCCTGGTGGTTTTTTTTTTTTTGTGGTTTGTTTTGGGTTTTTTTGGTGTTTTTTTTTTTTTTTTTTTTTAACAAAATGCCAGTGTTTCAAAGGAAAATGAAGCCCCTTTGGAAATGTGAAGCTCCGAGATAATGACCGGATCGCTCCAGGACTGGATGGGAACAGGTGATGTTTTTTTCCTTCCTTTCTTGTTCCCATCTGTCCTTTGTTCCGTAGGAGACCGAGGAGAGACAGAAACGAGATCATTTTGATATTCCCCCTTTTTGTGCATCCGCCTTTTCCCCAGGAGCTGGGACGCGCCTTGGGCCCGCTCCAGGCGCCGGGAGAAGGGGGGATGCCTCCGGAGCCACGGAGAAAACCCCAAAAAAGCCCCGATGAAATCCCAATAAACCCCCAAATCTCAGATTTTTATCTCTCAAAAAGCCCAAAGCGGCCGGGTTGGGGCTGCTCCGATGCCGAGCTCAGGATGGGCCCTCGGAAGGTGCTCCAGGTTCATCCTCGGGGTTATCCCAATCCAATTCATCCCCATTCCCATCCCCTTTTCCTGCATTTTGTGGCCACTCTCAGCCCCTCTCCTGCCCAAAATCCCTCAATTTCTCCTCCAAACCCAATCCCAGGGCAATAATCCAGTGGCCAAAAGCCCCTCGGAGCATCCCAAATCCCAAATTCCCGGCAAAAATCCCCATGGGAGCTGCACAGAGAAAGTTTTGGGCTTCTGATCCCCTTTTTTTTTCCCCAATCAGGAGAATTTTGCAGGATTTTCTCCTCACTTCTGGGTCGGATAAAAGGGGATGGAACTGGGAATGTTTTCTGTGAATGATCCCAGGTATCCAGAGTTTTTCCTTAAGGTCTCTTAGTTTGGAATTCTCCTCAGGAAGAAGAGATCCTTTTCCTGAGTATCCTCTTTTTTTTTTAAATTTTATTTTTAAATTTATTTCTTTCAGATCATTCATTTTATCTCCCTTCCTCTGCCAGACATTCCCAAAAAAAAAAAAATCTCTTTTAAATCCCAACCCGCCAGCACAGCCTGGGATTTATCCTGGTTTTCCAAACAAACTTCCTTATTTCTAATAAATCCTGCTACCAGCAAAGCCACACTCCCAAATTCCAGAGATTTTTCCAACCCATCCGGCTTTTCCCTGGCCTGGATCTCCCAATAATTCCCCAAGAAAGGGTGGGATGTGAGGGGTTTGTGCATCCTTGCAAGATTCCAGCCTCTGGTTTTCTCCAGGCCATGGAGAAAATTCCGAAGGAACAACAAGAAGAAGGAAAGGAAGGAAAAGAAACCCCAGGGAGGTTTCTCCCTTCATTCCCAACACAAAATTCCAGGGAATGTGGGACCGGGAGGGAAGGAGGGAGCGAGGGACCCATGGATATTTTTAAAAATGGGAATTTGGAGTTGTTAAAACATTATTTACAACCCAAATATGCAAACATAAAACCTGGATAAGGAGGCAACTCCAAGGACCCACAGAATGGGAATATCCCGATGTTTGCTCTCTCCCAGACCAGGATTTCCTCTCTGCAAAGGGGGCTGGGATTTATCCCCTTATCCCGAATTTTCATCCTTCTGCCCGTGCTGAAGATTCCCACCTGCTCCCTTTCCACCTCTCTGCTCCTGCCCCTCTTCCCAGCTCATCCCAAAATCCTTGGAAAAAGGGGTTTTAAATCCAAGTGGAGCCCAAGAGCTGGAGTCGAGCACATTTCACCTGCCCATGGCTCCGCTCTCATCCCTGAATTCCTGCACTTTTCCTTACTGAACCCACTGGGAAAACAGGGAAAAGGGGCGAGAAAAGGAAAGGAAGGAACCAAACCAAGCCCCAAATGCCAACCGCATCCAGAGGAAATTCCATGTGGGATTTGCTGCTGAAGCGAAGGGCTGGGTGCCCTTGGGGCTCCCCTTTCCTCAAGGACTCCCAAAATTCCCCTTTTCCCTTCAGGATCTTTTTAAAATTCCAATTTTTTTTGGCTCAAGCAGCCAAAATTTCCAGCCCCCCCCCCAGAGCCCACCCTGAGTGAGGGATCCCATCCCAGCCTCCAGCACCTCCATCCCACAGCCCAAGGAGCCTTAAAACCAGGGAAAAACCTCTGGGATGAGGCCCTGGACCAAGGATATCACCCTGAGGTGGCCCAGAAAATCAGGATTGGGAAGGGGTGGGAGCCTGTTCCATGAGGAATATGTGGGATTTTTACCAAAGCAAGAAGGGATTTTCCTCTCCATTCCCAGAAAAAGAGAGGGAAGTTTGTGAGCGAGGGAGGATTTGGGGAAGAGGAAGAAAACTGCAGTTTTCAGGAGCATTTTTCCTCTTGTTTTGGGAAGGTTTGGGAAGTTTGGGGGAAGTTTTCCACTTCCCTTAAGGATGTGGAATGAAGCAGAAAGCGCCATGGCTCCGTTCCTTCCCAAAATCCCCTTTCCAACAGAACCACTCTGGATCTCCCAAACTGCTCACGGGACCTCGTGGTTCCAAGGAAACTCGACGGCCCCACGGAAATCCACGGAATAAATCGGGATGTCACTCCTGGGTGATGCTGGCTCCGAGTGTTCCTCCATGTCCCAAAATACATGGGGAAGGTTTCTCCAGCTCATCCTTAGGATCACTGACTTCCAGGGAGGTTTTCCCATTCCTCTCACAGAGTTTAGTTTTCCTTCAAGGAAAAATTACTGAAATTTCCCTTCTTTTTTAGGAAAACTGCCTTAAAATCAAAATCAATGCAGGCTCCTAGTTAAAAATCAGGGAAATAAATTCATATTTTGTTTGAGTCATTTTCAGGATGTCTACAAGGCAAAACTCATTTTCCTACATGGAATATCCCAGATTGGCAATGGGAAGAGAAATCAGCAGGTTTTTTAGGAGGCAAACCCCCATTTTCCTGCATGGAATATCCTGGATTGAAGATGGGAAGGGAAATTGGGAGTTTTCTAGAAGGCAAACCCCATTTACCGTCACAGAATGTCCCAGATTTGTTATGGAAGAGAAATCAGCAGGTTTTTTTAGGAGGCAAAACCCCATTTTCCTGCATGAAATATCCTGGATTGAGGGCAGGAAGGGAAATCAGGATTTTAAGGGATAAGTGGGGTTCTGGAGTGGGAAAACCAGGAGGTGTTGCCCCCTTTGAGCATCCTCAATCCGAATCAATCCCCAGCTGAGCCTCAAACAACCCAGACAAGGAGACCCCAAGACGAATCCTTTGCCCAGCGATTTCCAGGGCTCTGGGATCCGGGATCCGGGCAGGAAGTCGTTAATATTTGGGAACGAGGAGGTACCTGCTCCTCCTCGCACAGAACCCCCTCGGCCAAAGCTCATTTGCATTCATTAAGAGCCCGGGGTGATTAGCACAGCCCTCCCCCCTCAGCTGCCCGTGAAAGGTCCCTGTCTCCCGCCGGAGCTCCAGGGATCGAGGCCGATCGGGTGACAGAGCAAAGAATTCGCTCTGAAAGAAGATTCATCCCCAGGGTCCGGCGCGGAGGCCTCGGAAGAGGCGGCTCCGTGCGGATTTGGGAGGCTCCGCTCTGCCGGGATGAGTCCGGGTTATCCCAGTTCCTGCCCACGGAGTGGGAGATGGGGATGATTCCCAGCACGATCAGGAATTTTATCCCTCGTGTTCCGCCCTTCCTGCCTTGGCGTGGGAGATGGGGCACTGATGATGGCATGAGTTGAGTGTCCACTTCCTGAGGCCATTCCTGTCCCCCTCAGGCCATTCCCATCTCCTTGAGGCCATTCCCATCTCCCTGAGGCCATACCTGTCCCCCTGAGGCCATTCCCATCTCCTTGAGGCCATTCCCATCTCCTTGAGGCCATTCCCATCTCCTTGAGGGCATTCCCATCTTCATGAGGGCATTCCCATCTCCTTGAAGCCATTCCCATCTCCCTGAGGCCATTCCCGTCCCCCTGAGGCCATTCCCATCTCTATGAGGCCATTCCTGTCCCCCTCAGGCCATTCCCATCTCCTTGAGGCCATTCCTATCTCCCTGAGGCCATTCCCGTCCCCCTGAGGCCATTCCTATCTCCCTGAGGCCATTCCCGTCCCCCTGAGGCCATTCCCATCTCCTTGAGGCCATTCCTGTCCCCCTGAGGGCACTCCTGACTCCTTGAGGGCATTCCCGTCTCTATGAGGCCATTCCCATCTCCTTGACGGCATTCCCGTCCCCCTGAGGCCATTCCCATCTCCATGAGGCCATTCCCGTCCCCCTGAAGCCATTCCCATCTCCATGAGGCCATTCCCGTCCCCCTGAGGGCACTCATGACTCCTTGAGGCCATTCCCATCTCCCTGAGTCCACTCCCATCTCCTTGAGGCCATTCCCGTCCCCCTCAGGCCATTCCCATCTCCATGAGGCCATTCCCATCCCCCTGAGGCCATTCCCGTCTCCATGAGGATCTCCAAGAGATCCAAGATGCTCTCCTAGAGATGTTTCCCAATCCTGTCTCTCCAAGGGTCACCTCAGGAATTGCTCCTTGGATTTTGGTCTAAACTCTGCACCCCAAAGTCACCCTGAACGTGAGATCAGTGTCCCAAAACCTCCTGCACCTGGATCCCAGTTGGACACAGCCTGAGGATGAGGAAAATCCCGATGAGGGATCATGGGCAGGCCCTCAGGGGGACCTGCTGGCCATCCCGTGGGCTCCCTCCCATTCCAGAGGGCATCCATTACATGCCAAGAGATCTGCTCTGACGGATGCTGGAATTTTCGGAGCTGCTGGTGGCTTTTGGAGGGATTTGGAGCCCAAACCTGAGGGGATCCATGGAATTATGGATATTCCATAAATATCTGACTGCCAGAACTCGGCTCCCAGGAGCATCCAACGCTGGGGTGTCTCCTGGAAGGGAGAGGAGAGCTCCTCCTTGGGAAACCTCGCTGGGAGAGTGTCCCAAAGAACATCTCGGAATTCCTGGAGACTGCCAAGGGAGACAGGGAATGCCCATGGGAGCAGACGCTCTTTGGATGCTCAACTCAAACTAACCTTCAACCTCCCCTGGCTTTAAATCCCACACCTGGGTTTAAAGCTGGATCCTGATCCTGAATTTCCAGATCCCAGCGTGGGTGTGGGACCAGGGATGGACCCTTGGACACTCAGCCCCCGGGATCAGGATGGGAATTGCCACCGGTGCTCCCCGCTCAGGCTCAGCGCCGGGATAATCACAAAGCACAACTGCCCAGGGATGGGGGATTTAAAACCAGATCCAAATCCTGCATTTCCAGATCCCAACACGGGTGGGGAACTGAGGATGGACCCACGGACACTCATCCTCCGCGATCAGGGATGGGAATTGCCACCGGTGCTCCCCGCTCGGATTCAGTGCCGGGATACTCACAAAGGCCGGAGAGGATGGGCTGGCACTTCCAGGGATGGGCTGGCACTGCCAGGGATGGGCTGGCACTTCCAAGGATGGGCTGGCACTTCCAGGGATGGATCCCAATGCTCCGAGCTGCCGTAAAATCCCCGGGATGTCCCTGTCCCGCTCCATTGTCCACCTCTGGCACGAGACGGTTCTCATTAAGGCCCGCAATTGATCTCCTGGCTTTGAAGGAAACAAGAAAGGAGGAACAAATCCAACGGGATCCTCCTTCCTCCGGCCCAGGGGAACAAATCTGGCTTTAATTTCTTTTCCTTTTGTCGTTCCAGTCGGGATTTCACTTTAACGACGCTGCCTTCCCCATCCCTCTCCTTCTGCTCCTTGAGAAGCAGGAGCAGATCCAGTCCCCTCCGCTTTCCATGTTCCCTCCCTTTGTTCTCCACGGTTGATTTATGAAAGGACTTTTCCCTCCCCAGATCCTTCATTTTGGGAGTCAAGGACCCCCAAAATCGGTGGTTCCCACCCCAGAGTTCAGAAGAGCCGTGCTGGGGCTCGCTCAGATGTTCCCGACTGGCTCTAAATATTCCAAATCCTCTGGGAAGGTGCCGGAGGGCCACACCTTTGGAGCCATCCTTTGGGAAGGAGCTGCCCATGGATGCTCCCGGATGGTTTTGATTTCCAGTTCTTCCTGGAGAAAATCCACTCCAGCTCTGGGATAATTCACTCCCAAACAGGTAGGAAGAGGGATCCAGAGGGATTGATTTCTCCAGGGGATTCAATCCTGCAGGGAAGCCCTGCGGAAAAACTGGGAGAGATGATGGAAGTCACCTCCTTTCCCTGATCTCACTGGCACAAATCCCGGTGGTGGGGGTTGAGAAGCTGCTCCGAGGGAACGTGATGATGATACTTGGAGAAAAAAAAGCAAGGATTTAGGGATTAACTTGGGAAAAGGCATGGAGCATAATGGTCTTTTAATCAGCAAAGAGACCAAACTCAAGGTCTTTTAAGCAGAAAATGTCTTTTTATTTTTTCACTTGGCACAGGCATCAAAAAGTTATTAAAAGGGCCTGGTTAAATATCTCATTAATGAAGATGAACGAGGCCCCAGATTTGTTTTTAAACACTTCAAAGCCGGGTTTTTTTCTGACCTCCCAAAGTGTGAGTGTGGAGGGGGATCTCAGTGCCTTCAAATGTTCCTTATTTCTGGAATTTTACAGCAGCTTTAAACGATCTCAGTGCCGGAGCTGCTGCTGCTCACCCTAGGAGGGAGAGCTCAGGCTGGGATATGAGGAAAATCCATCTGGTGATGCAGGAACACCCCAGGGATCTGAGGGGCTGCTCTGCACATCCCAACGCTCCATCCCATGGGAGATGGTTATGGCGGGATTGAACCGGCTCCCTCCTGCTGGGAGCACATGGGAGAGCCCGGGAAGGAACAGCTCCAGGGAATGAGGGATCTCAGCCCCCAAAAATCCCAGCTGGTGCTTCCCCACATGGAAAACTGGGAAGGAGGCAGGTTATCCCACCAGCCCATGATCCAGGCATTCCAGTCTGGGACAAGTCTCGCCATAAAATCATGGAATGGTTTGGGTGGGAAGGGACTTAAAAGATGATCCAGTTCCCCACCTACCATGGGCAGGGACACCTCCCACTGTCCCAGGGGGATCCAAGCTCCATCCAGCCTGGCCTTGGACACTTCCAGGGATCCAGGGGCAGCCACGGCTTCTCTGGGAATTCCATCCCAGCCCCTCCCCACCCTCCCAGCCAGGAATTTCTTTCTAAATCCAATCTAAATCTCCCCTGTTCCAGTTTAAAGCCATCACCCCTTGTCCCGGGACTGGGTCGAAGCGGGTGAGCTCTGAGCTCTCACTAATGGGGACAAACCCTCGGGCTGCCCCACAAATCCCCAACCCCAAACCAAAAGAATCCCGAGCCCCAAATACCAAATATCCCGGAATCTCGAGCCCAGATAAAAAAATCCCAGAATCCTGAGCCCCAAAATAAAAAATATCCCAGCTCCTGCCAAGGCCGGGAATGGGAGGAGCCCGGTTTCAGATGGGTTTTTGATACACAGCCCCAGAGAAGCTCCTGGGTGCCTTGTTTGAAGAAGGATGGCATTAAAATCACCCTCCCCATTACCCGACACTAATGGGGCTCAGTGCATTATTCCTATCAAAGTGCAATTTGCATTTACAAAGGGATCCCGGGAAGTGATGGATGGGGAAGGAATGGAGAAAGCCTTGTAAAGCCGAGCGTGCTCGCGGTGCAGGAACTTCCCGGCACCAGGCGGTTTTCCCTACACCTTCCCCTCCACCCCAGCCCGTGACGTCGGCTGAAATGAACATTCCGGCCCTCGCCTTTCACCCCGCAGCCCATCAATAAAAGCTGGAAGAGCCGGAGGAGTGGGAATACTCATTTATCTTCATTAGGACTCTGGCCAGCTCCTCTGATCACCACGTCGGCATCGCTGGGGAGAGAAAAAGCTACTGTTCCTTTTTTCCCCTGGATTCCCCTGGCCCACACACCCGAGCAAAGGGCTGGGATCCCACTCAGCACCTGCCCTGGGCCGAGGGAGAAATGGGATTTTGGGGGGATTTCCCTTCTCTCTGCTCCTTCACGGAAGCAGAACTCCAGGAGAGCAGTGGGGAGAGACAAGGGAAAAGCAAATTAATGCCAGGAGTTCCCACCAGGGAGGGAGATTAAGGAGGAGGAGCCCTGTTAGACAGGCAGAAGGTGGAATGGGAGACTTGGGAATGATCCTGTGCACGGCCAGGAGCTGGACTCGATGATCCCTGGGGTCCCTTCCCACTCAGCACATTCCATGATTCCGTGATCTGCAGCTCGAGGATCTCAAAGGGATAAAAAAAACGCTCTGGCCCCAAAGCTCAACCCCCATCCCAAATCCCCTCATTTCCAGCTTGCATTGCCTGTTCAGAGGTCCCATTTTGGATAAGGGGGATAATTTTGGGAAAAGCACGGCACCCTCCCTGCCCTTCCCAAGGTTTCCTCCCATGGACACATGGAAAGTCCCCTCAAATCCCCTCCAAAGCCCTCTTCAAACCTTGCTGGGATGCTGAGGGACAGATCCAGGTGCTGCTGCCCTCAGGGATGTCTCACATCCTCCCTGGACACTGTCCCACCTCTTCCCATGAAGGATATTCCTGGGAGATGTTCCTGGGGTCATGGAACGACCAGAGACCTCAGGATTGGTTTCCAAATTCCTTCTGAAATCCGTCGGCAGCTCCCTGAAAGTTCTTCCAGTGTCTGCCAGAGGAGTTCTCTTGGCATCTGAATGACGTCACATGGAATGGGACAACATCTTTGGGGAATCCCAATGGAAAAGTGATGCTGGGACCCCGCTGCTGCCAGGGGATGGGTCCATCCCACATGTGGGGATCCCTAAAGAAGGCATCTGCTCCAGGATGGCTTTTTTGGGATTCCCTGGGACTCTTGGAGACGGAGGAATCTTCTCCTGAGATCGAGGGCTCAGAGGGGCAGGATCTGTCCTCCCATGGAAGTGACCACGCCTTGGGATGGGAGGAATCTCCTGGAAGTGCCTCATGGCCTGGCACGGCCCAATTCCGTGCTGATAGAAAAGATGAGGAGGGATGAACTTGGCTGATCCACTCTGACCTGGGAAAAGGGAGACTGGAAAAATCCCTGACTGAGACAGGACATTCACTGGGAAGACACCAAGATTCCCAAACATTTCTCCTGGCTGGATACTGACATTTCACCCATCCAGGCTTCCTCAGCCACCTCACCCTGACTTGGCTACCTAAAATCCCACGGATGAATCCCAGGTGGGAGAGTCACCTCTGCTCTTCCAGCTCTGGGAAGATTCCAGGGATCTAAAGCTGGGTGAGATGAATCCCTCACCCACAAGTAGAGGAGGAAGCAGGATTTGGAGTCCTCAGAGCACCAACTTCCCAAGAATGAGGGAATTCAGTGTTCTTTTCTTCTTACCGTAATTTTGGGATCATTTTTCTCCGGTGTTTTTCCCCCTCGATTTCCTTTGGGGATCCTCAGCCACACTCCAGGCTCCAGCCCCAGCTGAGGTGGCAAAAGTGTGGGGCCAGGGGTGACCCCTCAGCCCTGTCCCCAGCAGCAAATTCCCCCTGGAGAGGAGCAAACGAATCCAGCAGGGAATTCTGGCACTAAAAATGACGGATTGGGAGCAGAGCTGCTCTCCCAGCGTTTTACAGGCTGCTCCCACAGGAGTTATTGCCTGGATTTTCCCTGGTTTATGGGATTAACAACCACATCAGCTCTGCCCTTCCCAGCCCTCCCCGTGCCTGGTAAGGAGCTTTTTTTGTCTAATTACCCAAGCGACATCGTTAAAGTCTCACTCAGCCATCCTTGGCCAGATCTGGGCTCTGCTCTGGACTCACAAAAGGTCTGAAAATGTCCAAATCACAGCGGATACTTGCAAAAAGTCCTTCTTTTACCTAAAGTCCCACCTCAGGATCTGAGAAATGGGAAAGCACAGACAAAAAACCTCCTTTTTCTCCCACCTGCCCTTTTGCCCTGCAAAATACACGAGGACACCACAGACTTTTCATGGCCTGGAGCTGGGTCTGGGAGGGTCAGGTTGGATTTTAGGGAAAGGTTCCTCATCCGGAGGGTGCTGGGCACTGCCCAGGCTCCCCAGGGAATGGTCCCGGCCCCGAGGCTGCCAGAGCTCCAGGAGCGTTTGGGCAGCGCTGCCAGGGATGCCCAGGGTGGGGTTGTTGGGGGGTCTGGGCAGGGCCAGGGTGGGACTGGATGATCCCTGTGGGTCCCTTTCCAACTTGGGATATTCTGCAATTCCAGGATTCATGGAAACGAGGAGTTTTGTGCCTGTGCAGGACACAAGGAAGGAGGGATGGATGAGGGATACAAGGCTGGACAGAGCTTCCACCCCACCCCTCAGCGATGGAATCACGGAATAATTTAGGTGGAAGCACCTCCCAAATCATGGAGCCCAGCCATCGACCCAGCAAGGCCAAGGCCACCACATCCCCCTGAAGGCTTCACTCCTGCTCCCTCCCTGCCCTCCCACCCGGCTCAGCTCTCTCCACGAGTTTGTTCCTTCCCTTTTTCCCTGTTTGCCCATGGAGGAGCCTGTTTGAACAAGGAATTTGCTTTGCTGACCACACAAAGAGCTGGGAGCAGCTCCCTGACCACGAGTGACCTTCAGCCCCAGGCCATGGGGGCCACCCCGGCAGCATCCCCACACCTGGGGGTCAGACTCTGCTCCCAGGGAACCCGGGATAGACAAGGGGACATTGTTTTAACTGAGCTGGGGAGGCCCAGGTTGGACATCAGCAGGAATTTCCTCATGGAAAGGGTGCTCAGGCCTTGGAAGTGCCCAGGGAGGTTTGGAGCCCCCATCCCTGGGGGTGTCCAAGGAATTCCTGGATGTGGTGTGGGTGACGAGGTGGGGATTTGGCACAGCTTGGACTCGCTGATCCTGGAGGGCTTCTCCAACCTCAGTGATCCCAGGATTGTCCATGAGTGTAAGAACTCAGCACCTCTGGGAGAATTCCATCCTCCTGGAATAACAGCTGGAGGCCAGGTGGGCTCCCAGGCCACCGAGGTGTCCGAATTGCACCTCCACCTTTAGGTGGGAAAATCTGGGAGCTGAATCCTGGCCGGAGTCCAGCTGGAACCCCCTCACGGGGGACAGAAGGACCCTCACTCGTGTCCCTGAGGTAAGACTGGCAGGGCCTCACAGCCAATCCCAGTCAGGGACCCTCAGGGCTCATGAGAGGCTCAGAAAACTGCTCAGCTCCTGATTTTTGGGAAGGAAAAATTCCTCTTGGGAGAGACCTTAGGGTAGAGGTGGGAATGAGAGATGCTTCAAGAGCTGTTCCCAGGCACGGGGTTCTTGGGAAGAGCTGGGTTTGATCCAACTAGAGGGAAAACCCCAAAAGGGGCATTTAAACCCCCTTGTTCCCGGTTTGTTTTGACAATCCGGTTGGAATCCTGACTTCCCACCGGGCAGGAGCTCCCACCACCTCCTGACCCCAAAACTGAGGGATCTGAGCTGCCTCCTGCCCGTGCTGAGCAGGACTGGGATGCCTTTGGATGGATTTTGGAGGAGCTTCCAGCCCATTCCTGCCCTGCTCCAGCCCAGTCCCCTCCCGTCGGTTCTCCAACCTTGGAGATGCTGCAGCCCCAACACCCCCACCCCATCCCCACCCTCCTCCTCAATTCCAGCCTCTCTGGATCCAATTCCAGCCAATTCCCAGTGAACACGGAGACCATTCCATCCCCTCCCTGCTTGCAGAGTCTAGTGATGGACTGGGAAACGTTTGGAAGTTGGAAAATGTTTTCCTCAACCAAACAACTGCAAACTTTCGGATTTTCCTTCCCAGGCCCCTCTGGTTTCTCAGCAGCCCAATTCCAGACTGGCTCCAGCCCCTCCGTGCCCTTCCAGCACCGCAGCCCAAAATTTGGGATCACTGGCACCAACTAAATGGGATGGTTGGACAATTCCCAGCTCACACCTTCCCTCTTCCATGATTTTTGGGGTATCCCTGAGCATCCCTCGTCCATCACCCCCGAGCAAACACCCTCAGCTTTCCTCGGGAGCGATTTCCCCAAGAGGGTGGGGAGAGAGAGGCTGGAAAATAATATTTAGGAGGGAGCCAAGCAACTGGGTGTGTCTCAGGAAGGCCAGGATGTGCTTTAGTCATCGGCTTATCCATCTGGGAATGAGGGCAGGGTCACTCCGGGGTCACGGATGTCCCACCTCACATTCACCTGCTTTCCAGCAGCGCTTTGGGAAGGGGAAACCATCCAAGGCTGTCCCCCAGATGACCGGAAAAACAAATAAAATCATAACGAACCCAAAAGCGAGGGAGGAATCCGTCGTCCCCTCCCGTGCCGGGGAACTTCCTGGTTGGAATTCCAGCATGCAAATCTCCCCCGCCCATCCCACTCCCGGGCAGACGGGGCGGATCAAAAGTGCCAGGGAAGCGGGAGGGCGTTGGGAGGGGAGGAGAGGATGGGATCCTGATGGAGATTTTTCCAGTGCCAGCTGCCACAGGCACTGTGGGATCCCGGTTTTGGGAAGGAATCCGTTTTCATGGAATGGTTTGTGCTGGAAGGACCTCACAGACCATCCACTTCCAGCCCCATGGGACTCCTTCCCCTAGACCAGGCTGCTCCAAGCCCCCCATTCCCAGGTGGGAATCAGCTGGAAAACCCAGGGATTCTCCCTGTCTTTGCTCCAGGAACTGAGCCTTCCCTGGTGACAATCTCAGCTTAAATCAGCAAAAAACGAGCCTTCTGGAAATTAAAAAAACTTAAATTAAAAATAAAATCATGCAGACTAATGTGAATTTTTGCAATGGGAACTAATGACTCTCCCTTAGGAATTCAGGGCTGCGCTTTTGGAAACGATCCAAGCTGGCAAGACCTGAGTTTGGGAAAGCTGGGCCTGGTTGGCCATGGCACATCTTCACCAGGATCATGGAGGTGTCTGGGATCATGGAGGAGTCTGGGATCATCCTCCAGCCCCGAGGACACCTGGCGAGGCCAAACCTTCACCCACTGGATGACCTCCACGAAAACAGGGAGCCAAATCCATCCTGCCCCTTGGGAATGCTCCGGGCACAGTCCCGAGCCGTGCCCGAGAATCACCTGGGCAATGATTTAATAATTTAATTAAACCGTGACGATAATTGGTGTCTGAACCCTGGAACTGCTTAATTTGCTGGGATAGACACAGCCCCAGGGCTTTCGCCCCAGCCCATCCCCAGGAAAGCATCCCAAGGCTGGGAATTATCGGAGCAGGTGTGAAACGGGGTCAGGCCTGAGGGTTTGGTCTCCAGCTGAAGCCGGGGGTGGGGAAATCTCGCCCTGGTAACCCCACAAGGCCAGCCCTGACAAATTCCCTGCTCCGTGTCCAACCCCGGGATGGGTTTCCAACGAAACCGGCGCAGGATGAGTCACGGAATTCGGGTTTGGGTTGGAAAGGACCTGAAAGATCTTCTCATCCCAAGCCTGCTTCCAGCACCTGGGAGCCAGACCCCAGCCAGATCCTATCGACCCCTGCCTGTCCCCACAGGCCCCGGGCTGCTCTGGCCTCCTGAGGCAGAGCTCCCAAAGCGCTCCCGATCCCAGGGAACACCGGAGCCGGGCGGGAAAGCTGCGACTCCACCGCTCCTGGGGTCTGGATGGGCGGGATCGTGCCCAGGGTTGTTTGTTCCTGGGGATTTTCTGTCTGTGCTGGTGGCCACAGTGGAGCTTTGATGCCAGAGCGTCCAGGGCATGACCTTGAAATCCACGTGTGCCCAGAATTCCCTTAGGGATGAGCTGCATCTGCATCCCTTCTATCTGGAGTTTTCCCAAGCAATCAACCACGGAATCGTGGAATTTTTGGGGATGGAAGGGATCTTAAATCCCATCCCATTCCGCCCCCTGCCATAGACAGGGACACCTTCCCCTATCCCAGGGTGCTCCAAGCCCCATCCAGCCTGGCCTTGGGCACTTCCAGGGATGCTGGAGATGGATGAGGTGAGTCCAGGCCCTTGGAAACCAAAGGTTGGACGAGGCTTGGAGCAGCCTGGGATAGGGGAAGTTGTCCCTGGTAGGGGGTTGGGATGAGATGGGCTTCAAGGTTCTTTCCAACCCAAACCATTCCACGATTCCACAGAGACATTAAAGGTGGATTTTTCACCCCGGCTGGCTGCAGCCCCACTTCCACCTGGGAATTCCTGTGCTTCCCACAGCTCACACTCCTGGGAATGCTGCCGGGATCCCTCCATCCACCACCCGCCCCGAGATGAACCTTCTCCCTCAGCCCAGCCATGGAGAATCCACCAGGATCCAAACTCCGGGTGCCAGGACACATGGATCACCTCCCCAGCCCCCAGCCGGGCCTGGGGTTTGGCTCATGGAGCAACAACATTCCCAACCAATCCCACCAAGGATTGAATTCCCAACTGGAGTTTTACATCCCTCAAGCCGTTGCCTTTCCATGGAAAGGAGGATTCCTTGGAGCAGGATCTCTCTGAGCAGGGAATGGGATGGGTTTGGGCATCACGGACACCCAGGGAATGCTCAGCTCAGGGGCTCGGGCTCCTGGATCATGCTCTGTCCCAAAATCCCATTTTTCCGGCCTCTCCCTGTATCCTACCCTTGGAGCAGATGGATTTAAGGGGACTTATCCCAGACTTATCCCAGTCTGTTCCCAGAAAGAGGCACTGGAGAGGTTTCAGAGCCCAGGCTGCGATGCCGGGGCCAGAAGCAAGGAAATTTCCACCTAGAGAATTCCAGCTGGGAATTTCCACCTCCAACAGCCACAGTTCCAATCCGGGGGCACGGAGTCAGCCTCTGCTCAGGTTCTTCCCACAACTTTCTGCTGCCTCCTATTCCAGCGGAGCCAAGGGCAGGAGAAGACCGGGATAAAGTTCTCTCACATCTCAATCCCGGGGAACCTCAGCCAGGATTTTCCTCTTTCCAGCCCATGGCGGGTGTCTGATTCCCACCAAAAGCCAATCTGGCTGATAAATCCGAGGTTCCCATGATCACTCCCTAAAGATTGAACCCCACTGCCTCACAAAGCCCCAAAGCTGTGCCCCCAACAAGGAAAAATCCCGGCTTTGTGTGGGGTTGGGAAAAATCAGCTTTGTGTGGGGTTGGGAATGCTGAGGGAGGAGCAGCCATTCCTTGGCAGAGGCTCCATCCCTCAGAGTGGGCAATATTAAGGATATTCACCCAAAAGCCAATTTTCCCCTTTTCTGTGCGTTCCTTTCTGGCCTGAATCACGATCCTGTGGAGAAGGGGAAGAGCCAGAGGCAGGGAAAGAGGGAAGACCTGTCCCAACAGGACAGCCAGAGGCTGCTGCCCGTCCTGCATCGGGAACAGGAACGTGCCTGGAGATCCACTCACACACCGGCCCTGCCCTGGAAAACCCGCGGCTCGGGCTTGGGAGAGCCTGGTGGGGCCGAGGGAAAGGTCAGAGCCGAGGATTTTGAGGAGGATTTGGGGAGGAGAGGAGCCAAACGCTGCCCTCAGCCGGGGGGTTTTGGCACAGGGAAACATTCCCAGAGGAGCAAATGGTGGTGGTGGGATGGGGACGGGATGGGGACGGAACATCCCGAGCTCTGCACAGTCCTGCACATCTCGAGCCCAAAGAGAGGGAAAAGGGAAGTCCAGGCTCTCTCCAGGTGTCCCCAGGATCTCCCAGCAGCTGCCTGGCCCCTCGGGATGGCTTCTCCAGGGGCGTGGATGGAGGACAAACAGGGCCACGCTCCTCCCGTGGCAGCAACAAGTGCCCGGGGCCACCGCGGGAGGAGAGACGAGGTCGCCACCGCTTCCCTGAGATCCGTGAGGGAGCGGAGGAGCGGCTCGGAGCCCCTCGGAGCCGGAGCCGACATCTGCAGCCGGTGGCTAATGAATACAAACGAGCGCCCCGTGCCCCGCCGGGGGGTCTTTAACACTTCACACGTCCCGGTGACAGTGAGCGATCATCCCCGCGGGCAGCTCCCGCATCCCGGGGCAGCGCCTCCATCCCGGGAGATGAATGAGCGCCCGGCAGACGCGGCACCGCCATCATTTGTCATTCCCGAACCTTTCGGGGAAGCAAATCCCATTTGGCCGCCACCAGCGCGGGCTCGGTACCTGCGCCGGGCCCCGCTGGGTCAGGGAGGGGCGGCGGTGATGGATGCGTTCTCCCGGCTAATCGGATCCAGGGCCGGGCAGATATGGATGGGCTCCCGCCTTTGATCCATGGCGCTCGGGAGCGCTCATCCAATTAGTGCCCCACGGAATGCAATTAGCGCGGCTGGAGCCACGTGGGGCGCGGGATGGAGGGGCTCCTCGGCAGGAATGCGGCGCATTCCCACCTGGGATGCACCGGGAAGCACTGGGGAGGGGAGGAGGAAAAGTCCTGTTTATCCCGAGCGGTCCCATCCTGATTTTGCCCCCCACCGCCCTCATCTTCGGTGCCGCCTGGCTGGACCATCCTCAGCCTCTCCTGGCATTCCCGTGACCCAGTTTCCCATCCCGGATGCGGCGGCTCCACCTCCCGTGCCCGCATTTCTCACCCTGCGCGTCATGCATCCTCCTGGACACCCTCCAACCTCCCTGCCTTATCTCCCTCCTTATCGCAAACCCGCCTATCTCCGATCTGCTCCTCTCCCTTCTCACATTTATCTGCTCCCACCGCCTCCTTCGCCTGCGCTCTGCGGGCAAGTGGTGACAACCGGGTCTTATCAGCTTCCTGCTGCCACCTTTCCCTCAAACTCCTCACTCCTGGGAACTCCGGTGGTCCTGGTCCAGCATCCACCTGCCCACTCCTTCCCGGCTCTCGGGGCTGGGAGGTTCATTGCAGGAGTGTTTTTTGGAGCCACGGCAGAAGAAATCGTGGAGCCACAGAATGGTTTGGAAGGGAATTTAAATCCCATTCCATCCCATCCATGGGCAGGGACACCTCCCATTATCCCAGGTGGATCCAAGCCCCAATGTCCAGCCTGGCCTTGGGCACTGCCAGGGATCCAGGGGCAGCCACAGCTGCTCTGGGAATTCTAGCCCAGCCCCTCCCAGGCAGCAATTCCTTCCCAAGATCCCACCTATCCCTGCCCTGTTTCAGTCCAGGACAGCCCTGTCCATGGGACACGATGGGAAAGTGACCCCACGGGCATCTCCCGGTCCCAAACCTTCTCCTGCCCCGTTCCTGGGGCTCCCTGGAGGAGGTAAATCCCATGGATTCAGCCTCACCTGACAGCTCTGCTTCCCTGCAGCCTCAGCCGATCCCATCAGGAAGGAGGTGAGGAGGTGAACCGAGGTGAGGGCAAGAAGGGACAGAGGCACCAGGAAGCGAACGCTCGGCAGCAGCTGCTGGAAAACGTTTGTCTCACCTGGCTCGGAGAAAATCAGGAGGAAAGGAAAACCTCCCTGCTCGGGGTGGCTTGTGGGGCGCTTGGGGTGTCCTGGGCAGGGCCAGGAGCTGGACTGGGTGATCCCTGTGGGTCCCTCCCAACCAGGATATTCCCTGATTCTGTGATTTGATGAAAACCGGGCTGGCAACGCATCCCGGGGCTGGAACGAGGGCTCGGTGCCGGGCTGGGGCTGTCCCGAGGACACGAGGGGTGACAGCGCCGGTGGCCGAGCCGGACAAAGGGCCCCAGGGAGCCGCAGGGCCCTGGGGAGGTTTGGCCCCGCTCTGGGCACTGATTCCGGGCCTGGCCACAGCCAGGGTGACATCGGTGCCACTGCAGCATCCCAAATCCCTGCCCCAAAACCCACCCGTGCTGCACTCCCTGATCCCTGATCCAGCAAGGTCCAGGATCCACTGACCAGGATGATCTCAGATCCACTGATCCAGGAAGGTCTGAGATCCACTGACCAGGGTGATCTCAGATCTGCTGATCCAGGATGATCTCAGATCCACTGACCAGGATGATCTCAGATCCACTGATCCAGGAAGGTCTGAGATCCACTGACCAGGGTGATCTCAGATCCACTGATCCAGGATGATCTCAAATCCACTGATCCCAGATGATCCGAGATCCACTGATCCAGGATGATCCCGGATCCCTTCCCACCATCTCCCACCAGGGTCCCACGGACCACATCCCACCCCACTGCAGGACATCTCCACTTTCCACCTGGAGAGCACCTGGAGCATCCGGGTTGTTCCTGGCACGGCCCAGCTCCCAAAATCCACCAGGAAAAGGGGATGGGGTAACAGGTTTTTAGCGCAGGCACTGGGGGGTTTCCTGGATTTTTGGGTCCTCCCTGGACCTGCTGTGGGAGGAGATGGAATTTTCCCTTTGGTCCATGGTGGCCATTACCAAGAAACACCAGGAATATCCCGGTTCAATCCAGAGGGTTCCCACCCTTCTTTTTCCCTCTCTTGTGGGGAAAGGCCCCTGGAGGGGTGGAGTCACCAACAACTCCAGGGAACATTTTCCTTCCCACTGCTCCAAAGGAACACCTGGGAATCCCTGGCCCAGGATCTGCCAGGAACCAGAAGGGATAAACGGCTTAAAAATGGGATTTAGAGGCATTCGTGAGCTATAAACCATCCAGGAATCTTTGCTATCCCAGCCCACGGATATTCCCTAAATCCTTCATCCTACACAAAACCCAAATCATCTGCCTGAACCCTTCCATGGAACCTCCCCATCGCCCCTCCCAGGTGGGGCAGGACCCCCAAATTCCCCCCATCCCCATGTTCCCAGCATCTCCAGGATCCTGGAATGGTTTGGGTGGGAAGGGACCTTAAATCCCATCCCCATTCCATGTTCAGGGACACCTCCCACAGTCCCAGGTGGATCCAAGCCCCAATGTCCAGCCTGGCCTTGGACACTGCCAGGGATCCAGGGGCAGCCACAGCTGCTCTGGGAATTCCATTCCAGCCCTTCTCCACCCTCACGGGGAGGAACTTTTTGATAGAAACCAATTTAAATCCCCCAAAATTTGGTCAAAACTTGGCTTCTGCTCAGGGCAATGAGGGAGGGTGGGATCCAACTCTCATCCAGGGATTTTCATCCCCTTGGATCCCCCACATATCCGGGTGTTCCAGCAGCCAGGTGTCCAAAGGAGGTGTTGGATTTTATCATTTGTGGGATTTAGGGGTCAGGTTTTTCCGCAGGGACGCACAGAGCCGCAGGAGGCATTGATGAAACAGTTAAATGCTGTATTTGTTTAATTGGAATTACACCAGGATAAATGTCCAACATGCTAATTTCTAACAGAATAGAACCTGTAAACCATGCAGTCCTTTCTCCGACCATTCCAGCTCTTTTTCCTCTCGGAATCAGTAGCTCTGCTAGTGAGTTTTAAGGAAAAAAAAAATCAACAAAATTCCCTTTAAAGTTAAACCTAATTGCTAAATTTTCCCCTTATTGTGCAACGACTTGTGCAAAAAAAGCTGTTTTCACCAACTCAGTTCCCAAAATCAGGTCCTTCCGCCCCAAAATAAATGGGAAAAGGCAACCCCGGCAGCCGGTGGACAGGGAGGGATGGGATATGAGATGGGAATGTGGGGGTTTTCCTGGCAAAACAAATTCCGAGGGATGAGCCAAGGCAGGGAGCAGCTGGGCACAGCCAGGATTCCAGAATGAGCTGCCCATGGAATTTTTGGGGAGCTGCAGGTGGGGATGGATCCCGGCTCTGGGAAAAGCTTCCCAAACCCAGCCCAGGGGGCAAGAGAGGGGCTGGAGATTGAAGCAGCAGCTTTGGGGTGAAGCAAAACCCCCTTGAGCTCCCCCTCCTCCATCCCGGTGTTTTTGGGGCGAATCCCGGCCAATCCCGGTGTGTTGGGGTTGATTCCCTCTGATCCACAGCATTCCCAGTGGACAGCAGAGCTGGGGCCATCCTGGATCATTTGGGGATGGGATTTATGGGAGTTGTGCTCCCCGGGAGCTGCCAGCAGTGGGATAAACACGGAATCGTGCTGGGGGGGATACGAGGGGTCTCCAGGCCCCATGGAATTGTAGGAAAAATGGGACAGAGATCCCGAAAGCCCCAGGGATGGGACACAAATCCAACCGGAGCGTGGGACGGGGTTTGGAGGCTCCAAACCCTTCCATGGTCCAAAAAAGCACCAAACCCAACCCAGAACTAACGGGAAAAACCCAAGGGAGGCAGGAAACACCCAAGGGCAAGGAATCTCCGCCTGGGATTTGGATTCTGGTTGGAATTTGATCCCAAAACTTCAGCACAAGGGATGTGACAGCAGCGATGGCCCTGGCTCCGCCCCAGCACCTTCCAAGGAATTTGGGGCCACCACGACCCTTCCCACAGCTCCTGCCCAAAATCTGGGAGAAATTCCTCAACCTTCCTCAATTTGGGAGAAAACAACCCCAAACCAGCAGCATCCCAACTCCTCCCGTCCCCATCTGAGCAGGACCTGGGATTGGATCCGGAACAAAGTGCAAAAAATCACTGGGAGCATCCAGATTGAGCTCCAGCCCCAGGAATACCCCAAAAATCCCAGGAAAACGCCTCCTTTCCCACCCCACAGGTGCTGATGGCTCAGGGAGAACACCCTATGGATGAGCTGGGCTGCGCATTCCCACTTTGGACACCTCATACAGGATTATTCCCAACTCCTGGAATGCCTGAAGATGATGAAGAAGGAAAGAAGCTTCTTGGGAAGCCAAATTTGTCTCTTTTTTTGGGTTAATATGGTTTTTCTTCCCACTGGTGCTGGAAAATATTTGCTGGATCGTGGAAAAACTACGGGATAATCCAATTTACCTTTTTCCTTAAAAAATAAAACACACTAAGGAATGTTCAGTGGATGTGGAGCGAGGTGTTAGAGCAGCATTATTAATTTTGGGGAGTTGGAAATCTCGGATTCGGGTCCTGCCCCTGTTTCCCACCCCCACTTTTAAATTCCCAGCAGCGACTTTCCCCTCCTAAGCAATTCCATCCGTGTCGGAGGACACCCATCATTAGGAAGAGACTGAGAGGGGATTTGGGATGTCTTCCAGGGGCTTTTTGGGCAATCTGTTTAAAAGATTAATTTTATTTGGAAGGGATGGAGCCACATCCCTCGGAACAAAAAGTTAATTGGGACCAGAGTCCCAAAATCCCATTTTTCATCCCAGGCTCTGACTTGCGGTTCCGGCTCTTGACCTCCCGAGATCAGGAACTCCCTGAATCTCTCCCTTGGCCAGATTTGACTTCCCCAGCAGCAAATCCCGAGCTCCAGGAGCCGCTTTGCAGGATCCCAATCCTGGCTTCTCCAAGAAGAGCCTGAAGGAGCGAGGAAACCCATCCCAGGTCGCTGCTCTTGGGATTGCAGCTCTGGGAGATGGGAAGGGGAGCCCAGCGTGGATTTCGGAAAGGTGGGAGCTGCCTGGAGCATCTGAAACGAGGCCTTGCCTCGGCTCTGTTGAGGGTTTTACTGGGAATAACTCATGGAGTGAAAACTGGAATTTCAGGATGGTGGCACAAAATCCCTTCCCTGTGTCCCAGGGTTTCTGCTCCTTCTCCCTTCATCCCACTCCCTGAATTCCCATCCCTTGTCCCTCTGGGTCATGTCCAGAGGTGTCTCCAAAGCCAATCCCTTTCTGGCCACACTGACTCCAACTTTCCTTCACCTGCTGCTTTTCCCTTCATTCCTCTTCCACATCCCTCAAAGAGGAGGTCACAAGGAATTCACCTCCGATCCCTCTCCAAAACCAAGGAATTATAAATTTTCCCTCTTATTAATGAAAACAATCCCTTGGTCCCTGTAGCTGGAGACGGTCGGCAGAGGCCAAGAGCTCCAGGGGGTCATTCCCGATCGTGTTCCCGTTTAATTTTGGGATGGAGCCACACGAACCTTCTCCAAATGGAAACCAAACACAAAATGGCGCTGAGGAACAAGGAGGGAAGGTCAAACCTCATTCCCTTGGTGCATCCAGAGGGTCGGGAATGAGAGCAGGAGCAGCACTTCCAGGGCTGCAACAACCACCAGGGAGATCCGAATTCCCTTCAAGGGTTTGGGAATGTGGCTGGATAATGCCGGGAATTAGAGCCAGACGGGTTAACAAGATGAGGAGGGCGAAAATCCCCCTTTGGAACCTGAATCCTGGGATTAAATCCCAGTGGTGGCAATTCCCTCCTCCCCAAAACTGCCTGGTTTGAGCAGAGGATCTCTGGGCACCTTCAGGACAGCGGGAATTTTGTCCACAGGCACTTTGGAGCAGCGCTGCTCCATGGGGAACCTCCCACTGCCTCCAGGAGATTCCCACTGGCCCAGCTCCAAGCAGGGTGAGCGAGGGAAGTTTTCCCCATGGAAACATCAGGAGGAGAGGGAAAATGGGACACCAGCATGGAAAAGAGAGGAAGAAACCCCTCCTGGACACCGGGAGATCCCAGTCTGCCTTCCCCCCATCCCTGTGGAGTGTCCGTCCCCTCCCGCTCCTCCTTCCATGGATGTGTCCAGCAGCATCCCAGCCCCGGAGCAGCGCCACAGGACACATTCCCAGATTATCCTTCGGCTCTCCCTTCCCAAATCTAATCAAGGAGGCAGCTCCAAACCCTTCTCCATGATCCCACACCCCCTGGAAGGTCATGGAGTGGAGCTCAGGGATGGTTATGGTTATGTGGGAAAGGGTTGTGATTCCAGGGATTTGCAGCCTAACATGGAAATCAGCCCACGGAAAGGGAAAAAGAGGAGGAAAAACCCTGGGAAATCCCTTTTTCCTACCTAAATCCAAACCACAGGACACACTCAGGGTGATCTCCTTCCCCCTGCCCAGGAGAAGAACCCAAACCTACGGCTCTTCCCAGATTTTTTTGTTCTGTTTTCCAAGGGAATAAATTAACGGAAGGAAGGCAGGATGATCCCTTCAATTTGGCTTCGACAAAAAAACCCCAGTCCGGGTGTGAACTTCTCTCCCAGGCTCCAAGAATTCCCATCACTCTCTAAACCCCTGAAAATAGGAGTTTATCCAGGAGACTCCTGCCACCACCTCTCTTCCCGGGACCGTTCCACCGGGAGCGTTTTGCCGTCGGGGGGAGGCTCCGCGGAGACTTTCCGGGTGAATAAAAAAATACAAATCTTCTCTCTGAACGAGATTCCCGAAGTCCAGGCTGCGGGAAGGAGATCCCGAGTCCCTCAGGAGTGGTGGCTGTTGATGAGGCCACGCAGCTGCTTGGCCACGGTGTCGATCAACTTCTGCTTGTCCCGCTCGTTTTTCCGGAATTGGGCAAAAACGTTGTTTTTCCTGCTGGTGTCCCGCATCCTGCACGGAGCACAAACAGGTCATGGAACAGGGACTGGGAATGTCCAGTGCTCAGTGAGGAGGACATGGGATTTCACAGCTCTACATCAATTTTTGGGGAATTTTTTAAGCATTTTTGCTCTAAACCACTCCGATCCCAATCAATGCCACTTTGGGATCTCTCCCTAATTCCCACTCTTTTTTCTGGAATTGGGTGAAAACGTTGTTTTTCCTGCTGGTGTCCCGCATCCTGCACGGAGCACAAACAGGTTATGGAACAGGGATTGGGAATGTCCAGTGCTCACAGAGGAGGACATGGGATTTCACAGCTCTACACCAATTTTTGGGGCATTTTTCAGGCTTTAAACTTCTCCGATCCCAATCAATGCCACTTTGGGGTCTCTCCCTAATTCCCAAATGCAGGAAATCCTAAATCCTCCCCCTTCCAAACAGGGATTTCTCCGTCCCCACGTCACCCTCTGCAGTGATGATAGAATTTGAGGAGGAAACTTAAAAATTAGCACGGAATCCATAGAATTAAGGGGTTTTATTTAAAACGGTGCCTCGCATGCACGAGATGAAGCTTTGGGAGAGGCTGGGAAGGTCTGGAGTTGTGAATTTCAAACACTGTAAAATATTCCAGGGAATCTCGGAACGTTTGGGTTGGAAGGGACCTGAAATCCCATCCATTTCCAGCCCCCTGCTGTGGGCAGGGACACCACCATCTGCCATCCCATTTTTCCTACTGAATACAATATATAAATTATATAAATACATATATAATTTATATTAAACAGAACACGGAATAATTTCTGTTCCAGGAAGGAACCCGGCTGTTTGGAAGGAGCACGGCGTCTCCAGGAGGTCTCCATAAATCCAGAGCCCAGCAGAGCAGGAGGTGGGAGGGGACCCCACATGCAAAGCTGGGGGGCAGGGGGGGGTGGTTCATGCACTCCTGCATTCCCAGATCCATATTTTGGGGGGAAGAGGGCTTGGGACACGCTCCAAGGGTGCTGGGAAGGGAAAAAATTCCCACCAGGATCAACCTTCCCTCAGCTCCTGAAGGCGCAGCCTCCCAAAATCCAACCTGCAAGGGCTCAGCCCTTCCAAATTATCCCAGTTTTTAAATGACTTTCTGGGTAAATCAGACCTGGCAGGGGCTGAGGGTTTTGGATGCATCCCATAATCCCAGTTTTTGGCTTTGGGGACCTAAACCAGGCGTTGAAGTGACAGGGACACAGCGCTGATAATCCCTGGGAAGCTGGCACTGGATCATCCTGAGGCTCTGGAGTCAACTGAGCACAACCCAAACCTCTCCAAACTTATTGAACACAATCAAAAAAAAATCCAAGGTTTTCCAGGCTCCAACCCTCCTAGAAAGAGCCATGGGGAATCTGAAATGTTCCCAAAAACATCCAGCTTGGAACTGGAATCCAGGATAACAACTTTATCCCAAAGGGGAATTTACCAGAGTTACCAGTGCCCAGAGACTCGGGATCACGACGGAGCTGCTCTCCCAACAGGAACAGGAGAGCTTGGAGCATTTCCAGTCATCAAAATTGGGATTTTTCTGGTTTTCCCTATTTTTCAGCCAGAGCAGGTTGGCAGCTGCTCCTCCTGGAGAACCAGGGCGTGATTGTGCCAATGGGAAGCAGAGTTTGGAGTCACCCAGGTCCTGCTATCGTGGATTTTGGGATAATGGTCCTCTCCTGGGCCACCTCCACAGCTCCAAACAGCTCCAGGAGGTCTCCAAGCCCTTCCCCAGGAGAGCCGGGATCTCTCCCAGGTTCCAGAAGGACATCAGAGGTGCTGGAAGTCACCCTGTGCCTCTGGAAAGCTCTTCCCGCCCCTCTCCAGCCCTTCCACACACCGGGAATTCAGAGCAGAACATCTCCTGCCCTAAAAGCTTTTCCATCTCCCATCCCATGGGACCTCCTCGGGTCCACGGAATGTTTCGGGAGCAACGCACATTCCGTGCAAGAAAACCTTGGGATGCGTTTGGATGACTGGGGAGGAGTTGGATGGATAAACCTCTGGATCAGGACGGAAAGGGATCGCAGCTGGAGCCCTGATCCCACAACAAACCCACAGGGGTGGACCTGGTAAATCTGGGAGCATCTGGGAGCTGCTGGAATCTCCAGACACCACGTGAAGGTGCAAGCACTGAGCTATTAAACATTATTAATTAATTAAGATACAGGACACAAAATCCTGCAGGATTCGGGTTGGGCTGTGCAGATTCCCAGTTTTATTTCTCGGAGCAGAGCCTTGGGATAACTGGGAACACCATTAACAAACCCATGGAGGTGAAGTCTGGGAGGGACGGGAGCGTCTGGAATCTCCAGACACCACGTGAAGGTGCAAGCACTGAGCTATTAAACATTATTAATTAATTAAGATACAGGACACAAAATCCTGCAGGATTCAGGTTGGGCTGTGCAGATCCATGGGTTTTTTCCCTGAGCACAGCCTTGGGATAACTGGGAGCACCATTAACAAACCCACAGAGGTGAAGTCTGGGAAGGACGGGAGCTGCTGGAATCTCCAGACACCACGTGAAGGTGCAAGCACTGAGCTATTAAACATTATTAATTAATCAAGTTGCCTACAGGACTCAAAACCCTGCAGGATTCGGGTTGGGCTGTGCAGATTCCCAGTTTTATTTCTCGGAGCGGAGCCTCGGGATAACTGGGAACACCATTGAACAACCCACAGAGGCAAGGTCTGGGAAAGTCTGGGAGCATCTGGAATCTCCAGACGCCACGTGAAGGTGGAAGCCATTAAATATTATCAATGAATTCAGCTACAGGACAGAAAATCCTGCAGGATTTGGGTTGGGCTGCGCAGCTCCCCAGTTTCATTTCTCCGAGCGGAGCCTCGGGATAACCCAGGGCTTGGAAGCCGATCCCAGGATTAGGAGTGAAAGGAAGGGAAAGGAGAGCTCGGCACTGTCCCCACCCCTGTCAACAAACACCACCTCGGAGAGAGCCGGGCTTTGTTTCAATTAATCCGGGAGGGGAAAAAAGCAGCGGGGTAAAAGCTCCTCTTTTAGCTCTAATTAGTGCATTTGGGAGGATCGGGTTCCGCAGGGCCCCGCTCCAGAGGCACTTTGCCTTTCCAGCGTTTAGGGCTCCATTGAAAGCAGACAATCGAGGTGAGGGTGAAAGCCCGAGCGAGCGCATACTTACACCCGGGATATCCTGGGAGAGAGGGGTGATAAGCGGGAGAGATAAGGAGGAGAACAGGTTACAGACTGAACCGGCCCGGCGGAATTCCCGGCGGGATGGGAGCGCTGGAGGCAGCGGATGTGCCTGGAGTGAGGAGCCTCGGGAGAGCTCCTGGGGTGGTGGGCAGAGACCCCTCAGAGGGGCTGGAGGCCGAGCGGGATGAGGGCAGAGCCTCCGGAGTGTGCTGATGGAGCCACAGGGATGTGGGACATGCCAGTGCCAGCCCAGGGATTGCCTCCAGAAATCCCTGGAGATTGTCCTGCAGATTCCTCCTCCCACGGGCTTGGAGGGACAGGAGCCAGGGAATGGCTTCCCACTGGGAAAGGGGAGCTTGGGCTGGGATCTTGGGAAGGAATTGCTGGCTGGGAGGGTGGGGAGGGGCTGGGCTGGAATTGCCAGAGCAGCTGTGGCTGCCCCTGGATCCCTGGCAGTGCCCAAGGCCAGGTTGGACATTGGGGCTTGGATCCACCTGGGACAGTGGGAGGTGTCCCTGCCATGGCAGGGGTGGAATGGGATGATCCCTAAGGTTCCTTCCAACCTAAACCATTCCATGATTTTATGACTTTATGAAATGAGTAAGGCTCTGGTTTGGTGACGTTTTAACACCACCACCGAGTGTGGAGCTGCTCTCCTGCTGTCCCACCGCATTCCCAGCCTCTGCCTCCATCCCAGCTCACTGCCTGCCTCAATTCCCTGCCTCTTCCAGCTGCTGCATGGCCAAGATCCCAGATGTTTGATGAGTTCTGATATTTTTTTCTTTATCATTTTCCTGATAACTCTGAATAAACCTGTCAATTTTTTATCTTGGATGTTGGGTCAGGAATTCACTGTGGATCACAGAGCTATTCCAGATGGGAAAAGCCCTCCAAGGTCACCAAACCCAACCATCCCCCAGCCTTTCCGCACCCATCCCTCACCCGTGGCCATGAATAACCCAGGGATAACACAACCCATAAAATCCCAGTATAAAAACAATGCCACGAGGTTTACAGCTGCTTCACACCCAGTTTGCTCCCCGTGTCCCTCACTGGTGCCCTCCGGATGTCCCGAGGTGCTGGGATATCCCTTCCATTCCTCTGCTGGAGAGGAGCTGGAGGTTCCCTGGACCACAGATGACACCAGGCGACCTCCCGACCCTCTCTGCACCACAGAGGCAACCCCAAAGCCCCCAAACACCCCAAGGTCGCTCAGGGAACCAGAGATTCAGAGAGCAATCCGGGTTGGAAGGACCTTTAACGCCCACCCAGTGCCACCCCCTGCCAGGGACACCTCCCACTATCCCAGGTTGCTCCAAGCCCCGTCCCACCCGGCCTTGGACACTTCCCGGGATGCAGCTGGGTTTGGTTGGATGCACCATGGAATCAGACCATGAGGAGCAGTTTGGGTTGGGTTTGGGGTCTCTCTGTTTCTCCTCGAGGAGGAGGTGACGTGTTCAGAGCTGGGGCCACACTTCCAGAGGAACGTTCAATGCCCCTGGATCCCTGGGAGTGTCCAAGGCTGGGCTGGAGCACCCTGGGACACAGTGGAAGGTGTCCCTGCCCATGGAACTGGACGGGCTTTAAGGCCCCTTCCCACCCAAACCATTCCACGATCCCATGAGGATTCCCTCCTGCCTGCTCCTCCATGCAGGACTCAGCACTGCAGGAGCCGCTCAGAAAACGATAAATTCCCCGTTTTTTGGTTCATTCTCTGTCCCACCAGCTGGAAAACGACCTGGGAGGTCTGCTGGGAGCCAAGGGGCAGGAGCAGAGTGGATCCTTCCCGAGCCAGCTTGGAGCTCTACCAGGGGAGATCATCTGGGAGACCCACCACGGGCAGGCCGCGGGGGTGACAGGCAAAGCAAATCCTACTTTTCCTCGGACCTGCAGCAAATCCCGGAGCGTTCCCTCCTCGCCGTTGGCCTGGAGGACTGGCAGGAACCCCCGGGAGGGATCCCGGAGCCCCCGCAGAGCCCCGGGCGCTGTTCCCGGCACGGCTCCAGGATTTGGGATGGAGCTGTGCAGAGCATATGAACTACGGCCCTCAAAGGATGGATTCAGCCCCAGCTCGTCCTTGCTAAGGGCACCCGGAGACACCTCCCGACCCCACAGGCTTCGGGATTCGGGAATCTCGGCGCATCCCGCGGGAGGGAGGTGGAAGAAAGAGGGACAGAAATGAAGATAAGAATAGAAAGAGAAATAAAAAATGTGGAAATATATAGAAAGGAATAGAAATAAAAAAATATGGAAGTAGAAATAAAAATATGGAAATATATAGAAAGAAATAGAAATAAAAAAATATGGAAGTAGAAATGAAAATATGGAAATATATAGAAAGAAATAGAAATAAAAAAATATGGAAATAGAAATAGAAATAGAAATAGAAATAGAAATAGAAATAGAAATATATAGAAATAAAAAATACAGAAATAGACATAAATAGAAATAGAAATATAGAAATAAATAGAAATAGAAATATTGAAATAAATAGAAATAGAAATACAGAAATAAATAGAAATAGAAATATAGAAATAAATAGAAATAGAAATATAGAAATAAATAGAAATAGAAATATAGAAAAATAGAAATAAATAGAGGTAAAAAATATAGAAATAGAAATACAGAAATAAATAGAAATAGAAATATAGAAATAAATAGAAATAGAAATATAGAAATAAATAGAAATAGAAATATAGAAAAATAGAAATAAATAGAGGTAAAAAATATAGAAATAGAAATACAGAAATAAATAGAAATAGAAATATAGAAATAAATAGAAATAGAAATATAGAAATAAATAGAAATAGAAATATAGAAAAATAGAAATAAATAGAGGTAAAAAATATAGAAATAGAAATACAGAAATAAATAGAAATAGAAATATAGAAATAAATAGAAATAGAAATATAGAAATAAATAGAAATAGAAATATAGAAAAATAGAAATAAATAGAGATAAAAAATATAGAAATAGAAATATAGAAATAAATAGAAATAGAAATATGGAAATATAGAAATAAATAGAAATACAGAAATTTAGAAATAAACAGAAGCAAAAATACAGAAGTAGAAATAAATAGAAATAAAGAAATATAGAAATAAATAGAAATAAATAGCAATAAAAATACAGAAATAGAAATAAATAATAACAGAAATAAATAGAAAATAAAAAATACAGCAATAGAAATAAAAATAGAAATAAGTAGAAGTAGAAATACAGAAATACAGAAATACATAAATGAATAAAACTAAAATTTAGAAGTAGAAATAGAAATGTAGAAATAAAAATAAAAAAAAAAAAATAGAAATATAGAAATAGAATGAAATAAAATACAATATTCTCAGGCAGAAGGGAGCCTACAACTCTGTGGTCCAACTGCCCGACCACTTCACAACCAGAAGTTGTCCATGGCATTGCCCAAATGCCTCCCAAACACTGAAAAATTCGGGATAGCCACTCCTGCCTGCAGCCCAGCACATTTCAAAGGATTTTGGAGCTGGAGATTCCTCTTTACAGTGAAATTTTCTGGTAGGACAAGGAAAACGCTGCTTGAGAGCCAATAAAAAGAGGGACCCGCAGCCAAGCCATTGAATTTGGATAATCTGGGACTCGGGTCAATGGGATAAAATGGGATTTTTTCTATTTGAGCTCCCTCTGTCCACCCAGGGCTGAAATCTTTGCTCACAAGGATGGAACGAGCTCCTAAAGCAAGACGGGAGGGAAAATTATCCCGGGATTGGGGAGCCACACTCACTTTTCCAGCAGGATGAGGGCTGTGGTGGGGTTCACACGAAGGTACTTGCACGTGGGCTGTCCATAGTCGGCCAAATACGTCGACCAATCCCACTGGATGAACAGATCCAAGAGCTGGAAAGGAAAAACAAACGGGATTTGAAAAAGCTGGAAAAGGGAGCAGGTGTTTCCCTAGGAGCTGACAGAGGTCCTGGGCAGGTGGTGTTATCAATAAAAAATGGTTTGCAGGCTTTATTAATTTCCCTAATATTATTCTGTTAGCATTTAATCGTTAACTTGATAATAGTCCATTATTAATTTAGGAATATTTAGAGTTAATTAATGCAGGGCTGTATTCATTTAGCCATTGAGCATTCCTGCTCTGTGATCCCTATTTTCAAGGGATTTGAGGTCTGAGAAGCCTCGAGGACGCGGGTGACAAACAAACCCAGCACCCTGACATTCCCAGCTTTGACAGGAGGAAACTTTCGGGGTCGAAGTCACCACAAACTTCTTCTGTCCCCAAATAACCCCCAGGGTCATTCTAAGCACTCCCCATGGATTTCTCATCACTCTCGGTCCATCCCAACACCCTCCAAGTGCTTTGGAAGCGTCTCCAGTGCCCAGAGCTCCCCGAGGAGCTCCGGGGGTTATTCTGGGTGAGTGCAGCTCCCGGAGCCTGGGAGTCCCAGGTGCTTTCCAGACATGGGTAAGAGAAACCACCAGGCCTTGGCAGCAGGGGAAGGGAAAGGGATTAACTCAGCCATCCGTGACAGTCCCTGCTCCAGACCGCCAAAATTCCCACCTGCAGCCCTTCATCTCCACAAATGACCCCGCTCCTCCCAGCCAGGAGAGGGATGGGCAAACGACAGCCCAGGTTGCCTAAACGCCCTCTTCCCACATCACTCCCATCCTTATTTTCCTTAAAAACCAAGAGCTCTCATGCCCTCCCCACACGTGGATCTCCTCACCTCAAGGAGGACTTGGCTTCTCCACCCGTCGATGAGGGCACAGTCCAAATTCCCTAAATGCCCTCTTCCCACACCATTCCCACCCTTATTTTCCTTAAAAACCAGGTGCTCCCATGCCTTCCCCACAGGGGGATCTCCTCACCTCAACGAGGTCTCGGCTTCTCCACCCACCCACAGGGCCACGGCCCAGGATTCCCGGGACGCCGCCTTCACCTCTGCACCATCCACGGCAGGTTAATTAAGAGCTCCTGCCTTTCCCCCCCTCCCAAAGATCCTTGTCTTGGAGCGCTGCTGTGACCACTCTATTTGGGGACGGGCTGCCAAGCGCGTGGACGTCTTCATCGCCCGCTCGGCGCGTCCCGGCGCCCACCGCCGGAGCCGGGAGAGGCCGGGCCCATCCCGCCGCCAAGCGGGGCCCATAGAGGCCTCATTGTCCCCGCGTCTCCATGGTTTTCCTGGAGGCCCCGGCGCTGTTTAACAACGCATCCTGCCCCGCCAAGAAGGGGATTTAGCTCCTCCGAGACCTCCAGATACAAAACAAAAATGTGCAACAAGATTCTTTTTGACTATGTAGGTCAGGGCAAGGAAAACAAGCTGTCGGGAACAATCACCCGGGCTGGCGGGGGGGACGGATTAGCCGGGACCTAAGAGGGCTTTTCCAGCCCGGGTCCCGCTCGGCTTTGTCCGGCGGGGCCTTTGTGTTAAACTACAAACCCGAGCTGAACATCATTGGCGGGAGGGTTTTCCAAGGGGCACCTTCGAGAGAGACAACCTTAAATATGATTTCACAGGCGCTTTTCAGGCCGAGCGCCGGGGCCAAAACGCTTCCGCGGGGTTTGGCGGCTGCTGGGAGGAGTTGCATGGTTGTACAGGCTCAAAGGGAACCCCCACAACGCACCAAAGGCCTCTTGCTGGTGGCCCCGGGAGGCTGAACGTGCCTCGGGCAAATCCCAAACAAAGACGAACGAGTTCTTGCCATGGAAAGTGCATGGAGGGTCCCAGGGGCCAGGTAGCCCTTTGTGGGGAGGGGGAAGAAAGAGCCAGGAGGAAAGGGATGAAGGAAGAAAGGATACAAAAAGGTGAGGATTAGGAAGGAGTTTGAAGGAGATGAAATTAAAACGTTGGGAATTGTTCTGGCAGAGGCTTGGGAGCAGCGCAGGAGCTCAGAGGGACACAGAGCTGCTCCAGGATTCTGGAGCCCCTCTGCTCTGGAGCCAGGCTGGGAGAGCTGGGAATGTTCCCCTGGAGAAGGGAAGGCTCCAGGGAGAGCTGCGAGCCCCTGGCAGGGCCTAAAGGGGCTCCAGGAGAGCTGGAGAGGGGCTGGGGACAAGGGCTGGAGGGACAGGAGCCAGGGAATGGCTTCCCACTGCCAGAGAAACTCCAGTGACCTGGAACAATCAACAGCGGCTCTACACAAGCCCAGGTGGTGCCCAGGTGGCCAAGAAGGCCAAGGGCCCCTGGGCTGGGCCAGCACCGGAGTGGCAGCAGGACCAGGGCAGTGCCCGACTGTGCTGGCACTGGTGAGGCCACACCTCGAATCCTGGGGTCAGATTTGGGCCTCTCCCAACAAGAGAGACCCTGAGGGGCTGGAGCGTGTCCGGGGAAGGGAACGGGGCTGGGAAGGGGCTGGAGAATTCCTGAGGGAGCTGGGAAAGGGGCTCAGGCTGGAGAAAAGGAGGCTCCGGGGGGACCTTGTGGCTCTGCACAAGTCCCTGACAGGAGGGGGCAGCCGGGGGGGGTCGGGCTCTGCTCCCAGGGAACAGGGACAGGAGCAGAGGGAACGGCCTCAGGGGAGGCTCAGGTTGGATTTGGAGAAAGTTTCTTTCTGGAAAGGGCTGTCCAGCCTGATGGAGTCCCCATGCCTGGAAGGATTTAAAAGCCCTGTGGATGTGGCACTAGGACGTGGGGCAGTGGTGGCCCCGGCAGAGCTGAGGAAAGGCTGGGCTCCATCTCTGAGCGCTTTCCCAACCTCATTGATTCCACGACTCCCAACGCTCCCACCTCGGCCTGGACCTTCCCGGAGCTCTCCCAGAGCCAGACTCCCCCCGGGTGGCTCCCGACAGTGACGGATGGGCTGTGTATTTTCCAACTGTTTGCCCACATCCATCTTTTTTGGCTCGGCAGGTCCGAGGACGGCCGGGGCTGGCACCTTTGGCCTCGGCTGCCGGTCGCGCTCCGGAGGGGAGAGGTCCTGCAGGAGGAAGCCCGAAGGCTCAGGGAGAGCTGCCTCCAGACGATTTATCTGTCACATAAATGTGGTTTTATTGGTTTTACTGCTTCAACTTTTCACCTCTGCTGCTAAATCTGAACGGGCCGAGGGGGAAAGAAAAGAAAGGGAAAGGAAAAAAGCCGGCGGCGCGGGGCTGCCGCGGGTCTGCCGGGGGAGTTTCCAAATCAAATATGCAAATACCATTAATTCTTTAAACTGGAGTCTCCCTTTCAAGGCCATAAATCAAACTCGACAGCACATCCACTGTGGGGTAGGGGGGAAGGAAAAGGAGAGGAGGGAAAGGGAAAAAAGAGGAGGGGAAAATAAAGAGGAGCTTTCACCACCACGATGTGGGAGTGGGATAAGGTGAGGAAGCTGCAGATGTGGTCAGGGCTGGGGACCTGCAGCTTCCCGGGGTTCCAGGAACACCTTGAGCAGGAGCAGGGAGAGGTGCAGGTGGAGTTTTATAAAAATGGGAAGTGGAGAATGGTTTGAATCAAATGCTGAAAGAAAGGAGCTAAAAAGAAATTAAAATTGGTTTTATACACATATAGGAGCTTGTATTCAAATTGAAATGTAGAATTCAGGAGAAGGAAATGCTGGAATGAAAGAATTAAACTGGGAGCCAGTTCCCAGCCCTGCCCCCGGCTCCCCTAGGAAGAACTTTCCCCCCATTTCATGGAATCATTTAAACTGGAAAAGACCTTTCACATCATCAAGTCCAGCCATCAGTTCTACCTCCAAACCACTTCCTTTTCACCCCTCCTTGCAATGTTGCCACCTCAGACCCTTCAAAAGTGCCCTTTTTATCCGAGCAGACAAATTTTTAGGCCCCTCACCTCGAGCACAGAGCGAGGATGGCTGGAAGGTCCCTGCAGGAGGAAACCAGGCCACGGTTTGACTCCGCATCCCCCTCCGGATGCGAAGGAGAGCAGGGACAGTTTGTTCTGTCTGACGAACCTCTGTCTGATCAAATCCTCCCAGCCAAGCCAGGAGTGCTGGAATGTGAATCCAAACTGATTCCAAACACAGTTTGCGAGCCCTGCCAGAGCTCCTGGAACCAGATCAAAGCCACCACCGGCGTTTGCACGCTGGCGCCCGTGTCACAGTCATGGAATCATGGAATCATGGAATGGCTTGGGTGGGAAGGGACCTTAAAGCCCACCCAGATCCAACCCCCCAGATCCACTATCCCAGGGTGCTCCAAGCCCCGTCCAGCCTGGCCTTGGGCACTTCCAGGGATGGGGCTGTGACCCAACATCCCCCAGCAGGGAATTGCACCACAAGCTCCTGACCTGCAAGAAATTCCCATGGGAATGCACCGATTTTCCCAGGAGAAGGAAAGGGATTCGGTTGCGTAAGAGACGTCGCCTCATCGTGGTTTTCCAGTGCTTTAGGGGTGGCTACCAGGAGGAGGAGGAGGAAGAGGAGGAAGATCTCTCTTCTCAAGGAGCCACATGGAGAAGACAAGGAGCAAAGGCTCCAAGGTGCCACAGGAAAGGTTCGATCTCCACACAAGAAAGAAATTCCTTGGAGTGAGACCCATCTCCCACTGGGACAACTTCCCTGCGGATGGGGTGGAGACCCCACTGCTGGAGGTTTCCAGGATGCATGGGACAGGGTTCCTTCCATCCATTCCTTCCCCACGCCAGGCTGGACCAGATGAGCCCTCAAGGTCCCTTCTAACCAGGGTGGTTCTGTGATTCCATCCCAGAAAAATCCACCCCTTCCCTCTGATCCACCATCAGGTTTCCTCCCAGGGACAAGGCAGAGCACCAAGATGGATTTGGTGGGACTGGATGGATTTGGATTCCACCAAGATGGATTGGAGAGGACTTTCCTCTGCCGGTACCATCCCAGCAGATGAGGTGGTGCCAGGGTGGGTGGGAAACATTCCATAAAGAGCTAAACCTTTCCTTCAACAAAAGCCTAAATTAGGGAATTCTCGTGTCCCTGAGGATGTTTAGAACAATTTCAGTCCTTGTTTTTCCAAGCACACCCAGCTGGGGCGAGGTTTTCCTTGCGGTGGGATCCTGGGGACACTCAGATCCCCACGGGAGGGACGGCGATGCCACGTGGTTATGGCCAAGTGTTCGTGATGAGTTTTTATGTCCCCGGGGCAAAGAAAAGCATGAATTCAGTCAGTTTGGTGATTTCCCAGCTGGAAGCAGCACTCCTGCCCCGAACCCTGCTGAGGGCCACGTCCATGAGCTGGGTCACGTCCCTGAGCGCCCGATCCGGTTTTCCAGGGAAGAAGGAGGGAATGTTTTCAGAACCAAGGTGAAAACAGCTCTCAAAAGCTCCATTATCCCTCCTTATCCTCACAGCCACAGTCTGATGTTCCTCCTCCCAGTGTTTTTGGTACCTGGAATGAACAAACTTTGACCCAACACCTTCCACAAACCGGCCCCGCTTCGACTTGTACAAGATCACACCTTGAACTTCTAAAGCTTGGGAGAAATTTCCTTTAAACAGCTCCTTTCCCTGATGGAACACCACAGCTCCTCAGGAAAGGTGACAACGGGAGGCTGCACTTGTGTCCCACCACTGTCCACCTGGAGAACAGGACAAGATGCTCCAGTGGGACAGAAAACAGTGGTCGGACCCAATCCTGCTGGGGACTTCCATAAGAGACACAAAACTGTGGAAAACCAGTGGCAATTCCCAGTTTGTCCATGTCCCTAACCCATCCCACCACTGGTGGAGCAGCCCCTTCCACCCGCCAGCAGGGAATTGTTACGGATTACAAAAACCCAAGGAGCTTCCAACAGCAGCAGCCACGGACAAGAGCAGCCCAAATAATTTATTTTGGGGAGGTTTCAATTACGCCTCGTGGGAAAGGAATACTGAAAGAGAAAGAAATATTCCGACCCCTGGGAAGACGTGGGGTTTGGACAATAGAGTTCCCAAAGAGAAAAGGCACCGGGAATTGGAACACGATGTTTGTTGTTTAATTGTGAAAGGCACGGAGGGGGAAATCGTGGCCTAAGTGAAAACAGGAGCGGATTTGTCACTGGTTTCACTGCAATTCCCAGAGGATTTCCTCTGGGAATTGGGTGTCCTTGGGGTGAGGGGCTGGAGAGCACCCGCAGGGAATTGGTGATGGACAAGGAACGGGATCCACACATGGAGTGCAGGGAAGGTAAATCTTAATTTAGGTGTTCCCCAGACCTGGATTTCTGGGAATTACTACAGATCCAAGAGTCCTGCTTGGACCTCTCCATGAGATGCAACAAGTCACACCTCCAGGTCTCCTGGGATGTCCCACCCAGGGATGTCCTCCTGGAGACAGGAGAACCAATTCCAAGCTCCTCACCTCACATTTAACTGGGTTGATCTTGCAAGTTAAAAGCAGCAATTTAATTTTTTTTTTTTCTCTTTATATCTGCAAAAGTCAAACAGTTCCTGGGGAAAAAAAAAAAAAAAATCCAGGAGAGGAATCTGGAAGGATTTATGGCAGCCAGGAAAGTTTGTAATGGAGAGAGGTTTGAGACCAACAAAACCCAAATCTGTCCAGTCTGGATTATTTTCAGCTTCACATTATTGCCTGTTTATAGGTTCTTGTGTTCCTGATAGCTCAGATTTCCAGGGAAAGGGCTCCACAAAGCTTTTTGCACAGAGAGATCTCCCGATTTTCCAGCTGCAAACATTCATCGTTTATTAGGAGGAAAACCTCTGGCTTTCCACCTCTGCCTTTCCACCTGCTTTGAAGCCACGCTGGAATTACACGGGGTTGACTTTTCTCCTCTTCCCAAAGGAATTTCTTCCGAGGGTCTCGTTAAAACCTTCGCAGGATTTTACCTCAGAAAATTTGTGTTTCTGAGCACCAGGAAGCTGCTGAGGGAGCCTGGAGAAAAGGAGGCTCAGGGGGGTTCCTGTGGCTCTGCACAAGTCCCTGACAGGAGGGGGCAGCCGGGGGGGAATTTGGGATCTTATCCCAGGGAACAGGGACAGGAGGAGAGGGAATGGCCTCAAGTTGTGCAAGGTTGGATACTGGGAAAATTCCTTCCTGGAAGGGGCTGTGCAGTGGGGACGCTGAGGATCAGCATCACCACGTGTGGGGTGACAGCCCTGGAAAGTCCCCCCAAGCCACGCTCACAGCCTGGATTTAGTCACCCACTGGATCTTTGCCCGCAGGGAAAGCTCTGCTAAATTCTAGGGAAATCCCGAGTTTCTCTCACCATGGCACAGCCCTCGGGAAATAAAAGAAACAAGGCCTGAAAATGATTTGGTGCAAAACCCCTGAGATTTCAATGTTTCGGGATGGAATCAGTCGTTCCCAGCGATAACACCCGGACAGGGGGATTTTATGAATGGCCACGGGAACAAAAGGAATCGGAGCTGCTGGGTTTAGTGGCCAATTTGCACTCCTAAAAATAATCCCTTGGACTCATCCCATTCTCCGGGCAGGTTCACAAGTTTGCAGGGAAGGCTGGGCCCGGAGATGGGCGGATTTCCACCCTCCAGACCCTCCGATGACACACGGGGACAATACTGGGCTGGAGCCAGGAGGAATGAAAGAGCCTCGGAAGAGCGTTCCGCAGGGAATTCCGCTATTGAATAACACTTGGCTTTTCCATTGAACCGCCACAAAGAGGGATTCATTCCCAAGGCAAAGATGTCTCCTGTAGCAGCATCCTCCGGATCGGGTTCTGCTGGAGCTGCACCCAGCGAGGATGGAGCTGGATAAATCCTCCAGGATCAGATCCAGTGCTATAGGGGAGAAATTCAGGATGTGATGCTTGGAAAGCGCTCAGGGTGTAGATAATTATCCTTGGAGGTGTTTTTGAAGGTGTTTCAGGGAGGAGAAGGTGAATTTTGGAAAAGCTCCGCAGCTGGGAGAGGATGGCTCTGTGCTCAGGGTACCTCATCATACAGAATTCCTTTTCCAGTGCTGCATTCCAGGTGTCCACGGCCTCCTGGGTTTCCCTGCCTGACCCACACGTCCAAATCAGTGGTCCCAAAGAAAACATTAGGAAATAATGTGGAAAATCCCAGTATTTCAGTGGCAAACGATCCTTTAGTCAGGGAAGAGCAACCACGAGCACAAAAAAAGCCCAAAACCCCTCCACACACAGGAAAGGGGCTTCAGAGGGGAGAAATCAGAAGTTGCCCAAACTAACCTATGGGAAACCACCTCCAGCATCATCCCAACTGGGGAAAAAAATCATCCCAAAAAGGGAAAAAAATCACTCGAATGCCACTTTTCCTGGAGGAAGCATTCCCAGCTCATCATCGGAGCAGCCCAAGAGCTTTGGGGCCGGGAGGGGTCAGCGCTGCCCATCAGCAGCAAACCCCGGAGCCTGCAGGGTGCAGGTGACACCGAGCCACGTCCTGGGACAGACGGAGCCCGGAGAGTGCCACCAGCACCGGCCTGGGACACCCAGACCCCGCAGCCAGGGGCATTTTCCCTTCGAGGGATCCCACCAGCAGCAGGGAGCAGGGACGGGCGAGCCAAGAAATCCTGAGGGTTCCTCCTTTCCACCGTGACATTTGAACCAAACCTCTCTTGATACCCCAAAAAAAACCACCGGCGTCACCTCCCCGAGCCCCACGGGGCCAAAGCACTCCACGCTTCTCTTTCCTGTTGCTGCTCAGCTGATGCCAAATCCTCTGCGAAGTTGCATTTTTCTCGTGTTTACACGTTAAAAAAGGGGCTAAAAAAAAAAAAAAAAGGAAAAAGAAAAAAAAAAAAAAGGAGGTGACCTCTTGCTCACCCCGGGCGGGCTGTGAGGAGCCGCCGCTGCCTTCACCTCCGGCTGAACTTCCAGATTATCTCAGCCAAGATTCACCTTGCACTGAACTTGTACCCGGAGCACGGCACAGTCACGGAGCCCTGATTAAACATTGCAGCACCACGGGGCCATAAATTTATACATTTAATGAGGATTAGCGGCGCTTCCTCCCGCCCTCCTCAGGCTGGGGAGTGATGGAAGCACTGGGAAGCAATGGGAACGCTGGGAAGCGCTCACCAGCACGGGCTGGACATGGAAAAGCTGGGAACAAGAGGGAGATGAAGCAGCTCCTGCTCTGTTCCCTGCCATGAGCTGCGTACGGAACCCGTGGCAAATCCCACAGGAGCAAGCACGGAACAACCCGTGGAGGGCTTGCGCCACTTTTCCACCCAAAAACGCCAGGAAAAAGCAAAAACGTTGTGGGACACGGTGCTCTGGGAGCCCGTGGGTCCCTTCGCCCAGCAGGAAACCATCCGCAGGCCGTGGCCTCCTAAACTCTGGCTGCCCTCTTCCCACCGAGCGCCGCATCCCAGCGCCGTCCTCCCGTCTCTTTTCCAGGACGGACGCGTGACGGGAGGCAGCGGTGGCTTTCTCCTCCTCCTCCTCCTCCTCCTCCTCCTCCTCCTCCTCCTCCTCCTCCTCCTGTCCCAGCTGCCACGGAGGGAACGGGAGAGCTCCACGCTCGCCGACGCCGGCCAGGGTCACTCGGCCGCGCCAGGGGAGAACGTCTGGGCGGCGAAATGGATCCGCTCAAGTTCAAGTGCTTGGAATGCTTCCCTCTTTTTTTTTTTTTTCTTTTTTTTTTTTTTTTTTTTGAAGAAACTAAACTAATACATCCCTGCTTTTCCTGATAACTTCCTCCTTTCCCTCGGAGGTTTTGTTTAGCAGATCCATTGTTCTCGGCCAGCCTTGCCCTGGGGTCCAATTTGAGAGCGTTCTCATTTTTCCCCCTATGTAACCGATGCTTATTTCTTTAAGCTCCACTGTAAACACAAAGCGCACGGCAGAGCCCTGGCCCGGCTTTGCAGGAGGCAGCCTCGGCTCTGGAACTGCTTCTCCGTGGGGTTTTTTTATTGGAAACAAAAGGATTGGGTCTCCTTGCTCCAAGGAGTCAAACACCTGCGGGATGCAGGAACCCGCGGGTGGTCCGGCGGCTCCGTGACCCTTTTCTGCTTCCAGAAACGTGGCTCGGCTAATTAAAGACTTCTTGGTTGCTCATTAGGGGCAAGGGCTGAGGCAGCAGGACCCTCTGGAGGTGGTCTGAAGGTCCTTGGGGTGCTCGGGGTGAAGGAGAAGCTACCAGAGTGTCGCCTGGGAGGGCACGGAGGGACAAATATAAACTAAAATAAAAAATAAATCCTTGGAAGAGGGGAGAGCACCTGGGATGGTTCCAGGGACACACCAGGAGATGGGGATTTGGGAAGGGCAGGTGATGAGGCCACCACTGCCCCATGTCCCCAAGTGCCACATCCACACAGCCTTTAAATCCCTCCAGGGATGGGGATTCCACCTTTGGTGAGTGCCAGGCCTGGACAGCCCTTTCCAGGAAGGAATTTCCTCAGTGTCCACCCTGAGGCTCCCCTGGCCCAGCCTGAGGCCGTTCCCTCTCCTCCTGTCCCTGTTCCCTGGGAGCAGAGCCCAACCTGCCCCTGATGCCCCCTCCTGTCAGGGAATTCCAGAGAGAGGGAAAAGATCCCTCTGGATCCTCCTTTTATCCAGGCTGAGCCCCTTTCCCAGCTCCTGGAAGAGGTTTCCCAAAGAAGTGCCCCATCCCTGGGAGTGTCCCAGACCAGGCTGGACGTGGCTTGGAGCATCCTGGGATAAGGAAGGTGAGGAAGGGGGTGGAACCAGGTCCTTTAAGGTCCCATCCCACCCAACCCATTCCACGATTCCATGGTAAAAGAGGAGGATTTAACGTTCCCACTCACGCCAGGTCTGCCTGGGAGCATGGCCAGCCCCTCTCCCCCTCCATGAACCTCCTCCTCCGGAGAAAATCCCGAGTTTATTTGAACCTGTTCCCTTTTTGGTGGATCCAGACCGTTTCAGGAACTTGGAATTCGCAAGGAACGAAAGCCTGGAGTTAGAAACTCCAGTGGAGAACGTGCCACACTTCTGGCAACCTGGAAAAAACTCCTGGATGACCCAAGTCCGGCTCCTAATTAATTAAAAGCCCCCAATCCTGCAGGACACACATTCCTGGGATTGAAATGATGCTGAGCAGGAGCTGAGGGCAGGATTTGATCCCGTGGCTGCACCCGCCAGACAGCCCCGGGCACGGGGAGCCCCGGCAGGATTTATGGATATTTGTTGGAGATAAAAGCAACCCAAGAACCTCTGGAAAACAAAAGCCGAGGCTTTTTCCTTGGAGTGTCACAGTAACCCCTGGATGGCCCCGCGCTCATTGTCACAGCCCTGGAAAGGTACAAACAAAGGGAACTCTGGGTGCCAAGAGCTGGAGCAGGAGGGAGAGGAGAGCCCCAGCAGCCTCGAAATTCCCTTTGCGGCCACTTCCAGGGCAGAAATCCCGGGAAGAAACGGTTTGGGATGTGCACGAGGAGTTCTCACCCCATTCCAAAGCGATTCCCAGGGGGAAAAGGTGATAAGTGAGGAGGGTGGAGACCCCCAGGACTGGGGAATTTGACACCAGGGCGGTGATGGAGGAAGAATAAAAAGTCCCTTTTGGGGTTAAAAATGCCCTTTTAAGAACATTTTTGGGGCTGGAAATCTGGGGGTTTGGGGTCGGAGTGGTTCCCAAAGGATGGGATGGATCCCAAAAAAGTCCTGGTTAAGGATAAAGTCCACAGCTGTTCCCTAAATCTGATGATCCTCCTGTCCCAAAGATCAGCAGCATCTCCAAGGAAGGTGTTTTCCAGAATGTTGGGGAATGAAGAAAATTTTGAAATGGAAAAAAACTGCTCTGGGGAGGTTGGAGTAAATATGGAAGGGAGGAAAAGGGAGAAAAAATTAAAATCAAGCTGAAAAGGAAAAATAAATAAAGAAAAAAGAAAGTGAAAAGAAAGAAAATAAAGAAAAAGGAAAGAAAGAAAAAGGAAGGGAAAAGGAAAGAAGAGAAAAGAAAGAAAAAGGAAGGAAAAAGGAAGAAGGAAAGCAAGAAGGAAAAGGTGGAAGGAAAAAAAGAAGGAAAAACAAAAATGAAAAATGAAAAAACAGAAAAAGAAAAAAGCAGCAAGGAAATGAAAGAAAAATGAAGAAACAAAAACGAAAGGAAAAAAGTAAAGAGGGAAAACAGGGAATAGAAATTAAAAATTAGGAAGAGAAGAAAAAAAAAGGAAAAAGAGAAGACAGGAAATAAAAATAAGAGCAATGAAAAAATCCAAAGGAATTTAATGCAGACGGATTTTCAGAGGAGGAGGATTTGCCAAAGCAGATCCAAACTCATCCATGGAGCCCTCATCTGCCACCTGGATTTGGGAACCAGAGCCAAGGATCTGCCACCTGGATTTGGGCACTGGAATCAGGGACCTGCCACCGGGATCTGGGCACCAAGTCAGGGATCTGCCACCTGGATTTGGGCACCAGAGTCTGGGATCTACCACCAGGATTTGGGCACCAAGTCAAGGATCTGCCACCAGGATTTGGGCACTGGAATCAGGGATCTGACACCAGGATTTGGGCACCAGAGTCTGGGATCTGCCACCAGGATTTGGGCACCAAGTCAGGGATCTGTCACTGGGATATGAGCACCAGAGTCTGGGATCTGTCACTGGGATCTGGGCATCAAGTCAGGGATCTGCCACTGGGATTTGGGCACCAGAGTCTGGGATCTGCCACCTGGATCTGGGCACCAGAGTCTGGGATCTGTCACTGGGATATGGGCATCAAGTCAGGATCTGCCACTGGGATTTGGGCACCAGAGTCTGGGATCTGTCACTGGGATATGGGCACTGGAATCAGGGATCTGTCACTGGGATTTGGGCACCAGAGTCAAGGATCTGCCACCAGGATTTGGGCACTGGAATCAGGGATCTGCCACCAAGATTTGGGCACTGGAATCAGGGATCTGCCACCAGGATTTGGGCACCAGAGTCAAGGATCTGCCACCAAGATTTGGGCACTGGAATCAGGGATCTGCCACCAGGATTTGGGCACTGGAATCAGGGATCTGCCACCAGGATCTGGGCACCAGAGTCTGGGATCTGTCACTGGGATCTGGGCACCAGAGTCTGGGATCTGCCACCTGGATCTGGGCACCAGAGTCAGGGATGTGCCACCTGGACTCCCTGGAATCAGGGATGTGCCACCGGCACTTGGGCGCTGAATCTCGGTTCCAGGGCTGCTGGAGCCACCAACTCCCCCCTCTTTGGGGATGGCCACCAATGGATAAAACGCTCCCAACCCAGCAAAGCCCCTCCAGAATTTGTCCAACTCACGTGACCTCAGTGAACTCAGCCTCAACTAAGCCCAGCTCAGCTTTAAGCCCAGCCTAAGCAGCCTCGCTAAACCAAACCCCCTTTTCAGGGCATTTTCCACCCAAACTGAGACCTGTGTGTTTCCATCGTGGTTTTGTTGCCTCATTCCCCCCTTCCCAGCACGTTTTCCTGGCAGGAAGGAGCAGCAGCCAGGCCAAGCCGTCTGCTGGCCCTTCCCTGAGCTCCAACAGCGGCGTTGGAGACAAATAAATTTGTCTTTATTTACCCCAAACGTGTTTATTTTCTCCTTCCCTTCTAATTTCGTTATTGTTTGATAGGAACATAAAGCAGAAGCCCCGATCGATGCCAGAGGCTCCCAACCCGAGGGTTCCTTGGAAACTTCCTTGGGGTTGTTGGAACGTTTCTGAGGGGTTATGAACTCCTTAAACAAACAGCTGAGGTCATTGTTAGTCACACACACACAAAAAAAAAAAGGAATTATTTCAGGAAATAAAAAAAAAGCAGGATTAAAGCAGAAGCCAGAAGCTGCTCCCAGAGAAAGGAGTGGGACAGGGGACAGCAAAATCTGGGACAAAACCATCAAGGAACCACGAGCCTGGCACTGGTTTTCCAGCTGCCATTCCAAGCCACTCCCTCCATGTTTTTAAGATGTCAAATCCTCATCAAATCCTTCCCTCGGGACTCAGAGTCAGAGATCCCAACCCCAAGTTCAAGGATCATTGTCCAGGGAAGAGGAACTTTTGGTGGTGATTTTTGGTGGCCTTCCAACCTCCTGATGTGATGCCACTGGACAGGAGCAATTCCAGACTTCCAATGATGGAAGGGGAAGGGGAAGGGGAGGGGAAGGGGAAGGGAAAGGGAAAGGGAAAGGGAAAGGGAAAGGGAAAGGGAAAGGGAAAGGGAAAGGGAAAGGGAAAGGGAAAGGGAAAGGGAAAGGGAAAGGAAGGATCCATCAAAGCTGGCAGATGCCAGAGTGACCCTATCAAAATACACGGACACAACACCTGGATATCCATAAATTCAGGCACGGGGAAGGAGTGGGATCTGAGCATGTTGGAAAAGCAAAGGAGAGAGGCCTCTTATCCCACGAATTCACCGTCAGAAGGAAGAACCTGCCTGGCTGCCTCTACCCCAGCCCCCTCCCATCTCCTGATCCATGTGGGACGGAATTCCATCCATCCCAGAGGCAATGGCTCCATCGGTTCCATTTCCAATGCCACGGGCACCACGATTCCCCCTGGGCAGGATTGCTCCCACCCCTGGGTGAGCCTGGGAGCTTCAGAGATCCCAGAGCTCTGCTGTGATCCCAGGAAGGACGGGAATCCACTTCCCACCTCCAGCAGATCCAGCTGGGGCATCCCAAATATCCAACCCAGGCGAAGTTGGATGCACGGAGCTTCCTGCACCCCTGAAAACTCCATGGAGTGGAGAAATTCCTGTTTTATGCTGCTGCTCATCCCTCCTTGTTGCTAACGAGGCTCTCTCCCAGCCTCATTTCTCATTCCTGCTTTCTCCCATTTTCCTTCTGGCTTTGTGCCTCCCCTCTCTGTGTCTGATCCTCTTTTTTCCTTAAAAAAAAATCCCTGTTTTCTGCACGGCCCCAAAACCCCCTGAGCCTGCCCAGACAGAAACATGAATAAAATACAGAGGGAATTCAAAAAGAGAGGGAAAATTAAAAATAAATAAAAGCCAAGCAAGCTCCTGGCAGGTGCCGAGCTCCCCTTGTGCTCCAAGAGGAATTTTTCATGACATCCCATCACTTATTTAGGCTGTGGCTCCGTGACCTCCTGCATTTCCCTGCATTCCAACGAGGGATCAGCAGCTCCTCTGCCCATCTAAATCCCAGCCCAGCCCAGCCCTGGGATGGGCAAAAAAAGCCTACAGGAAAGCCAGGGAATAAAGAATATTTAAGGAATTGATTGGATGACTGATCAACGGGAATGCTGAGTTTAGGAAAAATGCGAAGGAAAAAGGAAAATCCTCGTGGATGGAGAAGATGCAGAAGGAGTGTCAGTGGAAGTGGGAATCCAATGGGTTTTTAATCCTCTGCTTGGTCTGATTCCGAAAGCAGGAGGGAAAAGATGGGATGGGCAAGAAGGAAAAGCAAAGCTGCTTTAGAATCACAGAAACACGGAATTGTTCAGGTTGGAAAAGATCCTTCAGACCCTGGAGTCCAACAATTCCCAGCACTGCCAAGGCCACCACTGCCACATGTCCCCGAGTGCCACATCCACAGGGCTTTAAATCCCTCCAGGGATGAGGATTCCATCACTTCCATGAGCAGTTCCAATGCCTGACCACCCTTTCTGGGAAGAAATCTTCCCAAATTCCAACCTAAACCTCCCCTGGCAGAAGTTGAGGCTGTTTCTCCTTGTTCTGTCTTTGTTCCCCAGGAGCAGAGCCTGATTCCCGCCTGGATTCACCTCCCTGGCATCCCAGAGAACCTCTGAGACCCAGGGATGGAGCTGCCCTGGATGAGCCGAGCCCAGAAATGCTCTGGGAAATAAAGAGGAGCAAATAAAGCCCAGGAAATAAAGAGGAGGAAATAAAAGATGAGCAAATAAAGCCAGATCTGATTTCAGAGACGCTGAAAATCAGCAGCTTCATTAAGAAGTAAATTAATTAGAGCCCATGGGAATTAAGGGTTAAGTAATTTCCAGAGTCATCCTACGGCTGCTGAAAACCACCAAGTCCTGAGATAAAGAAGTGTTCAGTGAACACCAATTTAAACAATTATGGTTTTATCTGGATTTGTATCTTGTGATCGAACCCTGATCCAGGGATGGGCCAACCTTATCCCATCTGAACCTCATCCCATCTGTGGAACTCCCTTCCTGCTGGATTCTAGGGAGTAACGAAGCGTGAGCCCCTCTCCAGGGATAACGCTGGACTTCCCCTCTTCTCCAATTTCCATGAAACTGGGAGAAATTTAAGAACCCTCCACCCTTGGTGGGATTGCAGTGAACTCCAGGAGTTCTGGGAGGAGCCGAGAGGGAAAAGCAGGGGCAAAACTCCCAAGCCCTGTGAACCAGGGTCTCCATTTCCTTTGGAAAGGATTAGGCTGGATATCGGATTAAATTGGATTGATTACACTGTGTTATATATAAAAATTATATAGAACATAATATGGTTATAGATAATATTAGATAATGTTGTTTATGGGGTTTATTATCTTATAAACTTATTATACATTGTATGTTATATTACATGGAATCATGGAATGATGGAATCATGGAATGGGTGGGGTTGGCAGGGACCTTAAATCCCATCCAATCTCACCCCATCCATGGGCAGGGACAGCTCCCACCATCCCAGGCTGCTCCAAGCCCCAATATCCAACCTGGCCTTGGACATTCCCAGGGATCCAGGGGCAGCCACAGCTGCTCTGGCAATTCCAGCCCAGCCCCTCCCCACCCTCCCAGCCAGCAATTCCTTCCCAAGATCCCAGCCCAAGCTCCCCTTTCCCAGTGGGAAGCCATTCCCTGGCTCCTGTCCCTCCAGCCCTTGTCCCCAGTCCCTCTCCAGCTCTCCTGGAGCCCCTTTAGGCCCTGCCAGGGGCTCGCAGCTCTCCCTGGAGCCTTCCCTTCTCCAGGGGAACATTCCCAGCTCTCCCAGCCTGGCTCCAGAGCAGAGGGGCTCCAGCCCTGGAGCAGCTCCGGGGCCTCCTCTGGGCTCTCTCCAGCAGCTCCACGTCCTGCTGCTGTTGGCCCCGGGGCTGGGGCAGCTCTGCAGGTGGGGTCTCACCTGAGGGGCCCTAGGGACAGAATTCCCACCTTTCCTGCTGCCCACACTGGGATCAGCCCTGGGCTGGGGGGTTCTGGGCTGGGCCATTCCAGCCCCATCCACATCCCAAATCCTTCTCCCAGGCCTGCTCTCCATCCCTTCCCACACAGATCCCTGCAGGTTTACGGAAACAGAATCCAGCTTATTCAGGGAACTGAGAAGGTGCTGCTCCACCTGGACTTGTTGCCACAGCTGCAGTGTCAGCCACTGAGACAGATTTATTGCAATAATTAGCAGTAATTAAGATCTAGGATCAGAAACGGCACAAATCCCATTTTTAATGTATTTTTTTAGGAACAACTTCCTTGAAATCAGAAGGAAACAAAAGGCAAAATCCCTGATTCACCTCAAAGAAGTCACTGAACTCTGGGAATCTGAGCAAGGCCGGAGTTATGGATAAGGACAAGGATCTGAGCCATCCTTTGAGGTTTATGGAAGTTGAAGGGAAGGAATCTTCCCTGCTCGCTGCCAGGCTCCTGGTGGAGCTGGGAAGAGGGGGCCGGCTCCCGGCTCTCGTTTCTTTCCCCCCCAAGGCCTCAGTTGGGAGTTTACAATTGAATTTTCTGCAGTTGTAACGCGGAGCCCTTTGTGTACAGAACGTCTGATGGAAACGGCCTTTTTCAAATTAACCTGGAATTCGGGCAAAAAAAAAAAAAAACCCTCCATGTGTTTCTGGTTCATTAGGGAAGGACATTTGGAAAGGGAAAAACACTCGGGGAGGGCGATGGGGTTTCGCTGGCAGGGCCGCAGGACAGTCGGGAAACAGGGATCTGCTGCCACAAACGGCTGCTCAGCATCAGAATTCCTCTGGGAACGACTTTGTTCTTCACAGAGTTCATAAACTCCGTCCGTGACTCCGGGCTGCTCCTGCATCCATCCCTCCCTCATCCCCCTGGCTCCCGGCTGCCGATCCCGAGCCCTCGCCGTCCCAAAGGTGGATTTGATGGTCTTGGAGGGCTTTTCCAACCTAGTGATTCCATGGTTTTGAAATGGAATGTGGGTCTGGTGGATAAGCTGCTCTCCTGCCTTCCCAGCTCCTTCCTTTTTGGGTTAATTCCTCAGGAAAATGAGGCTTTCCTGGGTATTTTTAATTTGGCTTAACACCTAAAAAGGGTCAATATTTTCCCTAAAATCCAAACGGGCAAGGAGAGACCTCAGAGGTGGGGAAGGGAAGGGAAGGGAAGGGAAGGGAAGGGAAGGGAAGGGAAGGGAAGGGAAGGGAAGGGAAGGGAAGGGAAGGGAAGGGAAGGGAAGGGAAGGGAGGGAAGGGAAGGGAAGGGAAGGGAAGGGAAGGGAAGGGAAGGGAAGGGAAGGGAAGGGAAGGGAAGGGAAGGGAAGGGAAGGGAAGGGAAGGGAAGGGAAGGGAAGGGCAGGGAAGGGAAGGGAAGGGAAGGGAAGGGAAGGGAAGGGAAGGGAAGGGAAGGGAAGGGAAGGGAAGGGAAGGGAAGGGAAGGGCTGATGAGACCAGACTCCCTATGGATGTCACTCCCAGGACAGTGACGTTTCCCACTTCTGATATTTTAAAATATCGGAAAAATATTGAAAAAATATCGAAAAATATTAGAAAATATTTTTAAAAAAGGAAAAAATACTGGGAAAAAATTAAAATACTTTAAAATATTGAAAAGCTTTTAAAAAATGAAAAAATAGTCAAAAATATTGGAAAAATTGAAAGAATTGAAAAAAAGATTGGAAAATAATTAAAACATTTTAAAATATTGAAAAGCATTGAAAAATATTGAAAAATTTTGGAAAACACATTGAGAAAGATGCTCAGCAACTCCGCTGTGCATCTTCAACAATCCAACCCTTCTCCAATCCGGCTCCCTCTGCCTCTTGGAAACCGCTTCCCTCCCTACTGTTTTTTGGGATCCACACTTATTATTCTTCCTCTCCTCTCCTTTGTTATCACTCTTCTCTCTCCCTCCAGGCTTTTCCTCAGCCCTGTTGCTTAATTTTTCTAATCCCTGCCCCTCGGAGGGAGGAAGCCGTCCTGTTTTCCTTATTAATCAGAAATCTCTGGCGCTGACCACAAGAAAAGGCTCCAAGAACACCGAGCGTTTCGGTTCAGTGCATTCCATCACAACAGAGCTACCAGCACGCAGAGCCCACGGAGCCCAGCAATCTTCCCTGGAATTACCTTCCAAGAGCACGGCCCAGGAAAGGGGGTTGGGTTTTCAGGAGCCACCGAAATTCCTTAAAACTGCCAGGCTTGGCGTGGGGCCGAGGATGAAGTTTGGAAGCTGGGGGGGATGTGGTGTTCCCAGCTGGATTTTGGGTATCTGCCACTGGAATGGGGTTGGGAAGGAAGTCCATGAGCAGTGGCACCAGCCCACCGTGTCTGCTGGAAAACTCCTACCAGGGTGGGATTATCCCGCTCTCCTGAGATCCCACCTGGAATTCCGTGTCCAGGTCTGGTGTCCCCGACACAGGAAGGGCATGGAGCTGCTGGAGAAAATCCAGAGAAGGGTCATGAAGAGTGGAGCATCTTCCCTCTGGAGCCAGGCTGGGAGAGCTGGGAATGTTCCCCTGGAGAAGGGAAGGCTCCAGGGAGAGCTGCGAGCCCCTGGCAGGGCCTAAAGGGGCTCCAGGAGAGCTGGAGAGGGACTGGGGACAAGGGCTGGAGGGACAGGAGCCAGGGAATGGCTTCCCACTGGGAAAGGGGAGCTTGGGCTGGGATCTTGGGAAGGAATTGCTGGGGCTGGGAGGGTGGGGAGGGGCTGGGCTGGAATTCCCAGAGCAGCTGTGGCTGCCCCTGGATCCCTGGGAATGTCCAAGGCCGGGTTGGATATTGGGGCTTGGATCCCCCTGGGATGGTGGAAAGTGTTGATTACGAGGCTTCCATGATCCCAGAGGGCTTTTCCCATCCTAAACCCCCCAAGTTCAACCCTCATCCCTCCATCCCCTCTTCCAGGACCACAATTACATTCCATCTTTTTTTCCTAGTTATTTCCATACTTTCCCAACACTGGAAAAGAGCAAACTGGTATAACTGGGCTCTCCATTGTGAAGGAATAAAATAATGGAAAGGGGAATTCCTGATGGAAGAGGAGAGAAACAAGGGTGGAGATGGAAAAGGAGATGATGGGGATGGAGATGGGGAAAAGGGAAATATTTCCTGACCGACCCTGCACTGAGATTGAGACACCACAGCCCACAAACAGCCAAAATCAAGGTTTACATTTACCTCTATCTACTTATATCTAAATATCCATCAATCCCCATAGCTGTCCCTACATCCATCCCGAATCCCTCCCAAATTTAAGTGCTCAATAAAGGTGGAAAGATGAAAAATCAGCATCCATGTGAAGACGGAGAGCTGAGGCACAAAGGTGTTCCTGGCTAACAGTTCTACCCATTCCCAAGGTGTGGGGCCTGAATCCATCCAGAATCTTCCTAAAATAAAAAAATTATCCCATTCAACCTTATCGACTCCTTGGGAGCACCATTCCCATGGCCTGCAGAGAGACCCCAAAAAATTAAAGCTGTTTTCCCCACGGAATGCTGAGAGATGATCACGATTTTTCAAAGTTCAGATGCAAATCCTGAAAAACTTTGGATTCTTTACAAGGACAGGAACAACAAACCCCATCCCAGGGGAGCTGTGCTGCAGCTCCATTCAACAATTCCCTCCTCACCTTCCACCTTCCCCCTCAGCTTCTTTTCCTCCTGCTCAGCCTTCCCAGGCATTCCCAAACTTGCCATTCCTCATCCTTCCCAGGCATTCCCAAACCTGCCATTCCTCATCCTTCCCAGGCATTCCCAAACCTGCCATTCCTCATCCTTCCCAGGCATTCCCAAACCTGCCATTCCTCATCCTTCCCAGGCATTCCCAAACTTGCCATTCCTCATCCTTCCCAGGCATTCCCAAACCTGCCATTCCTCGGCCTTCCCAGCCATTCCCAAACTCACCATTCCTCATCCTTCCCAAACTCACCATTCCTCATCCTTCCCAGCCATTCCCAAACTCACCATTCCTCATCCTTCCCAGGCATTCCCAAATTTGCCATTCCTCATCTTTCCCAGCCATTCCCAACGGGCCATTCCTTATCCTTCCCAGCCATTCCCAAACCCGCCATTCCTCAGTTTTCCCAGCCATTCCCAAACCTGCCATGATGTTGTTTATGAAAACCCATCTTGATTTAATGACCCCTTTGGCCCAGCAGCTTTTGCTGTGATTTCAGACCCGGTATTTTTATCCCTACAGATGTCTCCAGTTTTCCTCCGAGTTTATTCCTTGATCCCCTAACGCTGAGAGGATGCTCCCGAGATATCTCCAGACCCAGAGCCATTAACCCAGCGCTGAACTTGCATCCCAAAATCAGCATCATCTTGTGCTCTGCACTCATTCACGGTGTTGTTTTACCCAATTATTAATAATTAATTGAGACTGCTCCTCCTCAGGATGAGTCCCCAAGGTTGATAAGGTTCCAAGAGCTTCCCTGATGGAAGTGCCACCATCTGACACCAGCACGTCGCTCAACCAACGGGCTGAGCCCAGAAATTATTCTACTCCAACCAGGAGGCCAAGGAGAAATTAAAAAATTAAAATAGAACCAGGTCAAGGAGAAATCAAAAAATTAAAATAGAACCAGGTCAAGGAGAAATTGAAAAGGTGAAACACAACCAGGTCAAGGAGAAATTAAAAAATTAAAATAGAGCCAGGTCAAGGAGAAATTTAAAAATTAAAACATAACCAGCTCCAGGCTGGTGGAGCTTCTATCGACGCCAGGGAGCTGCAAACCTCAGGATTCAGCTTCATCACGGATCAGAGACACATCCGGGAGGTGTCTCAGCCTTCCCCGCGCATCGCTGGGTGCTCCCGTATCCCCCCTCCGCTCTCCCCGCTCCAAAACCTCTGGAATACAAATGACTTTCGCAGCAGAGATGGAAACTCGATCATTAAACTGAGATAACTGAGCCGAGCCCCCGCCGGGGCCGGGGCTGGCGGAGCCCAAAGCCAAGATCAATGTTGTGAGGAGGCAGCGCTGTCATTTAATCGATATCCATGTGCAGCCATCCATTATCCCAGCCCTGCCCTGGATGCTCCTGGGAATCCTCCGGCCCATCCCATCCCCTCTGCTCAACCCCTGCAGCCGGGGGACGCCTGAGGTGAGCGCTGAAGGGTGGAAGTGTTTAATTTAGGGCACTTCCCAGGACAATCGGAGCGATGGGAGATCTCCCAGATAAGTTTCACTCCCCATCATCCTTCTGGGAGAGTTTTTTCTCCCCTCCTTTTTTGCCATCCACCAGGACAAAGGGGCCTTTATGGTGTTTTTTTAGCCACTCTGTTTATTCAGTGCATATTGTGGCCGAGCCGCTGTTGGAATATCATCCATTTCCCTTCCCGGAGAGATATTCCAAGGAGCAGCGAGGAACCAACTTTAAACAAAAAGGCCATCTAAATATACAAACCGAGGAGAACAATGGCAGCATTAATTATATCCCAGGCAGGAGGGGATCCAGGGGGAATTCAGAGGCAGGGAAGCTCTTTCTGCACGATTTATTCCCTCCTCCGGCCGCTCGGAGAGCGGAGCCGTGGCCGGGGATGGAGAGGGAATGTGAGGATGGAGGGATGGGGGAGAGAGAAAGGTCTGACCAACTGGGACCCCAGACAGGCCAAAAGCAGCAGGAGAAGCGAAGCCGTGGGATTTGGAACTTGGAAAAGAGGATCAGGAGCTGGGTCCTGCTTAGCTGGGGCAAGGAATCAACAGCAAAGGCAGGGACGTGTCCCACAGCCCCGGGGAAAAGGGGATTGGATTTAGAACTTCCAGAACACCCTGAAATCCCCCCTGTGAGGGATAATATGGAATCATGGAATGGTTTGGGTTGGAAGGGACGTTAAAGCCCAGCCAATCCCACCCCTGCCGTGGGCACAGACACCTTCCACTATCCCAGACTGCTCCAAGCCCCGTCCAACCTGGCCTTGGATATTTCCAGGGATCCAGGGGCAGCCACAGCTGCTCTGGATAACCAATAGTGTTCCTTATGTGTTTTCCAACCTTAAGGATTCTGGGATTATCTCCCCAGGGAACACGTTCTGGTTGGTCAAAAACTGTGGGAATGTTTGTGCGGGAATGAAGGATTTGGGGGATATAACGGGAAACCCGGAAGTCTGAGTTCAGGATACTAAATCCGACATTCAAATGAAAAAAAAGTGACTTAGGGGGGAAAATTAGGAGAATCTGCTGAGAAAGAGGAAAAAAGGGAATAACGGAGTAATGGAATGGTTTGGGTGGGAAGGGACCTTAAAGATGACCCATTCCCACCCCATCCATGGGCAGGGACACCTCCCACTGTCCCCGGTGGCTCCAAGCCCCAGTGTCCAACCTGGCCTTGGACACTGCCAGGGATCCAGGGGCAGCCACAGCTTCTCCAGGAACCCATCCCACTGCTTGATCACCCTCACAGCCTCTCCAAGGAGGAACAGGGAATTCCTGCTGGAATTAAAACCAATTAAGCTGTGGAAGAGCTCTGGGGGCAGCTGGGAGAGACGTGCAGGGGATTCCACCACTCCTGGCGTTTTTGAACTCCAGGAGTTCAAAAACTTTGGTTTTTGAAGACCAGGGTGGCCAAGGATTGTCACCAATGGCTTGTGACGGCACAAATGGAGTGGTGAGGAACATCTTCCATCAGAGGGATCTCCCTGCATCCCTCATATCCCTGTTGTGGTCGGGTCGGGTACTCAGCCATTCCCAGGGCTTTAAATTCCAGGGGAAAACCAAAAAGTGCCTCTTTGCCAGCACTTGGAAGAGGAGTTCACCCAGCACAAACCAAGCTCAAGGCACCAGATCCATAAAAACTTACAAGGGGCCCCAAAAATATATCAGGCTCTATTTTTTTTCTTTTTTAAAAAGAAATCTTGCTAAAACAACTGAAAAATCCTCTTTCCATAGGAAACATCCCACTTTATCCAGGGAAAAACGGGACTGTTGAAGGAAATCCCAAGGATTTGGCCCTAAGAGCAAGCAGAGACAGAAACGTAAAATTATGGAATTATTAAGGTTGGAAAAGATTTTTAAGACCACCGACTTCCCCAGCACTGCCAATCCCACCATTAAACCATATTCCCAAGTGCCACATCCACAGGGATTTTAAATCCCTCCAGGAATGGGGACTCCACAACAGTGAAAATCCTTATTTAAAAATTGATTCCCAGGAAAACTTCACCCTAAACCTCTCCAGCGGCACAGAGAAGGGTTGGAAATCCATGTTTTCCATGGATTTTTAAGGATAAACCCCAAAATCCCAGGCTCCTTGGCAGTTTATCATCAGAGTCCTCAACTGGAGTTGATGGGACTTGGAGCAAATCACTTCAACCCTGCTTTAGTTTTCCGGAATATTTAACGATATACAAAAAGTGGGAATTTTGCAGCAGAAAACTTGAATAGCTTTATTTTATATAAATAAATCTCTTCCTTCTCCTCAGCTCTGTAAATGGATTTTTTTTTTAAGGATTATCGAACACCGCTTTAGGGCACAAATTCTCCTTCCAGAGATGGTTTTTCCCTGGAAATTTTCTTGGTTTTTCCCTGGAAATTCTCTTGTACCTCAGAGCAATATCAGGCTGCCCTGAGACATCCAATGCTGGGACAACCCCATATGGCCAAGGAGCAAACTCCAGCTCACTTTTCCAGCTCCTACCCCCTCATGGATACAAATCGACAGCGGTCGATGCTTCCCCTTGATTTCATGGAATCCTGACTTTAAATCCTTTTCCTGACATGGAAAGGGACTTTAAATCCCTTCCAGTTCCACAGGCAGGGACACCCTCCCCTATCCCAGGTGGCTCCAAGCCCCATCCAACCTGACCTTGGACACTTCCAGGGATTTGGGGTCAGTTGGCAAAAGCTCATCCAGCTACGGTGCAAGTCCCTGAGGTGACCCCTGAGGTGACCCCTGAGGTGACCCCTGAGGTGACCCCTGAGGTGACCCCCGAGGTGACCCCTGAGGTGACCCCTGAGGTGACCCCCGAGGTGACCCCCGAGGTGACCCCTGAGGTGACACCCCCGAGGTGACCCCCTCAAACCTCGCTGGTGCTGGAGTGTCCTGCTCAGGATGGGCTCGGCTCTGGCTCCCTGAGCATTCCCAGGAAAAGCCGGGCCTGCAGCTGACAGCACCCAGGACATTTATGGGACAATGGCAGCAGAACAAGGGTTGGGAACACCATTGGGAATTGCAAGCTGGCTCCATGGCAAACACAAAACCCTCCCCTTGGAGGGTCTCACCTCTGTCTTCCTAATTTTATTCTCATTTTTACTTCCTTAAATATCCCTTTTTCCCTTTTTTTTTGAGTGAGAAGAACTTGGCCGTGCTGCTCTGCTCTTCCTGAGCCATCACCGGGTTTATCCCAGCCCCATTCCCACTTTTCAGCCTCTTTTCACCTCCACATGACCTCACCTGCTTCATTTTTTGGAATGTTTTTTCCCCCTCCCTTTTGTCTGGGAGGCCAAAATTTCTGTCAGCAAATCTTCGGGGCCATGCAGAGTTCGGGGTCACGACTCCCATTTCTTAGCAGGGTGCCCACAACTAAACCCCAACCCCAAACACGAACCTACAGCAGCTTTAAAACCCCAAAAAGCTAAGCCCCAGCCTAGCAAAACCCAGTTTATCAAGGCCTGCAAGGCCGAGTTCCGTGATCCATGGAGCCTGGAGCACCTCATCCGTCGGATATTTCTGTGGTGCTTTAACTGCAGGAACAAAACCGACTTTTTCCAAGCCCAGCACATGTTGGATTTGGAAATCCTGACAATGGGGGCTCTCGGCATCATAAATTCCACTCGTCCCCTTCCCTGAGCCAAAGGAACACGTGGAGTGAAGCTCCTGCTGGCAGCTCCCTCCCAGGGGTGACGCGGCTTGGGAACGACGCAGGGATTTAAAGGGAAAAATACAGGGATTTGTAGGGAAAAATACAGGGATTTAGAGGGAAAAATACAGGGATGGGGCTTGTGCACTGCCTCAGGTACCCTGGGAAAAAATGTGGCAAACACCTCCTGCCTGATTCAGAGGATCATGGAATGGTTTGGGACAGGAGGGAACTTCAGGATCATCCCATTTTTCCTTTTTTTCCTGTTTTCCCCTTATTCCCCCCACTTTCTGTTTATTTTTTTTTCCTTTTTGGAGGGTATTTTTTCATCACCTGCATTCTATCTTTTTTTCATTTTTCCTTTTTTCCTTTATATCTTGATTTTCCTTCCCCGCCCTTGCTTTTTCTGTCCCTTTTTCTTTCCTTCATTTTTCCTTTCCCTCCTTTTTCTCTTCCCCTCTTTTTCCTTTTTTCTATTTCCCCCCTTTTGGTCTTCTTGTTTTTCTCCTTTTTTCTTCCCCCTTTTTTCATTTTTTCCTTCCCCCTCCTTTTTCATTTCCCCCCTTTTCCTTTCCCCTCCCCTTTTTCTTTCCCCCCATTTATCCCTTTTTTTCCTTTCTTTTCCCTTTTCATTCCCCCCTTTTTCACTTCCTCCCTCTTTTCCTTTTCTTTCCTCTCCCCTTTTTCCTTTTTTCCCCATTTTCTCATATCTCTCTCCCTTTTTTCCCCCTTTTTTTTTTCCCCTTTTCTTCTTTTTCCTCCCTTTTTTTTTTTCCCAGGGAAGAGAGCTGTAACAGCACAGGGCAATCCCTACAGCCGAGGGCATTATCATGGAGCAGGAATAATTCCCAAAAAAGATTCCTGGGTGCTCCCAACCTCTCCCTCTGTGGCTTAATGACCTTTGCAGCTCATTAATACTAATTAATACTACAGCTGCTCTCCTGCCTCACATTCCCCTTTTCCATCAGCTTTTTAGGCTGCATTTCCCCCCTTTCCAAACCCTTGGTGGGAGCACGAGGCTCTGGGACACCCATAGATAATCCTGAAGGGTTTCTCAGCCCCCAAAAATTGGTTATTTGGGGAAAAGAAACGGAATTGCACTCAGGAACAGGGAGAGTTATTAATATTGCAATGTACGAGAGGTGAGAGCACACAAAGCCAAACTCCTCCAGAGCCCGAGCAGCTGCAGCGCTCCAGAGGGATAAATCATCCCAAAACAGGATCAAAACAACACATCTCCATATTTTTAAATAATAATAATAAAAAAAAATCACCTGTACTCAATTACACCATCAATTCCATCAAGGAATTCCACTGGCAGAGCCGGAATGGGGCAAAGAACCAATAAACCCTTTCACGGCCACGTTGCGACCTGAGTTTGACACATCCATCCTCATCCCCATCCCCATCATCCTCATCCTCATCTACTTGGCAGGTTTCATCGGATTTGGGAATTCTCAAGGCACCAGAAAACACCGGGAAAAAGGTAAAAGCTATTTTTTTTTGAGGGAACAGCAGGAGCTGCAATGTTGGCCGTGAGCTGGGAATCTCCGCGGGTGAGGAACACTCCGAGGAATCTCCGCGCCGCGACCCCGGAGCCGTGACCGCGCCGTCCCCGGGCCTTCCCGAAATGAAACACATCATAAGGTTGGGTTTTCCAGCAGCATTCCCGGCAGTTCACGTCCCCTCTCCCCAAGCCAAGGGGTCCCAGCCTCCCTTTGATCTGCTGAGCTCTCCAAACCCGGCAGTGAGAGGAGCGGCGTCAATAATTGATGAAGGTTTGCTGGCAAGAGGCTCTGCTGTCTGAGTTACCTTTCCCAGACCTCTCAGAAGTCATCCAGAGACTCAAATCCATTGTTTTTGCCCAAAAAAAATCTCCAGGATAAGCCTTCAAGTGAACCAAACTCCATGAGCCAGGCTTTGCTTGCTCATGCTGATGGGAAATCAGAGAAAGAAAAGGACTGTGGGGAGCAGTGCTGGGTCCTGAGGCAGAGCTGAGCAACCAAAAAAATTCAAGGAATGAAAAATTCCCATGGAGCCAGGCTGGGAGAGCTGGGAATGTCCAGCCTGGAGAGATGAAGGCTCCAGGGAGAACTTCCAGCACCTTCCAGTGCCTCCAGGAGAGCTGGAGAGGGACTGGGGACAAGGGCTGGAGGGACAGGAGCCAGGGAATGGCTTCCCACTGGGAAAGGGGAGCTTGGGCTGGGATCTTGGGAAGGAATTGCTGGCTGGGAGGGTGGGGAGGGGCTGGGCTGGAATTGCCAGAGCAGCTGTGGCTGCCCCTGGATCCCTGGCAGTGTTCAAGGCCAGGCTGGACACTGGGGCTTGGAGCAGCCTGGGACAGTGGGAGCTGTCCCTGCCCACAGAAGAAGGTGGCAGTGGATGGGCTTTAAGTCCACCCCAACCCAACCCATTCCATGATTCCATGATAAAAGCCGGCAAAGAGGGGCAATTTCGGGGTTTGCAGGGTGTCCTTGCTCGTTTCCAGGTGGGAACTGAGCATCTCCTGCTCAAGATGTGTCACTGAAGGGCAAAACTGCACCGAGACGACGCCACCTCAGGGTGGATTCGGAACTGGTGGAGCAGAAAGTGGCACCAGTATCCCTTTGCCCACCCACAGAAATCACCAGAAATCCATCAATCGGCTCCTGGCTTCGGTTTCCACCTCCACCAACACCAGGAAAGGCCAAAAACCCAACGGATTTTATCCTACAACCTCTTCCCACTCTTTCCTTGATCCCAAAACGCTGTGCAAACACCACCGTGCCCAGACTCCCCACGAGGCACTGGGGATTGCTGGTGTTACTGGGAGCTCTTTGAGGAAGACCCCAGCCACAAACTGCTCCCCACGACCCCTCCGGGTCCCCCCTGTCCTCCCTGGCCATGTCCCACCCCATCCTTGTGGTGCCAAGGCCGGCTCAACCCTAATTGACATCATGTGTGCACGGGGCTGGCTGTGCCGGAGACTCCCACGGCACCAAAAAGCCGTGGAAAAATCCAATAATCAACCCCAAAAATGGCATTTTCCCTCCCCGCTCCGGCGCGGGGCCTGTGCGGGAGCAGAACCCGGCGTCCGCCCGTTGTTAGGCCCAGTTTAAATATAGATCCAGCTCCGAACACATGAATAATTGCGGTGCTTAAAACGTCTGGCTAATCTTTAGCAGAGCTGCAATCAATCACCGGTGTCAGACTGGGACGCATTTCTCAGTTTCATACACAAAACCTTCCTTCAAATGCAAACTATATCCACTTTCAGGGCCTGGCCCGCCTTTCCCATCTGATATTAATGGAAGAGCTCCCGGCATGAGGAGGCTCCGGGCGGAATTGATTTGGATTTTCAAAAAAAAAAAAAAAAAGGGAAAAAAAAAAAAAAGAAATTAAAAAAAATAGGTTCAGTCAGGAATGACAGTCCTAGGAAAAAACCCTGAGCTGCTGAAGGGAGATTTGGATGGGTTTGGAGCTTCGGGAAAGAAAACGCAGGGAACACGTTTGGCTGATCCCGCTCTTTGCTCGCCGATGGAGCAGCGAGGAAAAGCCAAGACTCTGGCTCAGCCTAAATCCCTGGAGCACTTTGTGTCCTCCAGCTTTACGGTCTCTCCCCGGACGTGCCTCAAAATGGTGGAATATAAAGTAAACTGTTGATGAATTGGACCTTTTTCTTAATTAACAGCTGATATTCACTAATTTGAGGGTCAATGGCACACTCTGGACCTGGTCCCGGCTGTCCCAAAGCATTGCCCATGTCTCAGTGGACAATAATCCATGTCCAGCTTTCCCAGGAGAGTATTCCCCATGTTTTCCCAATTTCCTAGAGAGCAGCGGCGGTTTTTCCTGCACCATGGGGCTCACACATCCCTCCCCAGATGGAAGGAAGCCCTAATCAAGCAATCCTTTAATCCTTTAAGTTAATTAATCTGAGCTCTGTCCAACCACGGCTCCACTGAATGATTTAGGATGGAAAAGACCCTCTGGACCACCAAGTCCAACCATTAAACCAGGAATTACTCATGGATTTAGCACAGGGATTCACATTAGACCCAGGCACATCCTCCAGAAGATCCCAACTCTGCTCATCCAGGAGATGGAAGAACTCAACCAAGAGAACCAACTCCAGTCTCCTTCTCCCCACCAAGAGCTGGTGAGCACCGGGCAGACCCTCCTGAGCTTTCAGAGAGTGAAGCTCACCAGTTCATCCAGTTTTACAGCCAGGATTATTTTCCCACCTCATTACGGCCAAGACAGAAGGGTCCTGTCACCGTTTCCCGTATTAAATCAGAAAGCCCTGGAGCTGGCAGCAGTGGAAGCAGGAATTGTGCTGGTTCCTGGCACCAGACCACGGCGGAGCCCAGACTTCTGAAAGTCTCTGCCTGACGAAGTTCACGGAGTGTTTTGAAGCTGTCAAACCCCTCCAAGTTGGCTTGAGATATGAAGGAACCCAATCTGATCAGAACCTGAAGAACTCAGAGGGGACACGGGGGAGCACGACCCTCGTTAGGCATCTCCTGCCATTTCGTTCTCTCCAGAATTTATGGGTTTTTTATGGTTATTTTCATTTATTGATGTTTCTCGTGGGCAGACTCCGAAAGGCAGAGCGCTGACATCTCCCAACAAGAGCACGGGCTGCCCCAAAATTAAAACGTGCGAACACTGAACGTGGTGATGGTATCTGGGGGCCCTTCAGGGGTGGAAAGTCGATAAAATCTGGTGAGTAATACCTGGATTTTTAATCAGCTGCCATCTGAGCATGAGGGGAGATGTGAGGTGGAGGTTTGCTCCTCCAAACACGATGTTTGACTCATAAACGCCCTTTTCTTTTCTTTCCTGGTTCAGCAATCTGGCTCTTATCACCTGGGCATGGATGTGCCCGTTCAGTGAGGTCAGGAATTCCTGCCTCCCGATGCTCACCGCCACTCCCAGCCCCCTGTGCCCATCCCCTGCCGCGCTCACTGAGCTGCAACCCGAAGTCAGGTTGATTTGGGTCATCTCAGGAGACAAAATGAACTAAAAGAAATCACCCCAGCTTTGGTTTGGTTGTTGGGCAGCTGCCTATGGGGTTTTGGAGCAGGTGGGAGCATTTTTGGGGGTTCCTCCCAACTTGGAGAGTTATTTTACAGAATTCCTCTCCATCCTCCATCCCTGGAAACTTCCAGTGTCAGGCTGGACAAGGCTCTGAGCAGACCCATGTAATTGATGCTGTCCTGGCTCACTGCAGGCACAGATGGCCTTTAACCCCCTTCCAACCCAAACCATTCCATGATTCCACCACCAACCTTGTTCTTATCCCCACCAGCAAACCAAGGAAACAACAGCCCTGCCACAAACCCAAGGAAAACCCTTGGACGCTCCAGGAACTGCCACCATCACAGTGTCCCTGACCTGATGTCTGACATTCCCAGACGCAAATCCGTAATCCAAGATGAGGACAACGGGGCCAGTGGTCCCAGGCTCCGTGGTCGGCACAGCCCGAGCTGCAGCCGTTCCGCGGAGGATTCGTACTCCAAAAAATGTTGGCTCCTGTTTTTGGCTTCCCCTCTCCTGCAGGCAGGTGCGAGCCCAGCCCAGCCTCCCCTGGGAGACACCCCACTGTGCGGGAAGCTCTGGAGGCTGCTCCCTTTCAGATAAGTCCTTGTGGGAATTTTGGCAGCGGAGCTCCGAAGATGAGCTTGGCTCCGCTCCAAACAGTTGGAAGCACCTCGGAGGCAGGATTTGCCTGATAAGGGATCTCTGGCTTCCTCCTTCCCTCTGCCCCAGCACGTCCACGGCTTTGCTGATCCTGTTAGGCTCCTGCCCCACAAGGTCAGCACCAAAGACGTGCTGCTGGAGCTGCCTGTGACCCCAGAACCCCGCGGCTCCGGATGGAGGCTGGAAAAGACATTTAAGATCATGGAATGGTTTGGGTTGGAAAGGATCTTAAATCCCATCCAGTCCCACCCCTGCCATGAGCAGGGACACCTCCCACTGTTCCAGGGTGCTCCAGCTGGGCCTTGGGTATGTCCAGGGATCCAGGGGCAGCCACAGCTTCTCTGGGAACCTGTGCCAAGGCCTCGCCACCCTCACCTATTAGGAATATCTTTCTATCCTATTAGGAGTTTCTTCCTAATATATATAATTAGGAAATTATCCCTGGGAAACAGTTATGGATTTATACTATAAAGGATCGGGATAAGACTCATTTGGTCTGCCCAAGGTTTTAGGAGGACTTTGTTCCACATCACTGAGGCTTCTCACCATCCCTCGAGGTGAGCTGAGGTTTAAGGAGGTTGAAATGACATTCCCAAGGCAACGGCAGCGGAGCAAATCCAAAGCCACGGGAAGAGCCCTGTTTTTCTGTGTTTGTACAGAACTGGGGGACCAAAACCCCCCAGAAACTGTCAACCTGAGTGATGAATTCAGAGATTTGATAACCAAATCCCACATGCAATGGCTGATCCATAGGGACCCATCCTGCAGATTACCCTGGATATTCTCGCTTGAAATGTAGGGCAAAGAGTGGATTTATTCTTTTTGAAGCTTTTGCCACCTGAACTTTCTGATTTGGGGCTGGTAGGAGATTTGGGATGCCTCTGGAAGAGACAAACTCTGAAGGAATCCAGCCGAAAGATCCCTAAAAGCTGCTAACGTATGGTAGAAGCATTTTCCTTCTCGTGCAACAAAGGGGCACTGGGATATTAATCACGGATTCCTGCAGCATCAGTTACTGGGGCTGCAATGGTCAGGATCAAAATGAAGCAAAACCTGCCAGTCAAAACACTGAAAAACCTAAAATTCCTCCTGTCTCTCGCCCTTCACGATGATCCGGAGCTGCTCCAAGCTGACACCAGCGATTCCTCCAGGCTGTAATTCAGCAGCTCGCTCTGCAGCAAGGCCTCATTGCTTTGGAAAAACAGAATTTATTAGGAAGGCTCCCAGCCATCCCTTCTTTGCCAACATCCAAACCGAGAGCAGATTCTGCAGGAAAAGACGCGAAATTTTCTCTCTCCTGGGGGAAGCCAAGTTGGGACACAGGAAAACTCATGGTGTGTGAGCTTCAGATCGGTGGCCCACGGGAAATTTGCTCTGTGGGGACGTTTTCTCCACGTGCTACCGTGGAATGATGCTGGCTATGGAATGACTGTCCCTGGAGAGGCTCTGCTGGGCACAGGATGCACAGCTGGAGTAAAACAGTCTGGGAGCTCATGGACAGGTGGATAGTGGGATATAAGAGGGTGCAACTCCCACTTACCATCCAGTGTGGGTGAGGTGGCCCTGCCCACGGAATGAGATGATTTTGAGGTCCCTTCCAACCCAAACCAGGCCATGATGCCACAATTCCATGATTCCATGACCACAAGGCACCCAAAACTCCAAGAGCCGAGGCTCCCTGTGCTGGTGCTGCCTTGCTGGAAAAGGCAACGCGCTCGAGGTTGGACTTGGAGAACTCTTTGCAGGCAGTAAACACGAGGAAATTAGGGCAGGATGGGAGCAAACAGATTGTAAATCCCAGCTCTGGTTCGCTCCCTGCTCATCACCCCTCACAAACGACCCCTTTCATTGCCACTAAAATCATTTGCCCAATTGTCAGCAGCAGCAGGCGACTCGTGGTGCAGAATTCCTGAAAAACCAGCAACAAAAACACGTCGACAGCAAGAGGCCTTTGGAAATCTGCATTTTTGGGGAAGTTTCCACCCCGTAAACACCGCGGGAGTTCGATCAGGGCCCGGAATTCTTCTGCTTTCTGTTCTGACTTAGTTCTTGTGCCTGTGCCAGTTGACAGAAGCGAGGGAGCACGGGACGAGGGTCAGGGACATGAAGGTGCAATCCTGGAGCCACTTTGCTGCCCTGGGCATGGAGAGGATCCCTCCAGGAACAGAGGCTCTTGCTCAATGCACCCACAGCGTGCCCTGACACCTTCCTGGAAAGGCGCTAAAACCTCTTTTGTTCTTCACTGTCACACAGAGGTTACGAGAGGTTAAAGCCAGGAGCATTTAAACCCGAGAGGAGCATTTAAACCCGAGCTGAGACGAGCTTTTCAACCCCTGCCACCTCGGGACGTGCTCGGGTCACTCCTGAGGGATAAATCCGTGGCAGGACCGGGGCTGGCTCGGGGCTGGGGATCCCCGCGGGCGCCAGGCAGGAGCTGTCACAAAGCCTCCCAGATGTCAGCTCTGCCACGGCCACCCTTCCAAGGGAGGATCCGTGGCGTGGCCGGCGGCCAGGTGGGGGAACAAAAGGCGCCCGCTGGGTTTTTCCTGCCGTTATTCAATCCCGGCTTAGCGGTGGCAGCGCGTTTGCCTCCTCGGCTCTCCGCTGACGGATGCTCCACACGCGGCGGGGTCTCACCTTCCTCGGGCTGCCTGTTCTCACCTCGGCGCTGCTGCGAGGCAGCCCAGGCCAAAATATAATGTTCCTTAAATTTGCCGGATGAGAGCACGTTAACAGGCGGATCTTTCGAAACTTTCCCATTCTTCTCGTAATTTATTGATGAAAGGATTCCTCGCGGGTTAGGCAATATCCCCGCGGATGAAAGCCTGGCTTAGGTTCTCTCCTTTCTCCCCCCTCGGTAACGTACACCTCCTCTCGGAGGGCCCCTGATGAAAAATTCCCTGCTGGCCGGGCTGTGCTGCCAGCGGTGCTGCTGATGGATCGTGTTCCTCTCTACCTGCTCAGATTAATCAGGTTACAGCTCCAGCCTGCCAACAAAGCCTGGCCTCACACCTCAGCCCAGGCCCGAAATCCAACATCCGAGTCGGGCAAAGGCTGCCCCAGCTTGAAACCCAGCCTAGGAGTCGGGAGAGGCCTCTGACATCACTTCAGGTGAAAAGAACCCTGCATTTGCTTCACATCCCGCTTGTAAATCCCATTTTAACTTCCAAACTGTGAGGCACGGAGCAGAGTGCCAGCCTGGGTGGTGGGGATTGAGATGGAGGAGTTCTGCTGCTCTAAAACAGCATTGATGTGTGAGCTCCCTGGCTGTAAAACCAGCACAAAGCTTCCCCTCCCTCTCAGGCAGGGCTGCCTGGAAGTTTAATTTGTATTTTTAATGATCTGAGACACCCCTGAGTGAAAGCTGGGAGAGAAACACTCCTAAACACGTCACAAATTCAGCGCCTGACCAGGCAAAGTTTATCACTGGGAGTAACTCTCATCTCACCAGAGGACAAGGCCCATAGATCTCCTCGGTGTTTAAACCCAGCTTAGTGGTCCTTAGGATTTTACTGCAGGGGAGTAAATCCTGGCTGTGAACTTGTCTGACAGAGCCCTTCCATCACCCTGTGACCGACCAGGCAGCTCCAGTTGTGACTGAGTGGCACAAACCCACCTCGAAAGATGGTTTAAAACATTGGGAACACGTTGGTTTTGCGCACAAAAATGGATCTGGGGGGTTTTAAAACAAGAAACCAAGGTCACCGTTCTGCCACAGACACAGGCTGGGGTGTGGATCTGGTGGCTGGAATTGTGGGGGGGCCACTTATTTGTACATTTAATTCAAACCAGGGATGCCCCAGCCCTGGGGCCAACCGCAGAAGGACGTGGAGCTGCTGGAGAGAGCCCAGAGGAGGCCCCGGAGCTGCTCCAGGGCTGGAGCCCCTCTGCTCTGGAGCCAGGCTGGGAGAGCTGGGAATGTTCCCCTGGAGAAGGGAAGGCTCCAGGGAGAGCTGCGAGCCCCTGGCAGGGCCTAAAGGGGCTCCAGGAGAGCTGGAGAGGGACTGGGGACAAGGGCTGGAGGGACAGGAGCCAGGGAATGGCTTCCCACTGGGAAAGGGGAGCTTGGGCTGGGATCTTGGGAAGGAATTGCTGGCTGGGAGGGTGGGGAGGGGCTGGGCTGGAATTGCCAGAGCAGCTGGGGCTGCCCCTGGATCCCTGGCAGTGCCCAAGGCCAGGCTGGACATTGGGGCTTGGATCCACCTGGGATAGTGGGAGGTGTCCCTGCCATGGCAGGGGCAGGAATGGGATGGGCTTTAAGGGCTCTTACACCCCAAAGTTTTTAGGATTCTGTTCAATTCTGGTGCTGGACCATGGGAAGGACACAACCAACGTTCCACAAATTCCAGCCTTTGCTTCATCCCCTCGTTTTGCTCTGACCAGAACTGATTGCTCAACTTCTCCTTCCTGGCTTAACCTTTACCAGACAACCAAATTGTGGTGAAATGAGGTAAGGTTTCACCTGTGGGAAGCACAGGCAACTTCTGCAGCCAAATTCCTCAGCGGAGCAGCTCCAGCGCCGTAATTGCGTTGTCACTCATCATCAATGTCATGGAGATTATTCAGCAATTAACACCAACTCCCGAGAACTGCAGCCCTGAGACAAAACGAGGGCGTCTGGAAAGGCAGCGATTTTTAACTCATTGCTTTTCCAACAAAATTCAGAGGCCAAGAGGCTCAGGCTCCAAAACTGACACTCAAGCTCAAAAACTGAAATACGTTGTTGTAATAATAATAATAATAATAATAAAAATAACAACAATAATAAAAAACATAGAACCAGTAAGTAAGAACCACTCCATGCTTTGCATTTTCTCTGAAAGAAAACCAGGAACTTCCTAAGAAATTTTCTTGAGCAGTTCTGGAAGGTTTGGAGCAGGGTTGAAACACGCAGTTCTCTGCTCACAGGTGAAAAATCCCATTTCTTCCCGTTTTTAGAATTATCACGAAATTCGAATGTACTGGTTGGCAAGACTGGCCTCATTGTGGTATTTTCCTGTCAATTTATGTGGCTGTGGAGTTTTTTTGGGGCTCATTTTTTTTAATCTGAACCAGAAACCAACAGATGAACTCGAACAAAGCCTCAAGTCCCACACGAGGTAGGACACACCCTCCAACAGCTGTGCAAAAACCAAGGACAAAAGTTGCCCAATATCATCCAAACCTTGAGCTTCTCAACTCCCAAAATTATCTGTGGAAATTCCCTTCCCTCCCTCTTCCAAGTACCGCTGGAAGAGCTCTTGGAAACGAGGTTGAAGGAGGTTTCTCCATCATTTCTTCTGCTCCTTGGCTCTGCCGCGTGACCTGGGGTGGCCGTGGCTCTCCTGACTCTTCACCCCAAACCCAGCGTGTTGTTTGCTGTAAATTACAGCTGGCTTTACTCTTTCCTGAAATGCCCAGAAGAAATGGATTAACACCGGCCAGGATTCCCTGCAGGAGCAGAGATTCTCCGAAAAGCTCCAGCAATGAAAGGAATGCGCACGGAGCGACGGGAGAAGAAGGAACGACTTCAAAAAAAAAAAAGGGGCCATAACATCTGGCTTAGCTTAGCCTAAAGCTACAACCAAACCACAGTCGCCTCGGCTCCACTGGCACCGCGCTCGGGAAAAATCCCACAACTCCGGGATGACAGTTGGGAGTCGGAACGGCAGCGAGGAAATATCGCCTGATGAGGTGTCAAGGAAAACCATCCTTGCTGAAACAGAATTGATGGTATCGGGCTTGGATCCCCCGGGAGCGTCATTCCACGGTGTAACTGGATGATTCCGGCGAAGGTGAACGTGTTTGACCCCCGCAGAGACGTGGTCAAGCTCTGAGGTGTTGGCGGAGAACCTCCGAGAGTCCCAGAAGTCCAAGGCCAAGAGGTTTCTCTGCAAATTCACATTCTCTGCTTCTGCACTCCCTTTTTAACCCTTTTTTCCAGCAATTACATGAGAAAAACCCACATGAAGCAGCTCCAACTGCTGGCATTTTCACAGGATCATGGAATGGTTTGGGTTTGAAGGGACCTGAAAGATCATCTTGATCCCATCCCCATCCATGGGCAGGGACAGCTCCCACTATCCCAGGGTGCTCCAATGTCCAACCTGGCCTTGGACACTTCCAGGGATCCAGGGGCAGCCACAGCTTCTCTGGGAATTCCATCCCAGCCCCTCCCCACCCTCACAGCCAGGAATTCCCTCAGTCTAAATCTCCACCCTTTCACCTTAAAGCCATTCCTCTTTGTCCTTGGAAAAGTTTTTCTCCAGCCTTCATGTAATCTCTCCTCACACCCTGGAAGGTGCTGAAGATCTCCCTGAAGCCTCTTCTCCTCCAGGCTGAGCATCCATGCCCTGGAAAACTCTTCCCTGACTCAGGGCATGGAAGCCAGAGGAAATCAAGGGTACTGAGGTTCCCAAAAGCATGAGAATGACACAAAACCACTTTAATTCATTCATTTTTAAGGCAAAACTCACGGCTTTAAAGATCAGCTAAATGAGCTGGGGTTTAACTTAGTCTCAGCTAAATTAAGACATCATAAAAGCAAATTTAGGCTTCAGGACCAGTATTGGCAGGAGGAAAGTGCTCCTGAGGTCGTCTCTCTCAAGATTCTATTCACACCTTGAAAGGCGACAGGAAAACATCGTTTAATATTGACAAATTTGATGATGTCACTATGAAAACGGCGTAAGTGACCCAAACATGTTGATAAAGGCTCCAGCCCAAGCAGGATGAATGCAGCATTATAGAGAAATTTGGGAAGCACAGGAAAGCTCCTCACTGCCCCAGCCAAGGGCGAGGAAAGCCGGAGCAGAGCCAGAGGATGCGAGGTGGGAGACGTTATCTTCCAAACAAATCCTCCAACCCATCTGGCATTTCTCCCATGTTTTCAATGTGGCATTCCCATGGGTGTTCGTTTCCCTGGAAGGCAGCCCGGTGGTGCTGCCCTTTCCTTGGAAAAACACCACGCAGTGGGATTGCTGGGATTCTTCCCGAGCCAAAAGGGTGGCAGGAGCGGGACTGGGAATGTGACATCTTGTGTGAAGTGAGCCCTGCACGGGATTGTGCTGGGAGGGCTCCGGGAGCCTCAGCGACCTCACCCAGATCCAGCATTTCCCTGATGCTGCTGGTGGCATCTCCAGCTGCTCAGCCCTGCTCCAAAGCTCAGCTCCCAGGGGTCACAGAATCATGGGATGGGTTGGGATGGAAGGGATCTTAAAGATGATTCTGTCCCACCTCTGCCATGGGCAGGGACACCTCCCACTATCCCAGGTGGATCCAAGCCCCAGTGTCCAACCTGGCCTTGGACATTCCCAGGGATCCAGGGGCAGCCACAGCTGCTCTGGCAATTCCAGCCCAGCCCCTCCCCACCCTCCCAGCCAGCAATTCCTTCCCAAGATCCCAGCCCAAGCTCCCCTTTCCCAGTGGGAAGCCATTCCCTGGCTCCTGTCCCTCCAGCCCTTGGCCCCAGCCCCTCTCCAGCTCTCCTGGAGCCCCTTTAGGCCCTGCCAGGGGCTCGCAGCTCTCCCTGGAGCCTTCCCTTCTCCAGGGGAACATTCCCAGCTCTCCCAGCCTGGCTCCAGAGCAGAGGGGCTCCAGAATCCTGGAATATCAGACTAGAACCTCTTGCACCACGTTCCTGCCCTTTGCCAGGGCTCCACCTGCAGCACCGCTGGAATTTGGGACACTGCCAGGGATCCAGGGGCAGCCACAGCTGCTCTGGGCACCCTGTGCCAGGGCCTGCCCACCCTCCCAGCCAGGAATTCCTTCCCAAGGGTCATTTGGGGCTCTGAGTTCCACAGGACCCTTTCCACAGGCAGCAGCTGCTCCCATGGGATGGACTCATGTCCATGAAATCCGAATGCCATCACACACATTGTGATTTCCAGCCCTTTTGATGGAAGACAGATTTAAGCTCCCGTGCCGGAGCCAGGCTGCTGCATCCAATCCTTCCCCACCCCCAAAAAGTTGATTTCATCAAGAGATCCAATTGCAACCCTATCATTTACCCAAAAAAACGGGGGGAAAAAAAAATCCCTTCGGTGTAATCTACTTAAAAACCCAAATCTCATTTGTAGGTTATTAGAGCTGCTCCCGTCTGTGACATCCGGGCACGGAGCTCCCAGGAATTTTGAGGAGTCAGAGCTGGTTTTAGTGGAGCGTTTAGCCAAGTTTCTGAAGGGCTCCTCGGCTGCCGTGGCAGCCACAAACAGCTTCCCGAAAAGACAGTGGAAAATCTGGGAATAAAAACCCAAATAAAAGCGACGGCTCTAACGAGCTCTGTGCCGGTTTTGGGGCCGATCACTCAGCTCGTTGTCAGCTCCAGCTCCAGCCTCCATCCATCCGTGTGTTTTCCATTTATCCCAGGCTGACAGGAGCAATAATCCCAGCTCTGCTGCTCCGTGCAAACCACCCACCACACTTCAGGGGTTGTTGGCCATCAACAACCAAAACGACCCTTTTCCATCCTAAATTTTCAAGGATGTTTTAGAAGAGGAGTTTCCAGTCCCACAGAAGTTCACAAGGAGAAGTTTCACTCATTAAAAGGAAAAAACCCACCTTTTTTCCTCCCAGTTACTGCTTGGCTTTCTCTCAATATCCACAAATATCCATGGTTTTCATGGAGGAGAGGGGGAAACTGAGGCACGGGGACTGTGGCCAAGCGTGGAGCGAGGAGCTGCAGCCCTGGAGCATCATTCCTGCCAGCTCCATCCCAGTCCCAGGAACCTGGATCCCATTAGTGGCTTTGGCAGAGTCCTTGGGCCAGGCTGTGCTCCTGTGAGCAGCTCCGGGGACTGGAACACGGGACTTTCCTGCTCCATGGTTCACATTCCAGCCCAGTGGGGCTGCCAGGGCTGGGGTTGGAGATTTGGGAATGTCTGAGGGACGGGAGCAATGGGATATCGGGAGAGGAGCAGCCTCTGCTTTCCAGAATTAATTATTAGGAACACTGGTAATTAATTTTTTGGGATTCTGGACCTGCAAAGCAGGTGGAAGCTCATCCTGAAACACTTCCTCGGGACACGAAGGAGAAGCTTGGCCAACCAGCAGGGTTGGAATGTTTCCCCGAATCTTTGCAAACCAAAGCCAACACAATCCTTCAAAACGACCCCGAGGAGCAGATGAATCCCATCCTTGGAGCAACCTGGGATAGAGGGAGGTGACCCTGACCACAGCAGGGAGTTGGAACAAGATGATCTTGAAGGTTCCTTCCAACCCAACCCATTCCACGGTTCTGTGACACCTGGGCAGGTGGAACCTTTTCATTTGGAAAATAAAATAAAGCGAAATGAAATTATAATTAAAAAATAATTATATTTTCAGGACCGCTTTGGTTGCAAACCAAAAGCTGAGGTTTCTGTGGTCGATTTTTGGGACCTTCCAACCTAAAGGTAACTCCAGAGAGAAAAAGCCCCAGAACCTTCTCAAAGTGACCAGCGAAAATATAGGCAAAAACAACCATTTCCCAGTGGGAAGAAAAGGTGGGAAAGGAGTCCAAAACTCCTGCAGGAATTTCCTTCCCTTCCTGGTCCATGTCTCACTTGGGGATGAGATCTGAAACTTCAGAGTGAGCAATAATTGACATTATTCCCCAACATCCTACAGCGGTTGGATTGGCTCCACAGCTCCAAAACGCACAGAAGGATTCCCTGACTGAACTCTCCTGTTCCCAAACCCCAGCTTGGATTGGGATCTGGGATGCCCAGTGGAAAATAAAGCAAATCAAACTCGTGTCAGTCAATAACTGGAGTTAAACGAGTGGAAAACGTGAGGATTCCTTCAGAGGAAAGCCCTGGGGGCTGGAATGCAGCAAATCCCACAGGAGTGGCAGGAAAAACGAGGGAATTCAACCAAACCATTCCCAGCTCACATTTTCACCTCTCGTTTCTTTCCCATTTCTCTTCTCCAGGCAAAGAGGCAACTCAGCCTAGGAAGATACAGAGTTCGTGATTGAGCATCCCAGAAAATTCCACTTATCATGGAATCATGGAATGGTTTGGGCTGGAAGAGACCTTCCAGATCATCCTGATCCCATGGGCAGGGACAGCTCCCACTATCCCAGGTGGATCCAAGCCCCAATGTCCAACCTGGCCTTGGGCATTCCCAGGGATCCAGGGGCAGCCACAGCTGCTCTGGCAATTCCAGCCCAGCCCCTCCCCACCCTCCCAGCCAGCAATTCCTTCCCAAGATCCCAGCCCAAGCTCCCCTTTCCCAGTGGGAAGCCATTCCCTGGCTCCTGTCCCTCCAGCCCTTGTCCCCAGTCCCTCTCCAGCTCTCCTGGAGCCCCTTTAGGCCCTGCCAGGGGCTCGCAGCTCTCCCTGGAGCCTTCCCTTCTCCAGGGGAACATTCCCAGCTCTCCCAGTGGGAAGTGGGGACCGAGCTGCTGACGGGGAGCAGCAGCAGCAGCAGACGAGGGAGTAAATTACAGCACTGCACGGACTCTGCTTCCTCCCGCTCTCCAGTCTCCCCTTCTCCCATTATATCCTGATTTTCTGGGCTATTTTTTCACTCCTGGCCCTGCCTAATGAGCTGCTGACTGGGCTGGCCACCTCCGAGCCGTGACAGATGGCTCCACACGCCGCCGTTAATGTGCTGGAAAACACCCCTGGATGGATCCAGCTCTGCCCGACCCCAGCACGGAGCTCTGGGGAGCCTTCCCGGAGTGGGTTTCATTTCACTGCCTTGTGCCTTTCCCCACTATTTATATCCTAAGTGTGATCAGATGAGCGAAGGAATATAAAAAAATATTCTTTCCACAGCCCATGACATCACCTTTTCCTCTTGGAAAAGTCGGTAACTCCATATATATTTCTGCACGCAGCCCCACACAGGCTGCGCTCTCCCCTTACAGCAGCAGAACATTCCCGTCCACGAAAATTAAAGGATAATCTATAGGAAAAATGTGCTACTGGAGAGAAATTTGTGCTGGAGGCTTCTCTGCTTTCTATTAAGGGCCCTTTGGAAGGAGTTTCAAGTGGCTGAAAGGCAGAGGGATAATTAAGTGCCCTAAATTATGGCTTTAAGCAGACAGAGGGCAGGGTGAGATGGGATATTGGGAAGGAATTCCTCCCTGGGAGGGTGCTGAGGTCCTGGCAGAGAGGCTGTGAACTCCTCACCCCTGGAAGTTTCCAAGGCCAGGTTGGACAGGGCTTGGAGCACCCTGGGATAGTGAGAGATGTCCCTGCCCATGGATGGGATGGGATGGGATGGGATGGGATGGGATGGGATGGGATGGGATGGGATGGGATCTAAGGTCCCTCCGACCCAAACCAGTCCGGAATTCTGAGTTTCACAGGGATCAAACAGAAGCAGAATTTTCCCCCCAAACTGGGGAAGGAGCTGTGCACACTCATCCCATGAACCTGCTGGAACAGAGGGACGTGGTCTGACAGCAGCTTTGGACCCCAGTCACTCCAAACAAGAATTCCTACCTCCATCAGGGCAGGAGGGAAAGGAGTGTGAACTCGGGGTGACCTCCAAGAAATCCCTGAACCTAAAAATATGACAGACAAACTGTTTCCACTGAGAGCTGCTATATAAAACCACCCCGGCTGAAAACTCCTCTCGAGCTAACCTCAAACACGAGGCGAATTCCAGCCTGCTATTTTCCTCTGGCATCCCGGAATGTTCGTCTCAAGGACAGAACTGGCTGTTCAAACGAGCCCCTGCTCCTGCAGAAGTGATTGTTTTCAAACACTTTGGAAAAGCAATCCCGCACAGGGGCTGCATTCCAGGCAGGATTCCCTCCCCCCGCCAGATTTTAAGCATTAAGAGGAGCAGAGCAAGAACAGACTTTGTCCACTTTGCTTCCAAGTCGCCGCAAATTGAAGGAAGAAAAGACATTTTTCAGTTTCTTTACAGCGCAGGGGATCACAGAATCATTTAGGTTGGAAAAGATACTCAAGATCACGGAATGGTTTGGGTTGGAAGGGACTTTAAAGATGATCCAGTGGCACCCCTGCCATGGCAGGGACACCTCCCACTATCCCAGGCTGCTCCAAGCCTGTGTCCAACCTGGCCTTGGGCACTTCCAGGGGTGAGGAGTTCACAAACCCTCTGCCAGGACCTCAGCACCCTCACAGCCAGGAATATCTCCCCAATATCACACCTAAATCTCTTCTCTTTTCCTTTAAACCTCTTCCCTCGTGTCCTGCCTGTGTGGAAAACCCCTCTCCCTCTTTCCTCTCAATCCCCTTTGGGCACTGAAAGGTTGCAGGGAGCTCTCCCCGGAGCCTTCTCCTCTCCAGGCTGGAAACCCCAACTGGGATCGGTCCAACCGTGGATTTCTGTGCCCTTGGATCCCCCAGAGGCCGATAACAGCTCGAGATGAGAACAACCCGAGCCATTTGCAGCAAGATTTCAGTTCCCTGCGTGGTTTGGAGCCGTGACTCAGCTGCGGGGACTATTTCTGGTCACGGGCACACCCGGCAGGGCTCGGAGCTCAGGTTCGCTTAATCTGTGCAACAAAAGATCCCAATCTCCCGTGGCTGTCAGCGCTGATTCCCACCTCGTTTCCCCATCAGCAGCCTCATGTCAGCAGCCAAATTAAGGTATTACAGCCTGGAACATTTAACGAGATTAGATCGGGGGAGTGTTTGCTCTTCCACCGGGGCAGATGCGAGGCTGCGAACAGGAGGATGGGGAGATGCCAAACAGCCTCGGTCACACCTACAGCTCCTGCCCTGTCTGTCTGTCTGTCTGTCTGACACCACGCAAGACAAAAGCCAGACTTTGTTTTATGATGTTCAGCACATCAGGCTCCAGCCCGCGCTGACAACGCTCACGGGCTTTAAATAAAACTCACAGATCCGCGGCAACCGGAATTTCCAACGCCAGGAACTCCCAGCCCCACCCAGCCCAGCACCCACCACTTGATGGGATCACAGAAGGGTTTGAGTTGGAAAAGACCACGGGCAGGGACCCTTCCACTCGACCAGGCTGCTCCAAGCTCATCCCACCCGGCCTGGATTCGTGGGAAGATCCAGAATAAAAACCCCAACCAAAAATCACCGGAATCAAAGTGCTGCTCACAAGAGCTCTCACCCTAAAACACACAAACCTCCCGATTAAGCACCACAAACAAAAGCTCTGTCTGGTCAAACCAAGCCCAAATTTTGACCAATTAATCAGAAAAGACAAGAACGGAGCCAGGGAGCTGAATTATCCAATTTAGGGAACTCAGGGTTTGCTCAAGCAAGAGGAAGGCTCGGGGTGACTCACAGGATCCAACCGCTGCCATCCCCGCGGATTATCCAGAAAACACGAGCTGGGTCAAGGAAGTTGGGCTGGTTAACACCAACTATTCCAGTATTTATTTATTTTTTTTATGGGCCAGTTAACACCAACTATTCCAGTATTTATTTGGCTTTTTTGTAAGTCAGAGCTGGTGCACAGCTCTCAGCGTTGGGACTGAATTCTTACAGCAGCGTTTTCAAACTTCAGCCAAAATAACCCCAATGTCACCTCAAAACCTTCCTCCCTCGGATGTCCCATGGATGGGAAGCAGGGAACCAACACCAGGATCTCCCATCATCCCTGCACCAAATCCATGCCATCTGCTGCTGTTCCCAGGGACTTCCCCCAAAAACTTCAGCATTTTTGGGACTCGTTTGGCTTCAAAGCATAAAAATTCTCAAAGCAATGAAAAATTCACCCCAGTGCTCTGCAAAGAGTCGGGGTCACAACTGCTCTGGAGAAGGGAAAAACTGGGAGTTTCTTCTCTCTGGGATGGGATTAATGAGGGAATTGTTGAATTACGGAATCATGGAATGGTTTGGGTGGGAAGGGATCTTACAATCATCCCACTCCACCCCATCCATGGCAGGGACACCTCCCACTATCCCAGGTGGATCCAAGCCCCAATGTCCAACCTGGCCTTGGACACTGCCAGGGATCCAGGGGCAGCCACAGCTGCTCTGGCAATTCCAGCCCAGCCCCTCCCCACCCTCCCAGCCAGCAATTCCTTCCCAAGATCCCATCCATCCCTGCCCTCAGCCACTCCTGGAGCTCCAGCCCCTTCCCACTGATGGACTGATCCTCTCTCCCTCTGCGTTGCTTGGACAGTCCTGGACTCCAGGAAGTCCTCCTGGTGCTGAAGGAACCCTTCTGTCCAGCGTGTCCTCCCTCTGTCCACTCTCAGGCCTGCTCTGAGGTCCGGGCCTGTGTGTGCTGGGCTGGCTCCACGTCCACGCCGATCCCCCACAAACCCCACAGCAGCAAACGCCACCTCCCTGCTCTTGGTGGCCTGACCACCTCCGTCTTCATCAATTAAAGGCTGGGCCCGATGATCCCAGAGGTCTTTTCCAACCTAAACGATTCCGTGATTCTGCAATTAAAGCCCATTAGGATAATTGCTCTCTTCCTCCCTGTGCATCCAGCACACGGAGCCCTCTTGGCACTCCCTGATCCCACCCTGGAGGTCACACGGAGTTGTTCAGGATATGTAGAAAATCAGGGAATAATGAGGGTACTTGTGCCAATGTTTAGCCCAAATTGCACTCGGGATTTCTAATCTTGTTAAATCTGTGACGCTTTGGTGAATTTGTTCCATTTCCATTTCCAGGATGAAGTGTTGGGTTTATCAAAGGGCAGGATACAAAGTCGATCCGAAGGACAGAAAGTCAGTCCAGGATATTCCTGGCTGGTTCATTTTGGGTGTGAAGAGCCGCAGAATCATGGAATCACTAGGGTTGGAAAAGTCCTCTCAGATCACTGACACCCAGCACTGCCAGGGCCATTGCTGCCCCATGTCCCCAAGTGCCACATCCATATGGCTTTGAAATCCCTCCAGGGCTGGAAAACCCTTTCTGTTAATAAATTCTCCCCAGTATCCAACCTGAATCTCCCCTGGCACAGCCTGAGGTTGTTTCCTCCTGTCTTGTCCCACAGGGAGCAGATCCCGACCCCCACCCGGCTGTTCCCCCTCCACTCCCTCAGGAACGGCCTTTTGGAGACCGTATTCCCAAATCCTGCCTCCCTGAAACGGCAAAAGCACATTTAAAGCCGGGGAAGTGAAGCTGGTTGAGCACAGCTGGAACACGCCCGGCCCAGGACTGGAACAAACCCCACCTCAGCCCCCATCCTTCCCCCGGGAGCAGAGCTGTGACCTCACAGCTCCGCTCCGCCCTCAGGACAGATGCCGACACACATCCGATTACCCACCCGTCACTCACAACGAGCAGCTCGGCTCCTCCAGTGAAGGGGCTGGCACCATTTCAGGCACCTAAAAGCATCCACCAGCTGCTGCTCCAGCGGGACACAAATCCCTTGAAAGCCCGTGTCCCATCTACTTATCCTTTGTGGACAGCTGGGACACCTCCGGGCTTCTCCGACAGCAACATTTACACACCTGGACAACGACAGCATCATCTGGGTTGGAAAAGCCCTCCAAGATCGAGTCCAACTCTTCCTCAGCACTGCCAAGGCCACCACTGGCCCGTGTCCCCGAGTGCCACATCCACAGGGCTTTGAAATCCCAACAGGCATGGGGACGCCACCAGCGCCCTGGGAAGTTTTGTTTCAGTGCTTGACAACCCTTCCTGCTATAGGAATTGTATAGGAAATCTGCACTTAAAACACTGGAACGGCGATTTAGAGCCAGAGCACAAAACTTCCCACTCTCACCAGATCAACCTCGAAACTCTCCCAGCAGACCCAGCCTAAAAATAACCCATTTATACATTTAACAGCAGCTAAACCAAACCCACGCGCCCTGGAATCGGCAGAACCTCCAGGAATGGAAATGACCATTTTTATCCTGGGATGGCGGGGAGCTAATTAATTGAAAAACCATCCTATGATTCTGTAAATCCAACAGGGAAGTTGGAATCGATCCCAGTGCGATGTTCCTGGCTATACAGTGCCACCTTGCTGTCAACCCATCAATAAAATGACATCTGGGAAGGGCCGGGGTTGCTGGGTGGGATGTGCAGCACGTTCACCTCGAGTGACCCCAGAATTCTGGGCTGGAACACGACCTTAAAATCATCTTAATCCCAATTCTTAACGTATTCCAAGTGATCTGCTCTCTGATGGATTCTTCCACAGCTCCACATCGTCATTCCCGCGGTTTCTCTCCACCCCTTGAGGCACGAAGAGGTCGAGCTCCCTCTCCTCTGCCTCGCCCCCATCAGTCCCCTGCCTTTCCTCACCGACCTTATCTCACTGATTACCCTCCTGATCCACGTGTCCTGCGCTCCACGAGCGCCGCTCAATATTTGTACTCCTTAAATCCGACGGGGGAAAAAATCAATGGGAGACTCGGAGAACAGATTGCTCTGGGATTGTGTGTCTGGGAGGGAATTAATCCCTCACTCCTGAGGGATACGGGCGCCCAAGGCTTTGCAATCAAAGTCACCTTGATGGGGAAGAGCTGCAGTGGTCCTGCCCCTCATCCCATGGTGTTATCCCAGTGAGTTGACTCCTTGGCTGGCGGAACACCCCAAGGTTTTCCAGGAGCTAAAGTTTCCCTGCTCTGAAATGATCCAGCTGCCCTTGAGAGGTCCCAAGGAGAAGAATTACAGGGATGCACTGAGATAAAGTTTCCCTATGGCTTCAAAGGCAAGGGAGCTCTGCACAACTTCCCTGACCACCCACCACGATCCGGCTGGGGGATCCCATTCCAGGGAAACCCAGCAACGCTTCCCTGTCACGGCAGCAACAAGAGCTCCCGGGGGGAAACCCCACATGGCACCAGGGGAAGGTTGGATGTCATGAAAGGCAGCTCCATAAAAACTCCTTTATGGACAGCTCCTCCTCATCCCCCAGGAGCGGCAGCTCCCGGATCACCGGAGCGGGCTCGGTTTCCCAGCTGGGGCTGTGGAGGTGAAGGGCACCCACCTCTGGCCCTCTCTGTTTCCATCAGTCCCGCCCCAATCCGCAGGATAAAGGGGAATGTGGGCCCTGCAGCTCCAGTGGTGTCCGTTTTCCCGGTCGGATGAGTGACTGCAATTACAGGGAAGGAATCTCGGGAAGGAGATCCCGGCTCCCACAGCATGGCCCCGCTCTGGCCGCTCCTGCTCCAGAGAGGATGGACCAGGGGCAGCCAGAGGGTGCTCAGGAGGAGCCAGAGGCTCCAGGTGAGTCTTGCAGGAATAAAACCTGATGGAAACACATTCCTGGCCCAGTGCAAGGTCCCCTTGGGATGAGGTTTTCCATGGAGTCCCCGGGAGCGGCTTCTTGTTTGACCATAACATTCCACCAGACCAGGCTGGGGTCACTCCCCATCCCTGGAAGTGTCCAAGGCCAGGCTGGAGCACCTTGGGATAGTGGGAGGTGCCCCTGCCCATGGCAGGGGGTTGGAATGAGAGGATTTTTGGGGTTCCTTCTGGCCCAAACCATTCCGTGATTCCATGATTATTGTGGGAAAGGCATCTCCCACCTCTCCACCTCCCGCTCCCACCACCCATCCCCGCTCCGTGCCCTGCCCACGCAGCATCCCGAGGAATTCAGCACCCAACCACGAGGTCCCAAACTCCGCTCCTCTCTCTCCAACTCCTCATTTCCTCCCTTCATTCCCTTTGTCTGAAACGCTCCCAGTGGAAGAGGATTTGATTGTTTGTTTGCGTTTATTGTTCCAGAGGGCCGAGTGTCGACAGGCTCCACAATCCCCAGCGCCCAGAAACCCCGGCAGCGCTCCCCTCCTCCCAGCAGTGCTAACAGGACATGTTTGCACTCAGGGTTTTTTTTTTTGTTCAGAGGCTCTGGGGAGCATCCAGGCACTTTTAAATCCTCCCCGTGCCACTGCATCCCTCCTGGATGGAGAGTGATGGATTGGGAGCCCGAGAGCAGCCGAAGGGAAGAGGGATCAGTGTGATTTTAATGGGACTGAACCACAAAAGGCTGGGTTTAAAGCAACACTAAGACCAGTTTAAACCCACCAGGACAGGAAAAATCAGAGTTAAGGCTCTAAATCTGCTCCGAGCTCCTGCTTCTGTGTTTCCTGCCCTCTTCCCGTCCCTTTTCCGCGGAGCACAGCAAGAGGCAGCTTGGATTTCCAGCCCAAACTTTGGAGGATCCTTCCTTTGTGAGTCAGGCAGTTAACACTGATTTAAAAATAAATAAACCACTCCATGTGCCCTTCTCCAATATTGTTGGGCTTTGGGCACTGGGAAAAAAAAAAAAAAAAAGTGCCCTGAGCCTGACAAGGAAGAAACAGAGTGGTTTGGCCAAGCCTCTGGAATGTCCTTCCTGGAGCGCGGGGCTGGCCGCAGCCCGAGGGATCCCTGCCGGCTCCCCGGGCAGTGCCTGCCCAGCAATCCACGGCTGAGCACACGGATCCACAGGAAGATGCACTGGAGGGAGGAAAAATGGATTTATGGATCATCTCTGATGGGTCTCCAACGTGGAACAGCGTTCCCGATGGGAATTCCGGGAAGGGTGAGCAGCGCCAGAGGTGTGGGATGCCTGGAAGAGCTGGGCCATGGGCTGGGGCTCAACCTGAACTTCAGGAGGTCCCAAAAGATCTCCAAAACCATCTCTTGCTGCTTCTTAGATGGCTCCCAACTGCCCTGGGACAGATTTTGACCCAGATCCAGCTGGTTTTCCATGGAAAATGCCTTGCTCTGATGTCACTACTGGGGGGTCACATGTGAACACCAAGGCACAAGGATCAGGTGATACTGGGAGCAGCAAATGAAACCAAAAAAGTGCCCCTCACTGAACATCTGCAGATTTTGGGTTGACAATTTTGGTTTCCCTCCATCTTTCTGTTTCTTCACCTCTCCCAAGTTTTTAGGAAGCCATGGGGTGGGAGAGGGATGGATGGAGACGCCTCAGTACTTCGGCTGCTGGGGAATGGTCCCTTCTCCCAGGGAAAGCAACAGGAAAAGGGGAAACAGCCTCAAGTTGTGCCAGGGGAGGTTCAGGTTGGGTATTGGGGAAGATTTCCTTCTGGAAAGGGTTGTCCAGCCCTTTAACTCAATAAATCTGTAACTTCACATTTTTTCAAAGGTAAATTAATTCCAGTTATGGATTGAGAACGCGAATCCAGGCATTTCTGAAAGGAGAAATCCAATATACATATAGGATGGTTTCTATAGGTGGTTTTTTGTTTTAATGAAATGATCGTCTCTCCCCCGCCGATGACCTTGGAGAGGACACTCAGCCACTCCTGAGATCCACCAGGAATTAACTGCAGTTTTGCTTTGGCTTCCCCAGGCAACCTGGCATTTAGGAAAACCAGGATAATTTGGGTTTCTGGAAGCAGAGAGGTGGGACAGAGGATGAAGGCGATAATATAAATATTAATAACAATAATAACAACTTCTGGGAAGCTGATGTGGTTCTGGATGCCTAGAGAAGCCTCCATGGCACTCAGGGGTGTCAGGAAACAAAAGATCCTTTAATTAGCAGTAATTAGCTCAGCTGGAAGTCAGACACCTGCCCTTGCTGCCCTCCATTATCTCTTCAGACTCTTCAGGGCTTCGTGTCTGCACAAGAAGCAGCAAAATGGGCACTTTTCGATGGCCCGTGGGCACCACCTTAATGAAGGTGATTAATAACGCTGGATAAATGATCCAGGAGATATCAATCAGTGGAAGGAACTTGGAGAGGAGCCACAAAAGCAATTAAGAGCCTGGAGATAGGATCTTAACAGCAAAATCCTGGATTTAAGGGTGATGATCCAACCAGCTCCAACCTCTCGTTGCTGGGAAATGAGGAATTAGGGCTGACACTGGAACCTGTGTCTTCACACCTCTGCTTCCTGAGCACTCAAGGGGCTTGCCAGGAAAGATTAATGGGATTCTGGAATTCAGCGTTTCCCTTGGTGCATTTGGGAGCCGCGGAAGCCAGAGCTGGAAAAGGGCTTTGGATCACCGGGCTGGACAGGACAACATGGCAGAGGCCACAGAAAATACGGTTAAATAATTAAAGTGTTGTTAAGCAAGGAGAGGATCCGCAGGAGTAAAGGGATGCAGGAAAACAGGGAGAATGGGAGAGGCTGATGATGGTTGGTTGATGACCTCGGAGGTGTTTCCCAGCCTGAGTGATTCTGTGCTGGTTATAAAACAAGAGAGATGAAAAACGCAAATGTTGTCTTTCCACAGCAGAAACGTCCCTTGCAAAGGGCCCTAAACACGGAAGGTGAGCAGAAACCCAAAAGTACAACCTGGCTTCTCAAAATCATGGAGTCATGGAAGGGGTTGGGTTGTGGACCATGGAGATCATCCTGTTCCAACCCTCTGGGATGGACAGGGACACTTTCCACTATCCCAGGCTGCTCCAAGCCCTGTCCAACCTGGCCTGGGACACTTCCAGGGATCCAGGGGCAGCCACAGCTCCTCTGGACAAACCCCAGTGCTCAGATCCCTCTTTGGCTGGAGCAGAACGAGGGAATTCCAAGCCGAGCTCCGAGGCCGGGCAGGGCAGTGGGGGAGGGGGGATGGAGCCAAGGGAACAATTTGGAGATGAAAAACAGCGACTGAAATGAGCTGAAAACCCCTCGTGAGTCACCTTTTCATCTCTGCCCTCCTGCATCCAGTGACTAACACGGCAACAGAGCTGCGGGAGCTCCTCTCCCAGCAGAAACCCCGGAGACACAAGCAGGGACATGCGAGAGGAGACACCTCGGCGGGAGTTCGGTTAATTGATCATCCCCTCAGCGAGGTTCTCAGCTTCTGTTGTATCTTCCAGCAAAACGAGCTGGGGAGAATCAGCCAAACCAGTTTGCTGAGCAGAGGCTCAGGATGGCTCTGGGCTCACCCAAAGTCTTGTTTTCGCTCTGCTCCCCAAACATCTCCTGACTTTTTATGGCTGGGAAACCACATTTAAGCGTGAAATACAAAAACAGGTTAAAAAAAAACCAACCCGGAGCTCCTTGCCTGGTGGGAATGAACCCACAGGCCATCCCGGATGCTGCCTTGGAGTGATTGGAGGGACTGGCTCGACCTTCCCACCACCAAAATGCCTCAGGTGACAGAGCTGAGAGGTGGCCAGAGCCACCAGTGTCACGTCCAGGGGACCTTCAGCCCAAATTTCCAAGGGTGTTCCCTCAGCCACCACCTGGGGATGGAAGCCCTGGAGCACACGGAAGCAGCAGGAGACAGGGATACATCTCATGGAATGTCCTGAGTGGAAAGAGATCCACAGGGGTTGAGTCCAACTCCTCCCCTGCCCAGGACATCACAACAAACCCACCCTGTGCATCCCTGGGAGCATTATCCCAACACTCCTGGAGCTCCGGCAGCCTCGGGAACGTGCCCATTCCCTGGGGAGCTGTTCCAGTGCCTGACACAAGGACACAATTCCAGGCATCCCAGTGCCTTTAGAGCAGCCAACAGCCGAGTTGGAGGGGGTTTCAAACACCTGATTTATCAGCTGATGTTCGATAAGAAGCCAGGGGGGTGCTCCCCATTCCAGCACAACCAGAGCTCCCAGAGTGACCTCACACTCGCTGCTCCCTCCAAGGGAGCAGGTGGCTCCCTTAAAGCCAGGCACGGAGCCCAGGAATCCAGGCTTCAGGAATGTGAGGCTCAGGGATGAGCTCACAGCGCAGCTTCGCTCCTCCATCTCGGGTCTTACTTTTAGATAAAAAGGAGCAGGACTGAAAACAAAGGGAACATCTGGTGACTGCACAGCGCAGGAGAGAGAGGAAACCTGGGTGAGGTCATGGATGCCCCTGGATCCCTGGAAGTGTCCAAGGCCAGGTTGGATGGGGCTTGGAGCAGCCTGGGATAGGGGGAGATGGCCCTGCCCATGGCACGGGATGGGCTTTAAGGTCCTTCCCACCAAAACCATTCCATGATTCTGGGGTTCTATCACAGCGCGGGGATGGAAGGGAATCGTGTTCCCGAGGGGATCATTCTTTTATTAAGTGTCTCTATCAGGGGTAATTAAGAGAAAAATGAATGCATCAGAGGGAGACTTCCCACTCCCAGCTGGCCGGGGTCCAGCAGGATCCCACAATAACCACAGCTGGATTCCAGCACGGGAAAAATACACACAAAGCATTTCCTATGGGACAAGCAGTGGCACAGAGTCATGGAATGGGTTGGGTTGGGAAGGAACCTTAAAATCATCGCATTCCACCCCTGCCATGGCAGAGACACCTCCCACTATCCCAGGTGGCTCCAAGCCCCAATGTCCAGCCTGGCCTTGGACACTGCCAGGGATCCAGGGGCAGCCACAGCTGCTCTGGGAATTCCAGCCCAGCCCCTCCCCACCCTCACAGCCAGGAATTCCTTCCCAAATCCCACCTAACCCTGACCTTGCCTGTCTTAACCTCACTGACTGGGTGTGAGGAGCTGATGCTCAAATTCGAACCCATCGAGTTTCCATAAAGCAAAGCAGAAAAATGCTGGGGGAGAAGAGTGGAACCTCCCTGTCCTCATCCCTTGGACATCCAGGTGCCTCAATCCAGGTGGATTCCACCTGCCTCTGTCCAAACGTCCCTCAGAGCTGAAGCTGGCACTTGCGGAGGAAATTCAGCACTCAGGATTTATAATTCACTGGGCAGACAGAGCGGCTGAGAGGAGGGAGCTCTAATCACCGAGCACGTTCCCTCCCCAGAGCCCAGAGTGAAATTCCTCGAGTGCTGGAGACGGATTTTCCTTGGAAGGCGGCCACGAGCGCTGATCTGGCTTCTAGGAGAGATCGGCGTGGCCAGGGATAGCAGGGACCTCACAGACCAGCACAAAACCCTCCTCTTCCACCACCTTCCTCTCAACAAACCCATGAAAACCAAAACCTGAAACATTTCCAGCTGCCCAGGAGCTGCGGGGAAAGCAGGGAACGGTTCCATGTGCAGGCTTGGGAATGACCTGAGAGCACCTGGAGATCTCCAGTGGCATTTGGACATTCAGGGGTATTTGGTGAAGAGCTGATTATTTCAAATTTCAGCAAGGTTATTTATGGGGCTAAATGTATTTCAGATTTCTAAAACACAGTGCTGAGTGAGCAAGAGCAAAGTTTAAATTGGAAGGGGGGAAAGCAAATATTCCTTCCTTGTAAAACCTTAAATATTTGAGTCTCACTCCTACAGAAGAACTTGAAGTGGGACTTTGTTTCCTTTATGACTTCATTAAGGGTATTTATGGATTTAGAATTGTCCCAGAATAGGAAATCAAGCCCCATTTTACATTTCTGTCTGCTCAAAATAGTGATTTTGATTCTCTGAGCTTGACTCTTCCTCTTCTCCAGACAGGGCTGGAATTGCTCCTGATTTCCTTGGGCATGAGGGGAAAATCAGGATTTGGATGAACTTGAGTCTGCTGCTCTGAACAAGGACAAACTCCGATGCCCTCAAACAATGACAATTTTTTTAGGCTTATTTCCCACTACCAGGATCTGTACCAAGGCACAAACCAAGTCACCGCATTTTCCTATCACTTCATTTTTTATCAATTTTGGTCATTCCCTTAATCATCCCCCATTACTTTGAGAACGTTCTCGGATTTACAACTGTTCTGTACCAGCTCCTACTGAAATATGTTGGGAAGGGAGGGAAATCTCTTTAATTTCCCTATTTTGGTGAATTTTTGCCCCGTCATTTTTCCTCCCTCCTTTCCCAAGCCAGGTCATTCCATTCAAATCAATGTTGTGGTGACATTTCACAGAATCATGGAATAGTTTGGGCTGGATGGAACCTTAAAACTCACCCAGTGCCACCCCATCCATGGGCAGGGACACCTCCCACTATCCCAGGGTGCTCCAACCCCCAATGTCCAACCTGGCCTTGGGCACTGCCAGGGATCCAGGGGCAGCCACAGCTGCTCTGGGAATTCCAGCCCAGCCCCTCCCCACCCTCACAGAGAGGAATTTCTTCTCAAGATCCCATCAAATCAGCCCTGCTTCAGTTTAATTTCATGGATTAAAAGACAAAGAGTGCAATGTCCAAAAAGAAACATCTCAAGACAAGACGAAGAACAAATCAAAGCCCTTCATCCATGACCTTCCCACCTATCCCTGCTCCCAGCTGGAGCTGCAGTCCAACAAGAAGTGCTGGGAGCGTTGGAGGTCTGGTGGCCACAGAGCAGCCACCAGAGCCTTGCCTGGATGGAGACTGGGGACAAATTCCAATGTGCCACCAGATAGGCCCTTGACAGAATCCAGGGAGGGGGAACTACCTCATCTTTCCATGCTACTGATAAACTCAGTAAGCCCAGGATAGGTTTGTTCTTCTCTACTTGGAGCAAGGAGATGTCCATTATCTCTACACCACCTCACTTTTCCCCTCGTCAATAATCGTCCATTATCCAGGAGATCCAGGACTTCCCATCCTCACCTGAAACTTGCGTCTCCTCTTTCTCCTTGAATGTTCTCAGAATCCTGGAATGCTTTGGGGTGGAAGGGACCTCAAAACCCACCCAGTCCCATCCCCTGCCCGGACACCCCCCACTATCCCAGGGTGCTCCAATCCTTGTCCAACCTGGCCTTGAGATTCAGAGGTGCTGCGTTTTTTTAAATGCAAGAACAAAACTTGGGAGCACCTCCCAGAACAAAGAGGAAATCTCCGTGTCCAAAGACACCCATCGGGCAGAGGAGGAAGGACTGGAGAGGCTCCTGCTCCGCGTCCTCCTCACCGGAGCTGGGTCCCTTTGGCTGCACTTATGAACTGCACAAACATTTCACTGGCTCGACCCCACCGAGCCGTTTTCAGGCATTTCGTTCTTCCAAGAGCCCCAGCTTCCCCTTCCAAAATCCCCACATTCATGGCCTGGTGCTTGGAAAAGGCCCAAAGCTTCCACATTTCCTTACACCCAGGAGGCCGCGGGCGCGTTGAGCGCCGCAGTCAATAAAGTGCCAAGGAGCTAATGAAGATAAAAGTGTCAACGCAGCCTGGTGATAACACACACCTCTCCCATGGAGCTGTTGGGAGCATTTTGCAAACAAATTTGGCAGTTCCTGGCAGGCCAGGGCCCGAAAAGCGGCGTCCTGATGTTATTAAAGTTAACAGAAGTGTCATGGGATGACAGATGGCTCCCTGCACATCAATTGGATTCTGAGGAGTTCTCAAACCCTGGCGGGTTGAAAGCAGCTCCAGCACGAATCAGAGGCAGGGTAAGATCATCGATACAAGGGATTATGCAGATTTAAGAAATACCCTCGGCACCCGAAAGTTTTCAGAATGCAAACGACGTCAACCCCGCGAACAAGAGGCACTGCATCATGATGGCAGCAGGGACAAAGCCAGGGGGGTTTAACAGACAAAAAAAGATTGTTTTAATAGGAGAGAAGCATCAGTCATTGAGTCTTACTTCATTCAGACTTTCTCTCCAACCCATCCATCTTCAGTGCCAAGAGATGACAGGACCACCTCACTTTTCCCCCCGGCCTAGTGTATCAATAATGCCCATTTCTCCCCAAACAAATGACTCCCCAGAATGGCCCTTTTCCCAAAATTGGCTGCCAAGCCCCACAAAGGCCTCAGTACCTGCTGTGGTCAACTTGGCTCCAACAGGGCCCCCTCCAGAGGTGGCCACTGATGGGTGGAGCCTTCCCCAACCATCTTCCCCAAGAGCCACTTTGTCATTCCTGGCCGGGGAGCATCTGTGGAAGAGGGGAACGGGCGGGGGGGTGGCCGAGTCGCAGAGAGGGACAGAGAGGGACACAGAGAGGGACACAAACGGGCACGGACACAGGGGAATGCAAATTCCTCCGCCCTCGCAAACGCCTCCGTGGGCATTCTCTGGGAACAAAGGTCCCCGAGGCGGGCGGGCTCTGCATCACTGCTCTCTCTGTTCCCAGCACCTGCTCGGCGTCGCCGCGGTCCCTCCGCGCCGCGGCCGCAGAAGCCAACGGCAGCACAATGGCCCCGTTGGCCAGGGTCAGGCCTGGCTTTCTTCCTCGCCCCCTTCCACCAGCCCTTTTCACCTCCACCATCTCCAGGAGCGCTCAGCAAGGAGGTGGCTTCGAGGGACGAGAGGAGGAGGAGGGGGGAAATATAGGTCTCTGGCGTAAATCACTGACGCCGTTTCCCCTCCTCTCCCTTCCCTTAAGACCTGATGGTCTTCAGTCACACATCTTAAAAGCAAAACAAAAAACAAAAACACAAAGACTTACTTGTCTCAAGTCGATGAAGGCCAACTGCAGCGTGTCCCCTTGGAACCCAGGCACTGGGCCGGATCTGGCAAACTCTGTGGGAAAGAAAAGAGGATAAAAAGCGCCTTTAACTAACCATGGACAGGGAGATTGGCAGACGGATGACAGGGAAGACAAGAGAGGCTGGGGGAGAGGAGGACCGCGCTTCTAAGGAGTCATGTCTCCCTCCCTTCAGCGTCTTTGTTCGCCCTTCAAAATTCGTGTCATCAAAACACCATTAATTCCACCGTCCTGACAGCAAGGAAACTGTACTAATTCGACCTGAAATTTATTCCCATGAGCCGCACTGGGCTTCAGAGTATTTGTTTTGTGAACGGACAAACAACTCGCCCAGAAGAAAGGGGGGGATGGGGGTGGAAAAGTTTTTCCTCTCAACACAATAAAATCTTCAGCTGTGAAACTCTTTTCAGTTCCGAAAGCTATTTATATTTTAGGGCGCTGAAGGAATTTTCTAATTTCACGCCTGTCACCAGGCTCCATGAGCATTCATCAAAAAAATATGCCCGGCCGTGTCATTAATTATCAGGCAGCAGATTATTTGCATGATCTGGTGATGGAGCCTCTTGGTCAGCCCAAACGCGGAGAACCGCGGCCGTTGGGTGGCATTTTTATTTCTGGTGGATGAAGACATCTGACAACTGAATAACGTTGGCTTCTAAAGCGAAGAGAATATTTCCAAGGCCACATTTATCTCCTTCCAGGCTAATCTGGCCAAAATTTCATACTTTGGTCGTTCATTTTTCTCCTAATCCATTCTTTAAACCAAATCTAAAACCACTGAGGGGGCTTGAATGGATCCATGTTAGAGGACCTTGGTTCTTCCATGGCATTTAGCAGCTTTTCCTTGGGAATGCTCACGAAGCCGACGCCTGCGTGCATCCGAGGGCGTCTTTTGAGGTTGGTTCTGCCCAACTTCACTTCATTTTCACCCTCTGCAGTTACAGCTTCATCTCCGCTCTCCTCACGACCTCTCGGCACTGAGGGGATCCGGTTTGTGATGCCACAGCTCAACGCCACCAAAGGCTCCAAGGGGAGCATCTGCCTGGGGTTGAGTTGCGTGGCTCCTGCAGGCACTGGAGGTGCTGGAGGAACGAAATGTTTCCATGGGATGAAGCCAGGTGTGATGGCAAAAAGGGAGGAAGGAGGGAAAATATACACCAAATACAGATTTTCCAGTGATGTGGCCCATTATCGCCCAACTATCCCGGTTTTTACCCTACAGGAACCCTCCAACAGCTCCTAAAGTTCCACAGAGATGAGGATTAGGGATGGCTTGGCAATATGGAAGGAGGATTTTGCCTTTTGTCTCCATGACTAATCAGAGGTACCAGTGGACAAAGCGATTTCATGTCAGACCGTCTTTGCCTTGAATCCTTGCCCTTCCAAAAGTTTTCCTATTTCCAAGCCAATGCCACGAAATCAGGAACATAAATCATCACATTCCCATTTCCAAAGCTTTCCTAGAGCAGCCCAATCACAGAGCAGCCCCTTGGCTCTAACAAGAAGAGATTAATGAATGGAACACCAGGATTCAGTCCTGTCCCTCAACCGCCTCATTTCTGGGAAGTAAAGCAGGGTTATTAATCAGCTCCCTTGCTCCACCTTCCATTAAAACCTTGGGATGGAGAACATCCTTCAAGCCAGACACAGGCACCTCCAGGGGCACAGGGGACACTTCTCAGACTCTGCTTTTTAATAGTCTCAGATGCCAGAAGAGCTTTGAGATTGAAACCATCGCTCATCTTTGCAGTGATCACTCAAGTGACAACTGCTGCAGGACAAGAGCAAACATGGCTGGAAAAGCATTGCTTTTATCTGAAGTTACGACTCAAAAGGAGCAATAGAAAAATAAAAAGAGAAATTATGGGTGTGACTGTTCACATTTAGATTTTGGATAACAGGAAAAGCACAAACCGAAGCCAGCAGGAACCATCCATGGTCGTGCCTTTGGAGTTTTGCACAGGATGGGAGTGGACAGGGATGAACAGGAGGAAGTTCTTCCCTGGGAGGGTGGGCAGGCCCTGGCACAGGGTGCCCAGAGAAGCTGTGGCTGCCCCTGGATCCCTGGAAGTGTCCAAGGCCAGGCTGGACACTGGGGCTTGGAGCAGCCTGGGACAGTGGGAGGTGTCCCTGCCATGGCAGGGGGTTGAACTGGATGGGCTTTGAGGTCCCTTCCCACCCAAACCACTCCATGATTCTTTGAGATGGGAGCTGCTCAGCTTCCAGCCAATTCCACTGACCAATCCTGCAACATTCCATGTGCAAAGAGCCCAAAGTGACTTCAAATGCGTCCCTCAAAAACTGTTTTAATTAACCCTAACTGCAAAGGCATTTTAATGTAGGTTTGCTATAAAATTTGACTGCAGCTTGCCCGAGCCAGCAGGGAGGGAGGATCAACCCAAACTCCCTGACTCTGATCTGCGAGGGATAAATCATCTTTACACATTCCCTCTACGCCCCACTGTCCCATCTGGAACAATTATCCCGAAAGCCACATCAATCCTGAAACACCCCACTTGGGAAAAGCACAATACCTGAGAAGCTAAAAATCTTTAGAAGTGAGAAATGGTGTTTGAGCACCTTCTCAAGAGGTGAAAGCCCCCTGAGTGGCTCAGGGTCGGAGACGCCCCTGCGTTGAGGAACCCAACCATGACATCCTACCCTCCAAGGAAGGGGTCACCTCATGTTCCTGATTACATTTGGAGAAATCCTGGAAAAGAAAGCCTGGAAGGACTGCAAGGAAAGCGAGTTTCTATTTTGGATTAAGGGCCTCGCAGCTGTTCAGAATCTATTTAGGAGCACACACAGAGTTGGGAAATTTAAGATCTTCCCCAAAGCATGAACTTCAAATCCTCATGAGAAAACGCCTGTGATTGTGAATGTTCTCACAAGGCTGGTGAATTTATCACCGCTGTCAGCTGCTTGTGAGCAACCCAAGACAGATTCCATTCCAAGGCAGATTTCATCCCAAAAGAGACTTCATCCCAAAACAGATTTCATCCCAAGACATGGCTGCTCGTTTGCAGCTCACCTTTAGCTGTCTCTGCCCATTCTCTTCCCACAGTTCCCTGCCCATGGAGGGGGGTGGAACTGCATGGTCTTCAAGGCCTTTTCCATCCCAAACCAATCTGTGATTCCTAAGGAACCTACAGGAGTGACACTGCCCTTCAACACCGCTCGTTAGGATGGTCACACATTGAGCCAACACTAATTTAAGCTGCAATTTTCATCAAAATACTGAATTAACAATGATCTGGAGTCTGCTAGAGAAAGGTGTCCCTGCCCACAGCTGGAACAAGATGGTTTTTAAGGTCTCTTCCATCTCGAGCCAGTCAGTGATTCCTAAAGAACCTACTGGATGAAGCCGGGGGAGTTATGGAGAGACACTTCGAAACTTAGGATGGTCATAAATTGAGCCAACATTTAATTGAACAGCAATTCTCATCAAAAGATTAATCAATACTGAATTAACAAAGCTTTGGAACCTTCTAGTGCAAGGTGTCCCTGCCCATGGCTGGAACTGGATGGTCTCTAAGGTCCTTTCCAACCCAAATTCTACAGTTCTGGGATTCTACAATTGACATCCAAGAATTGAAATGACGTCAGAGCTGATATTCTTTATATCCCAGAAGAGATGATGTAGGAGCTGATATTCCTTGTATCCCAGAAGAAATGGGAGTGGGAATACGGCCCAGACGCTCGGAGAAAGCTGCGGCAGCCCCGGGCTGGAGGAATGAATGCAATGCTTCCCCTGGGCTGCTGGAGAAGGAGCTGCACCTTCTGTAATCGCAGGTCACACTTTACATACCAATGCCACCAGCTCATTCTGAGGGAGGAATGAACAAAGTCTCAGAGAAAAAAAAAGGCGAAACAAAGACGAGAACGGAGCTTTAGAGGAGAGACACAGCCAGTTCTTCTTGGGTTTAATCTCTTCAAGCAGATTTCAGGATAATTTTCTCGGAACAACCGAGCGCAGTGTTGGCCTCAGTACTGTCGGATTCGTTTATTGTACTGTCTTCACTACCAAGGCAAGTGGCAAACATAGCAAGCAACCTACAGAGCAGCCCCTTGAGCAGAAAATCACCGGAGAATAGAGCAGATCAGTATGCGGCTGTTTGTACAAAGCATTTAGCCAGGCTAAAGGTTTGAGGGGTTTGTGTTCAGGCCAAAAAAGTAATGTCTTTGCAAGGTCTACAGGCTTGGGCCACCCAGGGCAGGTCACAGGGGGACTCCAACCTCTCTTCCAAAACATTTCACTGATGAAAGAATCAAGGAACAGGAACCGTTAAGCCCCTTTACAATGGACAAAGAATAAAGAGTTCAAAGGCGCGGCAGAAAAGAGACATCCACTGTAAATTAATTACAGCCCACGGGGGGATCTCCCCGTGCTCCCAGCACGGCTGCACGCACGGGGACGGGGCCTTGCACGGATTGAGTGGTAAAAATGGAGCCAGCCACTGACTTCATCCCTCAAAAACATCATTTTAGGGCAAGATTTCCTCCAAATTACGCGGGATTCGTGATGGCACCTCCGGGATGGAGGCTGAAGCTGCTCCCAGGGAAGGGAACGTGGAAAATCTGCTCGTGGCCACGGGTAAGATTTGGGGAATCAATCATCTGAGGAATCCTCAAAGAGGAATGGAAGTGTCGAAGTCATCTTCCTTGGATAAAGCCTTGGAAAGTTATCCTAGGAAAGCCAAGTGATGGGATCTCCTTGGATGAAGCCTTGGAAGGCTATCCTAGGAAAACCAAGTGATGGGATCTCCTTGGATGAAGCCTTGGAAGGCTAGCCTAGAAAAGCCAAGTGATGGGACTCCCTGTTCCGTATCCACAGGAACAAAGTGACACCTCGAGGACACTGAGGCTGAAGAACAAATCTATGCGTGGACTCTGGAGAAGCTCAGGGGGGGAAAAGTGAGAAATGATGGGTAGGAATTGAGGCAAGAGGAACAGAGAGAAGATCCCAATTCCCATATTGAGCTTCTACTTCACCCAGTTTCCATACTGAGCTTCTCCTTCTCCCACACCGTTCCCACACAACCCGGCTCTGAAGCTGTTCCCCATTACAGCCCGAACTCTCAAAGCTCATTCCCATCTGGGTAATTCCAGAGAGCTGTGGGAAGAGGGAGGAGTTGCCCAAAATACACTGAACTGGGTCAGATTAAAGAAAAACTTCTCTCCCTCGCCATCAATCGTTTCTCTGATGGAACAAAGATGAGCCTGGAGTGCTGTCACTGCAGAGAAACGAGTGGTCCCAGTCATGGGACACGGGCAGGGCTGAGGAGCACCCACAGCCCAGGGAGGGACTCCTGAGGGATTGACCACGAGATGTTTTTCATGTTGAAGGAAAGGAAGCTCTTCAGAAGGCTGTAGGACACGTGTGCCAAGAAACTGTGCACAGAATCAGTAGGATGGGCTTAAGAGTCGAGTCACGGATCTCCACAGGTTCCCAAACCCAGTGGATGTGTCTTGGCAGATGTGAAGTTCTCAGCTTCGTTAAATCCCAACACCAGGAAATGTGGACTGTGCCCATCCCACCATCGGCTGGAGAGGTTGGGATTTCCATCCCTGGAAGTGTTCAAGGCCAGCTTGAGGGTCCAACATGGCCTTCCAGGGATCCAGGGGCAGCCACAGCTTCTCTGGGAATTCCAGCCCGGGCCTCACCACCCTCACAGCCAGCAATTCCTTCCCAATATCCCATCTCTCCCTGCGCTCTGGCAGTGGGAAGCCATTCCCTGTGTCCTGTCCCTGTTCCCTGGGAGCAGAGCCCGACCCCCCCCGGCTGCCCCCTCCTGTCAGGGACTTGTGCAGAGCCACAAGGTCCCCCCGGAGCCTCCTTTTCTCCAGGCTGAGCCCCTTTCCCAGCTCCCTCAGGAATTCTCCAGCCCCTTCCCAGCCCCATTCCCTTCCCCGGACACGCTCCAGCCCCTCAGGGTCTCTCTTTTTGGGAGGTGCCCAAATCTGACCCCAAGGACCTGAGGTACATCAAAAGATCAGCACTGTGGGGTGGACATTCCTCTCCTCATTTGCTCTGCTTAAACCTTCCCACGTCTCCACTGCAACATTCCCATTTCTCCCCCAAATCCAGGCTTTTCCTGGTGCAGCAGGATGATGGACACCAGCAAAGACACCCTGGGATATCCTAACTCCAGCACCACAAACTCCAATCCCTGATGGATCACAGGATGGAAGAACACCTGGGAGTCCTTTGGATCATGCCAAGGGAAGGATGACTCCAGCATCATGGACAAACCCTGGCATTAACCCCAAATCCCAGGATTTCCATGTTAGAGATTCCTAGGAGCCAGATAAGGCAGCCAAAAGGGAGGTGGGGAACAGCTGTGCCGGGATCCATGTGGGCACATTTTGGGACAATCTGTTGGGATGGAGAATTCCTCAACCCAGCAGAGGCATCTGGGTGTGTGCCTGGCTGATCCCCAGGAGCGGGGCTGACTAAAAATAGGGAATTTAATGGAATTTGAAACACAACTTTTAGGGTGCTTTTGATTTCCCATAAAGCAGCAGTTAAAAGACTTTGGAGACGATGGAATTGCTCATTTTATGATCTGAGGATTGTAAAAACAACCCCTCAACCACTGCTGGAACCCGTTATGGAGATGGGAAATGCTTCCTATGAGTGGGAACAGCCCCGTTTCTTTGGGATTTTTCAGCTCTCACCTCCAAATCTGGGTTGTTACATTTGATTCCCACTACGTCTGAGGTAGAGGAGAGAGGGAAAAATTACATATTTATCAAATTATATATCTATACATGCATTTATCAGTTCAAAAAGAGCAGGCCAGGGCATGCAGGAATTAGAAAAAATCCCATTGCATTGTTACATCTTGGATTATGGATGTGATCTGGAAGACAAGAAACCCTCTAAAAAAAGGAAATGCCTTTTCTGGAAAAAGCATCACCTCCTCTATTTACAGGATCCCAAAAATCTTTGGGGTTTTTTTTTCTTTTGCCCCTCTCCAGGTTTTTTTGTCTTTTTTTTAAGTTCAACAAAAAAAAGTTTCGTCTTTTTTTTCAAGCCAGAAGAGGCTCCTGAATTGAGACATAATGAGGCGTGTCCCACGGAGTCTTTCTGGGCCGTCCATTTAAGCTGTGCCTTAGTCCAGGTTTAAAAGGAGGTGGGAGAACCTCTCCTGACTGCAGGGAAGGAGCCACGAAAGCCAAAACCACCCCAATGAGGGGTGCATCCGACCCCTGCCCAACAACACATTCCAAATCCACCCTCAGCCCTGCCCTGGGGTTCCATCCGTGCACTCAGATCCCTGGAAAGCTGCTCCCAAAACCCTCTGAACACCTCGGGAAAGAGTTCCCTGCTGGGAAAACCAAGGGACAACCACCCTGACCACTCAGTGCCGTGCATCTCCTCGAGGGTTTGTCCAGCTGGAGACTCCGTGGTCTCACCAGGATAAAGCCATGGAAAACAGCTCGGATTTTTCCCAGGTTTCTCTCATCACAAGCAACCTAAAAGGAATTTTACACCTCTGCTCTTTTTGCCACTCTCACACCAAAACTGCTGGAGGTGTATTGGGACTTTTCATGAGGAAAACATGGAAGATCTGGCTCTTGGTGTCTGTTTGATTCACTGTTTCTCCCCAGTCCTACGACAGCTTCCTTTTGGAAGATCAGAAAATGAACAAACTGTGGTTTCTGTGCTTTGAACACGCAGAACAAGCATGCTTTAGGGGGGGGAAGACTGAAAGAGCAGGTGAGGGGTCCCATCACGACCTCCTTCTGCTCCCGAGCACCACAGAATCCCGGACTGGTTTGGGATGGAAAAAACCTTAAAGAGCATCTTGATCCAACCCCATCCATGGGCAGGGACACCTCCCACTGTCCCAGGTGGATCCAAGCCCCAGTGTCCGACCTGGCCTTGGATAATTCCAGGGATCCAGGGGCAGCCACAGCTGCTCTGGCAATTCCAGCCCAGCCCCTCCCCACCCTCCCAGGCAGCAATTCCTTCCCAAGATCCCAGCCCAAGCTCCCCTTTCCCACTGGGAAGCCATTCCCTGGCTCCTGTCCCTCCAGCCCTTGTCCCCAGTCCCTCTCCAGCTCTCCTGGAGCCCCTTGAGGCCCTGCCAGGGGCTCGCAGCTCTCCCTGGAGCCTTCCCTTCTCCAGGGGAACATTCCCAGCTCTCCCAGCCTGGCTCCAGAGCAGAGGGGCTCCAGCCCTGGAGCAGCTCCGGGGCCTCCTCTGGGCTCTCTCCAGCAGCTCCACGTCCTGCTGCTGTTGGCCCCGGGGCTGGGGCAGCTCTGCAGGTGGGGTCTCACCTGAGAAATCCCCCTCAGCCTCCTGGACCTGCCCTTCCCTGGGGCCAAAGCTCAGCCTGGAGCCGGGGTCCAGCAGCCACTCCCTTTTTGTGCTGAGGGAACAGCAAACTGGGTATAAATCAGGAATTCTTTTATGAACCCCAAACTGAGGAGAACTAATTTAGCAGTGACTTGTTTTAAGCCTAAACCACCACATTTTTCACCTCTCCTGCTGTCAGTTGTGTTTATAAACACAATTCCTTCTAATGTGTATTAGATCTGCTTGTAACACGGAGAAAATGATCTTCACCACCTTGAAACTACTCCTAATATACAACCAAATAATTTCATTAACTCACCTCACCTCTCCTTTAACCACATTATTTTTTCAGGATTCACAAGCAAAAGCTTAGTAAACTCCAGCATCGAAACTCAGCAGCCCCAATCCTTCATCATGGCACTCACTGGAGTGCTCCAAACAGCCATAAAATCTTATTTCAGTGTGATAACTACACGATAAAACTGCTGGATTGGGCAAGGTTTGGGAATTTATGGGCAGGAAGAGAATGGAGGCAGAGGCATGAACTGCTGCCTGTGAGGATGTTGAGATTCACACCTCTGCTTTCAGGTAAAAGATTAAAAAAATCATCAAAAAACCAAGAATAAACCCCAACCTTGCAAATTGAAACTTATTTTCTGCATTCCCCAATTCCCTCTCGGAACTGGCTTATCCTAAAATTCAAACCATGATGGATTTCTGCTCCAAAAAGAACCAAATTAAAGTGATTCCCAGGAGGAGCTGAGCCACCAGACAGACCCGTGGGGATGAGGGGACACATTTTTGCTGCTGAAGAGAAAAAGATTTTGTCTGTTCTGGGGCTGACAGTGATGGATGGGGAGGATCCAGCTCCAGCATCCATCTCCATTCCCTGCTCCGATGGCACCTCGGGACAGGGCTGGGGGACAGGTCCCTGACCCTGCTGCCCACGTTGGCGTCACCTGCTCTGGGATGTCTGAGTGCTTGGGCTCCCTGAACAACTGGAATTTAAGGAATTGTCCTTTTCAACCTGCTGTGAAATCCCATCCGTTTTCCTTGGCAGCAGCAGCAGCTTTCAGGGAAGAGCTGCTGCTCCGTGATCCATGTTATGGATGGGGCGGAAAACTGCCGGGTTTGGAGCGTTTGCAGCCAAAAAAAGTAGGGAATTATTATGGATGACGAACGCTTCCCATTATTCCCAGCTATGCTGCCCATCCCTCGGCAGACACCCATGGGAACACAGCTGCTCCCGAGGCACTGAGGGGACACAAACAAGCAGCAGGAATTCAGGGATGGAAAATCAGGCATTGCTTTGTGAGTTACGGTGCAGCTGCAGGATCTGGATGGGAATCATTGAACTGGGATCCTCATCCCAGGCTGGTCAGCCGAGGGCTGGAAAATGGCAACTGGACATTAAAAAATGGAAAAAGCCTCGCTGGAAACAGCAAAATTCCTGCTGGGAGATTGTTCCAAGTAATAAATTTAATCTCAGTGTTGATGGGGGCAGCCGAAGTAAAACCTGACTGGGAAAATGTTGGATAAAGGCTAGAAGAACTTGTCTTGGCAGTGGGAAGTGCCAGGGGCTGATGAAACCAACACAGCTGATGTCACTGAGTCGCTCCCCTGGATCCCTGGAAGTGTCCAAGGCCAGCTTGGAGCAACCTGGGATAGTGGAAGGTGTCCCTGCCCATGGCAGAGGGGTGGAACCAGATGACCTTTGAGGTCCCTTCCAACCCAAAGCATTCCAGGATTCTGTGACAAACAAAATACATCTCAATCTCCAAGAAAGCCAAAAGAGTGGGTATCTGGTGGGGGGGGAAAAATCCTCAAAATACTTTATCAAAGACCACCTGGGTTCTTTAGGAACTCTATCAAGCTCTGGGTTTTCAACCACCACGGTCACGAATCCATCCCAGAGTGAATCCCAACAAATCCATCCCCCCGCAAGGAAAGAGGAGCCTGTGCAGGAGTGTGCTCACTCTGCCTTACTTAAATTACAAAATAATTACAAAAACGGGATCGAAAAGAGCATTTTGTCTGCTTTGGGCTCTGGTTTTTAACCCTTTTACTGAGCAGGACAGGCAGCAACTTGAGGGCACCCCCAGAATTCCAGACCCAGTTCAGGTGGGCACTTGAAGACCCAGAAGGAGCAGGTTTGGGAGCAGAGCCCTGGTGCTGGCCCCACGATGCTCCACACACCCCCCTGAGCAGGCGCTGCCACTTTGTCACAAAACACCTCATTTCCATCAGGCTGACTTTGCCAAAAGGGCTGATTTGAGGAAAAATTCCCTGAGGAGAGGACAAAGGGCTGAGGTCAGGAGAGGACCAGAAGTGCTGAAGAACATCAAGTTCTTTAGATGCTCCAAGCCCCGTCCAACCCTGCCTCGGACACTTCCAGGGATGGAGCAGCCCCAACTTCTCAGAAAGAGTCATAAATAAACTGATTTTTGATTCACGTGCTCCAGTCCCTCCTGTTTTTAAAATCCTCCGTCCCAAAAAGTAGGGACAGTCTGGAGAACATCAAGGGAGCATTGAAGAGGAAAAGGAAGAGTAAAACTTGGATCTCCTGGAATCCTCTGTCCTGAAGGTGCTCTGGGTGAGCTCCGTGGGCACCCACCACCCCCAGCCCGTGGCATCACCACACCCTGGCCTGGCTCCCCAAGCACAAAGGGGCACAGCAGCGCTGGAGGATTTCCCCCAAACTGGGGACGCTGCTTTGGGGTTACTCCTCTGGAGGCTGAGAAGGACTCTGTGTACACCATGGTCATTTTGGTGGGAAGTTCCATTGGATTCCTAATCAATGCTATTCCTTTTGATTCCTAATCGATCCTATTCCTTTTGATTCATAAATAATCCTATTCCTTTTAAATTTTTAATATATCTTATTCCTTTTGCCAGTTTTAATATAAATATTAATACATGTATAAATATAATTTTAACATAAATACCTTAATATCACACACAATTTCATGTAATTCTAATAATTACTAATAATTCTAATAATAACTAATAATTCTTCTTGGTTTATACCCTGTAGTGACTTTGATTAAAACCTTTTCTTTGTTTTCCGCTGTCTGGTCCATAAATAACTCATTTTACAAACAGACCTGATCTGCCATCCTTAAAACTCGTGGGCCGAAGTCATTTTAGGTGTGGGCCACCTCAATTTACACCATTACCAAAAACCTGAGCCTGATGCAGAGCAGAAATTCCCCCTCGCTCCGTGACAAAGCCAAGGACAGGGGTGGTTTGGGCTCTTACGTTCGCACTCCTCCACGTCCAGGTTGAACTGGTGCAGGGCCCCCAGCGTGAGCTGCCTCACCTCGGCCTCCAGCAGCAGCTGCAGCAGCGACGTCGAGAGGTGTTTGCAGGCCGACATGCAGGCGGTCTGGGCCACCTTCCCCTGCAGGACAAACGCACACTCGTCAGGGCCGCCGGGAGAACAAGCCATGAGATCTGATCTTCTCCAGCCCAGCCCAACCTCCTTGGTAAAGCCACCACATCTGATATTCTCTAGACCAGCACAACCCCTCAGTTAAAGCCACCAGAGATCTTCTCCAGACCAGCCCAACCTCCTCAGTTAAAGCCACCAGCACAGATCTTCTCCAGCCCAGCCCAACCTCCTTGGTAAATCCACCAGAGATCTTCTCTAGACCAGCCCAGCCTCCTCAGTTAAAGCCACCAGAGATCTTCTCCAGACCAGCACAACCTCCTCAGTTAAAGCCACCAGCACAGAACGTCTCCAGAGCAGTCCAATCTCCTCAGTTAAAGTCACCAGAGAACTTCTCCAGACCAGCCCAAGCTCCTCAGTTAAAGCCACCAGAGATCTTCTCTAGACCAGCCCAACCTCCTTGGTAAATCCACCAGAGATCTTCTCCAGACCAGCCCAACCTCCTCAGTTAAAGCCACCAGAGATCTTCTCCAGACCAGCCCAACCTCCTCAATTAAAGTCACCAGAGAACTTCTCCAGATCAGCCCAAGCTCCTCAGTTAAAGCCACCAGAGATCTTCTCTAGACCAGCCCAACCTCCTTGGCAAATCCACCAGCACAGATCTTCTCTAGACCAGCTCAGCCTCCTCAGTTAAAGCCACTAGAGATCTTCTCTAGACCAGCCCAGCCTCCTCAGTTAAAGCCACCAGATCTGATCTTCTCTAGACCAGCCCAACCTCCTTGGTAAATCCACCAGAGATCTTCTCCAGACCAGCCCAACCTCCTCAGTTAAAGCCACCAGAGATCTCTAGACCAGACCAGCCTCCTCAGTTAAAGCCACCAGAGATCTCCAGCCCAGTCCAACCCCTCAGTTAAAGCCACCAGAGATCTCCAGCCCAGTCCAACCTCCTCAGTTAAAGCCACCAGAGATCTCCAGCCCAGTCCAACCCCTCAGTTAAAGCCACCAGAGAACTTCTCCAGACCAGCCCAGCCTCCACATGCTCCACCTGTGATGGGATCTTCCCACAGATCTCAACGTCACAGCTGCCTTCTTCCAAGGGAATCCCCTCTGGAAGTGCCCGTGGCTGAGGGAAGGGTTAGGCCTTGTTGGGTGCAGCCTGGGAGAAGCTCAAACTCAGGAGAGCTTTGGGGTGCTCAAAGTGTTCTCATCACGTCCTAACGTGGGCAAGACAACATCCCATCGATTATCAGAGAATCATGGAATGTCCGGGTTGGAAGGGACCCTAAAGCCCATCTCATTCCACGGGCAGGGACACCTCCCACTGTCCCAGGGTGCTCCAAGCCCTGTCCAACCTGCCCTGGACACTTCCAGGGACGCTCTCTATGGCAGGTGGGACTGCGACATGAAATAAACCCACAAAAACGGGGAAATCCTTCGGCACAAGAGCGGGATTTTGCACAAACCCTCGGGCTGACACCACAGGGAACCATCACGAGGCCTGCGTGTGCAACCCCACGAGGGTGGTTTGGATCATGGAGCTGCCCTGGAAACTGCTCCAGCAGGAGATTATGTTCTCACACACTCACAAAAGACTCTTAACACGCTTTTCTGACACCCAGGCGTGGCTCAGGAGCTCTCACCGACTTTTACAAGCGCTTTACAAGCTGTGTTTAAACTGGGATTAAATGCAGAGTTTACGCCGCGTTTCCAGCTCGGCATCGCCGGTTTCGTTACCGTGGCACGGCAACGTTTGATGCCTGTGCTGGGAAGGGTTTTTTTCCCAGCTCTGCAAAGTTGGTTTGGGTCTTCAGGCCACATTCATCTTCCGCAAGGAGGGGAAAAATGCATTTTTTATTCAAAACCAGGAGCCGAGCCGTGCGTTGCAGGGCAGGGTGCTCCATCTCCCGCTCGCTGCCGCTCCCAGGCTCCGCAGCGTCCATCACTCACCTCCCAACAAACACCTGCACCAAAATGAAGATGAAGCATGGCAACCATGAAGTTTAGCAGAGCTCTGGGGTTTTTTTCTTTGTTTTTCATCATTTGTTTGCGCTTTTCTGACACGTCGGGTTATTTAAAACCCGGCTCGTGCCAATTCCTCATCCCCGAGAGCTGCGGGAAGTGCGGCACTGCACGGCTGTGATTTTTCTTCATTACTTCCCACAGACACTGAGTTTTTGCTGTGGCCGAGGAGTTTTCACAGAATCACGGAATATCCTGAGTTGGGAGGGACCCACAGGGATCATGGATCCGGCTCCCAGCCCTGCCCAGACCCCCCAACAACCCCACCCTGGGCACCCCTGGCAGCGCTGCCCAAACGCTCCTGGAGCTCTGGCAGCCTCGGGGCCGTGCCCATTCCCTGGGGAGCCTGGGCAGTGCCCAGCACCCTCTGGGGGAGGAACCTTTCCCTGAGATCCAACAAAACCTCCCCTGGCCCAGCTCCAGCCCTTCCCTGGGTCCTGTCCCTGTCCCAGAGATCGGAGCTGCCCCTCAGGGGGAGCAAATCCCAATGAGTCCCCCCTGAGCCTCCTCTGCTCCAGCTGGACATTCCAAGCACCCTCAACCTCTCCACGTGTCACTGAGATGTCCCAGATGGAAGCAGAGGATGGGAAATCAAAGCTCTGCAGCCAAGGCCTGGGACCCTGCTGAGGACAGGGCTCCTGACCCTTCCAGGAAGAGCAGGAGAAAATCCCAAGAGCAGCTCATGCTCCACATCAGCATGAGTCTGCAGAGGGCTGTAAGTCCTGGAGAAGCCTTGGAGGTTCTCATCCCCAGGTGAATCATGGAATGGTTTGAGTTGGATCTTAAATCCCAACCAGTTCCATCCCTCCATGGGCAGGGACACCTCCCACTATCCCAGGCTGCTCCAAGCCCGAATGTCCAACCTGGCCTTGGACATTCCCAGGGATCCAGGGGCAGCCACAGCTGCTCTGGCAATTCCAGCCCAGCCCCTCCCCACCCTCCCAGCCAGCAATTCCTTCCCAAGATTCCAGCCCAAGCTCCCCTTTCCCAGTGGGAAGCCATTCCCTGGCTCCTGTCCCTCCAGCCCTTGTCCCCAGTCCCTCTCCAGCTCTCCTGGAGCCCCTTTAGGCCCTGCCAGGGGCTCGCAGCTCTCCCTGGAGCCTTCCCTTCTCCAGGGGAACACCCCTCCAGATGAACTCCATGAGCTTCCCACTTGCTCACCTCTCCAGCCTGCCCAGATCCCATTGGGTGCCCTCCTTCCCCAGGAACGTTTTCTGTCCCCACGGACCAAAATTTAATAGGAGCAGCCCTGTTAGACCCCAAGCAGGGGCCAGATGAACTCATGGAGGTACCTGAAGGGTGCCCCACACCTGCCCTGGGCACCAGTTCCTGGTCAGGCAAAGAGTGAAGGAGAAATGACACCATGAGTGGTGAAAAAGAGCAAACACTTGGGATGAAATGTCACATAATTAAGCCCCAAAAGGGGAAAATGGGATGGGAAAAGCAACTGAACCATCAGGGCTTGGCAGCACCACGACCCCGCGAGGCTTCCCCAAGTGCAAGTGGCACTTCAGGATGTTCTTTATGGGAATGCTCTCCCAGGACTTGTTGCAGAGATGGCAAAGGGGATCCAAACAAGCTCAGGAGCAGCTTCTGGCTCAGCCTTCCTTCCTCCTGCCTTTTCCACACAGGATTAAGCCAGGCCTAAAACTGTTTCAGGTGCAAATGTGCATCGTCCTCACTCTGGACCTGAATCTTCTCAGGCCAGCTGAGAACACGACCTTTTATTTACATTATTCTTGAGCTTTAGACACCTGAAAATCTTTCCTTTAAAAAATACTCAGTTTTCCTTCTTAAAGAACACACGGATGCCTCACAGTTTAGATCCAGTGTTATCTGAAGAAAAGCAAAAGGATATGGAATTATTTCTCCTGCCTTTTGAGCCTGAATCCCTTTCCCCCTTATATTTATTATCAGAGAACTTGGAGATGCCACAGGAGTTTCAATCACGGTGTTAAATGTCTGCTCAGAGAACAGAAGGCACCACCAGGGATGAGCAGCAGCTCCTGCCCTGGGCACCGAGATTTAAAACCCTCCCAGAATTTATGGGTTTCACTCCTTATAAATAAGACCGAACTTAATCCTTTCCTGCCTCACCCCTGCGCTCCACGAGTTACAGCAGCTCCTTATAAAGTCAGCCATGGCTCGTGAACATCAATTTCAGGCTATTTCCCCAAGAATACAGCAGGAAATCTGCCGGATAAGCAGCTGCTGCTGACAGGAGACAAACGAGCGCGCGGCCGCTGATATATCAGCACTAATAAGCCGCTGCCGCAGCTGAAGGCTGTTTGTATTCCCACTTGGAATGGCCGGGGCTGGCAGGAATCGAGCACATCCTCCTGCCACAGATGCCCATCTCGGTTCTTTGCAGCTCATTTACGATGGAGTTTCGCTTCACGGTGCTGGGGCTTTTTCCTGGTTCGTGGTTTGAGTTTTCCTGCAGCGCTGGAAGAGCCGGACTCGCCCACCCGGCCGCGGGACGCGCGGAGCCGAGCCCGGCACCGACGTGTTTGCCACAGCCCCAACCCTCCCAAAACCATTACCTGCCCCACCCTCGGCAGCGGTGCCGGGACTTGTGCCTTGGCACGGAGGGCGAAGCTCCGGGATGTCATCCCGGACGTCGCCGCTCCGGGAGAACCCCGCGGGCTGCTCCGAGGAGCCGCCGCGCTCCGCCGGGACGGCTCCGACCCCGCGCTAATTCCCTGATGATTTTCGGGAGTGTGGCAGAACCAGGGGCACTCCCAAAGGCTGTCCCGGTGCCAGCGCCCTGAGCAATCACCGGTGACGTCCTGATCCCGCTCCCCGGCGTGGCTCCAGCCCGGCTCCGTGCCTGTCTGGATTTCAGGAACAACCTGCTCCGGACACCTTGGTCCCTCCAGCTCAGGGACAATTTGTTCAAAGGGCAGGGTGAGATCTGGACAGGGAGCTAAGAGCAGGAATGCAACCACAGCCTGAGCTCTCTGAGGGAAAGGGGGAAACAAACACCTCAAAGGCACCGACTGCTCATTTACCACCTCGGCAGAAAACTGAGGAGCCTCAAACCACACAAAGCAATCCCAGGAACAGCTCTGCAGGGCCACTCATTACTTAAGACCTTTGCAATTCCCATTAAAACCTGGATTTGCACTGGGGAGAACGGGGATCACAGGTGAAAGCTGACAGATCTCCAAGATGCCCAAACATCTCCTTGGTCCAACCTCAGTCAAACAAAGCCATTCCGAGGGTGTCATCCAAGCAAAATCCATGGATTTATTTTTTTGTGGCTCAATCCATCTGTAACCAGATTCCTGGCAACGAATCCCTCTGTCCACGGCTCCTGACGGAACCTCGGGGTTCCCGTGACACCTCTCAAGGTGACACTGCCCTGCCCGTGCCACCCAGGGTCCCTCTGGACACACAGGAAGGATCCAGAAGGTTCCCTGTGGCCATTCCAAGCACTGAAAGGGAGGAGCCAAACTCCAAAGCTCTCCCAAGGGGGTCTGTCTTGGGGTGACTCTATGATGTGTATCCCCTATCACGGCCCTATGCCAAAAAAAAAAATTAGTTTTGTGCCTTTAAACTGAGCTTGAGAGGGGAGGAAAAAACAAATGAACTTTTCAAAGCAAGTTCCCAAGGACACAGAGATGGGACTGCTCTGCGTTCTCTGGCGGTAGCACGGAGGGAGCGCCCTGCCTGTCTCTCCAGCCAGATTTTTGGGGTTTTTTTTTTTCCTTCCTTTTTTTTTCCCCAGCTTGTTTCCTAGGACTTCGGTGGGTTTTATTTTTTTTTTCCCTTCTCCTCTTCTGGACTGTTTCAACACCATCAGAACACATCAGGAGAACTTTTCTTCAGGCCCGGAGGGGGCCTAAGGCCACCCCCCACGGCAGCTCCGAGAAGGAGGGACCACACCTACGAGAGGACTCCAATTTCTTCCCAGGTTTTCTCGTTATAGTGGGGGGTTTTACTATTTAGCATTATTATCCTTTTCCTGTGTGTTTGTTAATAAATAGGTTTTATCTCCTTCACTTTCCTTCGAGGAATTTTTCCCGAACCTGGTGGGGGGAAGGGTGGTTGTAACCTGACTTTCTCCCAGAGGATAGATTGCTAGATTTTGGCCAAAACCGGCACAGGGTCCTACCAGAGCTGGAAAATCCCTCCAGGATCACCGAGTCCAAGCTGTGCCCAATCCCCACCTCGTCCCCAGCCCAGAGCTCTGAGTGCCACCTCCAGCCCTTCCTCAGACACCTCCAGGGATGGGGACTCCAAACCTCCCTGGGCACTTCCACAGCCCAGTGTCCATGGGCTACCCCACACCAAGTCTATCCTACTGGAGGAGATCATCCATGAAATCCTCTCTTTCCGTCCATATCCCACCCCTGGGCAGAGAGGGAAGGCTCTGGATTCCCGGGAGCAGCCCCTCTGGGGAGGCTCCGGAGCTGCCGGGAGCGTTTGTTTAGAAATGGCCAATCTGTTACCAATTAGGGAGAGGAAACGCCGAGAGGCTGCCTTGTTAATTAAGGAACTCGCTATCAAAGGACTCATTAAGAGCTACTGAAATGGAATGGTTGTTCAAATAAATACCCATTAATCTTCACGTGCAATCAGGAACACGCTGCCAGTCCCCACCACCCTGCAGGAGCACCTCTGGCTGTCATGGGATCATGGAATGGGGTTGGGATGGGCCTGGAGGATCACCCAGCTCCACCCCTGACACCTCCCACTATCCCAGGGCGCTCCAAGCCCTGTCCAGCCCAGCCTTGGACACTTCCAGGGATCCAGCCACAGATTCCCTTCACCTTTTGGTGCCTCCTGCACTTCCCCTGGCCCAAACCAGGTGGGATGTGGTCCCTGAAATCCAAACCCAGGTCCTGCACGGAGACCCCTCCCACCAAGTTTCCGAGGAATTAACGCAGCGTTTCCATGGAAAACAAAGCCCGACAGGCTCCAGGCACTCTCAGAATTTCCAATTTTTTTTTTTTTTTTGCTACCAACAGAATTCCTTCTTCATCTGCAACCAGCATCAGGACTGGTGTGATTAAGGATATTTAGATGTGCAAATCCAGGGACTTCAGGCAGCAGAAAAGTGGGCCAAAAAATGGGAATTCTTCGGAACTAAATGTACCATTTTCTATAAACACCACAAGTTGTCCCAATAATTTCAACACTGAATTTCCTGACTTTCCCAATCCATAAGGCAGCACTGGGATGTTTTGCAGAGGATGGAAACGTGATGGGGAAATAATGAGCAATTGTTTGGTAGCACAAACCCGAGGATAATCCCAGCGGATCCTCTCTGTGTGGCCACGGATGGAGACTTCAGACCCCGCAGGCCTCCCAGGGCTCATCTCCTGCTCCAGAGGCCTCTGGATCCCCTGGCTGCCCCAAATCCCCCTAAACTGGGGGCAAATTCGGTAAATCAGTTCTGGAAATTTTTCCTGCCGTCCTGATTTGCCTTTTTTTAAAAAAAAACCCAGTTCTGCACTCACTGAAGATGGCAAAAAAACCCCAAACCATCACCCAAAAACACGAACACTTCCCAAAGTGTCAAAACAAATGAACGATGAGTACTTGTAACTTTTGCAAATATTTTTAAAGAGGTTTACTTAAAAATAAACCTTTCATTAATTGCCCAGAAATCCATTTTCAAATGGACAAAGTGGGGGTTTGTGGAGGGTTTTGGTTGGATTTTTTTTTGTTTGTTTTGGGTATTTTCAGCTTTGTTTTAGTTAAAAAAAACCACACAAAACCAAACAAAATCCCTACAAAAAAAAAAAAGACAACCCAAAAGCTGTGGATCTGCACTCAAGATCCTGCAGATAAAAGGGTCTCCAGGACAAAGGGGTCCAAAGGAACACGGGAGAGCCCCAAGGAAGGAGACCCCAAGCCCAGCTGATGTATCTGGTTGGTTGCCAATGTCACCCCGAGCTTGGTGGCCTCCAAAGGTGTCCCCTCGAGGCCGGAGCTCAGCTGGCACCAAGGACCACCTCAGCCACACCAACCTCTACGTCCACATCCCAAATAAACCCAGAAGGTATCGGGAAAACTCTCGATTAATTAATTCTATTTACTCGGCTTTGCAGCAGACTCATTAAAAACAAATCCCTTTTTCTGTACCCTAATTTTTTTTTTTTTTTTTTTTTTTTTAATGGAAGGAGGACAGGAGCAGAGCAATTCCTGGTTTCCAGCTGTGGTCTGGGCTCTGTCACTCCGTGGGACACGAGGGGTGGCCGACGTGTGACCATTAATGGGCCCTGAGTGACTCCAGCCACTGGCAGCCCCCGCTTTGATCCCTGGCTCCATGGAGCCATCCCAGGAGCTGAACACTGGAGCCGCTGTGTGGATTTACAGAGCTGGAAAAAGGGGCTGGAGCCAAGCTAGGAGGTGACGTTCCCACGGGTTTGGGATTTGCCAAGGAAAAGAAGAAGGAGGGAAACCTTCCAGCCAAGGCTGGCTTGTGGGTCAGGGCTCCTGGGCCAATGGGAATGGCTGCTGGAGGAAAGGATATTCCTCAGCCTTGGATCCATGGAATACTACCCAGGCTTAGACCAACGGGATGCTCCTCAGCCTTGGGAGCCATGGCATGGATATTCCTCAGCCTTGGGTGCCATGGAGTGTTCCTCAGGCTTGGATCAATGGAATATTCCTCAGCCTTGGATCCATGGGATCCTCCTCAGACTTGGACCCATGGGATGTTCCTCAGACTTGGACCCATGGGATGCTCCTCAGCCTTGGACCAACGGGATGTTCCTCAGACTTGGACCCATGGGATGTTCCTCAGACTTGGACCCATGGGATGCTCCTCAGCCTCGGACCAACGGGATTCTTCTCAGCCTTGGATCCATGGAATATTCCTCAGCCTTGGGAGCCATCTTCCTCAGTGTTGGACCCATGGGATGCTGCTCAACCTTGGACCAATGGGATGATCACCAGCCTTGGACCCATGGGGGGCTCCTCAACCTTGGACCAACAGGATGTTCCTCAAACTTGGACCAATGGGATTCTCCTCAGCCTCGGATCCATGGAATATTCCTCAGCCTTGGGAGCCATGGGATGCTCCTCAGCCTTGGATCCATGGAATATTCCTCAGCCTTGGGAGCCACGGGATGCTCCTCAGCCTTGGATCCATGGAATATTCCTCAGCCTTGGGAGCCATGGGATGCTCCTCAGCCTTGGGTCCATGGAATACTCTGAGCCTTGGAGCTTCCGATGCCCAGACTCAAGAAAAGAGAGGCAACAGCTGCCCACACGTTTCTTTGGGAAGGCGTTTTGGATTCCATCCACACTGGGACACACGGAATGGCCAAAGTCACTGCCACCATGACAACAGCGTCCCCTCCAACAGCCCCAACATCCATCCTGGCTCTCACAGCCGATGGGACAGGCATCCATGCCCTGATTTCCCAGGAATGGGAAGGGCCTCTTCTGCCCGGGATCTGCCATTCCAGAAGTGATCCCGAGAACCGGAGTTGCTGGTTTGGGAGGAGGACGGGTGCTCTGGGAGGGATGAACCTTGGGCTGGGAGCAAGGCAGGCTGTGGTCACCCATGGAAGAATCCTCAGCAAATCACCAGATTTCAACAAAGTTTCACCGCTGGAGCTTTTCCTGAGTAAAACTGGGATTTTGGTCTTGGCTTTGACCATCCCTATCTCAGCTCAGGAGACAACTTCCCAGCAGGAAACACCTCAGGTTCACCATGGAAAACCTACGGAGAGCAGCACCGATTAACCCAGTTCCAAGTGGAATTTGTCTCCTGCAAAGACCAACTCAACTGGGAAGCTCCAAAGAGCCCAAGATGGAGCTGCTCCCACCAACCTGGAAGGCCCCATCCTGTGCCTGACCCGGGATCTCTCCCAAACTCCTGAAGAAGCTGAGACTGTTTTAGTGGCTACATTCCAGACGTGTGGAAAAAACTCCATGGGATGTCCTTTGCCAGAGGCAAACATTTCCCACCTGGATGGTATTTTGGAAAAATGGGATCCAGCAACAGGACCAACACATGGCAGAGCTGAGCTCCCAACAGAAGCTCAGGGACAACCAGACAAATTTAAAAAAAAATAAAAGGAAAAGGGGGAAGAAAAGCAAATCCAGCAATTTTTCTCACCACACCAAAAATAAACCAGCCACTGCAGCCCGATACAAATCCCTGACATTCCAGTAAAAGAGGGAAAACCTTTGGCTGTGTCCGAGATGCCCAAGGTCAACAGCTGGAAGTATTTTGGCTGGGGCTGGGGGAAGCTCAAGGCAGAGGGAAATCACACTGGGGGTGATGGTCACAACCAGCTCCCGCAGACAGGTCTGAAAGGGGCTTTCATTAAAAATATTTAATGCTGTTTTATTCAGTTTGGGGCTTTTTTGGGGGGGTTCTTTAATAATTTGTGGAATAACCAGCTCCATGGAAAGGCTTTTCCTCTGAAGGAAGCAAAAGGTCTTGGCACCACGAGAAGCCGGAGAAGCAGTAGCAAAAACACCCAACAGCAAAACCACAACTCAAGGAGCTTGGAACCATGGAAAATCGTGGGATTCAGGATATCAGAAGCTCTGGGATAAGAGCAGGCACAGGAACAGAGGGTTTGTCCCTCTGTCAGAGTCAGCAAGTGACTTCTGCTGCATTATTTCTGTTCAACAGGGAAATCAATAACCAGGAGGAAGGGCAGGAGGTGGGGAAGGGAAGTACCTCGGGATGCAGCTGCTGCAGCCGAGCACGGGGCAGCTCCTCTGCAGCCTTAAAGAGCCCCAAAGTGGGCAGAGATCTCCTCTGGAAGCTCCATGGTTTGGAGCAGAGCTGGAAAGCTGCTGAGGGGAATTTGGATATGCACATGCCCAAAACTCCAAGGAAACAGAAGATTTCATGATCGCCATGTTTTTCCTTGTTCAGCATCCAAAGGCAGGGCAGGGTAGTTTTAATTGAGTGGTTTTTGGGAGTCAAGAGCATGGAAATTGTTGGGTGCAGAGCCTGGCTCACCCAAAATGAGCTGGAGCATCCAGCTGCTCTCTGGGCTCCTGGGATGCTGCAGGATCTCTCCAAGGACCTCCACACCAGCCACGGGTGGGAAAGATTCCTGCCAGTCCAGGTTAGGGGTGGGACAGCACCATACCTTGAGAAACTCTAGGAATTACTCCAGGAACTACTCTAGGAATTACAGACTTTATCCTTGTTTGCCGCTGGGTTTAACTGCAGACACTCAATAACCACAGAACCACCTGATCCCAACTCTCCCACCAGGCTGGAAGTTGAGACAGGCACCAAAATCACGGAATTCTGGAATGGTTTGGGTTGGAAAAGACCTTAAAGTTCATCCCATTCCATCCCCTGCCATGGGCCGGGACGCCTTCCACCATCCCAGGGTGCTCCAAGCCCTGTCCAACCTGGCCTTGGACACTTCCAGGGATCCAGGGGCAGCCATGGATTCTCTGGGAAATCCATTCCAGGGCCTCCTCACCCGCACAGGGAAGAATTCCTTCCTAATATTCCGTGTAAATTTCCCCTCTTTCAGCTTGAAGCCAAAAATGTACATAAGGAACTTGAAGTAGCCTTCATTTTTCTGGTTGTACTCATGTCTATCAAGGCTCTATCCTGGTCCCCGTGTCCAGGATCCGAGACTTTCCCAGTTCCTTGATGCAAAGCAGAGCCGTGGCCCGGCCGCGATCGGAGCGCGCGGCTCCAAACTGGAACGAACGAGACCAAAAAAAAAAAAACCAAAAAATATGGACATATTTCATCCTCCTCTTTTGTGGCTTTTATTTTCTTTTGTATTCGCTTTGGGAATAACATTCTTTCCATTGGGAAGAGCCTGATTTTCCATTAAATACAAAGCAGCTGCCATTTTGGAAACAAAAAGCTGATTAAATACAGATTCTTTTTTTATTTTTTCCCTCACTTATGAAGAGCAAGAACCACGTTTGTTTCTGCTGATTTATCGGGGCAAAGCTGCCAATTACGGCAGCAGGAAAACTTAAAGACGAGGACTTGAATCGCTCCATCTTCCCGAAATAATTTTGTAATTATAATTCGATGTCGGAGAAAAGGGGAAAGATCCAGAAGTTTGGAGCGCTTGTCCTCCCTCTGGGAGAGTGACCCCAGGGGTTCCTCACCCTCTGCACACACAGGGATGCTCCAGATTCCCCACTCACGCAGATCCCTGCCCGTTGGGATGCTGGGGGAAGGCTCGGCACGTTGGGGTGACGCGCGGTGCCTGGAGGAGACGCAACCGCTGCCCCACCGAGGGCCCAGATGTTGAACAGACTGGAAAAAAAGGATGAGCTCCAAGGAAAAATCCCAACCCACCCACGCCATTGCTACTCCATGAGCCAGCAAAGCTCAATCCAAGAGATTCTTCCAAGCAGACCCAAGTGACCAACAGAAGCAGCGTCCGAACCGTCAGCTCATTTTGTCTTTTCCCGAAAACTGGATTGTGTCTTAAATTTCCATTTCAAAACTGAGGTGTTCTAGCTAAAAACCAGGGAGAAGATGGATGAAACAGAGAGATGGGGAAAGCTGTAGGAGAATTAGTGATTGGTTTTTAATTAACCCATCAGGTTCTCCTGATTTGTTGTCCTTCATGAAACCCAACAAAAAACTCCAGACGATCACGAGAATTCCATAAGGATCTGCACTTTGGAACACTTTTCCTGCTCCTGCTATCCCATCTACCCAAGGTTGCAAGATCCAGGGAAAACATTTGTGGAAAGGGACCCTGTGATGGTCACAAAATCATCTTCACCCACACTGGTGCCATCAACCAGGTGGCTCCCAGCTCCAAGCAACGATCCCGAGCTCCCGACTTTTCCATGCACCCTCAACTCAAGTGTCCCCTGCACAGGGACCCCAAAAGATGCTGCATTTGGAGGCTTGGGCTGCTCCCATGGAGGGGTTAAGGAAGGTGTGGAGAGCTCTGGAAGCTGTTCATGGATGTCCCTTTGCACATTCCCACCTTAAGAGCCTTGGAAGAGCAGTGGATGAAACAGGAAAGCCGGAAATTGCAAATCCTGTGATTTTCCCAAAATTTCCTAAAGGGTAAAAAAATCCCAACCCAAACTTTATCTCCTGGCAGGATTTTTGGAAGGTCCAGGCTGAGGCTCTGGAGCATTAGGAGAAGGCACATTTGGATTCCGTGCGCCAGGACTGGAATTTCAGCTGCCAAATTCCCTGTGCCACACATTTGTTACGGATGGAGGTGCAGGCAAGAGGAAGCATCCAACGGCTTCACCAAACCCAGTCTGGGAAACAAAATTCCACACCAACCATGCCGAGGTGACTCCACAGAGGGAATGACACCTACGGAAGAACACCCTGGTTTAAAGGATTTGTGGGATTGGGCATTTTGGCTTCCATTAATTTTCCAACTGCTGAAAGCAGACAAGGAAACCATGGAATTCCAGATAAGCTGGCTTAGCCAGACTCGAGTTTACAGAGTTCCCGGGTTAATCAGGGGTCAGCCTGCCCCATCCAGAAAATCCATGGGATTTGGACACTCTGCTCCTTGTTTAAAGCACCACCAGCTCCTGTTTTGACCCCTCCATCCTGGCCAATATTTGGGATTTTGGAGACACTTGGGAAAGCCAGGAAAGGGCTGCTCCAGCCACCAGTCCATCTTCTCCCCCTCGGGTCATCCATGTTTTAAGGGAATTTGGCCCAACCTTCAGGCCAAGCAATCCCCTAAAAGACTGGGATCACCTCTGGAGTGGAAACCCCTGAGCCCCCGACACGGAGGATCCTGGATGCTGTTCATGTCCTGTCCATGCCTGCATCCCACTTTTTCCACCTTTTAAACTTCCAGGATCAGCCACAAAGACTTTGCACCGGACAAATTAAACTCTGCTAAAATTCCTCCTTTGTCCTGCTACTTTGTGCAATCCCATTTTTATTTTTCCACCTCTTTCGGACGGACACGGACTCTTTCCGTGATTTATTCCCACCCATTAATCCCAACTACATGGAGAACAGAAAATTAGGAGGGATAAAAGGAAAACTGGGATCTGTTGCCGTTAAGAACAAACCCGACTAAGAGCAGGCCGGCAAAGCCCCTCCATATAAAGGGATTACTCCATCCCTGACCCTTTCCAGGGGACCTCCAGGTATTATTTTCCATTGATTTACCTTAATGAAAGTAATGCCCCCCTCTCCGTAGGAAGCTGACTCCAGAGCTGTCTAGGCACTGGATCCAATTAAAGGAATAAATACATCTGGCTTCTAAACGGCTCCAAGTCTGGAAAAGCCAGAGGGAAAAGGGCTTTTTGCATCTCTCCCTCTTGGGCTACGCCCTGAGGACACCACGGAGGATGGTTGACATCCAACACCGCTCCTGGAAACCCCTGGCTGCAGGGAATGCCTGGAGCATCCCGGCTGCTCCAGCGCGGCTTTGATGGGAGCCGGCCTGGGATTGCTTTAACGAGGCTCCGTCTCTCCAGGAGCTGCCGTTGATTTGAGGCCTCGGCGTTGACTTAGAAACCCCCCAGGTGCCCGGAGCCTGCAAATACTCCAGGCTTAGCTAAGCTCAGTTTCCAGGGAAAGGGGCACAAGCATCCCGCCAGAGCAGGGAATATCAGTTGGCATTCCCATGAAGAGCAGGGAAAAAAGGCTGGAAAGCAGAAGCAGGGTCCAGGCTCTGAATGTGACAATTCTCAGGCAGGCTTTGCTCCCACGGGCCTGGGTCTGCAGACGTGGGAATAGAGGAAACAAGGTGGCTGCAGAGCACTTTGTTTGCCCTCTATCCCTGGAAGTGCCGCGGGTTTTCCTCCCGGACATGGAGCAAGCAGAGATGACAACAATCACAGGGGGTTGCTGAACCAGAAGGAAGGTCTGAAAGGTCTCTTTGGCTTTTGTTATTTTTGGTGCTAATTGGCCAAATCCAAACAGGGAGATGGCACATGTCAAGAATCTACATTATTTTCTGGAGAAAACCATGGAATCACGGAATGGTTGGGGTTGGAAAGGACCTTAAAGATGATCCAGTTCCAGCCCCTGCCATGGGCAGGGACACCTTCCACTATCCCAGGTGGCTCCAAGCCCCATCCAGCCTGGCCTGGGACACTTCCACTCCAGTCTGAGGGAAGGGTTAGCAGTCCAATCCCTCAAACCAGGAGGAGCTTCCAGCTGGAATCCCCATGGGGAATTTCTCTGAACAAAGAGTGAGGGGGGATTTTACAAACATCTCTTCCCTTTGGAGCAGAGTGTGAGGATCCCATCAAGCTTTTCCTAATATCAGGCATTTCCCCTAATTCCCTGCAAATTTAGGTATTCCAGGGTGATAAAAAGAGCCATTTCAATGCTCTAAAATCAACAATTCAGTGACCCACTGGGAAGGAAATCCTCCCCATCGGTCTCTGATTTATCCTAGAATTATTTATCCTATTGATTTGAACTTTTCATCCGTCTTTTCCTTCCCTCCTGGCTGACACAAAGGACCTTTTCTGGTTCAACTCCCCCCCGAGCCTGGAGGTGGGAGCAGAGCAGAGCCAAGGTGCAGGACACGGCGTCCGGTACTCACCGACATGGTAGAGTGGACATCTACCTCCCCCTACAGAGGACAACACAGGAGGTCAAGGTCAAAGGCAGAACAGAGCAAAGCAACAGGACAGAGGCAGAAAGGACCCCCAAAGGTCATCAGAGGTGCCCACAACACCCCGACGCCCCAACACGGCTCTGACAAATCAGCAAAGGAGTGGAAAAGCAAAATAGGGGCTCCTGGGAGCTGCTTGGAGAAGGAGGAGGTGAAGGAAAATAAAGTACAAGAGAAGTTTTGGTGTTGTTCAGTGTCACAGAATCCTGGAATGGGTTGGGTTGGAAGGGACCTTAAAGAGCATCTTGATCCAAGCCCCTGCCATGGGCAGGGACAGCTCCCACTGTCCCAGGTGGATCCAAGCCCCAATGTCCAGCCTGGCCTTGGGCACTGCCAGGGATCCAGGGGCAGCCACAGCTGCTCTGGCAATTCCAGCCCAGCCCCTCCCCACCCTCCCAGCCAGCAATTCCTTCCCAAGATCCCAGCCCAAGCTCCCCTTTCCCAGTGGGAAGCCATTCCCTGTCTCCTGTCCCTCCAGCCCTTGTCCCCAGCCCCTCTCCAGCTCTCCTGTCTGCTCTCCAAGTCACCATCCCTGTTCCTCAGCAATCCCACCTGCAAGAGGGGATGGATGTCAAGCCCTGGGAGTGACAGCTGGGATCAGCTCCCTCAGGACTTGCTCAGCTCTTCCATGGGCCAGGGCAGTTATTTAAGCACAGACTGGACTTGTGCAAACCCAGAGGTGACTCTGGTGCTCCTGAGATGTTTTCCTGATGGTTATTTTCCACTTGGGTCCCTCCCAACGCGGCCGAGGCTGTGGTTGGTGCAAAGTTCACGGCATTTCGCTTCCATGCACAGGGCCTTGGCTTATAAATATTCCAGAGGGATTTGACTTTTCAAATAAAAACACAGGCAATCGTTCTCTTTGGAAAGAAAATAAACACTTGCAAAGCTCTTTCTACCAGAGCAAGAGCTGCCGGGGCCGTTCTTTTGCGAGGGGGAAGAGATGCCAAGAGAAGGCAAAAACCGTCGCGGCTCCAGCTGAAATCTGTGCCTGCCATCTGGCAAAAATAAGCAGAAAAGGGGAAAAAAAAATAGGGGGGGGAAAAAAAAAATCCCCTCTGCAGAGGGTTCACACTGAAGTGCTCAACGGCAGAGGTTGGATTTGTTGGATCGCTGAAAGATTGCTTCCCTTTCCCGGGTCAGCCTCACCTCTTGACCTGCCCTGATTCCCTTCCAAAGGAGGTTATCGAGATACAAGACTAACAGAGGATTAAAGGAAACTGAAAATAAAAACAAAACACCCCCCCCTTCCCCCAGCCCCGCTCCCCTCCCCCAAGAAAACATCCTTGCTTTGTTAACCTGACAGTTCAGGGGAGGTGTTGACACAACCCTCCATCTCTGAGGAGCTTAATGTCAACAAATCAGTGTGTTTGGAGTAGCCCTGTCAATGCCATTTACATTAACTTGTCCAACAAGAAATAAAAACAACAATCAGCCATCAAAGACAAAAGGCTTTTTCAGTCATTCTTTGCAAAGTCTTAGGCTGGAAATGTTCATTTTTGGAGGCCGTGGCCCTTTGCTTGCTGAAAACCAGAAACCACCTTTTTTTTTTTTTTTTTTTTTTTTTTAATTTTTTTTCAGGCCTAAAATACTTTTTGTACTAAAATATTTTTTTTGTTTTGCCCTTAAAAAAAGAGGTTTTTCTTTTAAAGGAGACCCGAGCATCCCATATTAATGAGCCCCACAGCAGCTGCAGGAACCGACTCTCCCTGGTTAACGCAGGAAGAGGGCAGCCTCGGGAGCCAAATGTTAATTATGCTTTGATTCCCATCAGCATTTTATTTGCTTGGAGACATTTTTGGGCACTTAGTGGAGCATTTTGGAATTGTGGCTCTAAACCACCGTGACCATTTCATGCAGCACTGGCATGCACCAAAACCCCGGGAAGTTCTCCGTGAACTTTTCCTGCCCCCCCAGCACACGCTGTCCCCACGGCACCGGTGAGGGCTCAGCGTCCCCCAGAAAACTGCAACGTGCAAATAAATTCCAGGAATTCCCAAAATCAAGTGGTTTTCATCATCTCCCGCATGCCTAACCCAAAGGAAAAATTCGGAATTGCAATTCCTGCTTGAGCTCTAGAGAAAATGGAGACTCCTCTAGGCCAATCCACCAGCCAGGATTTTTGGCTGGGTTATTTTTGCTGGGTGCCCACAGAGGTGGTGGAGGCCTCACCCCTGGAAAAATTCAAGGCCAAGGCTCTGGACAATTTGATCCAGCTGAAGATGTCCCCCAGAAAACTGCAATGTGCAAATAAATTCCAGGAATTCCCAAAATCAAGTGGTTTTCATCATTTCCCCACAAAGCCTACTAAAAAGGAAAAATTAGGGACTGAAATTCTTGCTTGAGGCCTAGAAAAATTGGAGAGTTTGGGCCAATCCACCAGCCAGGATTTTGGTTGGGGTTATTTTTGCTGCTTGGACTGGGTGCCCACAGCAGTGGTGGAGGCCTCATCCCTGGAAAAATCCAAGGCCAAGGCTCTGGACAACCGGATCCAGCTGAAGATGTCCCTGCTTATTGCAGGGGCTTGGAGTAGGTGACCTTTAAGGGGCCCTTCCAACCCAAACTATTCAATAAAATCATTCTGGAATTCCCAAAAACTATAGGAAAAATTCAGCCGAAAGATGGAAACACAAACCCTAATCCCAAATCCTGGCTCAGATTCCTTTCAGCTCCTCCTCACCCCCTCTCCAATGTTGAGTCTCAAGGATCTTCCAAGGCCACTTGAGCTGCCCCGGGGCCGGCTGGAGCCGTGACCCCAGAGAGGTTTTCCTGCAGCTCCGTCGGGACAATGGCATTACTCAGCCCCGTCACAGTGCATTTTTGCAGCCTCAGGACTTCGGGCTCTGTTCTTTTCCATGCCAGGGCTTTTTTGGAGGTGTAATTTTAGCCCAGGAACTCGGACAAGCCCGGGCTGAGGTTCCCTGATGGGCAGGTGAGGTGTCATTCCAGCTGGGACAAAGGGCAGGGGAGCAGCTCCTGCCTCCTCTCCTGAGGGGGACACACTTCCAACCAAACTGCACCTTCCAGCACCAGGGAAACACTTTTCACTTGTCCCAAATCCCATAAATTCAACAGGAAATCGGCTTGGGAAGACAGGGGCATTTCCAAACCAGACAGGAGAATGGGAATGGGTGGTTTTGCACATGGAAATGGAGATGCTCCAAGGATGCCTCATCCCAGGATGGGGCACAGTCCTGGAGATACTGGCAGCGTGGAAATCCTGGATTTTATAGGACCAGGCTGAAAATCCATCTCACACAGGGCAGCAGCTCCTCTCAGACCCAAAAACAATCATGCTTTACTTCCAATCACAGCTCTTGTGCTGATGGATTGGGATGGGTTTGGATCAGCAGTGTAGGAACAGCTCCACCTTGTCCCCAGAACCCTGAATATCCTCCCGGAGTTGGAATTCACCCTTTTTGGATATGTTCCCTCATCCCTCTCACTCTTTTTCCTTCCCCAGCTGATGCTCATCCCACATTTTGGGTGCTTTGACAAACACCTCCGTCATTTTCTGCATCGCTTTGGACACCACCTTCATCTCCTGCACTTCAGGACCAAAGCCCAGGAATTCCAGTGTGCTCCTGGAAAAACCTCCTGAACCCTACAAGGATGAAAAACCTCGACACCAAAGGATCTGGAGGCTTTGGAGATGCAGCCTGTTCCTTCCTGCCTTGCTCTCACCCACCATTGCCCACAATCTGGGCGATCCAGCAGCAACGTAAGGAAAAACCTTCAATAAATAGTAAAAAATCCCAAATCTGCAGCTCCCACAGAGCTTTGAACCAGACCTGCAGCTGCCCAAACCAGGCTGCAGCAGCTCCCCGAGGTGCCTCCCCTGTCTCAGCAGGCTTTGGGGAGGCTCTGGAGATCAGGGACTCCCAGCAAATCCAGGCTTCTCCTCAGCTGCAGCTTTTCTAACCCAGTTCTGGAAGACAAAGGGCTGCCTCCATCTGTCCTGGTGCTTTTTAGACCAATTCACGTCCTCACAGCCTCCAAACCAACCCTGGCTGGCTCCAAAAGGAAACATTAATATTTAAGGAAGATAAATCACTCCCGGCCCACCTCATAAATCACTGTGGGCATCCCTCCCCAGCTCATCTCTGCTGCTTCATGCTCCGGTGCAGAGACCAATCTCCCTGTCAAATTCCATTACTGGCTCCTGAGTGTTCCCAGCGTGATGGGTGGAAGCCTCCAGGTGCTGCACCAACCCTGTGGAGCCACAGCTCCTTTTTTTAAGGAGAAATCCGGCCATTTCCAGCACCTCCTGGCTCCAGAAGGCACCTGCCACACTGCCTGGGGACATCTGGGCAACAAACCTGGCCAGGGAGATGGATCAAAGTCCCTACTGCCTCTCTGCTCAGGAGGCAACACTTCATTTATCAGTTTATTGATCACTCAAAGCTGAGAAAGCAACTTCTCCTCAACACAGGTACAGAGGAGCAGGGAAGCCACTTCCAGACCCCCTTTGGGGGCTTCTCCCACACACAGAATCAGTCTGAGCTCCCTCCTGCTCCCAGATCTTCCTGCTGGGATAGGGATGCCCAAAGACACGAGCCAGGCCCGAGGCTGCACAATTTGGGGGTGTAACACCTCCCAAAACAATTCCAGAGGTCTGGGACCTCCTTCTAGAGGAGAATCCCAGGGCACGAGCAGAGTGAAGGAAGCTGCCACATTAAATCTACCCTTCCTGTTTATTCCCAAACTCATGAAAGATGCCCAGCGTGGGGACAGCCCCGGGGAAGCCAGTACCAGCAAACAAATCCCAGCTTCATAAAGAAAGAAAGAAAAAAAGAAAGATCTGAAATTGCTTTTAGAACAGCCACAGAGTTGGGGGGGATTCGCTGTTTCCAAATACCTGCTGATCCCAGCTCCTCCCGAGTGTGCATCCACACAGCTCAGAACAAATCCCATTTAGAGGAGGGAAAAAAGCTGTCGGAGAGAAAACGAAGCTCCCCGGTGATTGGATTTTTCCTACCAATGAGACACCACTCAGCCAACTGCAAAAAGCAACACCGAGCACTTTTCTGATGGCAACAACAGCGTAAACACAGGGGGACTTTGGACAGCAGAGAGAAGAAAGAAACATATGGTGCCTTGCAACGGAGCAGCATTGGGATGGGAGGCATCAGGGACTTGACAGACACTTGGAAATGCAGCTGTAGTTTGAGTAACTCACCCTTTTTTTTTTTTTTTTTTTAAATCCTGGATGGCCATTAACTGGAAATTAAAATACCTAAAACATGGGTGGGGAGTGAATTATGATCCTGCTGGTACATGGTGGGCTGGGACAGAGCCCCGATCCTATAAAATTAAGACTTGCAAATAACTGGGAGGCTCCCACTGAAGCCCAACTTGCGGTGACACGTGAAACACCTTCCTTTATAAACAGAAATTCTCCTTCATCCTTGACAGCACCGGGCCCCGTTTCCACCACACCCCATCGAGTTTGGGTTCCCCCGACACCCCGGAGCAGGAAGGAGGGAAGGGCTCACCGGGAGGTGGGTGAAGACGGCGAAGGTGCTGCGCAGGAAGCCGATGAGATCCACCAGGTAGTCGCTGGCCCTGCTGCCCGGCTCCGGAGCCATCCAGTCGTAGTCTGCCAGCTGCAGGAACTGATCGATCTTCTGGTTGAGGTTGGTGTAGATCTCCTCCTCGGCGGCGTGCCGGGCGTCCTGGGAATGAGATCCCACGTGGGATGGGGGCTCCACGCCACTGAGATCCCACAGGGAATGGGGGCTCCACATCACTGAGATCCCACAGGGAATGGGGGCTCCACACCACCGAGATCCCACATGGGATGGGGGCTCCACACCACCAGGACCCTATGTGGGATGGGGGCTCCACGCCACTGAGATACCACAGGGAATGGGGGCTCCACACCACCCAGATCCCACAGGGAATGGGGGCTCCACGCCACTGAGATCCCACAGGGAATGGGGGCTCCACACCACCCAGATCCCACATGGAATGGGGGCTCCACACCACCCAGATCCCACAGGGAATGGGGGCTCCACACCACCCAGACCCCACAGGGAATGGGGGCTCCACACCACTGAGATCCCACAGGGAATGGGGGCTCCACACCACTGAAATTCCACGTGGGATGGGGGCTCCACACCACTGAAATCCCACAGGGAATGGGGGCTCCACACCACCCATGTAGGTAACAGGGTGGGAGCTTCACTCAGCCTTTAGACTGGGAGGTGGCACAACCCCAAAGCTCGAGGAGGCAACCACGAGGGTGCTGCAGCCTCAGGCTGGTGGGACAGGGGCCACCAGGTCGTGGTGGGCAAGATCAGGGTGGATTCTGCCTCTGATGTGAGCTGGGGACCACAAGGACCAAGCCAGAGGAGAGGGAGGAGAGAGTGGCTCCGTTGGTGGGAGCCTGGTGTTCACAACACCGAGGTTGTGGTTCAACCCCTGGATGGGCCTTCCAGGAGATGATGATCCTTGTGGGTTCCTCCAGCTCAGAATATTCCATGATTCTGAGACAGGAGAGGAACATCCCAGATGGAAACCCCACCAAACTCAGTGCAGGGCTGGGGTCCAGGAGCCTCCCTGCCAAAACAAGGGCAGGAAACTCAGCTCTAGGCCAGGATGGACTTCCCTGGGGACACGAGGCTGAGTTATCCCACAGCAAAACTTCACCAAACTAATTCCTGCTGCTCCCACCTCTGGATCTCCATGGGACACAACTCGGACACCCCACACTTGACCCAACCAGATTCCGTGTAAAGCATCTGGGGGAACACTCCTGGGAGGGATTTAAAGGCTGGGAATTCTGGGAGTTTCTGTCAGCCCTGATTTTTAGGGGATAATGCTAAAAGGAGTGGAAAGGTAGAAAATTCTAAATTCTGGAAATCTTTCTCCTGGGTGGAAAAGGAGCCTGGTGTGCACAGCCAGATGTGTTAACACTGCACTCCGACAGCAAAGTGAGAATTTACTTGAATAAGAAATAAATCATCAGGCTTTTGTTTAAAATCTCCTTAATCCTTCAGCTAATTAGGGCTGTAAATTAAGGAGAAAGCCTCCCATGATCTCGACAGGAGCAACGCTCCGAAGGACGAGCCCAAAGCGATGGCGCAACCTTCCCAAAATAGGCCAGAACTATCCTTGGGCTCAGCCCAGCTGCCTCCAAGGCCTCCTCCAGCAGATCCCTCCCAGGAACCCCCGCCCTGCTCACCTTGAAGGTGGTGGTCCCGTAGAGCTTGGTGGTGTGGACGGTTTCGGGAAGGACGTTGGTGATGTTGGTGATGAACTCCTCCAGGAACTTGCAGGACTTCTCCAGATGGGTGGTGTTGATGATGATCTGCACCAGCTGGGAAGGCAGGAAAAGGCTTTCAGCCCCGGGGCCGTGCCAGGTGAAGGGGTGCCAGTTCCGTGGAATCCTGGCGTGAAAAGCTGACACTGCAAACACCCCGAGCTTTGCTGCGGGCTCTGCTCTCTCCTCCTTTAACAACACCTAAATCCAAGATAATTTTGGGGGGGAAGCGTTTCCCATGACAGCCACCGATACCACGGAAGGTGATTTTTTTTTTTGGAAGGACTTTCCTACATTGAGCCGTCACTCAGGGCTCCCGTCAGCGCCTCTCAAACACAACAGGGGCTCCCCAAAACACTGCCAGGACCAATCAGGAGGCTTCTGGCTGCCACTGAACCCGAAACAACCCAAACTTGAGTGACACCGAGCAGCATCACACGGGCCGTGAACAAAGGAACCACGAGGTTTGACGCTGGGAGGTGTGGGGTGAGCAGATCTCTGCCAGCCCCCCGGGGCAGCAGAACGCCCTGGGTTGATGTCATTTAATTGCTGGAGCGTGGTGGGGCTGTCTGGAGCCACCTCCTGTGCAGGGAAGGATTTGGAAACACTCCCAAAGCTGGAGGAGATTGGATTCATCAGCGATTTCAAAGGCGGGTGCAGAAATGGTGAAGTGACACCACAAAAAACGCCAGAGCCCAACTGCTGCTGGTGCTGGTGGCATCACAAGGGCGATGGGGACACTTTGGGAGGCTCAGCCTGGGCACTGGGAAGGAAAAGAGACGTTAGCAAGGTGGTGCAGGACTGGAACGGGGTGTCCAGAGGAGCTGTGGGATGTCTGGGAGAAATGAAAAGTCGGGTGGGGAAAGCCATGGCTGACACGATCCAAGACAGCAATAATTAATCAAACAATTAATAACTCCTTGTTTAATACCAGCACCCAGAGGTCCCACCTGTCCTGGGCGCCAGGTGTAGCTTTACATGGATTAAAATCATCAGAAACCTGATTTTGTACAGAAAAAACTATGGACCCTGGAAAGAAAACCCCAAATTAGGGTTTGTGCTGCAGCAACATGCTAAAACCACTCAAACATCACCTGAAAATGAGGACTGCTCCCCCATTCCACCACATTTCCCACTTGGATCTTCTCTGGTGCTCCCTGAAGTCTTCCGACTTTAATTCAGATTTGTAACATTCCCCAAAATTAAAAGAGGGCAAAATCCACAACAAACAGCAAAAAAACCCCTTCACTTCCCCACAACCTGAAATTCCCTCCTTTGTACAACAACGCTGAGCAGTCCCCTTGTTTTCCAAGCAAATATTCCATGGAATGCTCCAAACCAGCACCTCCAAAGGCACGTGAAGGAGTTCCAAGGGACCTCCTGCCCCAGAATCAAACAATCCAGGAATGCTGCGGGTGGGAAGGGACCTTAAAACCCATTTATTCCACCATGGGCAGGGACAGCTCCCACTATCCCAGGCTGCTCCAAGCCCCATCCAGCCTGGCCTTGGACATTCCCAGGGATCCAGGGGCAGCCACAGCTGCTCTGGCAATTCCAGCCCAGCCCCTCCCCACCCTCCCAGCCAGCAATTCCTTCCCAAGATCCCAGCCCAAGCTCCCCTTTCCCAGTGGGAAGCCATTCCCTGGCTCCTATCCCCACATTCCCAAGGGAAGCCAGGTCCCACCTCTGTGAGTCCAACGTTTTTCCTCTTGATGACATTCTGTAAACAGTTGCTCAGGGTCCGGGTCAGCAGCAGATTTGTGGATTTTCTGATCATGTCATCAACCTCCGTGGAGCTGCAAAGTAAAATTTAAAGAGGAATTTCCAAGGCGCCCCATGGAAAGAAAATCCCCGGGAATTCTCCTCATCCACCTTCCCACCTCTCCTCTGCCTCACCCCTGAGCATCTCTGCAGCTCTACAGGAGCTAATATTTGATATACAGCAAAATACAACAATTCAGGCCTTTTTATCCATGTTTCAGGAGGAAAAGTGGATTAACACCTGCAAATCCCACAGTCCCGAGCCTCCCATCCACGAGGGGCTGGGGCAGCCCAAGGAAAAACCTCCCACGGCATCAGCACAAGCCAACACAGCACTGGGAATTTGTGTGCTCAGTACAAGGGAAAAGATCTCCAGTGGATGAAAACCCCAAATCAAATCCCCCAAAATTCCCCTCTCAGGCCCTTCTGGGCTTTTTTAACAAAATTGTAGAACCGTGGAAAGGTTTGGGTTGGAAGGGATCTTAAAACAAAACCGAAAACATTGCAGAAGTGAACGAGGTCACAGGGAATGGGGTTAGAGGAAGCATTTCCAGCCCCAAATGATTCCTGGATTTCCACACACAGGGACTCAGCACAGCTCCCATCTCCCAGAATGGTTTGGCATGGAAGAGACCCTAAATCCCATTCCAACCTCTGCCATGGCAGGGACAGCTCCCACCATCCCACAGGGATCCAAACCCCATCCAACCTGGCCTTGGACATTCCCAGGGATCCAGGGGCAGCCACAGCTGCTCTGGCAATTCCAGCCCAGCCCCTCCCCACCCTCCCAGCCAGCAATTCCTTCCCAAGATCCCAGCCCAATCTCCCCTTTCCCAGTGGGAAGCCATTCCCTGGCTCCTGTCCCTCCAGCCCTTGTCCCCAGTCCCTCTCCAGCTCTCCTGGAGCCCCTTTAGGCCCTGCCAGGGGCTCGCAGCTCTCCCTGGAGCCTTCCCTTCTCCAGGGGAACATTCCCAGCTCTCCCAGCCTGGCTCCAGCATTGGAACATCAGACTGGAAGCTCCTGCTCCCCATTCCTGCCCTTTCCCAGGTGTCTGGAATGGCAGCACTGCTGGAATTTGGGGGTTCAGCCCCTCCAAGGTGCTCACGGTGCCACCTCTCCTTTCTGCAGGAGGTTTTGCCAACCCACCCTGCCAGAGGCTCCTTGGATCCGTGCTTGGCTCTGGATTAGCCCTGACAGCACCAGGAACTGTCTCCTGCGGCAAGAGGCGGGAGAGGGAATTCCCAAGGGGAAGGCTGGGAAGTGTCAGTAACTTTGAGGCTCCCGGTAAATCGAGCCCCTGACCTTTGGCTCCTTCTCCTGCTCCACCTGACACAGGGGCCACATCACAAAGCAGGGATTGACGTGGGAAACGAAAGCCAACCTGAAATTTATCCCGGGAGAAAGGTGGGGGGTGTTGGGATGCTGCAAGTGGGGGGCAGGAATGGGTTAGATGGGATCTTGGGAAGGAATTCCTGTCTGGAAGGGGCTGGGCTGGAATTCCCAGAGCAGCTGTGGCTGCCCCTGGATCCCTGGCAGTGCCCAAGGCCAGGTTGGACACTGGGGCTTGGAGCAGCCTGGGACAGTGGGAGGTGTCCCTGCACTTTGTATCCCAAGTTCCTCCAGGATCGGGGCTTTGTTGGCAAAAAACCCCAACCCAAACCCAACCCAAGTCCTGGTGGATTGGAGCTGATCCCTCTCATCCTTCACCCACGGTTTCCCAGAGATATTCCCTACTTTCCAATGGGAAATTCCACTGGAATGAGCGAGGGGATGCTTTGAAAGACAACCTGAAGAACTCAGCTTGTAAAGAGACAAAAGTGCTGAGGAGATAGAGGAGGTTTTCCTGCTCTACCCCAATTAATAGAGCCCATAACAAAAAATTCCAAGCCCTACAAACACACCCGGAACTCCAAACTTCCCTCCAGTGAAACAACTTCCGCGTAAAGGAGAACCCTCCCGTCCAACAAATACAAGGAGCTGCTTTAACAAAATAATTAGTGGGGGAAAAGAAAAAAAAACAAAATAAAATAAAATAAAATAAAATAAAATAAAATAAAATAAAATAAAATAAAATAGGAGCTGCACTTCCCGCCACGGGCTGTGTTGTGCAGGAAAAGGCTTGAAGGGAACTGTCTGGGATAATGACAGCTCCTGTCCCGGATCCCGTGGCAGTTGTGGTGACCTCCAGGCCCCTGTGACTGACGGGCTGACCCCCGGCACTCCGGGGTGCTCCGTAAATGACAGGGCCAGGGAAAAAAAAAAGAAAGGGAAGAGAAAAGGGAACTCGCTGCCGGCTTTGTAGCCAAGCTTCCTAATAAAACCTAATTCAAGCTGTCAGGGTGAAATGAAGAAAGTGTCAACAGGGGTTTGCAGAGAAATATTCCAAATGTTTGGCTCCGAGAGCCGGAGCGGGGCTCCCCTCCCCCCGCTGCTCCGAAAGGGCTGGAAAATCCAATGTGGAAAGGAATTTTAATAACAGGTCCAGGGGGAGCCCCGGGAGGGACCCAAGGGGACACTTCTCCTGCCTGCCCTGCCAAAGCCAATCATCCCAGTAATGGGAAGGGCACGGAGCTCCACAGGGAGGGCCGGGGGCAGCAGCATCTGTGTGAAGCCGGAGCGAGGGGCCGGCTCTGGAGAGGGAGAGGGCTCACGGTGACCCCGGGGTTAAGAGCCCAGGGAGCCACCAGAGAGGAGAAGCTGCCACCAGGGCCAGGCTGGGATGGGACGTGCAGGGAGAAATTCCTGAGTTCCCAAATCAGCCAACGAGGGCTGTGGCAGGACCCGCAGGGAAGGGGCTGCTCCAAATCGGCATCTCTGGCACCAAGGAGAGAGGGAAAATCCTGGAGAGGGAACTGGGACAGTGCTGAGGGCCCAGAAGTGTCCCAGCTCCACAGCAGCAACGGGGCAAGCATGGAATGGGTTGGGTGGGAATCTTAAAAAGCATCTGGATCCCATGAGCAGGGACAGCTCCCACTATCCCAGGAGGATCCAAGCCCCAATGTCCAACCTGGCCTTGGACATTCCCAGGGATCCAGGGGCAGCCACAGCTGCTCTGGCAATTCCAGCCCAGCCCCTCCCCACCCTCCCAGCCAGCAATTCCTTCCCAAGATCCCAGCCCAAGCTCCCCTTTCCCAGTGGGAAGCCATTCCCTGGCTCCTGTCCCTCCAGCCCTTGTCCCCAGTCCCTCTCCAGCTCTCCTGGAGCCCCTTTAGGCCCTGCCAGGGGCTCGCAGCTCTCCCTGGAGCCTTCCCTTCTCCAGGGGAACATTCCCAGCTCTCCCAGCCTGGCTCCAGCAGCCCCAGTGTCAGGTCACAGCCAGGACATGAAGCTCCCAAGGAGGTGGAACTCCCCCAACCCAATCCAGCCTCTTGCTTGCCCAGGGAAGAGGGAAGGAGGATGAATCCTGCCAGCCAAAATCTTGTTCTTCATTTTTAAACCTCTCCCGAGCTGCGAACGCTGCTGATGCAAAGCCAAAGCACCAACTGGCAGCTCCTGGCAGACCCCGTTGGTTTCCAGCCTCACACATGTACACACGGGTGAAACAAGCATCAAAGCATCTCGGGATGGAGCAGGGAGGGTAAACACATGGAATATTTTACAGGCTTTAAAAAAAAAAAAAAATCACATTATTTGTGTATAAACTCCCCGAAGAAACGAGAAAAACAAAAGCACGAAACCGGCAGCCGAAACTCGCTCATGACCGAAAATCCAACCCTCAGAGTCCTCCTGACAACAAATTCATGGAGCCACGGAATTCCCATTCCTTGGGGGACAGCGTGGGGAGGCCTGGGGGGATCTGAGATGCTCCAGCAGGCTCTGGTGAACAGCAGCCACCACAACCTTTCTGCAGACACCCAACTTCATTTATTTATTAAATAATGATGCAGAAATACCTCGGAGGAAGCAGCCCCTCACTTCTCACACAACTGGGGTTGGCCTGGGAGTGTGGAACTCCCTGGAAGTGTCCAAGGCCAGGCTGGACGAGGCTTGGAGCATCCCAGGATCGTGGAAGGTGTCTCTGAGATGGGTTGGAACGAGATGATCCTGGAAGTTCCTTCCAACACAAACCACCCTGGGATCTCCCCCTACTTGGCCAGCCAAGATCCCACTTGGGATCCCAAGATCCCAAGGCCACTTCCAGCCTGGAGAGGGTCCATCCAAAGGGTGAGGAACAGAATCCATATTTTAAATCAGTGCAAACCACATCTCCCACCTGAGGTGCAGGTCCTCGGAGAACTTCAGGCAGGCGTAGATGAACTCCTTGATCTGGCTGTAAACCTTGGGCACGAACTGCGAGAAGGGGAACTTCTTCGGGAAGGGTTGCTGCAAAACACAGGAGAGAATTCCAGAGGGAGGGAAGGCATTTCCACCTTCCCAGAGGCGTGTTCCAGGCAGGCAAAGGAATTCTGGGATTTATCCTGGGTTATATGGAGCTTCAGCCAAGGGAAAGAGCAGATAATCATTAATGGCACCTGGAGCTGTGTGTGGGATTTGGGGCTGGAAGGAGATGTGCAGCCCACCAGGACCCTCCTTCCCTCTCCCAGCTCCCTTCCCCTCCCTCCTTGGGAGCACCTGGAATTCCTCCCCCACCACACACGAGGCGTTTTCCTGGTCACCTCCCTCAGGTGCTGCCCAACGACCCCCAAAGCCAGGAGGAAATGGATTCTCCAGCACCAAACTTCTGCAGCTTTCACCCCTGGCACACACCAGGCAGGGAGCAGCAGCGAGGAGCTGGACCCCAGGGCTGAATTTCGGGGCAGGATACAGAAATCTGAGCCCTTGAGTGGGATCACCAGGGTTGGATTTGGTGGCTGGTGTGGAGCACGAGGCCAGGCAGGATTTAGGATTTAGGGGACAGCCGGACATGCTTTGGTTTTCCAAGCACACGCTCGTGCAAAGGCCAAGCTCCACCACTTTTTTGGGCTCTTTTTCCTCTAAATACGAGACTAAAACAAATAAAGGTCAATCCCACAGTCCATAAAAATGGAATAAAATGCCAGTGGAAGTGGATATTTCTACCTGGGTGCTGCCAGGGCTGCTCAGCTGTGACAGAGAACCCCGAGAGGAACACAAGTCCCACTTCCCTCACCCACACCAGGAGAAATCCCATGGAATGTCCTTTCCCACTGTTTTCCTTTCTCTTTCATACTTTATTTGGGTTGGGGGGGTTGATTTGGGGCTTTTCAGAGCCTTTCATCTGCAGTTCTCAATGCCCACAAAAGGTGTGAGGGTCTCCTGCCCCAGCAGCCAGGCCAGGCCACTTTCCCCTTTCCAAGATTTACCTTTTCAAGTTCAGCATCCTGGAATGGGAACTGTCCAACGATTTTCTTATAAACTTCTTCATTTGACACCGGGATGGGGCTGTAGTTATCCGAGTCCAGGATATTCCTGGGAAAAGAAAAGTTAGGGAGACAGCTGTGAGGGGAAAGTTTTGCTGCTGGGTCAGGAGATTCCCAGAGGTTGGTGCCAGGCTCAGGTGTGATCCCAAATTCCTGCAGGAGCAGCCAGGGGTATCCCAAACCATCCACAACTTGGGGATGGAGCGAGGACACAGAATCTTGGACTGGTTTGGGTTGGGAGGGACTTTAGGATCATCCCATCCATGGGGGGGGACACCTCCCACCATCCCAGGTGGATCCAAGCCCCAATGTCCAACCTGGCCTTGGACATTCCCAGGGATCCAGGGGCAGCCACAGCTGCTCTGGCAATTCCAGCCCAGCCCCTCCCCACCCTCCCAGCCAGCAATTCCTTCCCAAGATCCCAGCCCAATCTCCCCTTTCCCAGTGGGAAGCCATTCCCTGGCTCCTGTCCCTCCAGCCCTTGTCCCCAGCCCCTCTCCAGCTCTCCTGGAGCCCCTTTAGGCCCTGCCAGGGGCTCGCAGCTCTCCCTGGAGCCTTCCCTTCTCCAGGGGAACATTCCCAGCTCTCCCAGCCTGGCTCCAGAGCAGAGCAGCTCCAGAATCCTGGAGCAGCTCCGGGGCCTCCTCTAGACTCTCCCCAGCAGCTCCATGGCAGGGGTGGCTTTGCTTTAAGCTCCCTTCTCAACCCATTCCACGATTCTCTAATTAATCCCTCAAAAAATTCCCCTTAGGGGCCAAAACTCCTCAGTGAGGGGCGTCCCAGGGGTCTCTTTCCGAGCCTCTCACCTGAAGACTCCTGCCCACTTCTTCAGCAGGGTCTCGCTGTACTGGTCCTGGATCTCCAGCAGCATGTCGAACAGCTGGTTCACTGGGAAGCCGTAGCCCTGCAGGAGCGGGAGGGAACGGAGCAACCTCAGGGAATGGAGCCACCAACGGGCAGCTGGGGATTGCTCTCTGTGTTTAACAGGGGGCAAATCCTCCTCCAGCCCCAGCCCTGGTGCTGGTGGAGGGGTTTAGGGGGATTTACTGAGGGACAAGGACCCAGAGCTACCAGAGGCCCAAGGGCCAGGCGAGGTGGCCAAGGCTCGGTTGTGGCACAGACCAAACCAGGCTGTCCCTCGGGTGATCCACGCCCAAAAACGCCAGGGATGGAGCTGGGCCAGCCCAGGCAGCCCCCCTCAGGCACTGAAGCACCTCTGGAGTGCCTGGGAGCAGCAGGGGCGGCGCTGGGTGAGGACAGGCCTGAGCCCCACGTACCTGGAGCGTGTCGGCGAAGAGCACAATGAGGTTCTTCAGGTCCAACACCAGGCTGGGGTCGGAGCAGTAGGACTGGAGGGGAGGGCAGAGATGAGAACACGGCTTTAACTGCACGGCACAGCACAACCCCCCTGCCCTGAGCCCTGCTGCCTTATCAGGGTGCTGATAAGAACTGCCCAGGCCTGGGGAGCAGCACGGGGAGCAGCAGCTTCGTCCCCCGGCCAGCGAGGGCCGCACGGGGCAGGGAGGGCTGGCTGATAAGGGTGTCTCTGCTCCCAGTGCTGCTCTCCAGGCTGGAGAAGGCTTTGGGCTGCTCCAGAGATACCTGAAGTGTGTCTAAGATTGCACAGGAGCTGCTGGGCAGCGAGAGGAGACGGAGCCCGTCAGCGCTGTCACGGCGGGCCGGCGACAGCGCCTCTCATTTAATATTTACCGTGTTGTGTCTGATGGTAATGAAGCATCTCAGCCCGGCATCCACGGCCCAGGCTGAGGGAAAACACCCTGGATTCCAGCTCCAGCACAAGGATTCATCCTGCTCCAAACCCCCAAAGACACAACTCCGTGTCCCCAGAGCCACCCGGGTCCCCCCAAGGCTTCCCGCGCTCGCCAGGAGCAGCCAAAACCTTCCCCGTGCTGAAAAATGTAAAGTTTGAGACAGAGCCTGCCCAAATATAGAATCAGTGATCCCAAGCTGGAAAGAGAGCAGGATTGAAAGAGCACAGATTTAAAGCTCGCTGGAAACTCCAGGAGGAACGACTCCATTAATCAGTGGGAAGGACTGGGAGACACACGTTTTCCATCTCCGTGTCCAAAAAGGAGAGTCAGGAAGAAAGATAATGCCCTGAAGCATCGGCAGTGATTAAAGATGTCCCTGTCTGCGGCGAGGAAGAAAATCCAGGGATAAATCTGTCTGCCTTGGAAGAATTGAAACAGCCTCAGCAAGGTGAGACCCTCCCTCGAATCCCAGTTTGGGATGCAGGGCACTGGTTTATCTGGGAGCAAGCAGTGATGGCCACAACATTGGGAAATCACGGAATGTTTCGTGATCACCGAAAAAGCCTCCCCTGGCAGCCACTGTGTGCATTAATTTTGGCACCACTTGAAACAACCCACGTGGCAACAAAGCTGGGAGCACCAAAAAGCCCACGGCTGGGCCTGGCTCAGCCTCCTGCTTCCAGCTCGGAGAAAATCCCACTCAAAACGAAAACAAACACAGGTTTGCAGCCCAGCGGGGGGTTGGTGTTTATCCCCTCTGGAAGCACAGGAGCTCAAGGGGAAGGAGGCAACTTTCCAGTCACCTGGATGGGGATGGAGAACACCGGGAAGCTTCTGGGGTCTCTCATCCCAGGGAGCTCCAGGTCCAGGGAAGAGCCATGGAATGGTGAGGGGTGGAAAGGACCTTAAAATCCATCTTGTTCCAGCCCCTTCCACTGGACCAGGATGCTCCAAGCCTGGTGTTGGTGTCCGTCTCTTCCCATATTTTCACCCCCTGCTCTCCTTGCTCTCTCTTGGGGTTGCCTCTCCCTGGATTTGGTTTTTCAGCCCATTTTTCAGCCCATTTTTTAGCCTGTTCAGGGCCATGAAATTTAAGGGATCACGATGATCTTTAAGGTCCCTCCCAACCCAAGCCATGCTGGGACTCCCTGATCCTGTATCAAACAAGGTCACGCTTCGGGGTGCCAAAAAGATGCTTTTGCCCTCCAATTTTTTGGGATTAGTCAAGCCCCTCTGCTGGTGCTCCTCAAAAATGACCAATGAAATAAAGATGAAAACCTAAAACCAGTGTTTTATGCTTCAAAATAGAGTTTGGTGAGGAAATGCAGTCAACCAGAGGGGGGAAAAAATAACAAGCCAGAGAAAGAGAATTATCTGCGTGTCTTTGTGTCGCTCTTTTAAACAGTCATTGGAAAAGAGGGAAAACAAAGAATCCTGGAGAAAAAAAAAAAAAGAAAAAAAGGAAAAAAGAAAAAAAAAAGGCATGTCAAGGATAGTCAAGCAACAGCTGAGCTCTCCCAGGCTTTTACTCACGGAGTGAGTCCTCAGGGCCGCGATGGTTTTGGACAGGGCCATCTCCCACAGCTCATCAATATAGGCCCGGTTGACCAGGCCCTGGGTCGTGTGCAGGATGTGATCCTCCACCACAAAAAACCTGAAACCGGCAGAAAACGGCATCAAAACTTCAAATTGGAGAGATCAAAAGGCACCCCCGAGCCCCCTCAGGCGACGTCCGCGCATCCGCGGGCTCCGGGCCTGCTCGGATTTGAGGGATCTGTCAAATCCAGGCAGCACCAAACATTTTATTCCCCCTTTTTTGAACAGCACTGGGTTAGAGGAGTGAGTTAAAACATTCCCAGTGCCACTCTGTGTGTACACAAAGGCAGAATTCCCCCTCTCCGAGTTCTCCACCTCGTTATTCCCACAAGAACCACGGATTAAACTCTGCTCCAGCCAGCAGCAATCCCATTACGAGTGGGTAAAAAGCTCTAACTGTAGAGAAAACGCTCTGACTGTGGGGAAAAATGCTTTATCTGCAGGGAAAAATGCTCTGACCATGGGGAAAAATGTTTTATCTGCAGAGAAAAATGCTGTAACCGCTGGGAAAAATGCTGTAACTCCAGGGAAAATCCTCTCTCTCACCCAGCTCCACCAAGTGCTCCCAGCCACTTCCAGACAATCAATTCCCTCCAATCTCCAGTTATCAAATCTGCTGCTCCAAAAGAAACTGTTTTTCAGGGAATGAGGGTGAGACTGGGCATTTTAAACAGCAACACACCAATTCCCAGGAGTGTTTTCCAAGGAAATCCAGCCCGGGAGCAGGGAGCTGCACAAGGGGAGCAGCACACACGGAATTTGTGGTAGTCATAATTAGGTATTGAAATTATCCTCATTATTAGCTGAAGAAACAACAAATCCTATCCTATTTTTATGGATCAGCAGCCTTTGGAATTCTCCTCTTGGAGCTCAGTTTTGGAAGATTTTTGTCCAGTATGAGCGTGGCAAAAAGCAGCTCTGGGGAACGGAGAATCCCCTCCTTCACCAGGAAAACTATTAAAGAATAATTATTCAATATTCCAGAATCATTAAGGCAAGAGGGCCCATTCATGTCATTAGTGGGGCAAGTAGATGCACATAATCCACAGGGACCATTTATCCCCAAATTCCCAGAAACTCCCAGGCTGCTACAGGAGCTGGCAGGTCCCTCCCTGCTCCCCCCAGTGACACAGCAAAGCGGATAAAATCCACTTTACAACACTTAAAAAGCACAAACCACCTGTGGTTTTTTTTTGTTTTGTCCTGTTTTGGCTTCAAGGACCACCAAAAATATCAACATTCCCTCCTCTCCCAGTTTTTTTTGGGCTCCTCAGCAACCCAGGGCACACATTTTTAGCAGGGCCGTGTATAAAAGGAACACCTACCCTACAATTTGATTGAAGTACTTCCTGTAGCCATCTAAAGTTTCGTGCTGCAACAAAGAGAGAGGGAGCAGAGGTTAAAACCCAGGTGGCTGAGGGCAAAGGGAGGCTCCAGGGATGAGCCACGGGCAGCAGGACCCCAGGGACAACATTCCAGGTTGGGAAGGGCAGGACACACTGACCATGTTGGAGGGAGGCTGCAGCACCAGCCGGGCTTGTTTTCTCCTCTGCTTCCTGTAGTAGCTCTCAAAGGTCTCCCGGGCACCCTGGAAAACAGGGAAGGGTTTTTCCAGTCATTAGGATGGGCATGAAGAGGTCGCTGGGAATACAAATTGTGGAATTGCTGAGGCTGGAAAAGCCCTCTGAGATCGTGGAGTCCAACCATGCCCAGCTCTGCCAGGGCCAGCACTGCCCCAGTCCCCGAGTGCCACATTCACAGGGCTTTAAATCCCTCCAGGGATGGGGACTCCAGCCCTGCCCTGGGCACTTCCAAGGCCTGAGCACCCATTCCATGAGGAAATTCCTGCTGCTGTCCACCCTGAGCCTCCCCTGAGGCCGTTCCCTCTCCTCCTGTCCCTGTTCCCTGGGAGCAGAGCCCGACCCCCCCCGGCTGCCCCCTCCTGTCAGGGACTTGTGCAGAGCCACAAGGTCCCCCCTGAGCCTCCTTTTCTCCAGGCTGAGCCCCTTTCCCAGCTCCCTCAGGAATTCTCCAGCCCCTTTCCCAGCTCCCTCAGGAATTCTCCAGCCCCTTCCCAGCCCCGTTCCCTTCCCTGGACACGCTCCAGCCCCTCAGGGTCTGTCCAGAGCTGCCCCCAGCACTGGAGGTGCCCCAGCAGTGCCAGCCCAGGGACGGGCACTGCCCTGGCCCTGCTGCCACCTCAGTGCTGGCACATTTAATATCCAGCCCTGTGTTCCTCCAGCACATCTGTGGAACTCTCCTCCAAAATTCCACTCAAGGATCAGAGGATAAAGAGTTTTTCTCGAACCACCGAGTCCAACCCAAACTGCTGAGGCACAGAAATGTGCCAGGCCCAGCTCCCACTGTCACTGGGATACAGAGGGATGTGTCCAGCTGCTTCCTGGGCCATAATTTGGACAAATATCAGATTTCTTTATCCGTGGGGCAGTGAAACAACCAATGATGGTGTCAGCAAAGAGAAAGAGGGGCCAAAGGACACCAAGGACACAAATGGGGGGAATCCAAGGCCAGGCTTGGAGCAGCCTGGGGTAGCTGAAGGTTCCCTGCCCATGGCAGGGCTGGGACTGGATGGGCTTTAAGGTCCCTCCAACAAACCCAGCCTGGGGGTTCTGTGAATTCCAGAGTTGTTTGTGTGGGGTGCAGCACTTCATGAGGCCACTCCACAGAGCTGGGAGAAACAAACTCCAGAGCTCATTTTTCCCAGCTTGGCTGCGGCTCTGAGTGCCCAAAGGATTTCCATCCCCTGGGCTGAACCCCAGGCTCCTTCCCACAGGCATCACCCCTGGGCTGGGCTCTGAACAGCCCCTCTGGGGTGGGTTTTGTACCCAACCAGGCTCCACCTCAGCATCCCAACCCCTGAGATCCCCAAAATCCAAGGATCTGCGGTGCTCCAACATCCACCCCCCGCCCCGGGGCCATCAAACCCTGGATGTTTCATCCCTGCCCGTTCCTCCCTCCTCCACACCCGCCTTGTTTTCTGTCTGAAATTGGATCACAAACATTTGCAGGGAAGGGACAACGTCTTGCTTTGAACTCTTGGGAGCCAAGGGAGAGAGGGGAAAAAAAAAACCAACAAAAAAACAACAAAACACCAAAACTCCATCTCATTTAGAATTCACAAAACAAACAACATGCAGCAACAAATATCACCTGAGCGAGGCACCAGCTGTCAACCTGCTCCTCTCCAGAAAATAAATTAATTAAAAGCAAAAACCTGATGGTAATTTAATGATTCTCCAGCTGTTGTGGCATTATACAACCAGGCTGCCTCGGGATGCCCTCAGCTGCCGAGGGCTCACGAGGAGCCATAGCCTGACTTGCTCCTTGTTTTTTCCAAGCGCAGCTCCAGGCTCCAGCAGGAATCAGCATCCTGGGGATGTGCCCAGAGCTGTCCCACCTAATTCTGCCCTTCCCAGAGGGGCTAAAATCCATCCCCAAAACCTTCTTGGGGGCTAAAATCCATCCAAAATACCTCGGGTGCTAAAATCCATCCCCAAAACTTTCGCAGCAGCTAAAATCCATCCCAAAAACCTTCTCAGGGGTGAAAATCCATCCCCAAAACCTCACATGCTAAAATCCATCCCCAAAACCTTCTCAGGAGATAAAACCCATCCCCAAACCTGCTCAGGGGCTAAAATCCATCCCCCAAAACCTTCTCAGGGCCTAAAATCCATCCCCAAAACCTTCTCAGAGATAAAATCCATCCCCAAAACCTTCTCAGGGTCTAAAATCCACCCCAAAAACCTCAGGGGCTAAAATCCATCCAAAAACTCCTCTCAGAGGCTAAAATCCACCCCAAAAAACTTCCTCAGGTGCTAAAATCCATCCCCAAAACCTCCTTGCTGCCGTGCCTGTGCACTGTGAAGGAATGTGAAGGTTTAGGATGTGGATTTTGTCTCGAATTGTGCTTTTTATCCTGGCTGAGATCAGCGGGGCTCAGGAGGAGCAGCTCCCGATCCGTGCCGGGCACATCCAGCCACCCTGGCCAATCTGGATCATAAATCCCAGCTTTTTCCCATCATCAGGTTCAGGATCAACTGGAACCTACAAGAAACGTGAGGTTTTATGATAAATTTTAGAAACAGAGACTGTGAGCCAACATTTTTCTCTCTCAGGTCTTCCCAAGGCTCCCAAAAGCTGTTTGCCTCAGGGAAGGGAAGGGAAGGATCCCGAGGCAGGAATCAGGGATCTACAGGTGGCACTCAGAGCGAGGAGGATTCTTACAGTTTTTATCCAGCCAAGAGATAACAGCAGGTGATAGATGAAGTGATGAAATAAATTCCGAGCAGGGAGCTGTGACCTCCCTCTGAGCCCCTCTCCAAGGCCTGGAAGTTGGTGATCCTCAGGATCCTGGTGTTGTCCATCTCCTCCCCACCACGGGAAAACCAAGGGAAAAGGGATTTTCCTGCTCCCACCCTCCACTGAGGGGACCAAACTAAAGGGATTTATTAAATTCTGCTGGGCCTCAGCTCTCCAAACCCCCACGAGAAGCACAAACCCCCCTGATCATCTCCATCCTCATCAACCCATCCCTGGTGGCATCACTGATACCTTGGAGTGAAGCCACTCATTAAGCTGGAGAGAATTCATTAAATAATTGGGTTTTTGGGGCCAATTAAAAACTGAAGATTTTTTTTTAACCATTTCTTTAATAAATGAACGTGTGGCACCATCAAAGGTGAGGTTGAGCCACCACCACCCCCAGAGCCATGGGTGGACACTCACACCAGAGACCTCGTTTGGTTTTACGCAACCTCACCTGGAAATTAACAAGTAATTAACTCATCACTGAACTTGCAGGAGCTCTGATTTCCTCGATATTTTGTGGTGGCCTCGAGGACTAATTGGAATTTCTGACAGCAGCTCATCGGGAGCAGGAGGTGCCAAAACAATTTTAAGAGTGGATTTTGAAGGTTTCTGCTGGGACCACACCAAGCCCAGGCAGAGCTGGGATCACTCCCTCACCTCCAGCTGCTCATCCCACCCCACCCCACCACGCTTTCCTTCTGGAAAGAAAGGACCAGAAGCCATCCCACACCCTCCAGCACTTCCAGTGTCCCACCACAGCCGTGTCCTCCTCAGTTCCACAGAATTCCAGAATGGGTTTGGGTGGGAAAGGACCTGAAAGATCACCTCATTCCAGCCCTGCCATGGGCAGAGACACCTCCCTCTGTCCCAGGCTGCTCCAGCCTGGCCTTGGGCACTGCCAGGGATCCAGGGGCAGCCACAGCAGCTCTGGCAATTCCAGCCCAGCCCCTCCCCACCCTCCCAGCCAGCAATTCCTTCCCAAGATCCCAGCCCAAGCTCCCCTTTCCCAGTGGGAAGCCATTCCCTGGCTCCTGTCCCTCCAGCCCTTGTCCCCAGTCCCTCTGCAGCTCTCCTGGAGCCCCTTTGGGCCCTGCCAGGGGCTCGCAGCTCTCCCTGGAGCCTTCCCTTCTCCAGGGGAACATTCCCAGCTCTCCCAGCCTGGCTCCAGAGCTGAGGGGCTCCAGAATCCTGGGAGCAGCTCCAGGGCCTCCTCTGGACTCTCTCCAGCAGCTCCCCACCATTCCTATGGTGAGTTTTTCCCACCAGCTCCTCAGGATGCGGGATCAGCCCAGGTCCTGGGGGTCAGGGAAGAGGGGAGCACAGGAACCACAATTCCCAACCCCATCACTCAGCTGCTTCACCACGAGGACAAACCCCAAGCTGGGTTTCCATCCCTGTTTTACCGACGGCTTTGAGGAAGGTGAAGCGTCCGGATCAACTTCAGCACAATCTCTGGAAGTTAAAATTCCTCTGGAATGACTTCCAGAGGAAAAAACATGTTTTCCACAGGCAGGAGAAGCAGAAGGGATCTGAGCTGGCCTGGAGGTGCCACAGGGAGGCCTCACCACAACCTGACTCCCATCCTTGGCTGGATTCTCCTCAGCCTCGGAAGGTTTTGGATGCCACCTCCTCGTTCCAACCCAACAAAGGGCTCAAACTGCAGCAGAAGGGAAGGAACAGCAAAAACCTTTGAAACCATTCCCCAAAAAAAAAAAAATTCAGAGAATCCTATTCACATTTTAGCAGTTTCCCGAAAATTTATGGCCCAGGGACCTGCCAGCGTGACCAAAACCATCCCCTCCCACGGCACTGTTCCCTGGGTTCTCTTTCCTGAGCCCTTTTTGGCTGCCCCAGGAATCAGGGACTCTCTCATGAGAGGTGACTCCAACAAAAAAACTTGTCCTCCCCAAAGCCCCTCTCTTGACCCTGCTCCCATTTTTCATGCTCCCAGTTCCATCCCTTTCTCTTAAGTGCATTCCTCCCTCATCTCCCCAGATATTCTCATTGCTCCCACATTACATTCTCCTCAAAATGGAAAATATTTCTTCCTCTTCGTGGCAGTTTGAGCTCAGACCACCCAGTTTCCCACGTTTGATCCGTTTAGGACTATTCAGCTGCTCAGGTCTCCAGATAATCCATTACTTGTCTGAATCCTGTTTTCCTCTGGATTAAAAAAAAAACCCCAAAAAAGCAAAAAACCAAACGAACACATCAACCACACCAAAAACCTTCCAGAGCCAACCACGAGATCCTGAGTTTTCCGGGCTACTCAGCTGAAACTCCAGGTAGGATTTATGTTTTAGGGCTGTTCTTCTCTTGAAGTCCGAGTGAGAGAACAAGAGGAAACGGCCTCTTGGGAAGGTTTAGGTTGGATATCAGGGAAAACTCCTCATGGAAAGGGTGCTCAAGCATTGGAACTACCCGGGGAGGTTTGGAGACCCCATCCCTGGAGGGACTGAACAGCCCTGTGGATGTGGCACTCGGGGACACGGTCGGTGGTGGCCATGGAACAGCTGGAGCCGGTCCTGGAGGGCTTTTCCAGCCTCAGTGATTCCATGGAATCCAGCACTGGTGCTGGGCAGAGAAGCAGCTCCTTTTCCACTCGTCCCCTCGGTTTCAATTGCAGTTTCACCCAGCTCTCAACCCCTCTGAGGGAGCAGAGGAATCCAAAGCCGCGCTCCCAAAGTACCCATTCCTTGTAATCACCGGTCCAGGAAAAACCCTCAATAACGCCTCATATTTGTAAAATTACCGGGCAGGACTTTCCTGCTCAAATTAGCCCCGGAGTTCACAGAGTTGGCAGGGAGAGGGGGGTAATTACGAGCGGGGATGAACACCACAGAAGGGAAAACAGAGGATAATCACAAGAAAGCAAAAACAGCAGCTGAACAAACCCAAAAATGTTTCGGGATTCGGGAGCAGTGGCAGAGCTGAGAGCCAACCGAGCTGGGATTACACCAGGAAAAATGTGCTCCTGGTTTTATTCTCCAGGAATCATTCAAATGCCCAGGGGAATGGGACTTTTGGAATTTGGGTGACAATGGTTTGGAGCACAACTTCTCCTCAGCTGGCAGCAGAAATGCACCTCGTGCACTTCACGTATTTCCCACCTGGGTAACACAGGATATCCATAACCCAGCGTTCCCATGGGATATTAGTGCCTGAGCCGTCCCAAACCCTTCCCATCTGGAACACCATTAATCATTCCCTAAAAAAAAGTGAATCTCCTGAGCTCTTCCATTAAAATTCCATCACAGTGACAGCAAGGAAGGGGGCGTGCTCCGAGATCTGCTGAGAAGATTCCTCCTTGGAAAACCCAGGTCGTGCCAGTTTACTGTGGATCTATTCACACCAGGGAAATAAATCCCCAGAATCTGTGGAAACAGCCCAAATTCACTGGAACAGCCCAATTTTACATCCACTGGAGAAGGTTTTTGTACCCCCTGACTCAGAGAGCAGCCAAGTCCCATCGCTGCAGCTCTGATTTAAATAATCAGGGATGAATTCAGCTCTAATTCCGTGTTTGGAGAATCCTAAACCCAGCACCCACCTGGGTTTATTCATGTAACAGCGCTAAAATAATGGAATTATGGAGCAGTTTGGGTTGGGAGGGACCTTGAATCCCCTCCAGTGCCACCCCTGCCATGGCAGGGACACCTCCCACTGTCCCAGGCTGCTCCAAGCCCCAGTGTCTGAGCTGGCCTGGGACAACCAGTAAAGCTTTCCATGAGACCCCCGACAAGAGGGATTGAGGAACAGGAATTCTGGGACCTGCTCCCTCCACATCTTCACCAAAGACCTCCTTGGAGACTGGAGGACCAATGAACAAATTTGGTGAAATTTCACTAAATTCGGTGAAAACTCGACAGACCCAAGGCAGGGCCAACGACCTGGAGAGGTCTGGGCAGGCTGGAGGAGCAGCCCAAAGTGGTGGAATCCAAAAGGATGAATTCCAAACATCCCTCATGGAACAGGAGAAGCCCTGAACGCCTCGCAATGACACAAACTGGGACCACTGCTTTGGGAGCTCCTCCGTGGATAAAGATGGGAATTTTGGGTAGATGGGAAGGTTTCCCACAAGGAGAAGAACCAATATCCCTGAGACTGGCTCAGGTGGCCAGAGCAGGGTTTGATCCCTGGATGATTCCCTTCAGAGTTGGACTCCACGACCCCTGTGGGTTCCTTCCAGCTCACAATATCCCTTGATTCCACGGAGTAACAGAAAGAATTCCCAAAGGTGGACCCGAATCTCCATCCTTGGAACCTTTCTGGGCCAGAGCGGACAAAGCCCTGCGAAACCCAGTCTGATTTCCCAGCTCCAAGCAGGAGGTGGGATTGGAGCCCTCCTGAGGTCCCTTCCCACCCAGGTGGCCCCATCCCAGGAGATCCAGGTGGCCCCATTCCAGGAGATCCAGGTGGTCCCATTCCAGGAGAACACCCTTTCCTTTACAACCAGGCTGCACAGAGCTCCTGGAGCCTCCGAGTATCCCACACACCACTCATATCCCAGCCTGGCCTCCAAGTGCCCTGATCACCAACCCTCTCCCATGTTCTGGGAGAAGGAAAGGCCAGATTTGGGGCCAGAATCCGATTTCTGGGAGGTTTTAGTCACAGTTTAGGTGAATCCAGTCTCGTTCCAACAAAAATCAGGATTTCCTTCCCCCCACGCCGTGAGCAGAGCCCTGGGCTGTGCCACCCTCACCTGCCTGAGACAGCCCCAGCTCAGGGCTTCATTTTTATTTGCCTGTGAGTGCCAAACAAATCTTGGCATTGTATCCAGCCCAAATCCACTCCATCCCACTGATCCCACCTCTACTCCCCTCTCACAATCCCGGAATTTCATGGAAATACCCCAAACCCAACCCCGACTGCTCAACAGCTGAGGGCAGCAGCTTGGATGGGACAGATCTTTTAAAAGCAGCACAGAAAGCCTTAAAACCTTAAAAATCACCATTTTTTTTACCCCAAAATCAGCCGAAACAGGCAGGTTTTTTAGGGAGAGATGATTGTCCAGCACTTCAACAAACACCAGGAGCTTCCCACCAGTGAGGAAGGAGCTGCCAAGAAAAGCAGCTCAGAAAATAATCCCGACATGCCCTGGAGATCTGAGCAGATAAGAGAGCCCCGGTAGCCACTAATGAGGCACGAAGAGTCCGACTCGGGAGCAGATGCTCCTCGTGGAAAACGTAAATATTCCCAACAAATCTCACGGAGCGCATGGATGTTCGCAGGTGCTCGGCTTTGCCGGGCTGGGATCAAACAGGAGGCTCCTGTTTGTTGACTGTAAACACCCCCTCGATACCGAAAACAGGGAGATGAAGTGGGAGCAGGAATTGCGTGGGGGGAAGAGAGAGTGGCTGGAAGAGGCCTCTCCTCCCACTGGCCCGGCCCAGCCGGGCAGGGTTTGGGCTCTCTCCACCCAGCCGTGGGCCCGACCTGTGTCCTGGAAAAAGGAGCAGCCACCCATTCCTTCTGCAGGGATTGAATCCCAAATTTCACAGGGAATTTTTCACGGCTTCAGGGCTTGTGTACAGCACCAGGATTGATTTAGCGGGCTCGGAGTCAAGCACTTCAAAATAAATTAACTGAGACCTGGTGAAGATGAAGGAGGCCAAGAAGCACAAGCAAAGGTGATCCCAAAGGAAAGGAGTCTGCAGAGGTCAGGAGAGGTTCTGGAGTCCCCATCCCAGGAAGTGCCCAAGGCCAGGCTGGACACTGGGGCTTGGAGCAGCCTGGGATGGTGGGAGGTGTCCCTGCCATGGCACTGGATGGGATTTCAGGTCCCTTTTAAGCCAAATCATTCCATGATTCCATGAAATGACCCCTAACCAAGAACCAGGCAGGGCCCCAGAAACCCCGCCTGGAAAGGTCCATGGAAGATCCAGCTCTCCCTTCCCTCTCTCCCCTCCTTGGCTTGGCAAATTAACTTAAAGCAAACTTTGAAAGCAACGAAAATTTACAAAGCAAAAGCAAGGGGGGAAAAAAATAAAAAGGTTTGAAATTTGGGTCCAACAAATTCAATGACCTCCCCAGCTCCACTGAGTCCGAGCTCCCGGCCAGGCCTGCTCGGGACAGCAGGGAACACACGGACAACAGGGAGCACGTGGACAAGGAACATATGGCAATCAAAACATCAGGGAAACGTTTCAAACCCGACTCTCTCCAGGGGGAATTGTTTCAAACCCGATTCTCTCCAGGGGGAATTGTTTCAAACCCGACTCTCTCCAGGGGGAATTGTTTCAAACCCGATTCTCTGAGGCTTTGCCTCAGCTCTGGTGTAGAAGCCACTGCTCGTCCCGGGCTCCTGGCACAGCCCCTCCTGCTCCCCACCGGCCATGGAAGAGTTAACCATGAGGAAAATAGGTGAGATTCCCCCTTTTCCCCCTTCCTCCGAGGCAGACACCCAACCCCTCCTCTCTGCTCCTTCCTCCCCACAAACCAGGCCATTACCCCGGCCCAGAGCCGCAGCCCCATTGTTCCCGGCCCTGGATATGGGAAGCAATATCCATTTTCCATTTAGACCAGGGCAAAGCCTTTAATTTCAGCCTCCTGCCTGCAGCTGGAGTTCCCTTTTAACTGCTGGGCCACAGGAGTGAAGACAGTTTTATATGGAGGGAAACGCTGCAAAGGCCACTTTAATATGGTCACATGTGGGAAGGGGGGAGCCGCTCCGAGGGCCCGGTAATGAGGGGCAGCGGGATATTGCACTTCCCATCTGGCTGCTCTGCACAGCAGGGAAAAGGCTCTCCTGGCTTTTTAAGGACAGGCCCCACTGCAGTAAAACAAAACACACACACACACACACACAAAAAAAAAATTAAATAAATAAATAAAAGAAAATAAAAATAACAAATAAATCGTGAGGAGGAGATGCCCTCTAATGTTCGAGCCCGGCAGCGCATCCATGGAATGGGGTGGGGGGGAAAAACTGGGAGAGTGGGGCAGGGATGAGGGAAAGAATGGGGGTTTGGGGTATCCTGGAGGTTTGGGATCGTCCCACAGCTGGGACAGGTTCCCCACAAGCTGGGGGGTGCCAGGGAGCAGCTCCTTGGCCGTGGCCACCCGTGCTGGGGTCGGTGTGGCCCCGGAGCGTGGCCCTGGAGTGACCCGGGAAGGCCCTTCCCATCCTGCCCTGTCCCATCCCAGCTCCTGCCCCCACAGCTCCCGACAAATCTGCCGGGCACAGATCAGGGAGCAGCGTTGGAAGAGGGAGAACAGCCTGATTAAGGAGCCTGGCTTTGGGAATCCAGCGTTAATCCATGGAACACCTTCCCAAAGGGCTCTTGGAGCAGCCAGGTCCTGCCGGAGCCTTCCCAGCTCCGTCTAATTAAGCGTTAATTGACCTGTGCTTTGCACAACCTCTGACCTGGCTTCAGGATAGCAAAGGACGAGTTTCCATCCCAAAAGAGCATCCCAGGGATGCAAAGGGCTCGGATGGATCCCAGGGATGAGAAGGTTGGAGATGAGCTCACCTCGCTCCGTCTGGAGCAGAAGCCAAGTTTGGATGAGGTGGGAATTCTGTCCCTGGGCCCCTCAGGTGAGACCCCACCTGCAGAGCTGCCCCAGCCCCGGGGCCAACAGCAGCAGGACGTGGAGCTGCTGGAGAGAGCCCAGAGGAGGCCCCACTCAGGCCAGCACTGCCCCACATCCCCAGATGTCACATCCACAGGGAATTTAAATCCCTCCGGCAATGGGGACTCCACCCCTGCCCTGGGCAGCTCCAGGGCTCGACCACCATGAGGAAATTCTTCCCAATGTCCACCCTGAGCCTCCCCTGGCACAGCCTGAGGCTGTTTCCCCTCATCCTGTCCCTGTTCCCTGGGAGCACAGACTGACACCATTCCCCATTTTCTGACCAGGCCTGTCCCCATCCAGGCCAAGCTCCTGCATCCCAGCTGCAAGGGAAGTGTCTGTATGGAGGCAAAAATCTCCAAATCCAGGGATTTTCAGGCTGAGGGAAGCCCTAAGGTGACAGACAAGCGGCCACAGCAAATCTAAGCAATCCAAGATGCAAATTCCACTTCAATCCCATTTCACAGGTTTCAGTGTGAACCAGAGATGTTTTCTTTTCCCTGGAATATCAAGAGGGAATTCCTTGGTGTCACTCAGTTCATTTACCGAGGGCAGAGCAGGATTTCAGGCTGGATCATTTCTTTTGTTGTTCTGCTCAGCCAGAAGAGCTTTCCCTCAAACCACACCAAGCCAGGAGTGCTGCCCCAATCCCAGATGGATTTCCCATCCCCTCATCCCAGCTACAGAGGGCTTTGCCTGGATGAACACCGAAGGTGTGGCCAGCCTTTAGAACATCGAGTTGGGATCTATCCCCCCAATTCTCCGGATTCAGAAGAGGTTTCTTCATCCAGCAGGAACAGAACGGCTCCAACCCTCCTCAGGGTTTCCCTGGGGGCTTTTTGGGATGTTCCAGCTTTCCCTTTGGAGCGGCTGGAGGGGAGAAGGGCTCGGGAAGCGGCGCTGCTGTGGAGGGCAGGGAAGCGCCGGGCGTGGGGCTGGGCTGGGCGAGAGGGACATTGAACCTCTCTGGGGTGACAGCTCCAGCTTTCCCAGCCACCTCTGCTCCAGAGGGCTGGAAAAGCACAGGAATAAAGCTTCTCCCGAGATTCCGAGGCCTCGGTTCATCCGTGAGGGGCAGCAGCCAGCAGAAGGTCCCTGGCAGGGCAGTGACACCGGGGACCAAACATTGGCTCTTCCTCTTCATTTTCCACGGGTTTGGTTTTTGCCTTCTCCTGCCACAAAGAGGCTTCTCCACATCACCCTCATTCCCACTGAAAACTCCCAAGTGACCTGAGCATCCCGAGATCCGCCTGTCCCACACTGATCAGCCCTCCCTAAGCCCAAATTTCCCTGTGGGAATGAGCTGGGTCATAAATCAGCTTGAGGAAAGGGCAAGGAGCTCCTGGGCTGCCGGGGAAAGGCTGCATCCTTCAGATGCTGCAAAGAAAGAAAAGCTCAGCCCCTGACAACTTGGAGTTGCCCAGGATTAGGCTCCTGCATTCCAGAGGGCAAGAGATTCCCAAGGAAAGGGGCACTGATTCCAGAACAATGATCCTAAAAAGCATTACAGCCCCTTACAGGGCCCAAAGGGGCTCCAGGAGAGCTGGAGAGGGACTGGGGACAAGGGCTGGAGGGACAGGAGCCAGGGAATGGCTTCCCACTGGGAAAGGGGAGCTTGGGCTGGGATCTTGGGAAGGAATTGCTGGCTGGGAGGGTGGGGAGGGGCTGGGCTGGAATTGCCAGAGCAGCTGTGGCTGCCCCTGGATCCCTGGGAATGTCCAAGGCCAGGTTTGACACTGGGGCTTGGATCCACCTGGGATAGTGGAAGGTGTCCCTGCCCATGGATGGGGTGGGATGGGATGGGATGGGATGGGATGGGATGGGATGGGATGGAGGAGGGGATGGAGGGGATGGGAGGATGGGAGGGGATGGGATGGGATGGGAGGGGATGGGATGGGATGGGATGGGATGGGATGGGATGGGATGGGATGGGATGGGATGGGATGGGATGGGATGGGATGGGATGGGATGGGATGGGATGGGATTGGGAGGGATGGGATGGGATGGGATTTACGTTCCTTCCCACCCAAACCATTCCACGACTCCACCATCCCTCCGAGCCACCTTCACCACACGGGATCCAAGGCGTTCACAAGGAACATCCTCCCAGGCATTCCCGGGAGCCCGGATTTCATTTGCTGGAGCAGAAACCTCCCGTGTTTCACACCGAGCCTTCCCTCAGTGCAATCCCTCCCGGGGAGCCCAGCCCTTGGATCCAGAGCTCCAGCCCCTCCTGCCGGCTCCGGGTGGAGCCCAGGCCCGGCCGAGCCCCGCGCCCGGCACCGCTCCGGAGGATCCCAGAGCTCAACAATGGGGGATCTGTCAGAGCCCGACCCGAGCACCGGCCATCATCTGTTTCCCATAACTCCAGCTGACCTAAACTCCACGGGCTGAACAAGTAGCCTGTGTTTTTCATCTGGAAAACTCCGCGGAGCCGTTCCCACTCCGGCCTCTCCCTCCCGTGCCGGAGCCAGACTTGGGAGAAGTTACAGAGTGGTGATGTCGACAGAGATTTCCTCGTTATCCCCAGCAGCAGCACTGGAACGTTTTCAGGTTGGGGTTTTGGCCGTCTCCTCCTGTCCCAGGTGCCCCCACACCGGGCTGTGCCTTTCTCCCCCACCTCTCCCCGAGGAAAATCCCAGCCCGACACTTCCCGGTGTAAAAACGAGCGGAGCCGGATGCCAACCCCGTGCCTGTTTCATGATATATTTAAAATCCATTAAAACTTCATCAGGGATGAGCTGCCAGGGAAACAAACACATTCAGGACAAGCCCCACAGGGTCTCCCAAGCGAGGCCACCGTGCGGAAAAGCCCTGGAGGCCGCCGCTGGAGGGGAAAGCTCCGTGTGCGGGCCCCGGGAAGGAAGGAAGGGAGCGCTGGGAATCGGTCACGAGCCCGGCAAGGAAGGATCCAAGCCCCAGAGTTATCAGCTCTTGTCAGGGCTCCCATCCTTTAGACGGGGGGAAAAATAACCTCCAATTCGGGAAAATGCAGGATGAGTCCTTGAGGAGGATGAAGGGCAGGTCCAGAGGGAGGAGGAAGGAAAATGTGTAGAAGAGAACACAACCTGCACCAAACCCCACCCGTTTTCCACAGCCCTGAGGGGTTTAAGCTCCCAGAGAGCCAAAAAGATCCCGAAATGCAGAAGTTTCCCTGAGATGATTTGAGGTCAAAGCCCTTTGTTTTTCCCCTTCGTGGATCCCATGGGATGGAGGGGATGAGCTCCCATCCCGCACTTCCCGTCCCAGCCAGGAGCTTCAGCTCGCTCCCACAGCTCTGCCGTGAAATGTTTGGGTTGGAAAAACGACATTTCCATATTTATTATTGTGTTCTCCCATGGCAGAACAGGGGGGAACGCTCAGGGAGCAGGGAGAAATAAAAACAGGATAAACTCGTAAATAAACCTCCTGTTCCAGCACGTCCAGCATGAGCTGCACCCTCTGTACTGGGAAAGAACTCGTGTCCCAGCAGCCCTTTTCCAACCTGGATTGTGCCCCTTTTTGAGGCAATAATCCATAAAAACTGATGCAAACAGAAAATTCCAGATAAAGGGATGCTGTGGAGTCCACAGGTCACACTCTGAGGAGGGGAAAGCACATCTGGGGGGGTTGGGAGGGGAATGGCCACGGAATGCGAGGACTCTGGAAGGGACGGGGCATCCAGAGGGACCTGGACAGGCCGGAGAGGTGGGACAGTGGGAACCTCAGGGAGTTCAGAATACAAAGTGCAAGGTCTGGGACCCAAATTGGGCCAATCCCAGCACAAATCCAGGCTGGATGGGGAAAAAAGAGATTGGGAGCAGCCCCGGGAGAGGGATTTGGGATGTTGTGGATGAGGCTGGAATGGCCCAGCCCAGAAGCCCCCAGCCCTGGGCTGATCCCAGTGTGGGCAGCAGGAAAGGTGGGAATTCTGTCCCTGGGCCCCTCAGGTGAGACCCCACCTGCAGAGCTGCCCCAGCCCTGGGGCCAACAGCAGCAGGACGTGGAGCTGCTGGAGAGAGCCCAGAGGAGGCCCCGGAGCTGCTCCAGGGCTGGAGCCCCTCAGCTCTGGAGCCAGGCTGGGAGAGCTGGGAATGTTCCCCTGGAGAAGGGAAGGCTCCAGGGAGAGCTGCGAGCCCCTGGCAGGGCCTAAAGGGGCTCCAGGAGAGCTGGAGAGGGACTGGGGACAAGGGCTGGAGGGACAGGAGCCAGGGAATGGCTTCCCACTGGGAAAGGGGAGCTTGGGCTGGCATCTTGGGAAGGAATTGCTGGCTGGGAGGGTGGGGAGGGGCTGGGCTGGAATTCCCAGAGCAGCTGTGCTGCCCCTGAGCCAGTTCCAACCAGTTCCAACCATTTCCAACCAGTTCCAACCAATTCCAGCCAGTTCCAACCAATTCCAGCCAGTTCCAAGCAGTTCCAGCCAGATGCAGACAGTCCCCTGGTTGCCGGGGTGTCCCAGGGCTCTTTGTGACACGGGGGCTGTGGCCCATTGTGACCCCGGAGCCCTGGGGGACACTGCCAGGGACACCCCTCGCTCGGGAGGCAGCAGTCCCTGGGATCCTTTGGAGGATTTCCCAATCCCTCTGAGGCTGAGGGCCTCGGAGATGGCGGAGAAGGCGAATCCCAAATCCCAGCCCAGCAAGGGGCAGCCGAGCTCCCAGAGAAGGGGCCAGGTGAGGGATGGGATGGGATGGGATGGGATGGGATGGGATGGGATGGGATGGGATGGGATGGGATGGGATGGGATGGGATGGGATGGGACAGCAAGGAGCTGCCTGGGGGACAGGGATGGGATCGACTGTGCCAAGGACTCCTTCCCACAGCTCCTCCTGCCTGCAGGAGGGAAAACAGGGAATTACGGGTGGGAAACGGGGAATGGCAGGTGGGAGACAGGGAATCAAAGGTGGGACACAGGGAATGGCAGGTGGGACACAGGGAATGGCAGGTGAGACACAGGGAAAAAGGGGTGGGACAGAGGGAATAATGGGTGGGAGACAGGGAATGGCAGATGGGACACAGGGAATAATGGGTGAGACACAGGGAATGGTAGGTGGGACACGGGCAGCTGAAGGTGGGACACAGGGAAATGCAAATGGGACACAGGGAATCAAAGGTTGTACACAGGGAATGGCAGGTGGGACACAGGGAACTGAAGGTGGGACTCAGGGAACTGAAGGTGGGACACAGGGAACTGAAGGTGGGACATGGGGATGACAGATGAGACACAGGCAGGTGAAGGTGGGATACAGGGAATTGCAGGTGGGACAAAGGGAATGGCAGATGGGACAGAGACAGGTACAGATGGGACACACGGAACCACAGGTAGGACACAGGGAGCCACAGGTGGGACACAGGGAATCACAGGTGGGACACAGGGAACAAACCAGAGGTGGGACACAGGGAACAAACCAGAGGTGGGACACGGGTGCAGAGGGACACAGGGCAGCCAGGGCCAGTCCCCGTCCCACCATGGGATGAGTCCCCGTGGAGCCCAGAGAGCCCACGGGACACTGGGAGCCACCACGGATCCATCGGGGCACCAAGCACCTTCCCCAGGCCAGGAGCTGTGACAGCAGCCAGGGCCACCCTGACTCGCCCTCTGTCCCCTGCAGGTGGCCATGCCCAGTGCCAGCCTGGCCCAGCAGGGGCCAGCGTCCATCCTGCCCACGCGTGACCCCGGCACCGGCCACCGGCCACCAGCACCAGCAGCACCCTCAGCTTCTCCTGGCCAGAGCGGGGCCCCGGCCACTGGCCACTGCCCACAGGGTGTCCCCAGTGCCCAGGACACCCATGGGGAGCCGGGCACTGCCACGGCCACACAGCCCCGGCCAGGGGAGCCTGGGGACGGCCCAGAGCCGCCCCCGCGCACGGTCAGGGTGTCCCGGCCGACCGAGGCCGGGCTGAGGCAGCTGGGGAGGATCTCCAGGTACGAGAGGATCCTGGAGTGGTTGGACGGCGCCTTCCCGAGCACAGCCGAGGCCGTGGTGGAGCTGGAGGAAGAGCTGGAGGGATACTGGGAGTCCCAGGAATAATTAGGGTGGAAAAGACCTCTGAGATCATCGAGTCCAACCGGTGACCAAACCCCACCGTGTCCACTCAACCACGGCCCCGTCCAGCCCCTCCCTGGACACCTCCATGGCTCTGAGGGACCTTCTCAGCATGGACAGGCACCAAAGGGGGAAGATGAAAAGGCAGAGCCAGACCCAGCTCAGGACAAACTGAAATACAGAATTCCCACGGAAATTCCCAGGAAAACCCCTTTTCCCCGGGAGGATCCACCACTGGGACAGGCTGCCAAGAGAAGCTGTGGAGCTCCATCCCAACGGGAAGTGGACCTGAGAAGCCCCCACGGCTCTGTGGGGAGCTGGACACGGTGATCTCGAGGTTCCCTCCAACCTTCGTCCGTGGTGCTGTGAGGAGGGGACAGCAGCACCTTCCCTGTGGAGCAACAGCTTCGGGATGTGCTCCAGGGATCACAGAACCATGGAATGGCCTGGGCTGGAAGGAACCTCGAAGCCCACCCAGTCCCACCCTGCCCTGCCACGTGCAGGGACACCTTCCATTGCCCAAAGTTTCTCCAAGCCCCCGTCTGACCTGGCTCTGAGCACTTCCAGGGTCTAGGAACACAAAGAGGACGAACCTTCCTACCCAACACCTGTGGAAAACACGTCCTGGAGCATCCCAATAAAGAGTTTTTACACAGATCCACCCTCGTGCTCTGGTTAACACCTGAAACCATGACAAGATGCAACAGGAGCGGCTTTTCAGCCTCTGGTTTTCCCAACAAGGTCGTATCCTGAAGGATTCCGTGGGGTTTCAAATCCCACACCGCAGCCACGGCCGGGGCAAGACGGAGTCAGGGATTCGACGGGAAGAGCCAAAGCCCTGCTCCCCAAACAGCCCCTGTGGGCTGCTCGGAGGCTGCGAGGCAATGATTAAGCCCCCACAAAAAGGTGAAACGTGAAGATCACAAGTCCCCCCCCAGACCTCCCGCTCCCACCTTCGAAACCATAAAAGAGACGCTTTTCTCCACAGCCAAACCCCTCATTCCAAAGCATCCACGGAAAACCCTCTCTGAGGGCAGCGCTGCCCTTCCAGCACACCCCAGCTTTTGGGCACAGCGATTTCAGAGCTTTCCCATCCCCTTCCATAAAACACGACCCCGAAACCCCCTTTTTTTTTTTCCTTGTGGGAGCTGCTGCTGTTCCCGCTGCTCCGGGAGCGTTTGTTCACCGAACAGCACCGGAATGGCTCCCACGTTTTCCCGAACAAAGGACTGAAACAGGGGGGAATATGCGTCAGAAGCCCGTCCTGGACGTTGCTCGCCCTTTTCCTGCACAAATATTTGTAAACACGTGGAGGGTTCGTGTCCAGCCGGCTCGGGACCCTTCATAAAACCAGGGATTTATTGCAAACAGGATGGGAATCATTTCCCAGCTCCCAGCGCTTATAGGGCTTTAGGATGAGAGACATAAAGAGCAGGAAAACAGCGGCTGCAGCTGGGCTCTGAGCCCTGCTGGAGAGGGATGAAACGGGGGGGAGGGTGTGAATTCACAGCTCCAGAGCCCCCCACAAACACCCTCCCAAAAAATAAAATAAAGTTTTGGAGTTTCTGGACTGCAGGGGAGAATTACCCAGGGTTTATTTATGGACAGAGGTTCAGGGATAGGCTGAGCCCAGCTGAGCTGAGCCCAAGGATCTTCCAGGAGGGCTCAGCCTGGAGAAAAGGAGGCTCCAGAGGGACCCTGTGGCTCTGCACAAGTCCCTGACAGGAGGGGGTGGCTGGGCAGGGTCGGGCTCTGCTCCCAGGGAACAACAGGGGAATGGGAACGGCCTCAGGCTGGGCCAGGGGAGGCTCAGGTTGGAAATCAGGGAAAACTCCTCCTGGAAAGGGTTTTCCAGCCCTGGCAGGGGTGGAGTCCCCATCCCTGCAGGGATTTCAGAGCCCTGTGGATGTGGCACTTGGGGACAGGGGGCACTGCTGGCCCTGGCAGTGCTGGGCTGGGCTGGGTGACCTCGGAGGGCTTTTCCAGCCTCAGCAATTCCATGGTTTTATGATCCAAAAGTCTCTCCTTGCAATCTCTGAGTTCCCCTCTGACCCATCCTCTGCTCACTCCCAGCCTTCCTCCCATCCATATCCTACTCCTTTCGTTTTTCCATCATTCCCACAGCTGCAGCCAGTGCCACCAAGGGGCAAGACCTCAAATTTTAGGGATAATCAGGAAAAAACCGGAACTGCTCACCAGGGTTGGATTTGGGTCTTTGAATGTCCCCGAGGAGGGGCACAGAGAGAGATTTTTATTCATTCTTAGGAGCCAAAATAAGCCCTAAATGTGGAATATCAGCATCAGCCCAGGGGGACTGGGACAGCTGGGGAAGGAGGGGAAGTAGAAGGCTGAGGAAGGACATCTAATCCAGGATTCCAGGATTCCAGGATCCTCTTGGAAACACCCAGGGAAAGAGAAAAAAGGGACAAAATACGGAAGGAGAAATTAAAATTAATTAATTATAAAAAATTCTACAGAGGGTGGCCAAGTGTTGGAGCAGGGGCACAGAGGGGCTGGGCAGCCTCCAGCCTGGGAGATCCACAAAATCTACATGGAAAATGCTGGGAGATTCCCGATTTCACTTCAAATTCAGCAACTTTAGAGGAGACTCGGACCAAGTTTTCCACCAGCTGTTCCAGTCTGAATGAGGTGTCCCAGCCATTGGCACAGGGCTGGGATTAGATGGGATTTAAGGTTCTTTCCAACCCAAACCATTCCATGGTTCGAATCCATAACCAGAGGATGAGAAAAGAGCGGGAATTCACCATTTCCCTCTGTGTTAAACTGAGTTTTACCTTAGAACACGAACGTTCTCCAGGGAAATTCCTTCCAGATCGCTTCACTTCCGCCCCTATCACTTGTTGTTTTTGAGATATCTCCCTTCTGGCCACCACCACAAAGCCCTCTGCGGCAGCTGAGGCGTTTTCCAAACATTCCTGGGACCCTCCTGAGCCCCAAAGCCCGGAAACAGCAAATCTTGGGAAGAGCCTTCCCACGCCTGCACAATGCAAGGAGCGGAGCTGGAATTCGGGGTGGCTCAGCTGGACCCGTGTCCTGCACCACAGCAGGTGAACATTCCCAAAAAACCCCAATGGCCTCGGAGATCCCTGCAGCCAGCAGCTCCAGAGGGGTTAAAATTCCTTAAAAAAAGAGTTGGAGACGAGCGGGGAAAGGTGAATGCTGCAATAAAGGTTGGAAAAACGAGCTGAGGAACTCCAGGACTTCCAGCCTCGTTTCAGCCCCTGAGCTGGGACACAATTCCAGGAGCATGGAGGAGAAGGGGACTGGGGAAAACCGGGACTTATTGAAGCAGGAATTCTGCCAATGAACTGATGGCACAGCAGGGTTTGTGGATCCTGGGAAAGCAGAGGGTGTCCCTGAGCTCAGCCAGGATTGAAAGTGTTTTTCCACAATATTCCCAGACCTAAACGTGGATGTCCCTGTGTGGGTGAGGGACGACTGGATAAAGAAATAATTAGTGGGCTGGTCAATTCCAGAGGGTTGGGATTAAGGAATTGCATCCCAAAAGGAGCTGGTGACAAGTGGGGACCACAGCGGGGCCTGTCCTGGGACACGTCCGGCTCCACTCCTGTGGCAGTGACCCGGAGGAGCCACAGGGCAGCTCCAGGAGCTCCTCAGTGACTCCAAACCGGGGGAAAAGTCACAGAATCATGGAATCCTTGAGGCTGGAAAAGTCCTCTGAGATCACCAACCATGCCCAGCACTGTCCCAGTCCCCAAGTGCCACATTCACAGGGCTCTGAAATCCCTCCAGGGATGGGGACTCCAGCCCTGCCCTGGGCACTTCCAAGGCCTGAGCACCTTTTTCATGAGGAAATTCCTGCTGATGTCCACCCTGAGCCTCCCCTGGCCCAGCCTGAGGCCGTTCCCTCGCCTCCTGTCCCTGTTCCCTGGGAGCACAGCCCGACCCCCCCCGGCTGCCCCCTCCTGTCAGGGACTTGTGCAGAGCCACAAGGTCCCCCCTGAGCCTCCTTTGCTCCAGGCTGAGCCCCTTTCCCAGCTCCCTCAGGAATTCTCCAGCCCCTTCCCAGCCCCATTCCCTTCCCTGGACACGCTCCAGCCCCTCAGGGTCTGTCCAGAGCTGCCCCCAGCACTGGAGGTGCCCCAGCAGTGCCAGCCCAGGGGACAAGGGCAGGGCAGGACAAGTTCCCTGAGAGGTTCTGGAGTCTTGGAGGTTTTCCACACAGGATGGGATAAAGCCCTGAACAGCCTGGGCTGATCTCAGATCTGCTTCCATGGAATCATGGAATGTGTTGGGTGAGAAGGGGCCTGAGAGCCCCTCCAGTGCCATCCCATGGGCAGGGACACCTCCCACTGTCCCAGAGGGATCCAAGCCCCAATGTCCAACCTGGCCTTGGGCACTGCCAGGGATCCAGGGGCAGCCACAGCTGCTCTGGCAATTCCAGCCCAGCCCCTCCCACCCTCCCAGCCAGCAATTCCTTCCCAAATCCCATCCATCCCTCACTCCAGCAGGTCAGACCAGAACCCCACTGAGGTCCTTGAGCAGGGAACGATCCCATGAACCACTGAACAGATCCCATGAATTCCCCCACTCAGGGCAAACCGAGTTGGCCACAAAGACTGGGATGGGATTAAGGGAACCGGGATGAAACCAGCCCTAGATCCAAACTCCCAGGATATTTCCCATGGCTGTGCCCAGCCCTGGGAAAGCTCTGCTACTCTCCCTCCCCTCAGGTGACGAGGAGTCTGCATCCGGGCTATTGTAGGAAAACCTCTCTGGGTCAGGTTGGGGTTTTTTTTTCCCCTCCCTCCCTTTTCCATGTCTGTTTTCCAAGCAGAATATTTCCAGCCCCAGCGGCCGCCTGTGATCATATCAGGCCAGCCCCGAACGAACACTGATTTCTCTGCTGCCGCTTTGATCGCAGCCAAGTGCTTTTCTCTCCCGGGTAAGGAGGTCACGGGGTTAAAAGAGCAAAGTGACAATTCCCAAAGTTCAATCCGCTGCCACCAGGGCCAGACGCGCTCCCGCCAGGCTCCATTAGCACGTAGGACAGGGTGGTTATCACAGGTCACTGACACCGGCCCCGCTCTAATGGCTTTTCCTGTGGCCTTATCAATGCCGTGCACAAAGTGGCTCCCCCCAGCCTTCCCCTATGATCTCAGAGCTCTGTTTACAGCTATCTCCCTGCACCAGGCACCAGGGGGGCAGCCAAGTCAGCAGCCGCTGAGAAATGCCAGGACACGGCCACGGGACAGGCCGCAAAGTGCCTGGGATGGACAAGGAGTTACTCGGGGAGGGAATTTTTTCCACTGTGTGGCCCCCTCCTTTTTCCCCTCCACCCCAAAAAAATAAAAAAAACCCCAAAATATTAAAAAAAAGGACGTTTTCAAGTTCCCAAGGAAAACTTGACAAGCCCCAGCTCTGAAATAGAAGGGAACCACAGACTTTCCGTGGTGGGGTTTGAGTTGCAGCATGGAATAAAAAGGAACAAGTGGTGCCACAAAGAGGAGGGGAAACAAAAAAAAAAGATTTGGTTTTGTCTGAAAGGCAGGGCTGGGTGGCTCTCGGCCTTGGAGTTGTGGTTCCCCAGGAGCCTCCCTCGTGCCCTGAAAGAAGAGCTTCAGCTGTTTTGCCCCGTTTGCAAAGCACAAATGGTTCTGGTGGGGATGCTGAGCCCCTCAGAGGGTGGGGAGGGAGCGAGAGCTGAGCCCCCCCTGCCCCATCCCCATCCCAAAAAGGCAGGAAAAGGAGGATTCGGGCAGGCAGCACCAGCAGCAGCGCGCTGGGAGAGGAATTAAAACCCAAGGAATGATTTCAGTGCAGGGCTGGGAGGAGAACTGGGATCCAAAGCATCCCCCAGTTCCAATGGAATCTGCTCCATGTGGCCATCCAAGGCAGGAATTCCACGGGCTCACCTTGATCCCAGGGACCCCCGGGCAGCTCCCACAGAAAAACCTTGCAATTCCAGCGATAATTCCAAAAGAAAACTGTGTTTCTCCTCCCGAGGCTGTGCTGGCTCCACACTAAGAGATACAGAACTTGTCCTTCCCTAAAATCCCCAAGGAGAGCTGCTCCGAGTGGATACAGACTATCCATGCTGACAAGATATTCCCACATGGATTGTTTTCAGTAAAATAGGGGGGTTATTATTAACTGTACTTTTTTAATGCATTTTGTGCATCAAAGCAGCTCGAGGGGTGGGGGAGAAGCAGCACAGATAAAAATGTCAGTGGTGAGATAGGACAAATTTACAGTAAATCCCTGTCAGCTCCCATTTATCTAAATTATCCAGCCCTGGATTCTCCAGAAATCCTTCACCAGCTCCAGTTTTAAGCCTGTTTTTACCTCAGAATCTGCTCCCTTTTTCTTTCTGGGTTGTTGCCTTTTTTTTTGGACACTTGTTCTTTCCCCTAAAATGACCCCTTTGTAGCTGGGATCAAAGAGCTGGGAGTGTCAATCCCAGTGTCTTCAGGAACATGTGAAGAACCTCAAAGTAATTGGGAAGCAATTAGCACAAAGCTAAAAAAACCCACCCCGCCAAGGCAGAGCCTAAATGAGCATCAACAGGCACCAGCCCCGGCTCAAGGAGGAGTTTAAGGGACTTAAATCACCCTCAGCTACCTCAGAGACAACTTTTTGGGAGCACCTTCAGTGCAGCCCACTCTGCCTTGAGTTTTTTTTGGCTTTTTTTTTTTTTTTTCCCTCTCATTCCTTTCTGCTTTGGGTTCACTCTTTGCTTTCTGCCTCGCTGCAGCTTACGGGAAACATGAAACACAAAACTGCTTTTCATTCTCTGTTATGTAAAGCCGAGCCATTCCATGTCTTGGCCTGGAAACCCAAGGCACCCACCAGCTGCTCAGATGCTCCTGCAGATAAACCAGCTGGCCCGGGCCTCACCTTCCCTAATTTATTTTGGCTATCGATCAAAGCAGCCCCAGCATTACACAGACTTTGGTCAGAGGCAACATAAAAGATAAACCCATCAATGGCGAAATCGCTGCACTGCAGCGTTCTGGGCTTGTTCTTTAGATCATAATATTGTCATTTTCCACAGCTCCTCTCCTCCCCTGGGAGGGGATGGAGCTGATCCCACCGGCCCAGAACCCCAGCAGGCTGCAGGTGAATGTCCTGAGATAGCACAGGGCTGCTGAGCTCAGCCTGGGCTGGGCTTAGGGCTCAGGCTCAGCTCAAACCAGGCCAGGCCTGGGCCAGCCGACCCTGAAATCTCCAAGGGCTGGGTTTGCTGCCCCTCCTCAAATCATTCACAGATTCCCAGACTGGTTTGGGATGGAAGCAAAGGACTTGGGATGTTTTTTCCCCGTATCTGCAGAGATCCAAACCCCCCCCCACGCCCGTCTCTCCCTCAGGACAGCGTCAGGCAGCCCCTTCCTCACCAGGGAAGGAATGGGGATGAATAATCCCATCAAACATCCCAGGAGAGGCTGAAATGGCACAGCCTGAACTCAACCTGGGCTGGGCTTAGGGCTCAGGCTCAGCTCAAACTAGGCCAGGCCTGAGCCAGCTGAGCCTGAAATCTCCAAGGCCTGGATTTGCCCTCCCTCCTTAAATCGTTCACAGATTCCCAGACTGGTTTGGGATGGAGGCACCCCAAAGATGATCCTGTTCCACCCCAACTTTGCCCTGCCCCAGGCTGCTCCAAGCCCCATCCAACCCGGCCTGGGACACTTCCACCTGAATCCAATGCTCCTGGCACCCAAAGCCCACCATATCCCTGCTTCCAGCTCCTCCCTTTCCATTTTCCTAGGAAAAGAACAGCCCACTTCTGTCTGATACTGTGAGGATCCCCACTGAGGTGGTTCAGTGGCTCCAACCTGAAGCCAAACCTGGAATTTACCAAACCTCATTCCCTGCAGCTCCAAGGGGATTTGCTGCGGGCAGAACCCACTGACAAGGTAAGGACTTGTTGATTCAGGGACATAAACCCAAATCATGGAATTACCTGAGGTGAGCAGGAGTTGCACACATGGATAACCCCAATGAAACAACTCAAACCCCACTCCTGGCATGTTCTGTCCCAGTATCTGCAGAGATCCAAACCCTCCCCATGCCCGTTTCTCCCTCAGGACAGCGTCAGGCAGCCCCTTCCTCACCAGGGAAGAAATTGGGATGAATAATCCCATCAAACATCCCAGGAGAGCCTGAAATGGCACAAGGCTGCTGAGCTCAGCCTGGGCTGGGCTTAGTGCTCAGGCTCAGCTCAAACCAGGCCAGGCCTGGGCCAGCTGAGCCTGAAATATCCAAGGGCTGGATCTGCTCTCCCTCCTTAAATCGTTCACAGATTCCCAGACTGGTTTGAGATGGAGGCACCCTGAAGAAGTTGGGATGTTTTGTTTGACATCTGCAGAGATCCAAACCCTCTCCATGCCTGTCTCTCCCTCAGGACAGCATCAGGCAGCCCTTTCCTCACCAGGAAAGGAATGGGGATGAATAATCCCATAAAACATCCCAGGACATCCTCAAATGGCACACCCCTGCTGAACAGAACCTGGGCTGGGCTTGGGGCTCAGGCTCAGCTCAAACCAGGCCAGGCCTTGGCCAACTGACCCTGAAATTCCCATTTTTGGATTTGCTGCCTCCTCAGACCTTTCACAGATTCCCAGACTGGTTTGGGATGGAGGCAAAGGACTTGGGATGTTTTTTCCCAGTATCTGGAGAGATCCAAACCCTCCCCACGCCCGTCTCTCCCTCAGGACAGCGTCAGGCAGCCCTTTCCTCACCAGGAAAGGAATGGGGATGAATAATCCCATAAAACATCCCAGGAGAGCCTGTCCTGCCCCGGAGCCGCCACCACGCCAAGGTCCAGCTCTCAATTAACCCCCGCCTGACCTTCCTTCACTTTCTTTCCCCCTTCTCTGCCCTTCCTGCCAAAGTTCAGCGTTTCCTGGAAAAGTCTCCGTGCCTGTTGGATGTTGTCCTTCGCCTTGGTTGCCGAGGGAAGGATTTGCAGGATTTACAGGTGCCTGGCCCCCTCTGGAAGCCCATGACCGCGGGCTGACCCCCCGGTACAATATGTGAACTCCTGCCCTGCTGATAAGGCTGCCAGATAGGAGCAGGAGTTTGCAAATAATCCTTTGGGAATTTATAAGCAGCGCAGCCATAAAACCGAGGTGACTGGAAGGTCGATTTCACTAAAAATAATAAATATCTCAATGTTTATTCAACGTGGGCCTTTTTAACTGCAGGCCAAGCTCTGAGATAACGCTATTGTAAATGACAAATATGAGGAGTTTTGGGGAACTATTACATTATGATCCTTCCGTCTGACACGGCCGGGGCCGTTCCCTCGATGCTTTGCAGGATCTCTGACATTGTTCAAGGCGAGCTGGGCCTAGAAAGCCAGGCCAGGATTCAGTCCCAGGTCAAGAAAAGGGCAATTTGCTTCTCAGGAGGGTTTTTTCTCCCACTCCTGGCTCCCTAAAACACCTTCCTTAAGCTCTGCTCGGGATTTTGGCTTGTTACGAGTTCTCATTCCCGATTTTTGGGCTTTGGGCTGGGAAGGAACAGGAGGAATGGGAGCACTGACTGGGCCCAGCTCAGGATGGGGACAGAGGACTCTGAGCTGCTGGCACAGAATCTCTGCCCTGCTTCAGCCTCTCCGTGGAATCCCTGAGGCTGGAAAAATCCCCTGGGATTGAATCCAACCACCCCCAGCACTGCTGGGGCCAGCACTGCCCCGTGTCCCTGAGTGCCACATCCACAGGGCTTTAAATCCCTGCAGGGATGGGGACTCCACCCCTGCTGGAAAACTCTTTCCATGGAGGAATTTTCCCTAATATCCAACCTAAACCCCCCCTGGCCGTTCCCTCTCATCCCATCCCTCGTTCCCTGGCTGCAGCCTCCTGTAAGGGCATTGCAGGGACACCACTCCTGCACCATTCCCACCTACAGAAGGAGACAATCCCATCCCAACCCATCCCATGGAGCTGCTGCTTCCCCTGACACATTTGGGAGGATCAATCCCGATTTCAGATCAAAAACTGAAGCAACAAGACAACAGAAAAATTCCAAAGCAGAAACAAACTAATTCCTGTCACTACCAGCCAAGCAATTCCATGTCTTGGCCTTGAAATCCAAGGAACCCAAGCATTTGGAATGTCCAGAACTGCTCCATCCACCAGCAGAAGCTGCTGACCCTCCTCAGAACACCTTTATGGGCAATGGCACCATCAAATCCATATCAAATCCATATCAAATCCATAATAAATCCATATCAAATCCATATCAAATCCACAGCCTCGTGTCAAACCGAGGCACAGGCGACCCTCCAATAGGATTCCCAATCCCATTTCCATGACCCATATTCCTCCCTGAAGTTTCCCCAAATAAAGTGGCACTTTCAGGCCCCCTCCCACCCCCAGCCTTTCAGCCCCTCGTAATTCCCAATTAACAAACTCCTGCTCCAGCTCCCAGCTCCGCCTCGGAGCAGGAGGGTTCCCTCCAAGACAAACACAGCCACACATTTTGGGGAGGGGAATTTCTCATTCCAAGAAAATCTCACGGCAACGTGGCCAAATGACCTAATTATGAACAGATGAGGGGCACAAAAAGATGTTTTATAGGAACGGGGTTTCTGACAGTTCTTTTCCTTCAGCAAACTCGTGTGGATTGCTGGAGACGCCGGGAATTGGAAAACAATTCCCTCTCAGGGCTGGGAAGGGAGGAAAGCTGGGAACAGAGAGCTCCTTTCATCTCCTGCCTGGGCTTTGGGTTGCCCAACCACAGGGAAGAGCCCCACGACAGCTCCCGGGCTCCAAAAGGCTTGGAAAAGGGATGCAGGTTCCTTGGAATGGCACAGTCAAGGCCTGGGTGCTGCTGGAAGCATCCCTGAAATCCAGAGTTGGAGGATGAGTTTCAAAGGCCCCAAAAAATGGGTGAGACCCCACAGGTTCTGTGGATCAGGAGGTTCAGGGCTTGGATGCATTCCCAAAATTCAGAGTTGGAGGGTGAGTTCCAAAGACCCTGGAAAAGGGATGCAGGTTCCTTGGAATGGCATAGTCAAGGCCTCGGTGCTGCTGGAAGCATCCCTGAAATTAAAGGTAGGAGGGTGAGCTCCAAAGGGCCTGGAAAAGGGATGAGATCCCACAGGTTCTGTGGATCAGGAGATTCAAGGCCTGGGTGCTGCTGGAAGCATCCCTGAAATCCAGAGTTGGAGGGTGAGTTCCAAATGTCCCTAAAAAGAGATGAGACCCCACAGGTTCCTTGGTTTAGGACATTCAAGGCTCGGCTGCATCCCTGAATTTCAGAGTTGGAGGATGAGTTCCAAAGGCCCTGGAAAAGGGATGAAATTCCACAGGTTCTGTGGATCAGGAGATTCAATGCTCAGAAACTGCCAGAAGCATCCCTGAAATCCAGAGTTGGAGGATGAGTTCCAAATGTCCCTAAAAAGGGATGAGATCCCACAGGTTCTATGGAACTCAAGGCACATTCAAGGCTTGGGAGCTGCTGGAAGCGTCCCCAAAATGAAAAGTCAGAGGACGAGCTCCAAAGGTTCCTAATCAGCCTCTATAAATTAATATTTAAATAATAATATTTTAATAATAATTACATAAATAATAAATAAATATATTTAATGATAATTTAATATTAATATTACAAATTAATAATTAAAATAATTAATTAACTAAAAATAATTAAAAATAATTAAAAATAATTAAAAATAATTAAAACTCAGTGCCTGATGTACTCAGAATTGCCAGGAGCCAGCCTATGGAAGCAGGAGCTCTCTGGGACAGCTCAAAGGAACCATTTTCAGTCAAAAAAATGAACTCCTGGAACAATCTGAGGGAATTTTCCCCTCAGGAATCTCGGAGTGATCCAGGCAAGGCGCGGATTCAGGGATGGCAGCAAAGCTGCTCCCATCAGACAGCGTTTGGAGGGCAGCAAATAATTCCTTCCCGAGCAATTCCTCTCCAAAACTCCTCTGTTTCCATGGAATAATGGAATTATTGCATCCAAAGATGATTTCTTGGAGAAAACAGCATCAAAATCCAACCAATTCTACCTAAAAATCCCTGATTTCCACTGAATAACGAAATTCCTGAGTCCAAAGAAAAATTCTTGGAGGAAACAGCATCAGAATCCAACCAATTCCTTCCCAAAACTCCTCAATTTCAATGGAATAAGGAAGTTACTGAATCCAAACAATTCTTGGAGAAAAAGATGTCAGAATCCACACAATTCCTGCCCAAAACTCTCCCATTTACATGGAATATTGAAATTACTGCACCCAAAGAAGAATTCTTGAAGGAAACAGCATCAAAATCCAACCAATTCTACCAAAAACTCCCCAATTTCCACAGAATAACGAAATTCCTGAGTCCAAAGAGGAATTCTTGAAGGAAAATTCAACAACTAAGAAATACAAATATACGAAGAATTCAGGATTTGGGACAGCTGGAGAAAATTCCCTTTGCACTTCTGGGCCCTGCCCAATGAAACCCCACAGATTTTACCCAAATCCATCCATCCCTGGCTTTCTTTTCTCCCTCAGGGATGCACATTCCAGGTGAGCACGGATAAATGGTGGAGGAGCAGATCCATGGAATTCCCCAAAGCAGGAAAAGCCTGGATTTACTCACCAGGACTGAGTAGATGTGGAGGCATCGATAGACCGGGGAGAAATCCACCAAATCCTGGGCTCCAGGCACCTAAAACAGGGAGAAAATCCATGAAAAACGTGGAAAACTCACAAAAATTCCATGGACAGGTAAGGAAAACTGCAAAAAAATTAAATATGGGCAAGTGGAACTCTAAAATATCACACGGAGACAAGTGGAATCCTAAAAAAAAATCACATTTAAATAAATTTGTCACTCCAAAAAATCACATTTAGGGGAGGGTAACTAAAAAAATCAAATAAGAGTTGCACCAAAAAATCCCATCCAGGTGAGTGCAAGTCATACAAATTTCATTTATAAATAAATAGAACTGCAAAAAAATCAAATATGGGTATGTGGAACTCAAAAATATCCCAGAGAGTGAAATCCTAAAAAAAAAATCACATTTAAATAAGTGTAACTCTAAGAAATCCCATTTAGGTGAATGAAACTGTAAAAAAAACAAATATAAATAAAAGTCACTCTAAAAAAATCACATCTGGGTGAGTGTAATTCATAAAAATCCCATGGATAAAAAAGGATAACTGTAAAAATTTTGAATACAAGTAAGTGGAACTCTAAAATATCACATGGACATAAGTGAAATCCTAAAAATAAATCACATTTAAATAAGTTTGTCACTCCAAAAAATCCCATCCAGGTGTGTGTAACTCTAAAAAAACAACATTGAAATAAATTCCACTCTATAAAAAATCACATTTAGGTGAATATAACTCAAAAAAAATTCAAATATAAATAAGTTTATCACTCCAAAATGCCATTTCTAGGGGAGCTCCAACACTGGCAGGTTCAGTCAATCAAAGCCAAGATTTCAGGTATGGAAAAACCAATTAAATTCCTGGGATCTCCTCAAATGTTTCGATTATTTTCAGGGTTTTGGGAGCGGGAAAATATCCTTTCATGTTGGTCTTGCTCCATTTAAATCCCACGGAACACTCAGACTCCTTCCAGCCACGGAATCCAACGGATCCTGGCACAATCCCCGCTGCTCCTTACGCAACAAAAAGCAGGGAAAAAAAGGCAAAAAAAAAAAAAAAAAACCAGGGGGGAAAAAACCCAACTTATTCTTTCGATTTCACGTTTGGTTTGGTTGAAAGCTCCATTTGTGTTTCATTTTCCGCTGCTCCCCCTCGGGAAGAGGCGCTGCCACCTTTCAACGGGGGACAACGGGGAAGGGAATTTGGGAAGGGCGGGATGGAGGGAAGGAGAGATCAGAGGGGGAATTTGCATTCGAGAGGTTTTCGTGTCCTTTGGAGATGTTCCCTTTCAACTGCTTGGCCCGGGCTGAAAGCTCCGGCACCCAAAATCCAGGGAAAAGGGAGTGTTCTGTTGACATGGGGTGGGAAAAAGGGGGCAGGGATGAAAGGCCCGATGGACAGGCCTCGGAATGTTTTTATTTTCCCGGGTTTTAATGAGGCTGCGAGGGAGGTGGGATGAAGAAAGGGGAGCTCAGGGAGGATTTGCCAACCCCAAAGTGCCCCAGGCAGGGTCCTCCTCAGCTGGAGGCTCCTCAGCAGTGGGGAGGAGCAGGCCTGGAAAACTGGGATTTGGGGATAAACTCCTCTCTAACGTGGAAATGGAGTTGAAGGATCTCCTCTGTGTGAGGAAAGTCAGATCTCGGCACTGCGGAGGGTCCTGGTGGGAGCTGAAATGAGGGATCCCAAAATCCCAGACTGGTTTGGGATGGGAGGGACACTAAAGCCCATCCTGAGGTGATGCAGGTGCTGCAGGGTGGGATTCCCCACATCCACACCTTCAGCTCCTGCCTCTGGAGCAGTTCCTGGAGCAGCCTGGGATAGCAGAAGTGTCCCTGCACATGGCAGGGGTGGAACAGGGGATTTTGGGGGATAAACTCCTCTCTGACCTGGAACTGGAGCTGTTAAAGGATCTCCTCCGTGCAAGGAAAATCAGATCCCGGCACTGCGGAGGGTCCTGGTGGGAGCTGAAATGAGGCATCCCAAAATCCCAGACTGGTTTGGGATGGGAGGGACCCTAAAGCCCATCCCATTCCAGCCCTGCCATGTGCAGGGACATTTCCACTATCCCAGGCTGCTCCAAGAACAGCTCCAGAGGCAGGAGCTGAAGGATGTGGGGAATCCCATCCTGCAGCACCTGGATCACCTCGAGATCCCCAAAAACTCGTCAGTCCAAGCCAGGGGTGCAGGAAGGGGAAGCAGGAGGTTCCGTGGGATCAAGGCAGCAAAGGGAAGGGATCCTTGGGATGGATTTTAGCCGGCTCATCCCTCTCCCTGGGATTGCCTTTCCTCCCTGGCACTGCTCTCCATCCCAACGGCTCTCCCAGCCAGGCAGGAGCGGAGCCTCAGAAAACAGGAGGGATCCTAAGTGAGGAATGGGGCTGGAATCACCTCTGACCCTTTGCATGTCTGCCTTGGGCTGTTCAACACATCCCAGCTGAAGGCTGGGAGAGCTGGGAATGTTCCCCTGGAGAAGGGAAGGCTCCAGGGAGAGCTGCGAGCCCCTGGCAGGGCCTAAAGGGGCTCCAGGAGAGCTGGAGAGGGACTGGGGACAAGGGCTGGAGGGACAGGAGCCAGGGAATGGCTTCCCACTGGGAAAGGGGAGCTTGGGCTGGGATCTTGGGAAGGAATTGCTGGCTGGGAGGGTGGGGAGGGGCTGGGCTGGAATTGCCAGAGCAGCTGTGGCTGCCCCTGGATCCCTGGCAGTGCCCAAGGCCAGGCTGGACATTGGGGCTTGGAGCAGCCTGGGACAGTGAGAGGTGTCCCTGAATATGGATGGGGTGGGATTGGATGGGATTTAAGGTCCTTTCCCACCTAAACCATTCCAGGATTCCCTGCTCCCAGCTGAACCCAGGACAAGGGCTCTCAGCACCCCTCATCCCTCTCACCAACAACTTTTCCTTTTCCCTTTCCCAGGACTCTGACACCTGCACACACGAGGCAGAACTTCCACCGAGTTAATCCCAATATTTTCCTGCCTTCCCGCTCGTTTTTTATCCATCCCCAGCCTCCCAGGCCTCCTGAATTCCCTGAACAGCTCCCAAATTCCCAGCCCAGCTCCTCAGGACTCCTCCGGAGCAGCTTTCGCCTCCCTTTATTCCCCCAGCGCTAGGAGCCGTCGGCCTCCCATTGGTAAAACCTTAAACAGTTAAACCCCTTCCAGCTCAGAAATCCTTGGAGAAACCCTTGGATATCCCTGGAGCAGCCAGGGGAGCGTGGGCAGCTCCTGCCCAGCCCTGCCCAGTGACCACCACCCACGAGGGGCCGGCCCCGAGCCCACGCCGGGGTTTTTTAGGGAGGAGGGATCTGTCATCCCTCCACACCCCCATCAAAGCAGGGAACGTTTTCCAGGGAATTTCAATCCAGGATCAAACGGTTTCGCTCCGCTCGGATTCGGGACTCCAACTTGAACGGACTCCACACAGAAATTGTTCTGATAAAGATTGAAAAAATGAGGGTTTTGCCAAAAAGAGCTTGACTCCCCCCAGAGAAATTCGTTCAAAGCAACAATTTCAGGCTCGGATTTTCTGGAATAACTTCCAAGCCCACACACAGGCTCGGGAAAAATCGGCTGGGCCACTCTGCACAGCTCCCAAATCCAGCAAGAATTCCTGATCCAGGAACAGTGGGATCAGGCAGGGAAGGTCAAATCCTTCCCACAGCAAAGTTGGTTGCAAATAAAGACAAAGCCCCAAAGCTGTGCTGGGGTTTTATGCAGGGGATAAACGGAGTATAAAAATTATATAAATAAATATAGAAACTGGATAAATATTATTTTAGAATATCATAAGTGTGATTTTGTAGTGTGGTAAATATGACTTTATAATGTATTTTAAGGAAGAAAAAAACAGATCAGCTCTTCTGCACACACGGCTTTGTAGAAGAGATGTTAATCCTGTTATTCCAAATCTTCCCAGAATTTCTGATATAGGAGTTTGAATATATGGAATTGCATCCAGCAGAAGGATGTGGAGCTGCTGGAGAGAGTCCAGAGGAGGCCCCGGAGCTGCTCCAGGGCTGGAGCCCCTCTGCTCTGGAGCCAGGCTGGGAGAGCTGGGAATGTTCCCCTGGAGAAGGGAAGGCTCCAGGGAGAGCTGCGAGCCCCTGGCAGGGCCTAAAGGGGCTCCAGGAGAGCTGGAGAGGGACTGGGGACAAGGGCTGGAGGGACAGGAGCCAGGGAATGGCTTCCCACTGGGAAAGGGGAGCTTGGGCTGGGATCTTGGGAAGGAATTGCTGGCTGGGAGGGTGGGGAGGGGCTGGGCTGGAATTCCCAGAGCTGCTGTGGCTGCCCCTGGATCCCTGGGAATGCCCAAGGCCAGGCTGGAGCAGCCTGGGACAGTGGGAGGTGTCCCTGCCATGGATCAGGTGGGACTGGGTGATTTTTAAGGTCCCTTCCATCCCGACCCACTCCGTGATTCCACGAAATTCCCTCTCTGCCTGGATTAACACACTGCACAATGAACCCGTCCAACACTCCCAAGTTCAGGTATTTCTCTGATATTTCCACATTCAGACACCTCCAGAAATCCAGGCTCAGCACTGAAGAAGTGCCTGCATTCCCTGAGCCGGAGCTGCCCTGCCACTGCTCCCCACAATCCATAAATCCCTGGTTTTTGGGACGTGCCGGTGCCACGGCAGCTCGGGCCGCCCCGGGCTGGGACTGATGGCTCCCCTGCCATCCCCCCTTCAGCCCAGCCTCGGGTTTTTATGCCTTTTGATTTGCAGAACAAAGGATTTATTCATCTTGTCCCAAAACTTCCCAGTCCACGCAACATCAGCCTCCCCAATCTCATTCCCAAATCCTGCAGCAGGCACGTTCCGGAGCTGGGAGCGGGGCAGGGCTCTGGAAACACCCAAACCCCTCCTGCAAGTGGGGTTAAACAATTCCCACAGCACATTTAACCCCTGGAAGCCAAGTTTTCCATGGAAACCTGCAGCCCTGGCTGCCACCAGCACAAGGCTGGCTCAGAGTTTCGGGATGCTTTGCTCTGGGTTTGGATGGTTTGGGATACGAGGGTTTGGATCTCGGATCCTCGGTGGGGTTTGGTGTGAAAACAGGACACAAGCACAGGTTCTGTCCCTCGGTGAGGGTGAAACCATCCAGACTGGAACACCAGGAATTCCAGAAAACCCAAATCCAGGGATTTGGGAACCAACCCAGAGTCCCCTAGTTTGCAATCCATGGATGAGCTGGGACAGAGTGACACGGGACGGGACACAGAACCCACAGAGGCTCCGCTCCAGGGGAGGGCACAGGGCAGGAGGGGCTGCAGGGGACACAAACTTCCCAGGAATTGTTCCTAAAAGTCTGCTGCAGCCAGCAGCGACAGCTCTGCACCAATCCAGCTCTGGATCCACAGGAAAAGGATCTGGAGCTGCTGGATCAAACCCAGGAGATATCAGAGAGCTGTTCCCAGGGCTGGAGCCAGTCTGGGAGAGCTGGGAATGTTCCCCTGGAGAGGGGAAGGCTCCAGGGAGAGCTGCGAGCCCCTGGCAGGGCCTCAAGGGGCTCCAGGAGAGCTGGAGAGGGACTGGGGACAAGGGCTGGAGGGACAGGAGCCAGGGAATGGCTTCCCACTGGGAAAGGGGAGCTTGGGCTGGGATCTTGGGAAGGAATTGCTGGCTGGGAGGGTGGGGAGGCCCTGGCCCAGCCTGAGGCCGTTCCCTCTCCTCCTGTCCCTGTTCCCTGGGAGCAGAGCCCGACCCCCCCCGGCTGCCCCCTCCTGTCAGGGATGACTGGACAGGAGCCAAGGTCCCCCCTGAGCCTCCTTTTCTCCAGGCTGAGCCCCTTTCCCAGCTCCCTCAGGAATCCTCCAGCCCCTTCCCAGCTCCATTCCCTTCCCTGGACATGCTCCAGCCCCTCAGGGTCTCTCTCTTGTCATGAGGAGCCCAAAATTGCAATGGCTCCATTTCCACCTGAGAGATTTTTTTGGTCTAATAAATAATTTTCATGCAAAAAAAAAAAAAAGAGCCCCAGCAGGATTCTCTCTGTGACAGGGACAGGACCCAGGAAACAGCTGGAGCTGGGCCAGGGGAGGTTTTGTTGGATATCAGGGAAAGGTTCCTCCCCCAGAGGGTGCTGGGCACTGCCCAGGCTCCCCAGGGAATGGGCACGGCCCCGAGGCTGCCAGAGCTCCAGGAGCGTTTGGGCAGCGCTGCCAGGGATGCCCAGGGTGGGGTTGTTGGGGGGTCTGTGCAGGGCTGGGAGCTGGATCCATGATCCTGTGGGTCCCTTTCCATTCAGGATATTCCAGGATTCTACGAGGAAGGAACATGGGAAACTCAAGGCTCATCAGGAACAAACAGCTCCCGTTTCCCTGAGGCGCTGCCAGGAGAAGGGGCCACGGGGGCTCCTCCATGGGGGCTCCTCCATGGTCCTGGCCAGGGGGACCTGGGGGTCCTGTGGCCAGTGCCCCTCCCTCACTGCTCTTCATCACCACGGACAGCGGCCGCTGCCCACCCTGGGACAGCCCCGTCCTGCCCATCCCCAGTGGCAGGGTCACACCTCCTGTGAGGGCACCAGGGTGCCACCACAGCCAGAGGTGGGATTCACCTGCCTGAGATGGGCCAGAACCATGGAATCATGGAATGGGTTGGGTTGGCACCTTAAAGCTCATCCCATTCCGCCCCTGCCATGGCAGGGACACCTCCCACTGTCCCAGAGGGATCCAAGCCCCAGTGTCCAGCCTGGCCTTGGACATTCCCAGGGATCCAGGGGCAGCCACAGCTGCTCTGGCAATTCCAGCCCAGCCCCTCCCCACCCTCCCAGCCAGCAATTCCTTCCCAAGATCCCAGCCCAAGCTCCCCTTTCCCAGTGGGAAGCCATTCCCTGGCTCCTGTCCCTCCAGCCCTTGTCCCCAGTCCCTCTCCAGCTCTCCTGGAGCCCCTTTAGGCCCTGCCAGGGGCTCGCAGCTCTCCCTGGAGCCTTCCCTTCTCCAGGGGAACATTCCCAGCTCTCCCAGCCTGGCTCCAGAGGGGCTCCAGCCCTGGAGCAGCTCCAGGGCCCCATTCCATGCTGATGCAGGAATGAAGAGCCCACCCAGGGGCTCTGGGCTGACCCTACACTTCCATCCCTGCAGAGGAAGTTGTGCCCTCACTGAGTTTTGGGCACACAGCAGCCATGGAAAGGAGGGAATGGATTTGCAGGGAAAAAGGCAGAACAGGAGCACAGAAAGCACGGAACCACCTTAAAAACCCCGACTTTAAATTTCAAACTTGTCCTTGATCCCTCCCTGGCTGCTCAGAAGCTGTCATGGTCTGGATGACAAACACCCCCCAGCCCAGGGACCGGCTGAAAGTTTCATTTTCCTGACACGAGAGGCTTCAACAAAAGAGAAGAAGCACCCAGAGGGGCAGACACGACTTCCCAAAGGTCCAGGACACGGCTGCATCCCAAGGAACGATGGACACATCCAAAAGCTCAACCCCTGCACTGCAGCTCTGCATCTCCAAGCTGCCTTTCCTGAGACACGGGGCTCTATTCCATGGTAAACATCCCAAATCCCAGGAGGCCCAGCCCTGGGAGGAAGGGAAAGCCAACAGCATCCCCAGGTTATGGTTTGGGGTTCCCAAAACCAACATCCAGGTCCCAGGAAGCAGCAGCAGACGGGGAAGGAAAGGAGGGAGCACAACAAAGAATTCAAATTCCAAACTCTCATTCTGACACAATCCTTGGTCCGAAGACAAACCAGGTCAAAGGAAAAGGCCAAGGATCTCGTGGGCTATGGAGCAACTTTTCCATGAGGGATGGATGTTCTCCACCAGCACCGAGGTGCTGGGACAGACCAGCATGGGCAGTTCTCAATCCTTGGCCTCCCTGCTGAGCCTGGCAACGGGAATAGGGATAAAAACACAAAATAACTGGATTTTGAGACACATCCCACGTTCTCCAGCCTCTGCTGCACCTTCAGGACTCCCAGCAGGGTCCTAGGAGCGAGGAGCAAACCCCTTGAGGCACCAGATTCACCCCACACTGCCCAGTGTCCCCGGTTTGGTGTTGCACAGTTACCTCTTCCTCCTCATCCTCATCCTCCACATCCAGGATCCCCGAGTCCTGCTCCGACATGGGGCTGGTGTTCTTCACCTCCAGCTCGGAGCTGGCGCTGAATTCCTTCTTGGATTTCTTCCCCCCGCTAATCCTGGGCTGCTGGGACACGATGTTGTCCAGGTTCCTCTGCTGCTGTGCCTAGGAAAAAGCAGATTTCCCCTGGGATTTAATTTGGTTCTCGGGCACGAGGCGCAGCCAGTCACGGAAGGAGAGAGACGACAGAAGGCCGGACGCGCCCCGGGCCCCTCGGAATTCCGACACGTCGCCTTTCCCCCACCCCAGATATCCCAAGATCCATTTGCAAAGCAGGCCAGGGATTATGCAACAACCCAAACACGCTCCTGACTCTTTCCGAATCACCCCCGTGCTGCCACATTGATCCATTTAGGGCCCAGCTGCGGCCCGTGGGCCATGTGGTGACTGTCACAGGCTGCACTCAGGGACCTCCTGAACCGCTGGATTTGTTCCTCTTTTCCAGCCATGGCAGCACAAAACATTCCACATCTGGACCCCAGAGGTCCCTGAAAGCATTTTTGTGGGAGCCCAGGAGGGTTTAATTGCGCGTCGTTGATGTGCGGAACGAGCTGTAAAAGGTGCTCAAGGAACAGGCGCTGGGAGCACCGGGATGGAGGGGTGGGAACACGTGGAGCTGCTCCAGGGATTCTGGGGCTGGCTGGCAGGGGAGGTCACTGCCTGTGCCCTGCTGTGAAAATTCCCTGCTTTTCCTTCGCTCTGGAGCACAGCAACCAACAGGAAAAGTGGTTTAGCCCCAATTGTTCAGGAGTTGATCAAGTTCAAACCTAAGGATGAGGAATGGGAACAGCACGGACACACGAGGGGTCTCCAGGGCCAAATCCCAGCCAAAACCAGGGAAAAAAAGGCCAATCCCATGGATGAGGCGGTGCTGCACACGAGAGTTTGTGTGCTGGTGCAACTGGAGAATAAACACTCGGAAAACCTGGGATTTATAGGGATTTAGCCACAGATTTAGAGGATTCCTCCTGCATTTTGCTGTGGATTTTTTATCTATCAGAAGAAAGGTGTGTGGGAATCATGGAACCACGGGAGGGACCTTAAGGATCCTCTCCTTCCATGGGCAGGGACACCTTCCACAAGCCCAGGACAGTCTGGAATTCCGTGATTCCATGAGGTGGCAAAAGGGGACCATCCCCTTCCCCATGGGAATGTGACAGCCTGGATTTAGAAGGAAGCAGGAAAACCATAAATCCTGCTGTAGATCCAGCTTCCAGCGACACCAAGGGAGAATTAACACATTCTTAATCACTGTTAAAAATCACTAATTATTAATTACTTGCATTACCTGAACTGCAGAGAGCACAAAGCTTTATCCGTGCACAAACCTCCCAGATTATTTCCTTTTCAACATTTGGAAGTTTTAATATCCCCCCACCCAAAAAAAAAATTCAGGAGCAGCTTTTTTATATTTGCCAGCCTCCAAGTCCCTTTGGAATCTCTCCTTGGGAAGCAAAACCCCACCGGGGACCGAGCCCTGGAGTAATTCCTACATCTGAAGAATATGAAAATCCAAGCGTGGCGTGGAAATCCCATTCCTCGGAAAATCCACCCCAAAGTGCTCCTCACCCCGAGCACACACAATCAGCTCTGAGTTCGTTAACGAGCGGGGTAATCGATAACAGAATTCCACGCACCAAGCTGCCCCTGGAGGTGGCGAATGCTTGGATTGGGATGTGCCATCCTTGGGATGTGGGATTGCGTTATCCCACAGCACAACCTTGACCTCTAGTGGTTGGAAAGCAGGAGCAGCCCTGGAGCTCATTTACTCCGAGTGCTCCTCCCAGCCGAGCCAGGCGACTCCCAACCCATCCCTTTAAAGAGATCTCTTCAGGGATGAATCCCAACAATGGGAATTTTTGCAACAGGGCCCCAAAGGGAAAGGTTTGGGTGGACACTGCCCAGGACAAAGTTTTGCTCCCAACGTCAGGACCCGAAGCCATTGGGGGAAAAAGGGGCGTTTTTGGCAGCGGGAGCGTCGGACTTCAGAGGCACCACTCTATAGAAAGGCCTTGCGACATCCCATAAAGGGAATTAGGACTTCAAAAAGGGGCGGGAGCGCTTGGTCCTTCAGAAGAGGACACAACAAAGGGTCGGGGCTCCGTCCCACCCTCGGACCCGCCCAGCGCTGCCATGAGTTTCCCAACCGAGGCGTAATGAAGTTACAGCCCTGAATCCACTGGAAATTCCCCCAAAAGCAAGCCCAGCGTGCTCATTAAACCCTCCAGTTTATGTAATCCTTCTTCTTCTGGAGAGGGGAGAATCAAAGAGTGGGAAAACGCGAAGTTTTGGATCAAGCACTGGAGCTGGAAACGGATCATTAACCAGGGCGGAGCCGGCCCGGAGCGGTCATGGGAGCGGGAAATCTGGGATAACGAGCTGGAGAATGCTGCTGCCAGCCCCGGACTCCTCTGCCCAGCCCTCAGTGTGAAATACTCGGGATTTCAGGCTGAACACGGAATTGGTGTCACCAAGGATCCACGGAAGTGCTCTCCAAGGATCCCCGGCCTTCATCCCACCTCTCTTTTCCAAGAGGGATTAATCTTCCTTCAGGTCCAGCTCTGCTGTGGGAGCGCAGCAGGACGTGGCCAGGGGTCAATATTGATAAGATCCAAACGAAATATTGATAAGACTTAATAAATTCCAGTTATTTAGACATCAAGGAAAGCTGGCTCTCCGGCATGGCTCCAGGACAAGGAGCCCCACGTGGAATTCACCCCCCACGCTTTGCTTTTGCACTTTTAATGCAAATAAACTGATTTATCGAGTTCAACCTGGATTAAAGTCCAAGGACCTACTGAGAAAATCACAGAATCCTGGAATGGGTTGGGTGGGAAGGGACTTTAAAGCTCATCCCATTACACCCCCAGGGACACCTTCCCCTGTCCCAGGCTGCTCCAAGCCCTGTCCAACCTTGGACACTGCCAGGGATCCAGGGGCAGCCACAGCTTCTCTGGGCACCCTGCGCCCACCCTCCAAATGAAAAAAAAAAGGGAAAAATTGCATGTCCCAACTCCCAGATATCCTAAAAAGCAGCCAGAGGATGCTCCCAATGGCACAAAAGGTTCCTGGCCCACCAGGAGCAATTTGGACCTTGAGGAATCGTCACCTTTCAGGATTATTTGTGGGGGCAGTTCTAAATTAGACAAGATTTTCCAGGGATTTCTATGCTAAAAAACAGCCAATGGACCCACAGTAAATCCGTGGATGTTTGTTCCCTTCCCTTTCTGGGAACACCAGAGCCAAATCCCAGCCTAAAACGGGCACATTCCGACTGCAGCAGGAGCAGGAACGCCCCGAGCCCGGAATGAAGGAGTGATCCTGGAACCAGGCCCTGCACAGGCCAGAAGGAGCAGGAATGGCTTTTCCATCTCCAGGAGGGCATTCCCAACCCCCCGCTCCCGGCAGGAAACGATCTGGACTGAGGTGACCTAGAAGTGAGAAATATTGAATTTTCTTCAACTTCATGAAGTCACCGAGGTTTCGGTTTCACCTCGAGGGGAAGGCAGAGCTGGGGGGGGAGGCCCAGAGGAAGCAGCTCTGGAGAAATTTGGGATTATCCTAAGGAGCTCCTCGCTCCCACCCCCAGGTCATTCCCAGCACTTCCCTGGGCCGGGGGTGCAGCAGAACAACCTTTCCATGGATTTGCTGTGGCACAGGAAGGATCAAACCCAACCAGCAGAGCAGCACTGGGGAACTTGGGGGTTCTGTTCCACACAAAGGGGCTGGAGGAGCCCAGGGAAGAGGCCCCACACCAAAGGCCGGGTGACACCGGGGGTGCCTTCGGAAAACCGACGGAGCCGGGGCCGTGGGGAGGCCCAAAGCCCTCAGGGGATGGCAAATCCAATCCAAAATCCCCTCGCCTTTTGGTGTGGTTTCCATGAAAAAGAGGCCAGTTTGGGGTTATCCTGTGAAATTGCCTCTGTTATCCAGGACCATCAATCCTGGCTCGCTCTGCTCCATGGGAACATAAAGAGAGGCAGGAGAGCCAAGGCCTGCTCACAGCTGATGTCGCGTTCAGGAATAAAACACAAAGTGCTGGGTTTGTGGAGGTGAAGTTCCCTCCAAGCACAGCCACTTCCCTCATCCACAGCAGCCTGGGAGACCAGGAACAACCCCATCACTCCATCAGGGCAGAATTCCCAGTGCCTGACAGGAATTCTCGTTCCAGACTGGCTGGTAGGACATGGAAAGGCACCTTTCCACCTCCAGGGCCAGGCCCAGGGCAGTGACCCGCGTTTGGGGACTGCAGTTGTCATCAGGCAGTCCTGGAGACTTTTAGGAGACCTGGGACAGTGGGAAGTGTCCCTGCTCATGGAACTGGAGGGTCTGGAAGATCCCTTCCAACCCAAACCATTCTAGAATCCCAAGTCCTCAACAGGATCTTCCTCAGCATTCCAGGATCCATCCTGAAGAAAATCCCACAAGCTTGGGAATGGCAACTCCACCTTCCCCAGCCGTCACAACCCAACTGACCCAACCCAGCCGAGCCGGAGGTGAATTTTCTGTAGCTCAGTTTTCCAGAGTTGAGTTTTTCAAAGCAACTCAACCCCTAGAGATCGAGTGACCCCGGCCCCAAACCTGCACCCCAACACCATGGAGTCATTCCCAACGCCACGGAATCAATCCCAATGCCATGGAGTCATTGCCAGAACCATTGAATCATTCCCAATGCCATGGGATAATTCCCAGTGCCACAGAGTTATTCCCAATGCCACAGACTCATTCCCAACGCCATGGAGTCATTCCCAATGCCATGGGATCATTCCCAGCACCATGGAGTCATTCTCAATGCCACGGAGTCATTTCCGATGCCATGGGATCATTCCCAATGACACAGAGTCACTCCCAGCACCATGGGATCATTCCCAGCACCGTGAAGTCATTCCCAATGCCACGGAGTCATTCCCAGTGCCAGGGAATCATTCCCAGAGCCACGGAGTCATTTGCAACGCAATGGGGTCATTCCCAATGCCATGGGATCATTCCCAGCACCATGGGATCATTCCCAGCACCATGGAGTCATTCCCGACACCACAGAGTCATTCCCAATGCCAGGGAATCATTCCCAGCACCATGGAGTCATTCCCACCACTGTGAAGTCATTCCCAATCCCATGGGATCAGGCCAGGGACTCCCCCAGGCTCAGCCTCCAGAGCCACCCTAGGGACAGTCGATTCCCCACCCCCAGGAGGAAGGAGCTCCTTCAAAACCCCAATGTTTTTATTTTTATAACTTCACCTCGTTTTCTGCACCCGTTTGCAAATGCTCGAGTCTCACCTCCCCTCACCTCCACCCACCGATATTTACTTCTGAGCAGAACCTAATTAGGTTTTTCCTGATGAGACACGAGATAAGGCCCGGGGAGAAGGGTTTGATGATTTAAAGGGAGCGAAGTCGGCTGCGGTTGGCTTTGGTGGTTTTGATTAGTTCCTGCTGTGACGGTTTTACAGACCCCTCTAACGGGCTGAGACACCGAATTTTCAAATATCATTTCCCAATACCCCCAGGAATGGGATACATATTCCTTAAACAATCTTAGGGAGGAAAAGAGAGGGGGGGAAAAGAAAAAAGAAAAAAAAAAAAAAAGCGGCAAAGCAGACTGGCTACGGGGGGAGGAGAAAAAGAATGTTAAAAAAAAAAGACAGTAGGGCTGGAGCCCTGCCAAAGAGCCATTCCAGAGTTATAAAATCCCCCTCGGATCAGATAAAAGCAGGGATTATTATTGCAAGGTGTAAACTCAACACACGGCCACGGCTCCTGCTTTGAGTTTGCCCGCGGAGCCGGCGCTGTGGGGACGAGGAGGGGCTCGGCCTCTCCCGTTCCCGGTGCTAACTCGTTATCAGAGCAGACAATTTGTTGGAGGTTTGGCTGACAAAGTTCTCCCTCAGCTCAGGAAACCAGGCCCAACAATGGGAGGGTTTTTTTTTTTTTTGAACTCCATTCCAGGTCATTAAATAAAAGCAGTTTGGAAGCGCAGCACTGAACGAGTTTGTTCTCCCCAGCGCCCTGCACAGACTCGGCCTCGACCCCCCACTCCTCACTCCCTAAAATGTCTCTTCCACCTCGGCCCATCCAGTGCTAAAATCCACCTCACGAGCTGATATCCCTAAATATCAATTTTCCCCAAATCCAAGTTTTTGGCGCCGAGTGATGAGGAAAATGTAATTCCCCCTCTGCTGTGCTCTCACCCCATGATTTATCCTCATTCCCTGCTCCTGCTCCTTCTCCCAACCCACGGGATGAACTCAGCCACATTTACATCCTTGCAGTTCATTCAGGAACTGGGTTAATTCAGCTTTTTATACAAAACCCATTAAACCTCAGCTGGTTTTGGGGCTGGGCCGCTCAGCCCAGCACTTGGAGAAGGGAACGATCCCAACTCTCCCTTCCAAGGAGCCCTAAGGAGAAGTTTATCACACGAGGATTGATAAAAAGCCTTGGGCAACCACAGCCCTCGGGTCGGCTGCACAAAAAAAGCCACTTTTTAAGGAGCCCTTTATGGACAAAGCGTTGATTTACACTTCTGCGGGATCCAGATCTGTGGGCAGCTTCAAAGGGAGCTCAGTTGTGCGATTACAAAGTTTATTTATCACATTTACACGCGGTGGAGGAGACGAGAATGAGCTCAGGGGACCGAAAGCAGCAGCAGCAGCGGGAGGAGGAGGAGGAGAAGGAGGAGGATGGACATTCCGCAGGGAATTTCAAACACATGGAAGGCCTTGGCCTGACAACTCCAGAGCTCGGGGCTCTGCTCCATGGCCAAAGCTCTCGGTGAGATAAATGGTTTACAACCAAGCAATTTCACAGAGATTCTTTGATTCGCTTCTACTGAGGATTTAAAATTCCTTTTCCAGCTGGGAGCACCCCTGGGTGAAATCCCCCACCCTGGGAGCTGCCCTGGTGCCGGGCTGCTTTAACTCCTGTTCACACAGCGCCGGAGAGGCTCCTCTCTGCCCCCCGAGAGACACAGCCGTGACTCAAAGCCCCAGTGGGAACTCCCACGCGTGGGTTTCACCTCTCCTCACCCTGAACTGGGACCCAGCCGAAGCCCTGAGCAAGAGGGGGAGCAGCAGAGGAGCCACAACCAAAGCTGGCCACAGGGCAGAGGGTCCCAGGCTCACCCAGCCCGGCCTGGGACGACTCAGGAGCACCCAAACGTGCAGGGCCCGGCTTCAGGAGCTCTCCCAGGGAATTGGGATTGTTTTCCAAGCCAGGCTTGGTTCCAACGCACTCCCTGACAAGCAAGGCATGACACGGGGAACAGGGTTTGGGCTGGTTTTGGTTTTCTCCAGTGAAACTGTTAAAAAGGAGAAATCTGGGCAAAAGGCTTTGTTCCCTCAGGAAAAAAAAACAAGAAAAGGGAATAAAGGAGGAGAGGAGAGGAGAGGAGAGGAGAGGAGAGGAGAGGAGAGGAGAGGAGAGGAGAGGAGAGGAGAAAAAAAAAAAAGGAGAGGAGAGGAGATGAGAGGAGAGGAGAGGAGAGGAGAGGAGAGGAGAGGAGAGGAGAGGAGAGGAGAGGAGAGGAGAGGAGAGGAGAGGAGAGGAGAGGAGAGGAGAGGTTAAAGGGACGGATTCAGGCTTTGATTTAAGGACACTCTATCAGAGAGTAGGAATTACAAAACTGGGCAGTTCATGGACTCACAGAGAGGTCTGGGTTAGAAAAGCTCATCCCATTCCTGCCCTTCCACAGGCAGGGACACCTCCCACTACCCCAGGTTGCTCCGAGCCTTTCCCTGCCCTCCCTTGGGTGCAGCTCTGGGGCTTGGAGCGAGCCCGGAGCACCAGGAAAGCTCCTCCTCAATCCCAAGGCGCTACTCAGTGAGATTCCAGCCCCCAGGATCTCTCCCAGCACGGGAATATTCCCAGCTCCAGCAGCGGGGGTGGCACCCAGCCCTCGCCTCTCCTCAAACCCCCCTGGGGACTCTCCGGGTCCTGTCCCCACCTCTGTCCTCACCCAGGGAAGGTGGGACCCTCATCCCTCTGGATATTCAGGGTCAAAGCAGCCATGGATTGGATCTCACTGAAGGGGGAAGGTGTGAGGGACTGTGAGGCTTTCCAGGGCTTCATCCAGAGGGAATTCTGGAAGAACAACCAGAGCGTGCTCAGGATTGCAGCTTCAGCTCACAGCTGCCCCTGCCCGAGCTCTGACACCACACAGGGCCCTCACTCCAACCACGAGGTTTAAACAGCCTGACTCCAGCACTTCCCAAAGGTTTTACTCCCATTTTCCCTTCCCACCAGCCCCGGGCAGCCGCTGGTTTCCTAAGGAGCAGCCTGCCTGTTATCCCGGTTTTCTGCGGCAGGAACCGCAGCAGGAGCTGCTCCCTCAGGGATCCATCCCACAGGGATCATTGCTCAGGGATGCTCCACTTCTTTTCCTTGACCACGCTGACCCTCACGGAGTCACCCAGGGAGGTCCTCCTGGCCTGGCCTTGGACTGAATCCTTGAATCCCGCTGTCCGTGGGAGTTCCCAAATCGCCATTCCACCCCCTCCCTGGGCTCCTCAGGCACTTGGAGATAAGGCTCCTTTCAAGATTCTGCTTTTGTTCCCATTTATCAGCCTGGGCTGGGTTTTTGAAGGATTCCGAGCGACTGGCCACAGCCACAGCACCTCCCTGAGATGGTCTCGATTATCCCGGAACACACAGGGATTCAGCAAATCCCAGGATAATGCCCAGTGTGGTCAGTCCTGGACAAAACAGGATTTTGGCTTTTCCACAGGACAGCCTGACAATCTCCATAAGGAGATCTGGGAAAAGCTCCAGGGATCCTTTGGATCTAACTCAGATCCCAGACCTGCAGCCGGAATATCCTCAACCATTCCCGCAGTGACCTGGGGTAACAGGATCCTAACGGGATAAATTGCATGGCTGGAGATCTGGGAACACCTTCAGGAACTGAGGGAGAGAGGTGGGATCGGGAATGTTCATCACGTCTGGGAAGAACCTGCTGGGCTAAGGCTGTCCTGAATTCCCTTTTATCCAGTTTTCCAGGGCAGAGGAGTGTTTTTCCATGGATTGGCCACTGGTGCTCCCCCAAAGTGCCATGTGCTTCGGAGCCATGGACCGAGGTTCAATCCTCATGGAATGGTTTGGGATGGAAGGGACCTGAAAGATCACCCAGTGCCACTCCATCCACGGGCAGGGACAGCTCCCACCATCCCAGGCTGCTCCAAGCCCCAATGTCCAGCCTGGCCTTGGGCACTGCCAGGGATCCAGGGGCAGCCACAGCTGCTCTGGCAATTCCAGCCCAGCCCCTCCCCACCCTCCCAGCCAGCAATTCCTTCCCAAGATGCCAGCCCAAGCTCCCCTTTCCCAGTGGGAAGCCATTCCCTGGCTCCTGTCCCTCCAGCCCTTGGCCCCAGTCCCTCTCCAGCTCTCCTGGAGCCCCTTTAGGCCCTGCCAGGGGCTCGCAGCTCTCCCTGGAGCCTTCCCTTCTCCAGGGGAACATTCCCAGCTCTCCCAGCCTGGCTCCAGAGCACAGGGGCTCCAGCCCTGGAGCAGCTCCGGGGCCTCCTCTGGACTCTCTCCAGCAGCTCCACGTCCTGCTGCTGTTGGCCCCGGGGCTGGGGCAGCTCTGCAGGTGGGGTCTCACCTGAGGGGCCCCAGGGACAGAATTCCCACCTTTCCTGCTGCCCACGCTGGGATCAGCCCAGGGCTGGGGGGTTCTGGGTTGGGCCATTCCAGCTTCATCCACAACATCCCAAATCCCTCTCCTGGGGCTGCTCCCAATCCCTTTCTTCCCAATCCAGCCTGGATTTGTGCCGGATTTCCCTGACCCAGGTGCAGCTCCAGCCCTTGGCCTGGCTGAACTTCCAGAGGTTCTGTCCCAGCTCTTTGGGAGTGACCACCCAGCCCATCCCTCAGTCCCTGGGTGTCCATCTGTCCAGTCTGGACACAGTTATGCTGTGTGGGACAGACCCTGATGGATCATGTCAATCCTTTTTTTCCCCTCTTCCATCAAAACTTTAAGAGGAATCTGGGCAAGGATCACAGTTAAAGGCTGAACCCTAAAATCCAAAGACCCCCCCCAGCATCCCGTTCATCCTGGGGAGCAGAAGCAGCAGCAGCACCTCCACCTTCAGGAGATTTTTAAAAACATTATTTAAAAAAAAAAAAACCCCAAAAACAAAAGGGATAAATCCGTGCTGGAACAAAGCCCTTTTCATTCTGTTTGGGAATAACCCCTCTGGTTTTTTTGATGAGAAACCCACAAAGCGGCTGCCAAAGGGGCTGAGCCACAAAGAGCAGCTCGGCTGGGGAAGAACAAAATGGCTTTTTCAGGAATAATCATCTTCCCCGGGATCCCTGAGCTTCGGGGAGCAGCAGAAGAAAGCAGAACATGATTTGGTTAGTGCTGGTTTTAATTAATCACAGAATTAGCCAGGCCCTGCCTCCCCCAGCACGGTGACTTTAAGGAATATTTAATCCCAACACGAAAAGTTCCAATTTTACAGAGGAGCTTCAGTTTCATTTTGCTGCCTCCGCTTCACAAAGATTTCTCTGATAATGTGAAATATTCTGTTGATAAATACATTTTTTTTCCCTCTAAGCACTGGGGCGTGAGGGTTGGGGGTTTAGAGAAGAGATTACAGCAGAGAAAAATGAAATTATACATTCAGCACTCAGCAGTGCTCTCCAAAACCAACTCTCCCAACTGAAACCGCTTTTTGTGGTCTTTTTAAACATAAAAACGAACTCAGTCAACACATTACATAATTCTCCTCTCCCACAGTATGTTCCCAGGATTTTTCTCCCTGCATCCATCACTAATATTTCACTTGCACCGCAATTTCTAGTACTGAGCCTAAAAAGATTTTAAGTCCACAGCGATAAATCAAAACCTGATCTCATCTCGCTGCTGTAAATTCACTTCACGGTCACCCTCGAAGGCACCACAAGTTATTGCAGAATTCAAATGATGCTTTAAAAGAAAAAAATAAAAATCTCCATATTCTGAGCGCTCCAACCTTCCGAATTCACCACCAGGAAGATCAAGCACGTCCCAAATCCGTCGTTCCCTGGACCTGATCTGCCCTCTAAAGGCGTCTGGGGAAACTACAAAGAGCTTTTTCAGCCCTAAAAAAAGCCCTGGAAGAGTTTGGTTTTCCTTTTCTTTCCCTCCCCGGCCTCTCCCTGTGTCCGACCCCTCAAGCTCAGCTTAACCAGGCTCTGCCTGAGCTCAGCCCAGCCAGAACCATCCCGGTCTCCAGGAAAACTCCACAGGAGAGAGCCTGGATCTCCCTCTCTGGAGGCTGAGGGATGAGCACCAGGCACAAATCAGATTTAATCCCGGCCTAACTCCATGGATTTTACAGCTCAGTATTCCCTGGCCAGGACAAGGCCGGGCTGTGGCAGCAGGACCCGACCTGATTCCCAACAATTCCTGTTTGGAATCCCTGGAAGTGTCCAAGGCCAGGCTGGAGCAGCCTGGGACAGCAGGAGGTGTCCCTGGGATGGGATTTAAGGTTCCTTCCCAGCCCAACCCATTCCAGGAACATCCCGACCAGCAAAAACTCAGGATTTAGGTAGATCCCAGGATCCCACAATCATTAAGGTTGGAAAAGTCCTCCAAGATCATCAAGTGAGCCATCAAGCCCACCCTGTCCCCAGAACCCTTCATCCCAACACCCCGGGGGTGCTCCCAGCAGGAACAGCCCATCCCTATTCTATGGACACTGCAAAGAAATCCCAGCTCAAAAATCACCTCAAGAAATATCAAAAAAATAAAATCCCAACGATCCAGACCCCACTGCCAAGGATCTGCGGGATTGAAATTCCCAGGAGAATCAGCAGAGCCACCCCCCAGCCCTTCCCTGGCCACCAATCCTGATCCTTCCCACCCCTCCCAGCCCTCCTTCCCGAGGTCTCAAACTCCCAGACTTCCAAATTACCAATCCTGGTTTTAAGAGCCCAAAATAAACAGCAGCTTGTACCAGGAAAAAAAAAATAAAATAAAATAAAGTAAAATAATTTTTTTTGTTTAAAAATGGCAATTAAAAAGTCAGAATTCCTCCAAGTCCTCGTTAGTAAAAGTTTTATATCCCTCCAACATGTGGCACTCCAGGAGAAAACCTGGCAGAGGGAAAAATGCCCTGGTCCACCTTTCCCAAACACAGCAACGTTTCAGCCTTGGCAAAGGTGGTTCCCATTAGGGGCTTTTTTTTTTTTTCCATTGGAAATTTACTGGTTAATTTTATAGGAACAAATAAAGGGAGCTGCATATTATAAATCTATTAAGGATAAAAAACATAACTCTGCAAATAAAAACCCCGGAAAGATCTCACACCTCCCCTCCAGCCCTTTCCAATTTTCATTTATGGGCCTTTTAAAAGGAAAAAGTGGAGCTGGGAGGTCTTCCCTGGGTCCCCACGAGTGCCACACGTGTGGCATCCCTGCTCTGCCCTCGGGAATGAGCAGGTTTATGGAGCCATCCCCTTTTCCAGGTGACCAACTCCACCTGCTGCTCAAACAGGAAAAAATCCCCTTTTTAAAGTGAATTTTGCTCTCCCTGCAGGATGAGGTTGGTGAGGGAAGCTGAAGGATGAAATTCCAAAGGGTTTCAGCCGGTTTGCCTCCATCTGGAGTTAATGGGGCTGCACCTGCTTTTCACAAGGTGTGAACGTGACCCCCCAAGAGCTCAGGGAGGCTCCAGCAGTGCCTTGATCCAAGGGAACGGCGGGGAGATAAATCCAGGTGGGAAAAGGTTTGGGAACAGAACATGAAACCCTCGGAGGTGGGCGAGCAAAAGGCCACGAGGTTCAGCCAGGCCAAGGGCTGGAGCTGCACCTGGGTCAGGGAAAACCCAGCACAAATCCAGGCTGGGAGGAGAAAGGGGTGGAGAGCAGCCGTGGGAGAGGGATTTGGGATGTTGTGGATGAGGCTGGAATGGCCCAACCCAGAACCCCCCAGCCCAGGGCTGATCCCAGCGTGGGCAGCAGGAAAGGTGGGAATTCTGTCCCTGGGCCCCTCAGGTGAGACCCCACCTGCAGAGCTGCCCCAGCCCTGGGGCCAACAGCAGCAGGACGTGGAGCTGCTGGAGAGAGCCCAGAGGAGGCCCCGGAGCTGCTCCAGGGCTGGAGCCCCTCTGCTCTGGAGCCAGGCTGGGAGAGCTGGGAATGTTCCCCTGGAGAAGGGAAGGCTCCAGGGAGAGCTGCGAGCCCCTGGCAGGGCCTAAAGGGGCTCCAGGAGAGCTGGAGAGGGACTGGGGACAAGGGATGGAGGGACAGGAGCCAGGGAATGGCTTCCCACTGGGAAAGGGGAGCTTGGGCTGGCATCTTGGGAAGGAATTGCTGCCTGGGAGGGTGGGGAGGGGCTGGGCTGGAATTGCCAGAGCAGCTGTGGCTGCCCCTGGATCCCTGGCAGTGCCCAAGGCCAGGCTGGACATTGGGGCTTGGATCCCTCTGGGATAGTGGGAGCTGTCCCTGCCCGTGGATGGGATGGCACTGGGTGATGTTTAAGATCCCTTCTACCCCAACCCATTCTGGGATTCTGGGATACCTTTGGATCACAAGGAACACGCTGATTAAGGAAAAGTTCAGTCAAAGCCAACACAACCAACCCCAATGGTTTTCTGTCAGCTTCAGTGGAATTTTTCCCACAGAAATCCCAGCTGCCTCTGCTGACCCCCACCCACTGCAGGGACAGGGACGTGTCTGGGGAAGAGGCTCTGGAGCAGCTCCACCCACGGCTCACGGCTGACCTGGGCATTGTGGATGTCCCAGATTCCTCCTGGGATTGGCTTCTCATCTGGCCTGGGGCAAGGAAAGAGGAACTCCAAGGGATGGGTCGGGCGAGCAGGAGATGGCACCAGTTCCAGGAAATGGGAAAAAGGGGGAAAAAAAGCAAAAACCCAACTTTCAGCTGCCAATATCTGAGCCCCACCCACAGCTCCCAAAGGCAGGAACAACCCCCAAGCCCTCGGTCAGAGCTGGGATCAAAGGGAATCCAAGAACCTGGGATCAACTGAATTCCTACATCCAGCCTCCTAAATTTCATTCCTTATGGGGAGAGGGAAGAGCTCCCTTAACTCCTGGGCATTTTACAGGGATATTTGTTCCCTGTTTGCCTCAGAACTGCAGAATTTGGATTATTTTAGGCAATTGGGTGATGGCTGAGGAAGAAAATGATGGGAGACAACTGCAGGCACCTTCCTGCCTTGTCCCAGCCCTCGTGCAGCACTGCTGGAATTGCCCAGGGCTCCCAGGAATGGATGCAAGGAAGAATCCCACCTACAAATGTCCTTTGTTCTGCCCCCAGCACAGAGTGGGAGAGCCCCTGACAGAACAACCCCAGAGATTTGCTTCTGCAAATCATCAGAAAACTCTTCAAGGACCTGGAACCTCCTCATCCTCCACATAAATTCCAAGCTGCCTTTTTCTTCCCTTTCCAAGTGAAGTTGGAAAAGAGAGATCCTCCCATGTCCCAAACTCTTAATAATGTTCTTCAAACGCTTTGGAGATGCTTCAATAGAAAGCACTGAAGAAATATTAACCAGGATTTCATCCGAAAGCCTCAGAGCTCATTTCAGGGCCAGCTCCACATTCCAGCCCCATTCCCTGTTCCCAGATCCCTCCTGGTTTAAGGTGATGGGTGTTTGGGTGCTTCAAAAGGTTGGAAACCTCAAGAGTTTTGCCCTGAAGCATTTATAAATCCCTTTTTCCCCGCTTTGTGAGTGGAACCCCAGGTTTTCCACAATCCCAGAGGGATATTAAGGAAAATTTGGCCGTGGATGATGCCCCAGGAGCCTGAGAACTCCTGGAGCTGCCCAGTCTGACACTAATGAAAAATAAGGAGCTCCCAGCGCAGCTGCCCTGCGAGGAAACACCAAAAATGTGCTCCTAATTTCTTGCTCAGCTCCCAAGATTTGTGAGGACTTTGTGGAGCTACTGCAACGAGTTAGGAATGATGAAGTGCAAGGCTCCGGCTCCGGCCAAGTGGCGGAGGATGCAGACACTGCCTCGTTAGTGCCCCGCTAATTGAGGTCCTGCTCAGCCCGGAACGCCGAGGGAGCAGCAGGGAAACGTCTGGGGCCTTTCCTTGTCCCGGCCATCCTTTAAAAAACACTTTATAAAATCCCATCGTGGCCCAGGAACTGGCCCTGGAACATTCAGGGGGATTCTCGGCCGGCTCTTTCTTCCCCAAGTTGAAACAGAAAATTTGGGGAGTGTTTTGGATAGGTGGATTTGAGGAAAAAACTGTGGGATGTGGGAAATGTGGATTTTCCAAGCTCACCTTGGAAGGCAGGCTCTGGTTCTTGTCGTGCTTCCAGGGAAGCAGGAGCAAGGATGGGTAAAGAGGTGATCCAGCTAAATATTGGGAGAGTGGGAAAAGAGGAAGGGAAGAGGAGCTCATGGAATTCTGTGGGAGACTTCAAGGACTTTATCAAGGCCAGGCCGGACATTGGGGCTTGGAGCAGCCTGAGACAGTGGGAGGTGTCTCTGCCCATGGATGAGGGTGGAATGGGATTTAAGGTCCCTTCCCAACCAAACCATTCCAGGATTCTGGAGCCCCTCTGCTCTGGAGCCAGGCTGGGAGAGCTGGGAATGTTCCCCTGGAGAAGGGAAGGCTCCAGGGAGAGCTGCGAGCCCCTGGCAGGGCCTAAAGGGGCTCCAGGAGAGCTGGAGAGGGACTGGGGACAAGGGCTGGAGGGACAGGAGCCAGGGAATGGCTTCCCACTGGGAAAGGGGAGCTTGGGCTGGGATCTTGGGAAGGAATTGCTGCCTGGGAGGGAGAGAAGAAACAAATACCTTCTCCTTTAAATGGATCCAAAGACTAAAAGAATTCCCCTCAGCACTCCACAGCCCAGGGTTTTCCCTCCCTCTCTCTTATCTTTAGCCCTGACAATAAATTCCTCCAACCATTCCATTTCTACAATTCCCATTAATCCTTTCCCTGATTTTAGGAACCCCCCCAGTGTTTTAGGAACCTCCCAAGAGTTTCATGCCAGGGGAAGAGAAGCTTCCTCCAAACCTTAACAAAAAAACCTTCACTCGAAAGATCTGAAAGAAAACTCCTCTTCCCAGTGGTTCTTTTTGGTGTTTGAGGCAATCACTTCTTGGAGACAGGATTTCACCCATGGAATTTCATGGATAGCTCTCTTTTTAAGGAGAGGTTTTGCAGCTCACCCTCACTGCAGGAGGATCCCCAAAGGTTATTTTTGTGAGCCAAGAGGAGCAACACCAGAGAGGGACAGGAGCAACATCCTACACAAACCCCATCAAAAAACTCCTGCAACTCCCTGTCCTGCAAAAAAAACCACAGGACAATTCCTGTGCAGCTGGAAAAGTCAAACTACCAGAAAGAAGAAAATTCCTAAGAAACAGAAGCAGCAGAAGAAAAAGGCGAAGATTCCAAAACAGAAGATTTCAAACAAGAAAAAGACGATTCCAAAGGAGAAAAAAAAGATTCCAAAGAAGGGGAAGAATATTCCAAAGGAGGTTCCAAAGGAGAAGACGAAGGTTCCAAAGAAGCAGAAGTTTCCAAAGAAGAATAAGAAGATGAAGATGATTCCCAAGAAGATGAAGATGATTCCCAAGAGGAAGAGGGGCTTGTGGAAGGATGCTGCCCCTCACCACTCCCAAGGGACACGGAAGATTGCTCCTAAGCCTTCTCCCAAGCATCCCTTGGGACACCAGGCAGGATTTCTGCCCCTTGGCAGCTCCTGCCCTGCCCAGCCTGGAGCCATGAGCTGGAGTAAAGCCAGGTTTAAAAATCACCCCGGGATGCAAATGGAAGGGAAGTCGGCTGCTCTCCTCTCTGGGGGAGGAAATCCTAATTCCAGAGAGGGAAACATGGAACAGAAGGGAAAACTGAGGGTCCTCGTGCTCAGGAGGAGCTGCTGTGGGAAGGGATCAATGAACTCTCCTGAGGGCATCAGCCTGGCTTAAAGAGCAATTCCTGAGCTTAGGCCTGGCCTGAGGGAACGGAAAGACCTGGAGAGGGGGAAAAGTGGGAATGTGGAGTGGTGCAAAAGTGAATCCACACATCAGCCACCACCAGGGCCTGGAAGGGTGTGGGGACAGCCAGGAATGGGAGCTGGAGCTCAGGAAGACAAAGAGGCCACCAGGGGAAGCACTGGAAGGAGAGGAAAGATCGGGGCCTCCATCGGGAGGGACGGAAAAGCCACGCTGAGGACGTGACATCATCCCTGGAGACAAGGGAATTTCGGACTGAGAGGGCGAAAAAAATTGGGAAAGGCCTAAATGCTGAGTGAAAGGAATACCTCAACAAGTGGATGAATTCCAGAGGAAGGAGAGATGGGATTCATCCGCATCCCACACACAGCAGCTCCAGGAGGCACGGCCAAACACCATCATTATCCCTGGAATTCAGGACCTCTAATTCAACCTGGTCAAAATGTTATTCCCACAGGTAGATGTGGGAATATCACGCTCTGGAGAAGACGGCTTGGAGAATATTTGGAAAATTTCCTCATTTCATAGAATCCCAGGCTGGGCTGGGCTGGAAGGGACCTACAAAGGTCCTTTAGTCCAACCCCTGCCATGGGCAGGGACATCTTCCACTAAATCACACCCTGTCCAACCTGGCCTGGAATATTTCCAGGCATGGGGCATCCCCCACCTCTCCAGGCAGCTGTGACAGGGTTTTACCACCCTCATTTTGAGAAATTTACTCTTTATATCTTATTTAAATCAACTTTCCTTCAGTTCCAGCCCTCAGCCCTTGTCCCATCACACCAGGCCCTGCCACAAAATCTGCCCCCATTTAGGAGGATACAGCAATCCCCGATCTCCTGACGGGGGAGTTTCAGAACTGGAGTTTGCCTGCCTGTGGGCGAAGGGGGCTGGAGTTTGATGGGATACTGGGACCCCACGGGGCAGTTTAACACAAGGCACGACAGACTCTGGTAAACAACTCCTGTGGTCTGTATTGAGAACAGATCTGGGAGCAGGAGAAGGGGCCCAGCAGGGGGGATTTGATCTGATCCATGACCAAAACCATTCCCATGCCCCAAGCCAGCCCTTCATGGGCTGACCAATGAAGCAATCCCCCACAATTTACTCCTGCCATAAAGGGAGCCTGTTTTCCCACAATCCCGGAGCCACCGTATCTGGGATCAATAAACCTCCTCAATAGCCACATAAAACTCCTTTCATCCCTTCTTCCCTCCAGAAAAGGTGGCAACTGCCGCTCCAAATGACCAGTCCTACTGACCAAAGGGGCCCCGTGCCCACGCCTTGGGATCAACTCCCAGCCCCACCACGAAGTCCCAGAAAACAAGTGACTGCTGCTCCTCACCCCAAAAGCTGTGGCTCATGGCCTCGGCTTTGTGGGTCCTCTGGAAAGAGTTACCAAAGATAAAACAATCTTTCCATCTTCTGATTTAAAAGGGACTTCTGGGCAATGTCTGTCTTAAAAGTCAATATAAATTTGCATTTCTCCCTGGAGGCTCCTCATTCCAGAGGGTTCCCATTGGGCTTTAACAATGCCACTGCCCTTTTTCGGGGAACAATGACAAATCCTCGTCCCCTTGATGGATGCTCGTTCCCTACAGAAGTCAACAGTAAAAATGTGAAAGGACTCAGAGCATCCACGATGTTCCTACCAAATTCCTCAGGCTCCCCAGCCAGGCACGACTAAGGACTCGGCACAAGGAGTGAGGATGTGCTGAAAGAGATCCCAACCTCACCAGAAAAGTCATCCCAGGTTCCTCCCAGTTCAGCAAAGCGGGGCTTTGCTCTTCTGGGGGGCTTTCGGCGGAGATTCCATCCCGGGTTTGGCAAGATCTGCCCACTGCAAAGGGGGACCTCCAGAGGGAAACAATGAAAGGAAAGGGAACGGAGTTAAGGCACTTGGGAGCCTAAGAAGTCGCTGAACTGTCGCTCAGGCAAACTTCAGAAAGCCATTCATCTTCTGAGGGAGCCACCAGCAACGGCACTGCCGCGGCTCTGGAGCTGCTGCCATCCTTGTGGGAGGTCCTGTCAAACTCCCAGGATTTACGGAGCCGCGGGAAGATAACGCCGAGCGCTGGGATCACCACCAGGAACGATTGGCTTTTCCACAGAGAGGCAAAAATTCCTCCCACCCGCTCCCAGCCCTGAGCAGCTCAGCCTGCCCAAAGCCACGGCTACAGGTGGCACCTTGATTCCAGTCCAGGAGAGGGGGAAACTCCAGGAACACCGGAGAAATTCCTACAGACCTGCAGGGAACTCAGAGGGATGAGAGGTTCTGCAGAGAGTCTAGCAGCAATCCCAAAAATCTCCTGGCACAGAGCAGGTTTGGGCCTCTGCAGAACCAAAACGGATTGTGCTGGACCCTCACTCATGAGTCATAATTAGTATTTGCTGATAATTACAGACACTTCATGAGCAGTAACTTTTAAGCCCGAACACAAAGTTTCTGCTCTCCTTTGGAACAGGTCGTGGCCAGCTGAGGGCTCAGCCCAAGATTCCCACTTTGCCACCCCTGTCCCTAAGGAAAAATGAAACCTTGCTAACATCCAACAGGAACCTCCCATCCATGGAAAACAGACTTTTCCATTGGCTTTCACACCAGTCCCACACCAGAACTGCCCCTGGAGCAGCTGAAGAGCCGAACCATTCATGGATTTATCCCATGGATGGCTGGGATCAGTCACTGGAAGCAGAATAATCCGTGAGGGCATGGATATGACACCACTTCCCTTTCGGCCCTCGCCCTGCCTTCGGAAGCGTGGGAGCGACTTCCATGGCAAGGATGTCACTGGGATTCCGGTGCCAGGCACCAGCTCCAGGAATTCCTCGGCTTGGGCACGCTCCTCTTGGCCAGGCCAAGCCCCAGGAGCACTGGAAGGGCTGGGGTGGCTGAGGGGATGATCTGAACCGCGTGGGACTCGTGTGGGACGAAGCTCTGCCCCCACAGCAGCGGCTGCTCCTGGCCAAGGGCTCTGGGAAGCTCCAGGCAGGAAAAATTCCCAACTCCACAGGCTCGGCTTCTGGGATCAAGGAAATCCTCCCAGTCAACATCTACAGGGAATCCTGGAATGGTTTGGGATGGAAGGGACCTGGAAGATCACCCAGTGCCACCCCCTGCCATGGGAGACCTTCCACTATCCCAGGCTGCTCCAAGCCCCAGTGTCCAGCCTGGCCTTGGACATTCCCAGGGATCCAGGGGCAGCCACAGCTGCTCTGGCAATTCCAGCCCAGCCCCTCCCCACCCTCCCAGCCAGCAATTCCTTCCCAAGATCCCACCTAAACCTATCTTTTTTCACTTTGAAGCCAAAACCCAAACACTTCACCTCCCATCCCACCTGCCCAGGGTTAGATCACTCAAACTCATTCCCTGGCTCATCCCAAGCTGAGCAGACACAGCAATGATCCATGGAAACCATGAAAGCAGAACAAAAATGGATAAATTCCCCATTTTCTCCTCTCATCCAGTTTTTCTTTCCAGCAGGGACAGGTTCCCCATCACCACCATTTGTCCCAGCACCTGGTTGTTCCCAGAAAGGAGGATTTTCATTGGACACTTGTCTGCACTGCAGGAATATCCTGAAATATTCCTCAACCTCCAGCTCTCAGTAAAAACCTTTAACCCTAAATATTTAACTGAGGCACCTTTACTTGCTTCGTATAAACCAAAAATTACAACTTCTGACGCAGAACTCGGGGGTTTTGTTCTTAGTTGTGGGTTGGGATTTTAGGACAGCAAATAAAGACTGCACCAGGTAAGAATAAAACAACAAAATTCCAAATAAACTCTAGAAACGACAATACAAAGAGTGATGGGGGTGGAAAAAAGGAATTTCTGCGGCTCCCGCTTTGAAGAGTTTCTCACATCCCTCTCTATAGGATCAGAGCACTCAATTTATATAAAACAAATGTACAAACACGCTGGGAGAGGCTTTGGGAAGCGTTGGGAGCAGAAAAGGAGGAGTTCCCACGATAAGACAAATGGGAGAAGCCATCGGACACGGCGACAGAGGGATTCTGACACTCAGTGTGCAGTAGGTTTTAATTATATTGCAATAAGGAGCTATATATGTGCATTTTTCATGATTTATAGATGGCTTCTTTAAATTCTAAGCCAAGCCGTGTTGTTTTTGGGGTTTTTTTTTTTAAGGAAAAAACCCCCAGTTTTTTAAAAAATAATTAAAAATAGAAACGGCGCTGCAGCGAACATTTGGAAAATTTTTCGGAGTCGATTGTTTATTGGGACTCCAACTGATTTTAATGAAAAATATGGTTATAATTTGAAAAAAAGCAGCACTTTCATGTTTTGCATAAGGAAAGGCCCTACAATGCAACCTCCGGGGCACTTCTGGAATCAAAAAAAACCTAAATCTCAAATGGTCGCCGGGGCTCGCCGGCCAAAACCCCTCCTGGAAACCCCAAAGATGTGGGTTCCAAAGTATTCCAAGTATCCACAACAAGTGAAACTGGATGTAGGGAAGTATGTTCTCAACATTTCCTTCTGTTTCTGGTGAAACTGGAACCAGATGACCCCGAACAGCGCATTGTGTGCAGGGGTCATTAAGCAGCTGCAGCTGCAGCCCCACTGCTGAGCAGCGACATCGGCGCTGATCGCTTCCATCCCGCTCCCAGGAAAGGTCATCCCGGGGGTAACGTGGGATCTTCCCGCTCCTCGGAGCATCCCAGCACAGCCCCAAGGCTGCAGGTTTGGGATAACTCAGCCAGGAGTTCTCTGGAGAGCACAGTGCCAGGGAGAAGGTGGCCTGGTGCTGGACACCTCACTGGGGCTGGGGTGGATTTTCAGGTGCTTCTCCCAGTGGGATAAAGATCCAGGTCTTTCCATAAGGCCCTTCCCTGCTCGTTCCAGCACAAAGCCATCCCAGTTTGGTTTCCTGGCTCTGTGAGGTCCCAGAAAAGTTCTCCAGGTGACCCTGGCAGGACTCGGCCCAGCCTGAAGTGATGCTGCCTTCACCTTCCACAGGAACTTGGGCTTTCCTCCCATTTTCCAGTTCACTCACAGGAAATCAAACCATGAGGAAAAACCTCTCCACTGAAAGGGTGCTCAGGCCTTGGAAGTGCCCAGGGAGGTTTGGAGTCCCCATCCCTGGAGGTGCCCAAGGAAGGCCTGGAGGTGGCACTCAGTGCCAAGGTGGGCATCGGGCACAGCTTGGATTGGATGGTCTGGGAGGGCTTTTCCAACCTCAAAGATCCCAGGATTCCATGATTGTCTTAGATGGGCTATTAAGGGGAAATCCTTCCCTGGGAGGGTGGGCAGGCCCTGGCACAGGGTGCCCAGAGCAGCTGTGGCTGAGGGAAAATAGGATTAGAAGAGGTTTTAGGGAGGAATTCCTGGCTGGGAGGATGGGGAGGGGCTGGGATTGAATTCCCAGGGAAGCTGTGGCTGCCCCTGGATCCCTGGCAGTGCCCAAGGCCAGGCTGGACACTGGGGCTTGGAGCCACTTGGGACTGTGGAAGGTGTCGTGCCCATGGATGGGGTGGAATGGGATGGGCTTTCAGGTCCCTTCCCACCAGACCATCCCATAATTTTCTGATCAAACAAACCACACCAAGTTCAGCAGGAGCTGGGGCTGTCCAGACATCAAAGCGTTGGAGACAACGCCCCTTCATTCCAGAGCCACCATCCCCTAAATGCCACAACCCCCTAAATCAGCACCCACTTGGAAAAATTCCATTTTACAACCAGCAGCCACTTTTTCTCCCACTTTTCGGACAGCTGAAACTCGAAGAATCATGACTTGATGGCAATCGTGCAGGCACACAAAAATACGTAAAAATTAGGAATAAAGCAGCACCACCAATAGTGCACACACACACACAACGTACACACATCTTAAAGAGGACCGGTTCCATCAAGCTGAAAATAATTAAGAGGCAAATCAGTGGGGAGAAAGAACGTAATCAGAAAAATATGAAGCCTAATTGAAAATTGTTTAAGAACATTTTAACGAGATGCTCCAGAAGCCACAATCCCACAACTGAGCGGGGCGGCCACGCTGGTTGAAAGGCAAACCTGGCGCAGATGGGAGTTAAAGAGGCCATAAAAAAGAGGGAAAAAGAAAAAGGGGACACGACAAACGGAATAAAGGGAAAAGCTGGGGCTGACAAAGGGAAATCTGGTGTTAGGATGTGCAGGGGCTGACATGGGAAGCAAGAGATGCACGGAGGAATCATTGGCTGGTTAAGTTTATCCCCGATTTCTTTTTTTTTTGGGAACATTCAAATCCCAAATGGATTTGTTCTCTAAAAGGGGAATTTTTGGTAGTGTCCAAGGCCAGGTTGGATGGAGCAACCTGGGACAGTGGGATATATCCCTACTCATGGCAGGGGGTGGAATGGGATGAGATTTAAGGCCCCTTCCCACCCAAACCAGTCTGGGATTTCATTTTTTTTTTTCCCCCCTGAAGAACTTGAAAAAAATCTCAATTTTGTGAACAGCTGAGGGAGGTCATGGAATGACAGCCATGGAAATCACATCCCCTTGGATTGCAGCCCAGTGGCAGGTGGGCCAGCAAAGCACATTTTGGGTCAGCAGGTTGCACAGGTCAGGTGTACAACCACGGAAACGTTGGTGGGACTCCTCCTAAAGGACTGGACTCGGTTCTGACATCCAGATTCCAGAAGTTTGGTGAAAATCCTCTCTTGTTTCACAGCCCAGCAGATGCCCAGACTGGAAAACTGGGAGTTTTTCCACTGGGAAGCTGATTTATAACCACGGCGAAGGTTAGTGAGCTGTGAGTCCTGAGCCAGAGAATGCAGATTTGCAGTTTAGTGCCACAAAATCAACCCCAGGAGGCCAAAGAAAGCCAAAGGGGGACTGGGAATTAGGTCCAGGTTATTCTCCAGGAGAGGGAATTAGTGACCAGTGCAAAGTACCTGAACATTTGGAGAGAGCAGGAGACTGAAGAATATCCTGGCAATTATTTTCCACTGATTGTATCTGCAATCCTTTAGGGAACGAAGGGAACAAACATTAATAAAAGAGGAAGCAGCAACAAAGCAGAGAAGACAGAGAGCAGACAGGCAAGGAAAATTCCTCAAGAGTGGAAGCAAAGAGGGCAGAACGCTGACAAAAACATGGGATTAAGGAATTTGTACAACTGAAGGCATCAACAAAAGGGAAATTAAACCCAGAACTGCCACACTTGGCAGGACTGGGCTGGTCATGAGGGACAAGGCCAAGTGCAAGGTCCTGCACCTGGGTCAGGGCAACAAATCCAGGCTGGGAGGAGAAAGGAAGGGATGGAGAGCAGCTCCAGGAGAAGGATTTGGGATGTCATGGATGAGGCTGGAATTACCCAGCCCAGAAGCCCCCAGCCCTGGGCTGATCCCAGCGTGGGCAGCAGGAAAGGTGGGAATTCTGTCCCTGGGCCCCCTCAGGTGAGACCCCACCTGCAGAGCTGCCCCAGCCCCGGGGCCAACAGCAGCAGGACGTGGAGCTGCTGGAGAGAGCCCAGAGGAGGCCCTGGAGCTGCTCCAGGGCTGGAGCCCCTCTGCTCTGGAGCCAGGCTGGGAGAGCTGGGAATGTTCCCCTGGAGAAGGGAAGGCTCCAGGGAGAGCTGCGAGCCCCTGGCAGGGCCTAAAGGGGCTCCAGGAGAGCTGGAGAGGGACTGGGGACAAGGGCTGGAGGGACAGGAGCCAGGGAATGGCTTCCCACTGGGAAAGGGGAGCTTGGGCTGGGATCTTGGGAAGGAATTGCTGGCTGGGAGGGTGGGGAGGGGCTGGGCTGGAATTCCCAGAGCAGCCGTGGCTGCCCCTGGATCCCTGGAATTATCCAAGGCCAGGTTGGACATTGGGGCTTGGAGCAGCCTGGGATAGTGGGAGGTGTCCCTGAACATGGATGGGGTGGCACTGGATGGGCTTGAAGGTCCCTCCCAACCCAAACCATTCCAGGATTCCATGAAATGCCAGATTTTCAAGGCTTAGAGATGAGAAAATCATCATTGCTACACCTTGAGTTGTTTCTGTACCTGGAGTAAGCCCAGAGCACAGAACTGACCCTGCTGGGCCCTGTCCGGGCTTGGTCTGAACACTCTCATTTTGTGAACACTGAAATCTCCTCATTTAAAGTGAGTTTTTCCTGAAAAAAAATCTTGTGCTTTTCAAGCTGCCCAAACGCCTCGGTCTGGAGTGAGAACAGAGAACCCTTAACCCTGGAAAGGGTTTGGTGAGGAAAAAATGTAAATACAGAGAGGAACAAAGAGGGAAAATTCCGAGCAGGGCACCAAGGCCACGTCTCGTCCTTCATGGCACTGGCTGATACCAGCCGTGGGATCGTTCCCAAAATAAATCTGTGCCCGAGACAACCAAAAATCCCTTTCTGACTCAGCCAAGCCCTGGTGTCCAAGGCCACCCTCTCCCCCAAGGTCAGGCTCCTTCGTGAGTCAGAGCCTAATTCCTTTTCCCGTAACGCAGCAAGTTCGGCACTCCAAGAATTTCCAAGTTTCATCAAAATCCATAAACACATTTTATTCCATCCAGGAGAACATTGAACTTGGCGGCACCGAGCACCGCAGCGGTGGCCGCGAGTCAAGAAAAATCCTCTTTGGAAGAGTCAAAACATCTCCCAGGAGTGAAATGAAGGAGGTCTGGAAAATGGGCATCTCCCCTAAACGCAGCCACCCTTTGTCATTAACAAAATATCCATTAAAAGCCGGTAATTATTCCCTATTTACATTAACGGCCTGTTAAAAACGCCTCGTTCCAGCGGGAGTGTGGAGCTCCTGGACAGCTTGGCACAGGGAGGCACCCCTGGATTTACAGCTCACCCAGGGCCACACAGGGAGCGTTATCAGAGCCCAAATCACAGCTCCCGGATCCTTGGCTGCCCCAGCTGGAGCTCAGCTTCCCTTCCCTTTAAACTCCTCTTGGCTTTTGAAATCTGGTCTTCGCCACAAGAAGAAAAACAAGGAGTTTGAAGCTCCTGTTCCTACAGGGATGAGGTTTTAGGATCACGGCGCTCAGGTAGCCCCAAACCCCAAACAACGCAGATGAGGAGTTGGCCACTGATTAATGCCCACCTCGAGGTCAGGGGCTGTGGTTGGAACGTTGAGCTTTCAGAAAAAAATGACTCACTGGGATTGTGAAGGTTTTCCAGGGATGATGCAACGGCCACCACAAACCCTGATGGATCATCCCTGGAGGTCTTTACTCCACTCCAAAGCCTCGCCCCAGCTTTGACCTTCATCTCCTCAATTCCTGGCTCCTTATTTTAAACAGTGGCTACCATCAGTGTTCTCTGACAACAAATCAAAACCCCCCTTTTTTGATAAATGAATTAAACCCCTCAAGCCTCACAAATCCTGCTTCCAGCACTGATAAAGATTCCAAGTGTCCCATCTTTGTCCAACAAAGCCAGCTCCAGCGAGATGAGGACAACCCCTGCATACACCCCAGTGCTCAAAGGGGAATGTTCTGCAGCCTGGAGTGAAGCTCTGCAGGTGAAATCAAACCAGCACCTGCCAGGAGAATATTCCAGAGGGATTGCTCAGGACGTGGCTCACTTGGAATCTTTTGCCTGAACTGTTCCATTCCACATCCTGAAAGGTGCAGCAGCTCAGGAGGAAAGGCCAAAAGATGAAGTAAAAGTCTTATTTCAAAGATGCCGCTCCCAACAAGGGCCAGAGAGAAAAGCAAGCTCCCTCTGTTCCCATATGGATCTTAGCCACAAGAAAATCCATTCCTTTAGGACACCCTAAATCCATTGGAACTGATTTCACATCGAAGATTTATTAACTCCATCCTATCCAGACACTCTGTGTACTCCAAAGGATCCTGGCAGAGCTGTGGCTGCCCCTGGATCCCTGGGAGTGTCCAAGGCCAGGCTGGACATTGGGGCTTGGATCCACCTGGGACAGTGGGAGGTGTCCCTGCCCATGGCAGGGCTGGGATGGGATGATCCTTGACGTCCCTTCCCACCCAAACCCCTCTGTGATTCCCTGGACTGTGCAAATCATAGGAAGTCTGCAGCTGACAGACTCTGCCATGCCCAAACCATGGATATTCCACATTCCAGGAGCTGCAAAATCCATCAAACAGCATTTTTGGGATCAGGTACTTCACAGTTGTCTCAGGGGAGCACCAACCCCTCACTGCCCCGTGTTCATTATTGATCCTGGTTTCCTACAGGAAAACCCCAACATCCAGGAGGTCCCAAGGGTCTCTGATCCCCGCCCATCCCAGGCAGCTCCACGCTCCAACGCTCCGGCACAGGGAGCACCCGGATCTCCACATGGGAGACGCTGACCCTGCACCTCCCCTCCTTCAGGAACGGTCAGGAATGAGCTCTCCTTCCCAGACTGCAGCACCAGCAGCCAAAAAGGGAGAGCAGCCCTGCCGAAGGCCACGGAATAATTTCCTGGTAATTATCCCCATTCCCTGCTCCCGGGGCTGCTTCAGCCTCGCAGCCAATAAATAAAACCTTTAGGGACAGCACCAAAATCCTCCAGAAAGCACAGGGCTGTGAGGAGCGACTTCACCTCTGCAAGGGCTTCCTTCATCTTCCCAATAATCCCACTGAAGTCCAAACCTTTCCCTGGAAATGAGCACAGGTTGGGATGAGGGATGAGAGCACAGCAGGTCCCTCCCTGTGAGCCCAGCAAAGGGGACACCTGAGCCACCACGGGTCCCCAGGAACCGGGAGCCAATTCCCTAAAAATTAACGGATTTCCATTTTACCGTGATTTCTAGGATCTCAGGGAGGCAAACTAAGATGGAATTTCTCTGATGACATCATCACCAACTTTGATATCAGACACAGAATAAATCTCTGAACCTGATGTGAGAGACCTTCACCTTCTATAGTTCCGAGGTTTTGCTATTTCCAGCCCCCATTTGTGTCCCAGCCCAAATCCTGACAGGTCCCAGCAAATATCCAGGTGGTAAATTAGGAAAACACAAATGAAACTGACCAGCATCAACAGTTCCAAGGGATCAGAGCCTTCGGTGCCACAATGCCACTTGTGCACCAGTTAGAAAAGCCAGGGCAGCCTCTTAGGAAATGGATTTGGTCAAAGGAAAACAGGAATTTGGGTGGAAGTCAAAGGCAGAGCTAAAAAACCTCAAAACAAGGAAAACCAAGCAATGTCTCTTAAAAGTTTCTCCTCTAATGAGAGGAAACTGCGGATCTACCACCACGGAATTTCAATATATTGATTTCTGCCTTCAAATATTTGGAATATCACAGCTTGACCACTCTCTCCATCTTTCTTTTGGTGGGATTTGGTTTGGTTTAAAACAGCCATTCCTAATTCGATCCCTCCGCCCCACAGCTCCAGTCCCACTCCCACGAAAAGAAGTTTGGATCTCAGCTGTTTGGGCCTTCCTGACCACGCCATGAACCAGATCCAAGTCCTCCACCCCTTCTCCATGCACCAGACGGTGCCTCCAGCTCCTGCTGACCACCACAGGTGGATCATTCCTGCCCTCACATCCACGCCCTCCACACTCCTCTGGCTGCCGATGGAGCTGAACCTCCTCCAGCTTCCCCATCTACAGCAGCCCAGGGGGATTTGCTCCACCAGCAGGTCCTGCCTTCACGGAGGCAATGCCACAGAGCCAAACTCCTCATGAGATCCATGGGCAACTCCTCATTCCATGTGAGCAACTCCTCATTCCATGTGAGCAACTCCTCATGAGATCCACGGGCAACTCCTCATGAGATCCATGGGCAACTCCTCATTCCATGTGAGCAACTCCTCATTCCATGTGAGCAACTCCTCATGAGATCCACGGGCAACTCCTCATTCCATGTGAGCAACTCCTCATTCCATGTGAGCAACTCCTCATGACATCCATGGGCATCTCCTCATGATATCCACGGGCAACTCCTCATTCCATGTAAGCAACTCCTCATGAGGTCCATAAGCAAGTCCTCATGAGGCCCAGGGGCAACTCCTCATCAGGTCCATGGACAGCTCCTCATGAGATCCATGGGCAAGTCTTCATCAGGTCCAGGGGCAACTCCTCATGAGGTCCATGAACAACTTCTCATGAGGTCAATGGGCAACTCCTCACTAATCTATGAGCAACTCCTCATGAGGTCCATGAACAACTTCTCATGAGGTCAACGGGCAACTCCTCACTAATCTATGAGCAACTCCTCATTAAGTCCACGTGAAAAACCCCTCAGCAAGAGCAGAAAAATCCCCAAACTTAATTCATGAACCACAGAGCACACACAGGATGAGGGGTGTTAGGACAGTTCCAAATGGATCATTTGGAACTGGTCACTTCTGGTTTTGGTGGCACAAAGCCTCGGACCCAGGGACTGAACCAGTGCAGGTCACTGTGGTCAACAACCTCAGTCCTGGGCTTGGGCACAGCAGGTGACCAAAAGGTGACCTCAAAGGTTGGCCTTGATGTGGCACTTGGTGCCATGGTCTGGGTGACAAGGTGGTGTTAGGTCACGGGTTGGACTCAAAGATCCCAGAGGTCTTTTCCAGCCGAGTGAATTCCATGATTCTGTGTGATCCTGGAGGCCTTTTCCAGCCGTCATGATCCCATGAAAAGCAGTGCTGGAGGGCAGCAATGAGGTGACCCACACCAGGTTTTACTAAATCCCAAGAGTCCACACTAAGTTCTGGAAAACTTCCTGCCTGGTTTAGTTTTCCGTCTGCTGCCAAACGGAGCCCAGAGATTTCTATTTGCATCCTGGTATTTGGCAAGGGCAAGGAATATTTCCTAGCGGGAATATAAAAAGAAAATAAACCTTCCATTCACACTGAAACATCTCCTGGACATCCCTGTGGGCCTAATTCCCAGAATGCCGAAATCCAAACCTCCAAATGGGAAAAATACACTGATTACCTGCCAGGAACCTCAGGAGAGGCAAGCCAAGCCCTAATAACAGCCTGTGTTCCCATCTGGCCTCCACACAGCAACTGGGAAAATGTCCCTGTTCGGAGCTGGACCAGCTCATCAGGGTAATTGCCTCGGAATTAATTAAATGTTCCTCTCTGCAGCTGCACAGAACGTTCACGTGGATCATTCCCTGATTGCACTGATGATTCCCTGGAATGGATGTGACCATCAGACCCAGTTCCATAAGACTTGGATTCCATGATCTTCATGAGTCCCTTCCAGACCTCCGTGTGTGAAGAATTTGCATCTAAATATTAGCATTTTAGGCTAAAACGCTGAAAATCTGTATGAGAATTGTGAAGGCCAATTCATAGCAAGAGTCTTTAACCCTTCAAAATAATTAAAACATCGGGAGGTAAAAAATGGCTTCCCACTTCCAGAGGGCAGGGATGGATGGGATACTGGGAAGGAATTCCTGGATGGGAGGGTGGGGAGGGGCTGGGCTGGAATTGCCAGAGCAGCTGTGGCTGCCCCTGGATCCCTGGCAGTGCCCAAGGCCAGGCTGGACACTGGGGCTTGGAGCAGCCTGGAATAGTGGGAGGTGTCCCTGCCCATGGATGGGGTGGGATGGGATGGGATTTTAGGTCCCTCCAACCCAAACCATCTGGGATTCTCAGAGATGGGAGCTGTGCTTGGCCGAGGAGCCGCTGTGTGTGGAGATTTGGGGATCTTCCAGAGGTGGAAATGTGTCCTTCTGAAGCCACTCCCTGTGACCTCGTTCTCCTCTGGAATTCCTTCAGTCTTCACGGTTCCTTCACGACTCAGTTGTGACTCTGAGCAGGGCAGTAAAAAGTGGAACGTTTCTAAAATTGAAACATTTTGCTGGGCCTAATTAAAGCAACTCCTGATGATTATGTAAAACCCTGTCCCAGGCCTTCAAACGAGTTCCTCAATCCCGGCTCCGCTCGAGCTCCGTGCCTAATCACCCCTGGAAGGAGCAGGAGCTGCGGGTGTTGAAAGGGAACAGCTCGAGCTTGGCCTGGGCACCCGGCGACCGCAAGTGCTGAAACTCACAGGGAACACGAGCAGAGCTTTGATCCCAACACAGCCCAAATTTCCCCGGCTCGGGAGCGGGCCGAGGGCGCTGAGCAGACAGCAGGGAAAGGAGGTTTTGGAGAGACTTCAGAGCTTGTGACGGCCGTGTCGCAGCTGTCATCTCACGGAATCCTGGCTCCATGGAATTCCCAGCACAAAAATGGGATCCAGGACAGCACAATCCCTTCCCTCTCTCTCACCCCGAGAACCTCTTTGGGTGCTTCAGTTGCTTCCAAACTGGGTCACTCCTGGAAGGCAGCAGGAGAAGAGGCTGAGATGCAGCCAAGGGAGTGTGGAAAGGATCTGGGGCCGATGGAAGATCTTGGCACGCTCCTCGTTTTGTCTCAGAAGGACAACGTGGAAATGGAGCTGCACAACTCACAGGGTAACAAATGCCACTTGAGGTGTCCTGCAGTTCTTCTAAGCCAGGCTTGGGACACGGTCCAAACCTGTTAGAAACTGCTGAGAGCTGAAACACCAAGTGGGAGCTGCAGCAGTGCTGGATTTGGTTCATGGAGAAAAGTGGGAATGTAAATGGGATGGTCCCAATTCCTCAGGTTCTTTAGTTCAGGTAGGATGGCTTTTTGAGGAGTAATGACGCTCCTCACCCCATCAGGAATCTGCAGGAAGTTCAGCGATGTGAGGGAGCTCCCAGACACTCAGGTCGGTCCCTTGATCAGCTCTTGACTTTCTATCTAATATTGATTCAACCCAATTTAACTGGACTGAGCAGGATTAGCAGCAGAACATCAGGAAAATGAGGAGTGGCTGAAGAAGGACCAAGTTATTCCTGAGGCTGGGCCAGGGCATGTGGAGGAGGGGAAGAACCTAGAACTGGACTGTGCCAGTGGGAGAGAAAGGCAGCGCTGAAGGTGGAGGTGGAGGCAGGAGAATGAGGAGAAAGAAGGAGAAGGAGAAGGAGAAGGAGAAGGAGAAGGAGAAGGAGAAGGAGAAGGAGAAGGAGAAGGAGAAGGAGAAGGAGAAGGAGAAGGAGAAGGAGAAGGAGAAGAAGGAGAAGGAGAAGGAGAAGGAGAAGGAGAAGGAGAAGGAGAAGGAGAAGGAGAAGGAGAAGGAGAAGGAGAAGGAGAAGGAGAAGGAGAAGGAGAAGGAGGAGAGGCATTGGCTGAGCATCTTTGGGATGTGGCTGCAGAAATCAGGGAATCCCACAATGGGATGGGTGGAAGGGACGTCAAAGCCCATCCAGTGCCACCCCTGCTATGGGCAGGGACACCTCCCACTGTCCCAGGGGGCTCCAACCCCATCCCACCCAGCTTTGAACTATTTTAAACTTTCAGTTCAGTCCTGAATGGATCAATTATTGATCCCCGTTCCTGGAAGATGCACAAGAGATCAAACAGGAGCTGCTGAGGATGGGAAAATCAAGCTGCTCTCCATATGCACGAGGAAAGGGCCCTCTATAAATAGAAAAGTGGGAAGCGAAGTCTCCTTTAGGAACATCATTTGTACAAAGCTGGGTTTGTTCCCAACTTCAGAAGCGAGAAGCAGGAGGAGGAGTAAAAGCTGATTGCAATCTGATGGAGAGGCTGCACGCTGCCCTCTTATCTCTGCATTCCCACAGCGGCTTCACGTGAGAGCAGCTCCGGAGCCCTGCGGGAAGCACGAGCTGAGCTCACACCCCACAACTCCCCGGGCTCAGGGACCTCCTCTGGCCCAGCTCTGTTAGAAATCAACAGCTGAGCGCAAAACCGGGGCGGAATTTTAGGAGATTCCAGCCCTCTGCTCCACCTTGTGCTTCCCGCCGTGTCCCGCTGCATCCCAAAAACCTCTCCAACCTCCAACCACCTCCAAGCTTCTCTAAAGTGACTCCCTAGGACTGGAGGCTTGGAGATAAAGGCTCTGCAAAGCTCTCCTGGACTCTTTGGGAAGGAAATCTGGTGGGAGCTGGAACGGCTCCCCGGGAATGGGCAAATTCCCAAGGCTGCCAGAGCTCCAGGAGCATTTGGACAATGCTCCCAGGGACAGGGTGGGATTTTGGGGTGTCCTGGGCAGGATCAGGAGCTCGACTGATGATCCTTTTCATGGATTCTCCTCATGGCAAGGGTTGGAATGAGATGCTCTCTAAGGTCCCTTTCTCCCCAAACCATTCCATAATTCCATGGAATTATGGAATTCCTTGCAGACTTCCTTGTGGGTCCAACTCAGAACATTCTTCCCAAGCTTCCCGCCGCTCCACATGGGAAATATTTTAGGGAGAAAGCTCCTGGGAATTCTTTAGTGGAGGAGCTCACCTGCTGCACCTGTGTGAGCAAAGCAGAGCTGAGATTCCACAGAATCCTGAGGCTGGAAAAGACCCCTAAAATCAGCAACTCCAAGGATATCCCAGAGATCCTTCATCTCCCGGGATGGGGACTCATCCAATGCTCCCTGGATAAGGAGCAGGAGACGTTTCCATCACCCCGAATGCCACATTCCCGAGTGATGGGAAAGGCAGCGACGGGAGCGACGTCCGAGTGAGCTCAGACAAACGCCTGGGATGGACGGAGAGCTGGGAAAAGGGAAAAACAGGGAAGAAACAAACCCCACAAACCTTGGGGCTAAAAAAGGCAGCCAGGAAGCCTGGAAATTCACAGAGAGCCAAAAATCAGCGGAACACCTCGCTGCTCTCTCCCTGCGCAGCCAGAGACAGCGGGGATCAGTGGGAAGGGCAGCAAATCCCTGGCATTCAGGGTTGGAGGGATGAACTCCCTATCTGGGCTCGTGCTTTTCCACAGAACAAAGATGGGGAGACGAGGAATTGCTTTTCCAAGGCAGCTGCAGCCCTCGGCAGCGCCTGGAAGAGGCTCGGCGCTGCTCCGTGTGTGTGGCACCATAAACACACGGGGATGCTCCTTGAAGTGGGATCCCGCAGGGAGTTTTGCTCCCGAGGCGCACAGAACGAGGAGACTCCCCGTGGCTCCAGCTGCTCCGGGATGGATCCCGTGAGCCGCCCTCGGAGCAGCCCGGATTTCATCTCTTTTCCCTGCGGGATATTTTCCTTCAGCACCCCAGGTCAAAGGCAGAGGCCACACCGAGCCCTGACGCTGCTCCAGGAATTCCGTGCGCACCAGATGGGGCCGCTCCTGGGGTGATGGAAGGCCCTGGATGAGCCCTTTGGAAAGGCAGGAATGGTGACCCCCGATCCCGTTAGGGCTCCTGTCAGCAATCCCACCCCTGCTCCCGAATCCAGGGGCTGAATTTCCCCTGCAGACACAGAGGCTCGGGCTGTCAAGGCAGCGAATCCCAGCGGGAATTCCCAGCAGCAGGAGCCTCTCCCGCTGCCAGCATCCCAAGGATCTGGATGCTCCCCACGCTGCCAGCACAATAAAATCCATCAATCCCACCCACGGGACGCTCCCCTTCCCAAATATCCGTCTCCTCTTTCCCTTCCCCTCCGAGCTCCTGGGCACTTGTGTAACATTTCAATTTGGGAACCTCCGGGCTCCCAAATCCAGCGGCTGCGGCCGCTTCCCATCCTCTGACAGCCCCAGCTGGGTTGCTGTAAACACCTCCCAGTGCAGCCATTCCAGGGGGGGTTTTTTAAGTGAGAAAAACCCACGAGGGAAATCGGAATCCTTTAATCCCAGCCCAGAGCAGAGCGGGAGCTTCCCGAGGCACCCGCAATTCCCGCTGCCCGCCCGGGGAAGGGAGCAGGCGCGGGGATGAGGATGGGAGGTGGGAGAGAGGCTGTTCAATCTCTCCTTGATTTCCAATAATTATTTAAAGCTGCGAGGGCCCTTGTTTTGAAAATCCCACTGTGTGCACTCCGTATATCCCGCTCGCACTGACACGAGGAATTAGAGAATTCCAGCTCCATCAAAACGGCTTTCGGGCGGATTTTGCTGCTCTGGACTTTCTCAGGCTGCAGACAATGCCATAAAAGCTCTCCCTAAAACAATATTCCTCCGTATTTTAACAACACAGTGGAAAGATTTCTTCTGTTCTGTTTGCTACAACGAAATTTCCAGCCAATGGCGAATTTCAGCCGTTTTCCAGCAAGGCTCGGGAATTTGGGATGCTGGAATCAGCAACGAGCTTGGGAGCAAGCTCAGCTTTAAGCACGTGCTTAATTTCCCCTGAAGGTGACTCAGGCACGCTGAAGGCCCTTCCTGAACAGGCCTGGTTGGCTCGATCAGGGCATGAAAAAGGACATAAAAATTTAAAATACACTTTAACAGTGACTTAGGGCTTCTCTCCCAACCGAAAATGAAAAATTAATATGGATGCACTGGTGTTTTCCTTGGTCACTGCCGTGTTTTTCCAGTCCTCGGCATGTTATTCCAGGCCATTTTATGGAGAGGCATTATTTGCTCAGCTGAGCTATTCCCACTTTATCCTGTCCGATTGTGACCTTCATTGGATTTCTGGACAATGGCGGCTCCTTGTCAGAAATCAGAGGGGATTTAGGAGATTTCTTCTGTAAAAATCATTTTTTGCAAAGGTTGAATTGACCTGAAATTCAGTTTTGATTTTTTTTTTTTTTTTTTTTTTTTTTTTTTTTTTTTTTTTTTTTTTTTTTTTAGTTTGTGGTTGCCCCATCCCTGGAAGGGTCCAAAGCAGGGTTGGACGGGGCTTGGAGCAACCAGGAATCACCAAGTTAGGAAGTTTTAAATAAAATTCTTGGGGCACTGAGCAAATCAGCCTCATCACAGAGAAACTGCACCACAGGGTCTCACACCACGCTGGAAAAGGGGGAATTCTCCCAAAAGCATCCCTGAAATCTTCATTTAAGTTCAACTCCTCCTTCAAACCCCTGAGATTAAACGGAATTAATTCCCTGGGAGACCAAGGACGGAACATGAGTGTTGTAGGAGTGGTGCTGCTGCTCCATCCCTACATTCCAGGTACACCTGGGAGCAAGGAGAAGGCTCCAACGAGGTTTCCTTTCCCTAAAACCTCCCAGGAAATGTTCTGAGTCAAAGTTGGGCCTCACCAACACCACAAATTCCTGAAGTTATTCCCGTTTCTAATTCCATCCTCACACTCCACCCCTTCCCTTCACCTGCCATTTGCAAACTTCCAGACAGGAAAGAGCAGCTTGGATTTCAACAGTTCAAGCACCTGCTCCTTCTCCGACTTCTGCCCTTCCCAAAATTTCTGTCACATTCCCTGTGAGTGTTTGTTCCCAAAAAATCTCACAATTCCCAAATTTTAAACCCAAAAATCGCCTGGCAGCACCAACAGAGGAGGAGCCAAGGGTAGAAATGCTTTTGAGGAGCAGCAGATTTCCAAAAGGACATTCCCAGACTCCACCACAACCCCCAGGGAGGGTCCTCAGGTTGTTCTGGAGAACCAACTCAGATCCCAGAATCCCTGAGGTCGGAAAAGCCCCCCAGGATCATTGATTCCAAGCTGTGCCCGATGCCCTCCTTGTCCCCAGCCCAGAGCACTCAGTGCCACCTCCAGGAATTCCTTGGACACCTCCAGGGATGGGGACTCCAAACCCCCCTGGGCACTTCCAAGGCCTGAGCACCCTTTCCATGAGGAAATTCCTGCTGATGCCCAGCCTGAGGCAGTTTCCTTTTGGCAAGTTCATCTGCCGGACCTGAGCAAGGTCCACACCTCATTCCCAAACACCTCCCTCATTCCCAAGGCCGTTGCTCCAAATTAATTTGGTTTTCCCACAGCAGCACAACACAAGGAGAACAAAGAAGGAGACCGGATTGGATATCAGGGAAAATTTCTCCATGGGAAGGAGAAAACCCAGGTCAGGGCTGGAGTCCCCATCCCTGGAGGGATTTAAAGCCCTGTGGATGTGGCACTTGGGGACTGGGCCAGTGCTGGTCTGGGCAGTGCTGGGCATGGTTGGACTCCGTGATCTCAGAGGGCTTTTCCAGCCCCAGTGATTCCACGGCTCCAGCAGCAATTCCCAAAGCACGCTGGCAATCCCAGGGGCTGCACATCCATGTCCTGCCCATCCCCTCTGGCTGTGGAGCCCAGGACACTCCCAGGGGCTTCCTTGGAGCAGCTGAGGGATCCCACAGGAGGCTCCAGAGGTCAGGGACAACAACAGCAACACTGGAAAACCCCTGGGATCACTCAGGGCCTGATTTTCCATGTGCTTCCCGACAGCTCCTCCCCGATCCCAGCGAGGAGCAACTCTTCCCTGGCTCTGTTATTCCAAAAAAAGCCCTGGTGCTTCCCATGGATGGACACATGTGGAACAGGGCCCGGGGCTTTTGCTCATTTGGCTCCTGGTCGGGATTACCAAGGGCAGCAGCAGAAACCCGGAGGAAAATGTCAACAATCCCGGCCTTCCTCCGGCGGGGAGAGGCCTTGGAAAGGCTTTTCTTCCCCTGCCATGTGTCTGGTTTTACACTGTTGGTTTTGGCTCTTCCAAGGAAGGAAATTAAATGAGCAGCTTCTTTTTTTATCCTTCTGGAATCCTCCAGAGGAGAGGGGCTGAGCTGAGGCTGCAGGAGGACGCCGGGGCCTTTGCTCCGGCCACACAGTTTTTGTCAGGGCTGGTGTAGGATTCCCAACCCCTCCAGGATAATTCCCTGCAGCTGTCATCACCCACACACCAGGTTCCCAAAAGAAAGGCTCCGGCCGCAAATCTCCCTCGGGAAAGAGCGCGAGGCCGTGGATGCTGCAGGTTGGGAAGCAAAGGGCAGGAGGATGTCCCCAAATCCCAACCTCCGAGACGCTCTTTGTGGTCTCGCCTCCTTCCCAGAACCATTAAAGCTGGAAAAGACCTCCAAGGTCATCAATCCAACCATTACCCCAGGATTTCAGTGTGCTCTGCTCACACAGTTCCCGTTTCAAGCCCCTGGTCCAAACCCTAAGGAGGTTTTGCCCCAATTCTGCAGCTCCTGAGCTGCTCCTCCACAGCCAAGCCCAGGCAACGCCAGGAAACTCTCCAGGTATTCCTGCAGCACGGAATTCCAGCTACTGGGATGGCTGCAGCAAATATTCCCAGCTGCCTGGGCCCGCTCCAAGAAAAGGCTGAGCTAAAATTTCCACGCCAAGAAATTCAATTCTCACCCTGGGACTGCAATAAGAACTTTTAAAGGTCTGAGATACACGGAGGAAGCGGCGCAAAGACAGGGAAAAAAGGGAATTGGACGGTTAAAATTCCCGGGAAAGCGGGAGAGAAGGTTGCTTTCCAAGCTGGAGTTAAAGAGGTCTGAGCTACCAGAAGCCATCAGAAGCAGCAGGGAGCCAGACAAGGTGCAGGAACAACCTTCCTTAGGCAGCTTTTCCAAGAGAAATCCAACGGCAGCGGCGATGGTTTTCATTTAGAACCCATTTACCTTTGTGGGAGCCAAGACAGATACAGACCCTGGGATTTGGGAACAGCTCCCAGCTCCCTAAAAACCCCCGGCAGCCTTCCCACTCTCCGATTTCACTTTGCTCCGCCGCGGTTTCTTCTGTTCTGGCCTCTTTTCCTCGACCTTGCCCTTCGTAAATCCCAACTCCTCATTCCCTCGTCTGCCACCTCTCCTTGTCGGGCCTTGGCAATTCCTGCTGGGATTTCTTCCTTCCAGAAGCCCAGAAGGACAGGGCTGTTTCACCTCTAAATCCACAGCCATTACGTAAGTGCCCCTGGCAGGAGCTCCGTGCTCCGTGCACGGGGTCGCTCGCAGCGATTTGGGATTTTAATAGACATCAAAACAGGAAAACATTCCCAGTTATGCAATCGCTGCCGTGATTGAAACCAGAAGCAGCCACCGGCTCCCAAAAAAAGAATTGGGAGCAGCCAAGCGGTGTCCACGCAGCTCAGCCTTGCTGCCCCCTCCCTCTCCATCCCAGAATTCCCACCATTTGTCCAGAACCAAATCCAGTTCCCTGGGAGAGGGGCTCTCCTGCTGCTCAGCTCAGCTTCCTCACGGAAGAGGGAGACAATCCAATTGTACTTAGGGATTGGAAGATGAAGGTTCAGGGGGGTTTTCATTATACAAGGTGCTCTTCCCACACCCCCACCTCTGCTCCTCCCAAATCCTCTGCAATATTCCAACATTTTTCTGGGCTCTAGGAATAATTTCTTAGGCTTTTCCTTAGGTTTAAACCTTTCCGCTGCAGGGCAGGAACAGCCCAGGAGGCGCTGGAGAACTCATCCCTATTCTCCCATCACCTGAGCCCTCCTTTCCCAAACACCAGGGAATTCTCTCTCCATCATTTCCCCTACTCCCTCCCTCTCCATTCCAGAATTCCCACCATTTGTCTGGAACCAAATCCAGTTCCCTGGGAGAGGGGTTCTCCTGCTCCTCCGGCTCAGCAGCTGCTTCCTCACGGAAGCACCTCCAAAGCTGCTCCTCCAACAGAGACCTTCCCACATCCCCACCTCTGCTCTTCCCAAATCCTCTGCAATATTCCAACACTTTTCCAGGCTCTAGGAATAACATCTTTGGTTTGCAACCCTTAAACTTCAGGGCAGGAACAGCCCAGGAGCCAGTGGTGAACTCATCCCTATTCTCGCCCCACCTGAGGAAACCCAAAAAGGTCTCGTTTCCTAAACACCAGGGAATTCTCTCTCCGTAATTCCACTTTTCCAGGCTCTTGCTACTGTCAGGACACCATCCAGCTTCCCTGGAACAACGGGATGGAGCAGCTGAACCCTGCATGGATCAGGAATTTCAGGGATTAAAGGAGCTCTCTGTGCTTCAGAGGCAGCTGCGGGAGGCAAACGCTCCCAAACGCCACAAATCGGGGGAATAAACACCAATGGGTGAAGGAACGGGATAAAAACTCCAGGATCGACTTTGTGGCTTCTTCCCACGAGGGCTGAAACAGGAACAGACCGAGGGAGAAGGGAAAAGTCACCGTAGTGGGATGAGGAGGCTTGGAAAAGCCACAGGAAGGGGATGAGCAGAGGGCAGGACAAGAACGGGCGGGAGATTTCAGTGTCCCACAGCTCGGGGTTTAAAACACGGATCAGCACAAAATTCCCAAGCTTCCGGAGCCGGGGTCAGCAGGGTTTGGAGGAGGGATCAGCTGCCCAGAGCATGCAGGGTTTTCAGGGAGCAACAGGACGAGGAGAGGACACAGTGGGAGGATCCCAAGAGTCACCTGGAAGTGACACCCAGCAGCCACCAGGCCCATCACAGTCCCTGGGGACACAGAACCATGGAATCATGGAATGGTTTGGGTGGGAAGGGGCCTTAAAGACCATCTCATTCCATCCCCCAGCCACGGGCAGGGACACCTCCCACTACCCCAGGTTGCTCCAACCTGGCCTTGGACACTTCCAGGGATCCAGGGGCAGCCACAGCCCCAGCATGGATATCCCAGCTGGGTATTTCCATCAAGGAAAACTGGGCCTAGGAACTTCAGGAGACCCCGGAAAGGTGTGGATAACAGGAGAATCCCACTGCTCAGACAATCCAGGAGTCAGGAGAACACCAGAACTCCTCCACTGCTCACGGGAGGATCCCAAGCCAAACTTTTGTACGGATTTTCCAGCTTCTGTTGAAGCCACAGCCAGGAATGCTCAGGCACGACCACGGCACATCCCTGGTGTCCTCACTCCCTAAATAAAACCTGCACTCAGTGTCCCTGTGCAAACAGCAGCTCGGGTTATTCCCATATTCCATTATCCAACAACGCAACACAGAATTCCAGAAAAAACCTTTTTCATCCATTTGTGCAGCGGAGAACTGAAAAGCAAACATGAGGAGCTCTGTTCAGAGCTGGTTTTGCCCCCAACCCTGCCCCAAACTCTTTTGGGGCCCATCCTGCAGGTCGTCACCCCCTCAGTGACCACACAGGGTCAGTTTGAACGCCAGCACAACATGGAGCCTGCCCCAGATTATCCCCTGAAAACAACCCACAGGAATTTCACAGGGAATCAAAAACAAATGAGGAGACAATCCAATTATCCTTTAGGATTGGAAGACCAAGGTTCCGGAGGGGGCAGTTTTAATTAAGGAAAACAGGGTGCAAAAGCTGCTCAGGTCATTGTGTTGTGTAAGCAATGGTTGGGGAGCTGATTTCTCCAAATCATCAAATGAGTTCCTTCTGCTCCATCCCAGGCCTCGTAAACAAACTCATTATGTTGGATCTTGAAAGGAGTAAACAAATAGTTGGCATCTGACACCAGAGCTCTTGCACAAACTCACCCAAACTCCTGCCCCTGCCCGGCTCTCCGGGCGCTCCGAGCCCCTACGGCACCAGGGACACCCCAGGGACAGCCAGGGATACCCCAGGGACACCCCAGGGACAGCCAGGGATACCCAGGGACAGCCAGGGACAGCCAGGGACAGCCCAGGGACAGCCCAGGGACAGCCAGGGACACCCCAGGGACAGCCAGGGACAGCCCAGGGACACCCCAGGGACACCCCAGGGACACCCAGGGACAGCCAGGGACAGCCCAGGGACACCCCAGGGACACCCCAGGGACACCCAGGGACACCCCAGGGACACCCCAGGGACAGCCAGGGACACCCCAGGGACAGCCAGGGACAGCCAGGGACAGCCCAGGGACACCCCAGGGACATCCCAGGGATACCCCAGGGACAGCCCAGGGACACCCCAGGGACAGCCCAGGGACAGCCCAGGGACACCCCAGGGACAGCGTGGGCTTGGCCAGGCCCAGTGCTGCTGGATGTGGCACCAGCAGGAGCTTCCACATCCCTCCGGGTCAGTGGTGCCACCAGGGCACAGCACGGGGTGGCACCGGGCCCTGTGTCTGGCCTTGCCCAGCCACGTGCCACCCTCTGGCCCCGCTGGCCCTGCTGTCACTGGCCTTGCCCAGCCACGTGCCACCCTCTGGCCCCGCTGGCCCTGCTGTCACTGGCCTTGCCCAGCCACGTGCCACCCTCTGGCCCTGCTGGCCCTGCTGGCACCAGCACGGCCACTGCACTCCAGGAGGAGCCTCCCGATCCCACAGAGCACAGGGCCAGGAAGCCCAGAAGGGACAGGGGACACCAGCCTGCTCCAGGCTGCCCCAGAGCTGGGAAATCCGGGCATTGCAGGAGGTGCCAGCGCTGCCCCTCCGTGCCCGTGATGCCCTCTTGGCCCAGGCCACGCTTCCCACTGGGATCGAGCCAGGCCAGAGGCGGGAGCACCACAGGGAGAGGCGTCGGATCAAATATCCCAATATTTGGGTGATCTGAGGGATCCCAGGGTGCTGCTGAGCAGCAGAGCATTCCCTGGACAGAGCTGTGGCACACACAGACCCCAAACCCAACCCCAAATCCTTCCCTCCTTTGCTCATGTGGGGTTTTCCCCATTTCAGGGTATTTTATACCAAATCTCAAGGCCTAAACAAACACAGCCTAAAGCAAAGCCACAGCAGCTGAAGATCCTGGTGGGACTGGAGTGGGAAACTTCCTCCCTCAGAGGGTTTTGGTGTCCTGTAAACCCTGGCCAGCACCAGACCCAAGCCCAGCCCTGAACACAGCCCCGAGCAGAGCGAGGAGGAGCTGCTGGCAGAGGTGACACCACGCACACCCCGACCTCAGCCATGGTGACATGTCCCCTTCACCCAGAACACCCCAGTGCCCCCATCCCAGTGCCCCCATCCCAGTGCCACCATCCCAGGGCACCTCCTGGTGCGAGCCAGTGGGGGCTGATGAGCACCAGAGCAGTGAGGAGCCATAAAACCATGGAACATCCTGAGCTGGAAGGACACATAGGGATCAGCCAGTCCAGCTCCTGGCCCTGCACTGACACCTCAACAACTGAGGGCGTAAAAAAACATGAAGTTCCGAGGGCAGTTATTCCACATCCTGACCTTCCTGCCAAGTCCAAGCCCTTGGACAAGCTCCTCTGCCACAGACTCCGGATTCTGGTCAGAACCGGCCCAGGGTTATGGGATCCTGCTGCTCCCCACGGGATCTCTGCCACGTTCCCATCCGGCAGGAACGGCAGGATCCAGCAGGATCCAGCCCTCCCCTGGATCCCAAACACACCCAAGGCACCTGGAAAGATGAGCACAGGGTTTGTGCTGAATTCACCTCCGGGCTGGTGCCTCTCAGGGTGAACATTTGGAGGAGGCCGCGACTCCTTCAGTCACCAGACAAAACCAACTCTGCCTCCATAAATCCCCTTATTGCCCATAAACTGCTACAGGAGCCGCTGGAGCCCCCTCCTCAGCTTTTTACTCCATGGAAAGCCCTCCAAACATGCTATCCCAGCTCATTCCCCGGGGATTCCCCCACAGCTATCCCAGGCTTTTCTCCATTTCACCACCTCCCGAGCAGGAACGGGGTTGGGGTCACCCATCCCGGAGCAGGATGGGGTTCACTGTGGCTGAGCAGGGACAGGGACACGTCAGGCCCTGGGATGTGCTCTGGATGTGACAGCATTCCCTGATTCCCCAAAGCTCTCAGCATTCCCTGCACTCATCCCCACGGAGCAGGCAGTGAGCAGAGCCCGGCAGCCGCGTCAGCACCAAATTTGCACTCTTATGGCAAAAGCCTCTGGCACGGAATGGAGAAAAGGGATCCTCGAGGAGTTCATTTTCTCCTCTGGGGCCCAGGTTTCGTTCCCGGCCTCCCAGTGCTGGTGCTGCAGGTCCAGCACCTCCGGGGCTGACCGAGGAGGGGACGGGACAGAAAACTGCCCCAAAAAACACCACTGGCACCAAAACCCAGCAGAGACGGAAAGAGGTGACAGAGCCTGGTGATTGCCACAGCCCTATCTCATCTTCCAGCCCCTTCCCACGCCACGGCCAAGCTCCACGGGCCCTGATCCTGGGTGATTCCCTGCTCCCGGGTGATTCCCTGCTCCAAGCCGCAGTGACCCCAAGCCTCACCCGTGAGAAAGGGAGCGGGAGGACTCAGCTCCCGCCCACGCCCCGCCAGCCCCGCGAGCTCCTTTATCTCGTTACTCTAATGCAAACAGACTTCTGTGAGCTCTTTCACATCCAAAATTTCACCATCGCAGCGACCGCAGGCCTGGCAGCCTCTCCCCCGCCTGGAAAGGGAACAAACTTCCCAATCATTTCTAAATAACCATTTCAAGAGCACAGCTTTTCTTCTTTCATCCCACAAAAGGCAGAAATTCTGCTCGGGACCGCAAGCTGTCAACTTCCCAGCAAACCCCAAATCCCACTTAACTCTCTATTGTAAACAGTGTAGTATTGCGCTCCCACATCAATAAATAACATTCCTGAAGGAATTATTTCTGTGTTTGATTCACATTTGTTCTGCATATGCCACTGAGCCCAAGGTATTCACAACGTTCAACTCCTAAAAGCCTCGCCTTTCAAAAGGGCCGCGCGCGAGGCGCTGGAGCAAACCCTTCCCGGGGGATTCTGTGAGCCAGGATGAAATCCCAAATCGAGGATGTCATTTGTGACCACCGCCCCCCCCCGCCCCCAAACTCCTTCATTTCGGGATAAAAAAATAAACGGCTCCAAAGTGCCTCTCAATGAGGTTGCTGAGCTTCAGGGCCCAGATGGGGCTATCAGGGGAGCCTGGGCGGCCACTGGATGTCAGCCCTTCCTGGTCTGCTCCAGAGGGACCAGGATCCTTGGGAGAAGGATTTGGGATGTTGTGGATGAGGCTGGAATTACACAGCCCAGAACCCCCCTGTGCCCTGGGCTGATCCCAGCGTGGGCAGCAGGAAAGGTGGGAATTCTGTCCCTGGGCCCCCTCAGGTGAGACCCCACCTGCAGAGCTGCCCCAGCCCTGGGGCCAACAGCAGCAGGACGTGGAGCTGCTGGAGAGAGCCCAGAGGAGGCCCCGGAGCTGCTCCAGGGCTGGAGCCCCTCTGCTCTGGAGCCAGGCTGGGAGAGCTGGGAATGTTCCCCTGGAGAAGGGAAGGCTCCAGGGAGAGCTGCGAGCCCCTGGCAGGGCCCAAAGGGGCTCCAGGAGAGCTGGAGAGGGACTGGGGACAAGGCCTGGAGGGACAGGAGCCAGGGAATGGCTTCCCACTGGGAAAGGGGAGCTTGGGCTGGGATCTTGGGAAGGAATTGCTGCCTGGGAGGGTGGGGAGGGGCTGGGCTGGAATTGCCAGAGCAGCTGTGGCTGCCCCTGGGTCTCTGGGAATGTCCAAGGCCAGGCTGGACACTGGGGCTTGGAGCTGCCTGGGACAGTGGGAGGTGTACCTGCCATGGATGGGGTGGCACTGGGTGGGATTTAAGGTCCCCTCCATCCCAAACCATTCCAGGATCCCACAACCACAGATGGGCAAAGAGCAAAGCACTTCCTGAGGGCTCTGAAAGTCTCCAGAATAAAAAGCTACAACAAAGCACCAGGAGAGGGATGAAGGTGGGAAATGGGAGCAGTTTGGGGTGCAGACACCCAGAAATTATCCCAAATCCCTTTCCAGAGATTGGCAGGAGGCTCCTCTGCATTCCCACAGGTGTTTCCTCACCAAACCCGCAGGGAAGATGCTCCACATCCACCACGACTCTCTGTGAGCAGAAGCCCCAATCCCACAGAAATTCCATCCCTGCCCCTTCCTCCCTTGGAATTCCCAAGTGTGAGCAGCTGAGGAGCCCCAGCAGGGATTAACCCTCTGGAAATGAGGAATCCCTTCAGTCCAAGCTGCAGATCCGCCATCCCCGGCGCCCGCCCGGCACCGGGATGGGATTTGGGATTTGGGATTTGGGATTTGACCATTTCAACTCTCCACAGTGGGCGTCTGTCTCGCTGCACTAACAAAGAATTCCTCGGGAAGATTTCGGAAACAGAAGGATTATTTAGCCACCCACACACAGGCAAAATTAACCAGTCATGGAAATTCAAGATAATAAATGCCATAATTTTGCCTTTAACTTCGCAATTTTTTTTCCCCCCCTAAAAGTGAATGTTTCTAATTTATGGAGAGAGAGAAAGAGCGGGGCGGGGGGAAAAAAAGAATAAGAAAACCCTTTCATTACTTTGTTTTTCCATGGATCTGAGCTCCCCAAATATAAGGAATTAGCACACTAATGTAAACACCCGTCTGCTCGTGGCGCTGGAACAGATTTAGCCAGGCACTACAAAAGGCTGCCCCTCACTGATTACCAACCCCAACTGGAGACTTTTTGTATAAAAACAACCCCATAAAGCTTTTTTTCATCTAAATGAGAAAGTGGTCGGGCTCTGCTCTTCCCAAGAAATGCTGGAAAGGATGAGTTACAGCTCCAGGGAATCACAGGGAGAGCCACGGGATGGGAAAGGCGAGGGGAACCTGGAAGGGAGGGGACACCTCCCACCTCAGCCATGGAGCACCAGGCTCTAACGCAATTAATGGGGATGGGAAGCAAATGAACGAGGAATTCGGTGACCACGGGAGCTGCTGAGGGAGTTTCTGAAGGATTGGAGGCTCGTGGTTTATGGATTTGGGTGTCCAGGCAGGACGAGCCCCAGGTGCAGGCCCAGTGAGCCCAGAGGTTCTCCAGCAGCTAAGAACAAACTTACTCCATTATTTCCTTCAGCTGCACCATTCCAAAGGCTCCCCTGGGCTTCCCAGGAATCAGAAAGCTTGGGAAAACCCTCTGAGATCACCAAGCCCAAGTTTTGTCCCAATACTTCCATCCCCACTGACCCCTATCCCAAAGTGCCACATCCCCTCGTTCCCGAACACTTCCAGGGCTGGTGCCTCCAGTGCTGCCCTGAGGAGCTGATCCAGTGCCTGACCACTCTTCCAGAGAAGCAATTCCTCCTCACATCCAACCCCTCCCCACGAACCCCTTGGAACTCAGCCTCCCAGGAACCCAAATGTGGCCAAACTCCATCCGACAGCCACACAGGAGGCACAACGGCCCCGTGACTGCAACGTCCATGTCCTGCACTCAGAGGATTCCCCAGGACACACTCCTGGCTTTCCTGCTTCCCTTGCTCATTCCCTGGAAGTGCTGAGCAGCCAGCAGGGCCTGCCCTCCCCTTCTCCCCACCTGTCTGAGATGTTGTGTGATTGCAGCACCAACAACACCAGTTCCTTTTCCTTTTCCTTTTCCTTTTCCTTTTCCTTTCCTTTCCTTTCCTTTCCTTTCCTTTCCTTTCCTTTCCTTTCCTTTCCTTTCCTTTCCTTTCCTTTCCTTTCCTTTCCTTTCCTTTCCTTTCCTTTCCTTTCCTTTCCCTTCCCTTCCCCTTCCCCTTTTCCCTCCAACCATGGCTGCTCCCTCATTTTGCAATATCCAAAGTGACAAGACCCAAGGGAAGAGCAAAACTCCTGGATGATGAGACTGGAAAAACGACAGGAAGAGGAGTTGGAGTCTCCCAGACGTCAGGAGGGAAGGAGGAACCACCTCAGGAATGGCCACGGGATGGTGCAAAACCCAGAGAAGTTCACCAGATAAACCCTGGCTCCGACACAAAGCCCAAGTTTGCCTCCAGCCCGAGGCCTCCAGGCTTCCCAATCCCAGCCCCCTTCGCTCCACCCGTAACTTAAAAGGAGGAATGATTTAAAAACTGGGTTTTTCTGAGGTGAAGGGAAGCCTTCAGTCCTGGATCTCCAGTGGGACGGGACATCAGGGGTTGATTGCTCCGGTTTGAGCGTTCCTTGGGCCCCTGCTCCGATAATCTCCGTGGCTCCCAGGCCCCACTGAAGTGGTTTCCAAGAGCTAAAGCCTTGGATCAGCCTGTCAAACCCTGGGACAACTCCGGGAAAGCCAGAGCCAAAATGCTGGAATTGGGAGCCTGCCCTTCAAACCCCAGAGCGTGCACACACCAAATTAATAACGCGCAATGGCAACCCCAAGCTGCTTTTCCCAGCCCCAAGCTGCTTTTCCCAACCCCAAACTGCTTTTCCCAACCCCAAACTGCTTTTCCCAAGTCCTTCCCAAAGTCCCAGCAGCCCAACTTCCCCACAGCCCCTTCCCTGCAGCTAAATCCCAAGAGAAATGGTGAAATTGTGGGTGAAATTGTGTTTTTCGCACTCTAAGTGCACCTAGGATCAGAGTTATTTGCTCATGATGACCATGGGGCCCCTGAATGATGGAATTTATGTAGGGAAGGGACTCACGGAGCCAAGCAGGGATCCAAAAATGTTTCTTAGGGAAGGTCCTCAAACGTGAACCACACAAAACCTGAGTCTGAGAGCCCAAAAATTGGCACCTGAGTGCCAAAAGCAAACCCAGAACTCCTCCCCTGCTTGCCCGTGGGGATGGTGGGACAGAGCAGGAGCTCCAGGGCCCCACACGGAGCTTTGTAAGGTGAGGTGGGACCAGGGGGTGTTTCCGAGGTTTCCCTGCTCTTGGAGCTTCCCCAGCCCGCAAAGCTTGGCCCTTCTCAACCCCATCCCCACCGGAGCGAAATTCATCAAACAGCACCTTCTGGAAGCTCTCCAGCTTCCACCCGAGCCTTCCAGACACATCACCCCCACCTTGAGGAGCAGAATCCCGGCCCTGGCTGCCAGCATTTCCCTCAGAATCCCGAAAAGCAGCACAAAGCATCTCCAAATGCCACAGCGCTCCGAATCCCAACCCGGGCGATTTGGGAAATGTGGAAGGCATTAAAGGCCTCACTTTCCCTCAGCAGAGAGGAACATGGACCTACAAACAACGCCTTGGAGGCATTTCAGCAGCTTCATCCACACAGGGGCCTTTTTTCATGAGGATTTTTTAAGTCAATCAGGAATCGGCGGGGTCGGGAAGCCGTAAATTCGGCTTAAAAGGGAGAAAAGCAAATAAATGCTTGGGGGGGGGGGGGGAAAGGAGGGGGGAAAACAGGAATCACTGAAGGCTTCCAAAGCCTTGTTTGTTTGTGATAAAGCTCAGCTGTACACAAGCTGTCCCAGCCGGGCTCGGCCTGGTGACATTTCCCTGCAGTGGCACCACGGGGAGCGGCGAGCAAGGGGGTCTGTCAACATTTTATCAGCAGCAACTGCTCCCAGGGCTGATGATGAGGCACAAAAGCTCCTTTTCCTCAGCCTCGTGCCCGTTCGGGACGTGAAGGCTCTGACTCAGAGGAAATTATTGGGATTTAAAAACCACATCACACGGAGCGGGGTTTGGTACCGGGGTGGGAACGGGGAGAGGACGCGGCACCCAAAATCTGGAGTTCTGAGGGGAAAACATCTCCAAAAAAGCTCTTTGGGATATGTGGAACCAACGGGGGAGTCCCAGTGTGGATATTATGGATATTAAGGCTGCATAAGCCAAGGAAGTGATAAAATGAGGGAAATAATTCAGTCAGCCAACAGCAAACTCATCCTGTCCTTATTTCTGTATAAAACAAAAGCACTGCATAAAATTAAACCTTAAAGACTCCAAGGTGGGCAGAGCTTTGCAGACAAAATCCCTGGAGAGCAACAGGAGATGAGGAAGATGGGATTCATGGAATACAGACAGAGACTGCCTGCAGTGGTGTCCAGCCCTTGGCCACAATCCCACAGGAACTGCAGGACTGAGCCCCAGTGCCTTGGGACACCTGGGAGCACTCCCAGATTTCAGAGGTTTCCATAAAACAGGGAAGAGCCAGAGCCAGAGCTGGGCCATGTGCACCCTCCATAAATCCCATCATCCCTCCCTGGGGGACGGAATATTATTGCCCCTGCTCGTGGAAGAGCTGATCCAAGTCTCCCTGGATGGGATAAATCCGCATTCCAGGACAATGATCTCATGGAAGGCTCTCCCCATCTGAGGCCCTGCACACAAAGCTCAGGGCATGGACAGGGGAGACTTCCAGCACCTTCACCAGAGTGATCCCAGAACTTCCCAGCACGAGTCCTTCACTCCTTCCTGGGAGGGTGGGGAAGAGCTGGGCTGGAATTCCCAGAGCAGCTGTGGCTGCCCCTGGATCCCTGGAAGTGTCCAAGGCCAGGTTGGACACTGAGGCTTGGAGCAGCCTGGGACAGTGGGAGGTGTCCCTGCCATGGCAGGGGTGGCACTGAATGGGCTTGAAGGTCCCTTCCTACCCAAAGCATTCCATGGCTCTATGAAATCACCACACCCCAAGGACCCCATGGAATCGTGCAGCCAGCTGGGATCCTGTGGGACAAGGCTGGCACTGCCCAGTGACGAGGTCAGGGGCTGGAGCACCCCGCAGGAGAAGGCTCCTGGAAGAACCTTCAATCCCCACAGAAGGTCACCAGGAAGATGCAGGAACAAAACACGACTGGGTCTTACCGAAGATAAGGAAACAACCCCCAGAGACTCTGCAGCCTCAGCCATGGAAGGTTCAAAGATAGAACCCCGAGAAAAGCCTGACCTAAAAATCTGACCTTGAGCAGGAGGTCGAACTTAGAGGGGTCCCCTGGCTGTGCCTCACAAACCAAATGTTCTCGTGTTCTCTGAGGGTCCTCCCAGCTGCACTTCCAGTGCGACAAACAGGGCTGAGCAGCATCGGGGACATTGGGTTTTATAGGATCCAGAATGGGATGGGTGGGAAGGGACCTTCAATCCCATCCCATCCCACCCCTGCCATGGCAGGGACACCTCCCACTGTCCCAGGCTGCTCCAAGCCCCAGTGTCCAGCCTGGCCTTGGACATTCCCAGAGACCCAGGGGCAGCCACAGCAGCTCTGGGAATTCCAGCCCAGCCCCTCCCCACCCTCCCAGCCAGCAATTCCTTCCCAAGATCCCAGCCCAAGCTCCCCTTTCCCAGTGGGAAGCCATTCCCTGTGTCCTGTCCCTCCAGCCCTTGTCCCCAGTCCCTCTCCAGCTCTCCTGGAGCCCCTTTAGGCCCTGCCAGGGGCTCGCAGCTCTCCCTGGAGCCTTCCCTTCTCCAGGGGAACATTCCCAGCTCTCCCAGCCTGGCTCCAGAGTAGAGGGGCTCCAGAATCCTGGAGCAGCTCCAGGGCCTCTGGAGGGTTAAGGTTGCTCCAACCCTCCAGGTTTGTGTCCAGCTTCTGAAGCTCAGGGAACAGCTTCTTTCCCTGTCCAATTTTTTCCAGCCAATTCTCCGCTGGGAATACCCCACAGCGGATCTCTCCACGTGTGCATCTGCAGCCCCCACACGAGCTCCCTTCCCAAACGAGACCTGCAGTAGCTGCAAACACAAACTCTCCAGGCTGCAGCTGCACCAACAGCCCCACGCCGTAAAGACACCTCAATAACCCCCGGAACGGGACATTTGAAAATCCCCCATTTACGGGGCCAATGCCCCTCTTTAAAGCAGCCGAGCGGGCACAGGTGGCTGATAAAAGCGGCCTCTAACAGCCACACTTGCAAAAGAAATTTATAAGAGTTAGCAAAGCTCCCAGCCCTTTAATTGCATGTCAAATACTGGGCTCCGAGAACTAAACCAGATTCCCCACAGGCTGTGCCAAGTGCTTCCAGATATTCCGTGTCTGGAGCGGATCCCGCTGCTACCAAGGGGTTAAAACGCAGCCTCTGAGGCCAGGGGAGCTTGGAGGCAATGCCACCAAGCCTGAAGGAAAGCAGAGAGCGTTTCTGCCAGCTTTGTTCCAAATGAAAGGTTATTAAAAACAGCCCCAGTTGCTGTTAACAGGAACAGCCCGACCAGGAGGCGTTTACAAAGCAGCTGAACTTGTAAATAAATGGAATTAATACCCAGCAAATTCCTTTGATCCACAGGACACGAATTCCCTTTCCCTGCAAATCTGCTCATTAATAGCTCCACGTTCCACTTGTGTCACTTGCCAGCCAGTCCAGAGGAAAACACTTCAAGTCACAAAGAGCATCTCCGGCTTTTCCTCTGCCAAGGGATTTCTGGGAAGGCCCCGGGAGAGGCTGATGGGGAGCAGTGGAGCAGGAGGAGGACACTGAGGGAATTCTTCACTCGGAGTCAGGTGAGGCCCTGGAATGGATTTCCCAGAGGAGCTGTGGCTGTCCCTGGATCCCTGGGAGTGTCCAAGGCCAGGCTGGAGCACCCTGGGATAGTGGAAGGTGTCGCTGAACATGGAATGGGCTGGTCCAGAAGGCCCCTTCCAACCCAAACCATTCCAGAATTCCAGGATTCCAGGACTCCTCTCAGCAAGGTGCTCGCAGATGTTAACCTTAAACACCAAACACGGCCCCGTGTCCCAGACACCCAACCTCTCACACACAGATCAAAGGCAGAGGCCTCATTGTTCCCCCGGAGCACCTGGAGACCGGGATCTGCCCTCGGGACCACGAGGCACTGTGGGATCAGGGGTTTTGTGCAGGAACACACCCCAGGAGCAGCCCTGAGCCACCTGTGGGGCCGTGGGTGCCTCTGCCAACCCCAACACCCTCACACCGCCCCACAGCCCGTCCTCAGCATTCCTGTGGCACCTCTGGAGCCATGGAGAGCCCGGGATGGGCAGGGAGGGGACACCACGGGACTGCCCGGCCTGCAGGACGAGGAGAGCCCTCGTGACCCCAGGCTAGGCTGGGCCTAAACTCCGAAATGATTTTTTTGTTGTTTTCCTGCTCTGCACGGCGGAAGGGGAGGGACGAGGACACGGCAATGATGAATTCAGCCAGCCCTGGGTGTGCAGAGGGGTGGCCTGGGCACCTTCTCCCCTGGAGCCAGCCATGAACACCCAGAGAGGAACCACCCAGGAGAGGAACACACCCAGGATCAGGGCAGGTTTCTGCAGTCAGAACCCAACGAACCAAACCACAGAGGTGGAAAATCCATCCAGCTTTTTGCCATGCTGTCACCTCCCCGTCACCCATTCCTAGCGAGGATGACGAGGCAGAGATGGATTTTCCAAGATTTAATGGAACGTGGACAGAAAGGAACAATAGAGGCTGCAAAGAGGAACAGCGGGAAAAAGGGGGAGGAAAAAACTAACCTGGATTATGTTGGAAATAGGGGGAAAAAGGGGACTGGAAAGAGGAAGAACCCAGGAGATGTGAACCTTCATGGATACATCGGCCAAGGGAGAAGGGGGTGTGGGTCCAGTGGGCAAATCAACAGGTGGGACAAATTATCAGAGCAAGAAATATCATGGAATCATGGAATGGGTTGTGTGGGAAGGGATCTGCAGGATCATCCAGTGCCACTCCATCCATGGCAGGGACACCTCCCACTGTCCCAGGTGAATCCAAGCCCCAATGTCCAGCCTGGCCTTGGGCACTGCCAGGGATCCAGGGGCAGCCACAGCTGCTCTGGCAATTCCAGCCCAGCCCCTCCCCACCCTCCCAGCCAGCAATTCCTTCCCAAGATCCCACCTAAGGTTCCAGGTCCTGTGCCACATCCCTGGGTGTTCCCACAGCCCAGCTCTGACATCCCCAGAGCAGCTCAGGGGTAGAAACTGCTCTTCTCCAGAACTGTCCTTCCTCCACTTTACCCAGAGATTTCCACAGCCTTTGGAGAGGTTCTCCAGAAGGAAAAGGCCACGATTGAGACATCCAGAGCTCAGTTCCCAGCAGCATCCCGAGGACAAGGCGCTGGGAATGGCGACAATCCCAGGAAACCCCAAACACTCAGCGCTGCTGTGCCTGGGAAGCGTTTCCATCCCCGCCGGGAAGCTCTGACACCCGGTGCCAAGGGGGAACGGCTTCCCAACAGCTTCAGCACTGCTCTGGGAAGCTGAAAACATGGGGAAAAAAAAAAAAAACAAACCCTGGAGCAGAAGATGCTCCGAGAGGAAAGCTCTGTTTGTTTCTTAGTGGGCAGACAAAGGGGAAAGCTGGCACAGGGAGGGTGGGAATCAGTGGGAAAGCAGCTGGAGATGGAGTTTCACCTGCACAGGGAAGAACAGCTCCCTCGGCTCCTGGATCCAGGGAGAAGTTGGAAGCACCAACACCTCCAGGCACCTCCTGCTGCTCCTTCCTTACACACAGGAGAAGCTTCTACCCCGAACCTTCGCTGGCCTCAGCAACCCCAGCACCACGCACAGCACCCCGAGCCAGCCCCGGTCCTCAGCTTTCCCTCTTCCTTTTCCCAGCATCCTGCTTTAGTTTTTTCCCTACAAGTGCTTCTTAAACTCTTCCCAAATCTGCCTGAGGCACGGGCAGGCTCCCTGCCCTCTGCTCCTGCTGCAGCACAGACCTGGAATGCCATGGAAAATTCCTCCAGCCCAGCAGGATCATCACCAACAAGATGCTCCCAGCCATCCATTTCCTTTCTAAATGGTTTTTCCCCCTAATTCCTGAGTTTTTCTCCCTGAGATGCCCAGAGGTACCCAGGACGTGTCTGTGGAAGGTGTTGGAACAGCAGGAATGGGAACACATCCAGACCTGCATTTCCTTCCCAGTCCTGCAAAGGAAGTGGTGGAGTCTCCATCCCTGGGGGAATTAAATCCCTGTGGATGTGGCACCTGGGGACACAGGGCAGTGCTGGCCTGGGCAGGGCTGTCCCCAGTCCCTCTCCAGCTCTCCTGGAGCCCCTTTGGGCCCTGCCAGGGGCTCGCAGCTCTCCCTGGAGCCTTCCCTTCTCCAGGGGAACATTCCCAGCTCTCCCAGCCTGGCTCCAGAGCAGAGGGGCTCCAGCCCTGGAGCAGCTCCGGGGCCTCCTCTGGACTCTCTCCAGCAGCTCTGGGGACAAGGGCTGGAGGGACAGGAGCCAGGGAATGGCTTCCCACTGGGAAAGGGGAGCTTGGGCTGGGATCTTGGGAAGGAATTGCTGGCTGGGAGGGTGGGGAGGGGCTGGGCTGGAATTCCCAGAGCAGCTGTGGCTGCCCCTGGATCCCTGGCAGTGGCCAAGGCCAGGTTGGACATTGGGGCTTGGATCCACCTGGGATAGTGGGAGGTGTCCCAGCCATGGCAGGAGGGGAAGGGGATGGACTTTGAATTCCGTTCCCACCCATCCCATTCCATGACTCCTCAGAGCAGAGCTGCTGCTGCACCTTCCTTGTTCATTCCCTACAGTGCCAGGAGACTTCAACCTCTGCTTTCCACTCCAAAATAACACAGCAGCAACAAAACCAAAAAAATTACAAGTGACAGCGCAACAATTGGGAATCCCATTTTTTGTCTGGACTTTTACTGGATCCGGGATCCAAACTCTGGAGCCCAGAGCAGCCACAGGTGACACTTCCACCTTCACCCTTCGATGGCCCAGCAGAGGACAAACCCATCCATCCCCAGGGCAAAACTTCCCCTCAGTTCCAGGTTTCAGCCTTCCCTCTCTCATCCCAGAGAAATCCTGATTTCTCCCAGAAATCCGGCCTGGGAACACCAGAACAGAGCCTTCATCAGCCCTGATGAGATGAACCAAAAGTGCTGAGCCCCACTCAGATGGCAGCGGGTGGAGACCCCAAATGGACTGGGGTGTCCCAGCCCTCCCTTCCCTGTCCCCACAGGAACCTGTCCTGCTCCAAGGAGCCAGGAAAGGGAAACAAAGTCTGACTGAAGGGCGTTTTTCCCCCACCATAAAAGCTGTTCTGAATTTGCCATAGATGGGAATTGGAAGAAGATGTGGAGAGGCTGAAATGACCTGAGCCTGTCAGCAGAACTCGAGGCTTTTGCAGAAAACCTGGGAGAGGAGGGAAGTTTGGGTTGCTGCGGGATCCCCTCGGTGGCTGCTGCAGCCCCCGGTTGCAATTTGTCCCCGGGTGCCACGGGAAGCGCAGGCAGCTCTGCCCTGCTCCCTGAAAACTGAGCCACCATTCCCTGAGAACTCAGCTGGAACAACCCCAGCCCCTGGCATTAACCCAATTCCATCTCCTTAGCAGCCCCAGAGTGAATTCCCTGGGGATTGGAGCCGTTCCCTTCCACGGGGATCAGGCACAGCCCAGCAACACCGAGGGCTGGATGAAGCTTCCTGGGAATTCCACGGCAGCGACGCTCCCAGAAGGGGATTTTGTTCCCTCCTGCACGAGGTTTCACATCCACCACTCGCAGGAGGGATCAAGTTTTGCTCACCTGGACAAAAAGCCCAAATCTGAGCCCAGAAGCTGTGTGGGGTGGGGGCGGCACACGGAGTTTGTGTTCCCAGGTGTGACCTTGGCACAGCACCAGGATTTTGCCACATCCGCCAAGTTTGGCAGCTCCAGGTGAGGACCTGGACACTCCGAGCTGACTTTGAGCACCCTGGCACAGGGAAGGAGTCCTTGGCATGGGAATGGGATGGGATTTATGTCCCCTTCCCACCCAAAACCATCCCATGGCTCCACGGCTGTGGGACACCAGGAATGCTCCCAAAAACCTCCTCAGCTTCTCCTCCACATCTCCGGAGTGCCAGGGCAGGAGCAGTGCCCAGCTGGAGAGCATGGAGAGATGAAACCACTCCCCATTACCAAAACCACCCATGGAATTTCTAAGAGGAGAAATCTGGGAAAACCCAGTCCATTTAAAGGTTTATTAGCAGCGACATCCCAACGAGCCGAGGAATTCATCCTCCTGGGCAGCAGCATCCCAATGGGAGCCGTTCCCAGGGATTGCTGAGGTGATTCCATCCCCTCCCCTGACAGCCCCGTGCTGCTCCACACCAAACCAGGCACAAAATCTGGGTTCATTTGGGCTCTGCCCGAGCTGCCTCAGCTCCAGAGCCGGCACAGTCTCAGCATCCCGGTGCTCCCGGCACAGCTGTCCTGGGAGCCACTTCCCAGCCCCGAAACAAAAACCAGGAGAAGCCAGAGTGGGAAAAATCACAGTGCCCAACCCAAAAATCACAGTCCACGCTGGGTGAAAGGGGTTTAACGGCCCCTCTTTCCAGCTAAAACCCCATAAACACAACAGCAACTCCTGACGGCTCAGCAGAAGGAGCAAGGAGAGCTCCTGCCTCAACCTGCCACTTTCCTTTTGCCTTATTAATTATTATTAGTAGTAATTAATAATTATTATTAATTACATCACAGTGGTTGGAAGATGCCCATGGCCAGGCTGGATTTGGTTTGGAGCACCCTGGGATGTGGAAGGAGCAGAGAGGTCGGAACTGGATGATCTTGAAGGCCCCTTCTCAGCTCAACCCATTCCATGACCGGAAGGTAAAAGATTGATTTCCAACACCTCTGGATTTCAGGACTTTTAAAAGGTCTGAAAGGCAACCACGCAAAAAGCTGGGGCAGAATTTGACTGCCCTGTGGTTAAACTTTGGATTTTCTGGTGCAGCCACGTCCAGAGATCGTGGATCCACTGCTGGGACCCCCCGGGCCCCGCGGCCGTTACTCACCCAGACGCTGAAATTAAAAAGGCCATGATTTAGCAGTTTCATTTCTGAGGTCATAAAAGGAACTGAGAGGGATCCCCATTTATTAATAAAGTTCCTATGGAGTATAAATTTTCAATGCAGACTTAAAGGCACAGAATTCCTCTTAAATAAACAGCGAAACCTCCCCAGAACGCCAGGAAACGGGGAATAAAAAGCTCTTTTATGACAATAAGCACATTTGCACTCCAGGTCTGTGATGTGGGAGGGAGCAGGGGGAAAGCACAAGGAAGGGCAGGGGAACAGAACCTGCTGAGAGCTGCACAAAGCCCTCAGCACCTCCCCAGATGTGTCCTGGCCCTACAACATTCCCGGTGGCTCCGGCTGCTTTTCCCATCAAGGGCTGCCCCATCCATCCCAGCCCTGCTCAGCTCCCACGGCGCCGAGGGATCACATTTAACCTCAAGCTCCTGGCCTGACGTTTCACTCAGGAGCCACTTCAAAAACCCTTCCCAATTCTCAGATCATTCCCATCTCCTCCTACTCTTTTTTCCCGTAGTTCTCATCCCATCCCAAGACGCCGCCGGTGCCGCTCGGGGTCCCCAAGTGCCGGGCAGGGGATGGAGGAAGGTGACAAACCCCACAAAAAGCCACCTCCTGCCTCTGGGATTTCTCACACCTCATCTCCAGAGCCCCAGCGAGCGAAGAAAACCCCGGAGGTTCCCAACTTCAAAGGTTGGACTTGATGATCTTGGAGGCCTTTCCGGGCCTGGATGGATCCGGGGCTCGGTGACGGGAGCGGTGGCTCCGGCTCGGGGCAGACACTCGGGGAGGCTTTGTCTCAGAAAGCTTCCAGATCAAACACGAGTGGTGAGCGATGAATCCCTGCCCAGAGAGGGCTGCTCAACACTCTTAAAATAACAGATTTTGGGGCCAAGGCTTAATGAAAAAATAGCAGGGTCTTCCAGAGCCGTCTGAGGTTTTCATCCGGCGCTAAACAAAAACTGCTTTCACCGTTTTCCTCGAGTGGGTTCTCCCAGAGGTTACACAGAGGATGTGCTGAGGGCAGTGCACAGCGGAATTCCCGCTGCCCATCCAGCTCCTCCTCAGCAGGGAGGAAGGGGGTGGCTGCAGACATTCCTAAATCCTGAGAGTGTCTAAACCAATCTTTAAATAGGATGAGAATATTCAAACCAGAGCCCTCTCAGTGACACCTCTCCTATCCGTCGTTTCCCCAGTGGGACACGGCATCCCACAGCTTGTGGGAGCCTCTTCCCGAAATCCTGCCAGCCCAGCCCGTGGCTGCCCATCTCCCTTCCCATCCCTCCAGCCCCAAGGATGCATTTCCTCTCCTAAGACTTTAATATCCCAAGCAGACGAGCAGCAGGAGTGAAGATTAAGAAGGTCTCGTTCCTCAATTTGACTGGAGAGTCAAATTCCTGCTCCCCAAACCTGCCCAGGAGCAGAACCCCCCATCCCATTATCCCCATCCCGCTGTGGAAATCCTCCCAGCCAATGGAGCGACCTTTCCAAAGGCTCTCCTGCTGCACCCAAGCCGGGAAAATTCCCTTCTTTTAATAACCAGCCTTGTTTTGCCTTGTTAAGGCAAACCCCCGGAACGGGAAGCAGCGGGAAGTTCAGCTCCAAGGGTGCCTCTGGAAGTCCTGGGGCAGGATAAATCCTGGCTCCCATGGAGCAGGAGCTTCCAGAGGCTCCGGCTGAGCCCAGCCCTGGCACGGGCACAGCCAGCCCACGAGGCAGGGACACAAATCCCAGCCATGGCTCCGTGACCTCTGGAGAGCAGGGAATGCTGCTGGAGCGGTGACACCCAGCACAGGGACATTCCCTGCCTGGCACATCCCGGGAAAGGCACCGGGACCCAGCTGACCCCAAACAACACTGAACAATTCCAGCTGTGCTGCCCAGGGCTACCCAGAGCCCAGGAATGTCAGGGATGAGGATAATCGGGAACACCAGCCAAACTGTGTTTTTGGAATGTTTTTCCAGGCCGTCAAAAGGCCACTGGGCAGTGTCTGGAGACTGGGAAGAGTCCCTGTGTCCCCTGGAATGCTGGGAAGCGCTGGCTCCTGTGGCTCTGGAAGCGGGCAGGGAAATGTGGTTGTGTTTAAACAGAACCCAGGGAGGGCCAGGATTTCCCAATGGAATCCTGGTGCCACGTCCCACCGATCCCCAGCATTCCCAGGAAACCGTTCTGAGTCCCTGGTGCTCCACAGCCTGGGCACAGCCACCTCCGAGGGCACAGCCCGGGCTGGGCAGCAGCTGCTGGGGCTGGCTCAGGGCTCCAGGGATGGGATCCCTGCCCAGCATGGGAGGTGTTCCCACTGGAGGCCGGGAATTGGCCTCGCCTGGAGCGTCGGGATGGGATCGGAGCAGCAGCTCCTGGCCAAGGGCTTTGTCCTGGGCAACCTCCACACCCCGAGGGCTCTGCTGCTCTTCCCATCCCTCATCTCCTTCCCATCCCTCATCTCCTTCCCACCCCTCATCTCCTTCCCATCCCTCATCTCCTTCCCATTCCTCATTCCCTTTCCATCCCTCATTCCCTCCACAACCCTTATTCCCTCCTCATTCCCCACTCCCTCCTCATTCCCCATTCCGTCCTCATTCCCTCTTCATCCCCCATTCCCTTCCTATCCCTCATTCCCTCCACACCCCTCATTCCCCATCCCCTTCCCATCCTTCATTCTCTCCTCATTCCCTTCCCATCCCTCATCCCCTTCCCATCCCTCATTCCCTCCTCATCCCCCACTCCCTCCCCCTGGATTCTGCACCCTCTCACCACACCCCTGCACCCCTCAGGCACTCCTGAGCTCACCCCTCAGCCTGGAGCTGCCCCACGTCCCCCCGCTGTGCTCCACAGGAATCCCGGGAATCCCACACGCCCCAGCTCTCCATCACACCTGAGTAATCCCACCACTGCCAGCATCCCTTTGGAGAAATCCCAAAAGAGCTCACCAGGATGGAGCAGAGGGAGAGGCCCAGAGCCAGCACTGCTGGGCAGGACAGGAGCTGCTGCTGCTGCAAAATCCCATCCTGGCATCCAACCTCGAAACCACAGTTTGCCAAGGAAAAAGGCTCCGGGTGCTGGAGTTCACCCTGTTTTTTCCATGGATATTGTGGCAGAGCAGCAGGAAGGGCAGCTTGGGCATGAGGCAGGTTTTTATAAATTGCCAATTTTCATTTAATCGTTAAGAAAATGCCACATTGGCACATTTCATTACTGAACCAACAGATTAAAGGTGAATTTGAAATTTGAAAAAACAACTGAGAGATGCTCAGGATCCCACACAGAGCCACTCCCGGGACTCCTGGGAAAGATCCACCTCAAATCCAGTTCCACTTGGAACAGCCACCAGGAGCAAACACCCAAGGGAACTTCCATCCCTCCATAAACCCAGGGAACTCGGGGTCCGAGCTCAATCGAAATCCAGACATCCCTAAAATCCTGCAGGACACAGCCGGGGGCTCCAAGCCTGGCTCCAGAGCCATCCCAGCATTTCCAGGGAATGCCCATTAGCAGCTGGCAGCTCCAGCCCAGCTAACTGGGGAAAGAGCGAATAAATCTCTCCCTTCACTGCTCATCCACAGATTTGTCTCTCCCTAAGTCCAGCCACACTTTGATCCTGAGCTGCTGGAACTTTCTAGAGTGGGAAAAGCCATTGGATAGCAGCAGCTCCACAGATCCAGGGGTTATTCTGGAATCTTGGCACAAGAGGCCATGTGAAATACTTGGAGGAGGCACTTGGGATGATCCTTCGGGGGCTCTCCCTGATCTCTGAGCTGCAGGGATGGGGTGGGAGGCGAGGGAAGGGATCCAAACCCGGATCTGCATCCCGGATTTCACACACAGCTCTTTCCATGGAGTCCATCCATGCCCTGAGGAGCCCCATCCTCTCCCACTGACGGCCAGCACGGCATTCCCACCAAAATCCGAGCAGCGCCTCCGTGTTCACACCAGCTTTTGTTCCCCAGAGCAGCTGTGGCTGCCCCTGGATCCCTGGCAGTGCCCAAGGCCAGGCTGGACATTGGGGCTTGGAGCAGCCTGGGACAGTGGGAGCTGTCCTTGCCCATGGATGGGGTGGGATGGGATCATTTTAAAGTCCTTCCCAATCCATTCCCATCTCCAAGGAGGGAAAATGCCCTGAGCCAACCTCAGCTGGCGCTGCCCAGAGGGGACACGAACACCCCCAGCTGCTGGCACGAGGATGAAACATCCCCTTCCACCAGCACAGCAGGAATTCCAACTGTTCTGACTCCCACTGGATCAACCTGTCCCATTTCATCCTGGATCAACCTGTCTCAACTCCCATTGGATCAACCTGTCCAAAAATTCATCCTGGATCAGCCTGTCCAAAATCCTTCTGGATCAACCTGTCCCAATTCCTCCTGGATCAACCAGACTGAACTCCCACTGGATTGACCTGTCCCAACCTATTCCAACCCCTACTGGATCAACCTGTCCCAATTCCTCCTGGATCAGCTGGTCCCAACTCCCATTGGATCAACCTGTCCAAAAATTAATCCTGGATCAGCCTGTCCAAAATCCTTCTGGATCAGCCTGTCCAAAATCCTTCTGGATCAGCCTGTCCCAATTCCTCCTGGATCAACCAGACCAAACTCCCACTGGATCAAACTGTCCCAGTTCATCCTGGATCAGCCTATTCCAACCCCTACTGGATCAACCTGTCCCAATTCCCACTGGATCAGCCTATCCAAATTCCCACTGGATCAACCTGTCCCAATTAATTCATCCTGGATCAACCTGTCCCAACTTGCATTGGATCAACCTGTCCAAAAATTCATCCTGGATTAGCCTGTCAAAATTCCTCCTGGATCAACCTGTCCCAGTTCCCCCTGGATCAACCTGTCCCAACTCCCCCTGGATCAACCAGACCAAACTCCCACTGGATCAACCTGTCCCAACCCAGATCCTCACCTACCCAAGCCCAGCTCTGCCACTGCAGAATCCCGATGGTTCCCACAAATAAACTCCAGCTTTTCCTGCCCCTCTGGAAAGGCAGCACTGACTCTCCTGGCTCTCCCCACCACTGCATCCACGTCTGGCTCTTGGCTGGGTTGTTTTTGGCCCCTTGCTCGCAGCAGAGCCATCCCCAGCGGCCTCCTCCGCGTGCCCGGCACATTCCAGCCTCGGAGCGAGATAACGAGGCCGGCCCGGATATCAGCACGTGTTAACGGGATGTAATTCAGGCCCGAGCTCAGAGCCCTGTAAAAAACCCCACCAAAACCCAAACACACACGCGGGTTCACGGGGCCAAAGTCCACACGGAGTTCAAGCGTGTGCAGCTCCTTTCATCCGCTCCAGGCCGGGTAATTAAGAGCAAGATTTGGAACGCGGTGAATTCCCCCGGAATTTAGGTAATAAAACTCAGATTGGGATAAAACCCAGGAGGGAAGGAGAGCTCCTGGGCGGGACAGGGAGCGCTGAGGTTCCCCTGTGAGACCCCGGGAATGCCTCACTGAGTCCATCCCAGGAGGGGCTGGGAGCTCTCCCCCGTTCCCGGGAGCGCGGCCACGGCTCCGAGCGCTGCCGGCCAGATCCTGCTGATTATCACAAAATGAAATGTTCAGCCCTTGTCAGCGGCAGCCTCAGATTTGTAATGTTACAAAAACCCCATTTCCTCTCCCATTGTAGCGAGGCCTCCTCCGTTCCCGCTGGTGAAATCAAACAATTTTAAAGGAATTTATATGATCCTAATTTAAACCGAATGCACGGAGCTGCCAATCGCAGCTCCCCGGCTCTCCAGGCCTCCTGCCAGCTCCGCTCCTTTCCAGAGCTCCGATCCACATCCCGGCCAGCACGTCCAGGGAAAACACCCAGTGATCCCAGCCACCCTACTGGTGACACTGGGAGGGACGCCCTGCACCGAGGGGACTCCCAGTGACCCCACACAGCGGCAGCTCCGAGGCTCCAGCTGCTCCTCCTTCCCACCCATGGAGCTGCAGGATGGACCTGGAGCACCTTGCTCCAGCCCCAGGATCACTCCTGGGATTTTCCGAGGGGAAGGGGCACGTGGAGCTCCCTCCCCTGTCCAGACATGGAGTCCAACCTGGAGATAACTCTGCTTTCACAAGGGGTGAAGGAAAACCCTCTTGAAGCCTGAGCATCGCTCCCATAAAAGGGCAGGAAGCTGGGATTTGGAGAAGCGGGAAGATGCAAAATTCCCTGTATTATCCACAGGCAAATTAAAGACAAGTGGCTCCAAGAGAGCTGGAGAGGGACTGGGGACAAGGGCTGGAGGGACAGGAGCCAGGGAATGGCTTCCCACTGGGAAAGGGGAGCTTGGGCTGGGATCTTGGGAAGGAATTGCTGGCTGGGAGGGTGGGGAGGGGCTGGGCTGGAATTGCCAGAGCAGCTCTGGCTGCCCCTGGATCCCTGGCAGTGCCCAAGGCCAGGTTGGGGCTGGGATCCACCTGGGATAGTGGGAGGTGTCCCTGTCCATGGATGGGGTGGGAATGGGATGAACTTTAAGGTCCCCTCCATTCCATCCCAAACCATTCCACAATTCCAGGAAAATCATGCATGAGCTGCTCTCCAGCTCTGCCTCCCACAGGATGAAGAACCAACCTTCCCATTATTTCCAGGGAATTTTAGTGACCCCTCATTCCAGGCTGGCCCCACTCACTGCCCCCATTCCTGAATTCGGGCAGGGCAGGAGCAGCCAATCCCCAGCTCCCCCAGAGCCTGTCCCAGTTCTGCAGGTGGGAATATTGAGAGGAGGAGGAGGAGGAGGAAGGGCTGGAATTGGTGAGGAAAACTCCAAGAGAAGCCACAGGATTCCCTCAGAACAGGAGATGGAGAAGGAACAGAGCCCCGGGAGCAGGAGGGATGGGAAGAACAGGAAGAGCAGCGCTGTGGATTGGGAAGGGACGGAAACACAAAGCTACAGAAGTTTCTCCGACCAGAACAGCAAAAATGGTGCTGAAATGATGCAAATTTCTCCAAACTGATCACTTAAAATCCACGGAAACGCGGCTGGATGTGCACATCCCTCCTCAGCCATCACATCCACCAGAGCCAGGAGATTGGAATCCTCTCCCAGAATCCTGAGCACGGAACTGGAAACTACCAGAGAACATCAGCACCCTGTGATGTCCCTAAAACTGATAAATATCCTTCAGAGGATAAAAAAATCACTTAATTAATTAAAGTGCTCACTGCATTAATTGGGCACCAAAGAGAAATGGAATTCCTGTCCCTTCCCAGCCGCAGGGACCAAGGAAGGATCTTCCCAAAGCTCTGCCTGCCCCGAGGAAAACGAGGAGTGTTTTTATAGGGAATTCTGCTCCAGGAATCGCTGCCTCAGGTAAATCCAGCACCTGGAGCCCTCCCAGCCACCACCACTGGGCACATCTGGCTCCACATCTGGATTGGGAGGGCTTTCTGCACAATCTGAATTTAAGAGTTTGCTGAGCTCCCAGGTGCCAGCTGGCCCCTCCCCACAGCTCCATCCCACAAGGAAAGGCTGGCTTGGCTTTCCCAAAAAAAAATAACCCAGGGAGGAGCTGGGAAGATAAAAAAGGCACTGAAACACAGGGAATTCAATTAATTCATAAAATCTCCCAGTCAGATCCTGCCACAGAAAGGCTGGGGGTTGCAAGACACAAAACTGATTTTTTCTCTGCCCGTAAACACAGCACCAGAATCCCAGCAGCTCCCGGAAAATTCCAGCCAAGTCCTTCCCATAAATCAGCACTTCCCAGGAATCCAGCACCTCCGGGGAAGGGTTTCACTTCCCATGGCAGGTGACACCTCACTGCCACTGCTCCTGCATTCCAGAAAAGCCCTTTCCAGGAGCAGTCTCAGAGCTCTGTGCCCCGGGTGGGATGAGAGGAACTGAAATCCAAACATTTAGCAGGAGCGGGAATGGCAAACCCTGGCTTAAGGCACAGCCAGGGATGTTCAGCTCATCAGCCACGGGAAAAAGTGAGGGAGCCACAAGCCAGGTTTAGCCGGGATTTAAAACCAGTTTAGGATGCAAAATAAATCAAATTCAGTGCACAAACTGCTACTTTTTTATCCCAAAACTGGGGAATCAACCAGGTGTCTCCAGGTCTCCCAGCAGCACCAATTCCCTGCGCAGGGAAGTGGAAAACACGAGTGGAAAATACGAATGGGATGGAAAATGGAGTTATGGGAAGTTCCAACCCCAAGCTGCGCCTCGGGACAGCCAAGAACCCACGGAAAACTCCAGCTGGGAGAAGCCAATGACACAATGGATCATCACTTCCAAAAATCAGGATGAAACTCCAGGAGCAACCACGGAGAACCAACCACTCCTCACCCAGTAACAGAATTCCAAACTCAACCCACTGCCTCGGGCTGGAAAAGCAGAACTTCCACAGGACCAAACCTCCAACTCCTTCCCGAAAAACGGCCGATCCCACCCCACCCCACAAATCCCACCTGCTTCATGGCCGTCTCGCCGATCTTGTCCGAGTGCTTGCGGATGCTCTCCAGGAAGTCCTTGAGGTCGGACATGGAGAGCTCCTTGATCTCCTCGCGCAGCCGCGGGATGTTGTCCACCATGACCTTGCAGAAGCGGTAGTGGCTCACCTGGGGCAGGAACGTGTGCTCCAGGTGCTCCAGGGTCTTCAGCGCCGGGTAGTGCCTGGGAGAGCGGGAAAAGGTCAGGAGCAGCCCTATTCCCATCCCATTCCCTCCGGAACGTGGAGGGGCTGGGAGTGATCTGACACAACTCAGCTCCCGGGGACCACGGAACCAGGGAATGCCTGCGTTGGGAGGGAGCTCCACACCCAGCCCCTTCTGTGGGATGTTTCCACCAGCCCAGGGTGGCGACCCCTGACAGGGAGATGAAATCCTGGAGCTGGGAACATCCCATAAATCCTGCAGGCTGATCAACCAGCATCTGACTCACCACTTAATTGATTAATTAATTAATTAATTAACATCCAAGATCTGCTGCCGACACTGACCCTGTAAAGACCCTGGAGGTGCAAGCTCAGCTCCCTTTCCCTGGGGATTCCAGGATCTGATCCCACTTTCCCCCTCCTAAACACCATCAAAACCACTTCCCACCCAAAGGGTTTTTTTATTTAGAGGGAAAAAACCTGGATCCAAATCCCAGATCAGGGATCCAACAGATCCATTTTCAGCCAACCCCTGCCTCCCCATCAGCTGTTGGATCCATGATCTTGTCAGAATAATTCATTTCTCCATCCCAAAATGAATATTTTATACATTTAAAAATGCAGGAATCCCATGGATAATGTGGATAAAGAGGAATTAATTCCTTTTTATTTCTGGTCATGCCCAATTCAGTTTGATCCTCGTTTTCTGCATAAAAGCGAATTTCAGATGGGAAATTTAGCTGAGAAATTAATTTGTCTCAAACACCCTCCTTTGTCTTTTCCCTCTGGAAAGTGGGAATCCATAGGATTTGCCATTTCCTGGAACGTGGAACCACCCTGGATGGTGATGTAAGACTCAAGACCATCCTCCTGTCCTGACCACAGACCTGGTCAGAAGTGAAAAGTAATTAAAAAGGAACCACCCAGGAAGTGTTAATAGGGTTTAACAACGGGATAAAATAACATTATGTAATAAATATTATATATTAAATAATAAACAGATTTATGGTCAATAAATCTCATGTCAGCCACGTCGAGGGGGAATTAGGGAATTTCAGCTGGCACACCCACAGATAAATCCTGGGTTAACTTCCATCTGGAATTCTGGGGGAGGAACAATCTTTGGTCATAAAAAAACACAGGAACACCACCGAAAACCCTGCCACCGATATTCCATTCGGGATAATTCCCACCTGGCCTGCAGGGAATTCTTTCAGCCCCATTCCCAACACTGACGGGTTCACCCCTAACCCGGGGGGTTCACACCAGGCAAGGTGTGAGCAACGCTTCACATCAAACCCTCTGCAGAGAAACCTGGGAATGCACAGGGAGCCTGGGATCCATCCAGAGGGACGAACACCCGCCGGGGGATTTATCTTCCAGGGAATTCTCAGGTCCCACTCCCTACACAAACCCCCCAGAGCAGCTCCCAGAGGGACCTGAGGGGGAAAAGCAGGATTTTGCTAAAAACCGGGCTCAGAGGGGACTTTTGGGGTTGTTTCCCTGCTCCTGCTGGGGATTGCTCAGCTCCAAGCAGGATGAACGTTCCCAGGGAATGCTCGAGCGTTCTCATGGAGCATCCAGGCCTGCAAGGAACCTGGAGAGGGAATTTCCGTTTGGAATTGTAGTGCCAGGACACAGGGAATGGCTTCCCACTGCCAGAGGGCAGGGATGGATGGGATCTTGGGAAGGAATTGCTCCCTGGGAGGGTGGGGAGGGGCTGGGCTGGAATTGCCAGAGCAGCTGTGGCTGCCCCTGGATCCCTGGCAGTGCCCAAGGCCAGGTTGGACATTGGGGCTTGGAGCAGCCTGGGACAGTGGGAGATGTGGAATAAGGTGATCTTTGGGGTCTTTTCCAACCCAAACCATTCCAAGATTTTATGATTCCATTCCTCCCTGCTTGGAGACCCCAGGACAGAGCCAGGACAAGGTCAATAAAAGGGTCTGATCCCTCCAGAGGCCTGCAGGACCAGGAGGGATCCCTGGAGTCAGAAATTTTGGGGTTCCTCACCATTTCCCACACATCTCAGCCATGGGGAAAAGGCTCTTTCTGTCCCCTCCTTAATCTCAGGCCAATGGCAGAGAAATCCTCCCTCTCCATCCCAGCCATTCCTCTGGGACCAGCCCACGCTCCTTCCCCACCTCCAGCCCACGGCCATGGATTCTCCTTTTGGAAAATCCTGAGCTGGTTCATGAACATCCCCCAGTTCCTCCTGCCCGTGGAGTTTATTCCCCCAAACCCAAACCCAGTCAATCCCAAACCCAACCCCTGGCTGCCATCCTGGAATGGTCCAAGCGGGACCTGGAGCAGATAAAAAACATGGAATATCTTGTTCCATGTCTGGTGAGTGGAGCCATCAAATCCAGACAAAGAAAACCAGGAAAAAACCAGCCATGGCTCCCGATATTCTTTAAATGTGGCTTCCAGCTTGGATTCGTTTCTGAATGAACTAATCCCAACAAGGGAGGGAAAAAAGCAATGCCACTGAGCAGCAAACCCTGGGAATGCTGTCCAGAGGGAGGGGATGGAGCAGGGTGCAGATTCCCTGCGGGAATTCCCAGGGATCAGCTCTGCTCCCACCCCACATCCCTCAGTGGATCAGCACCTCACTGCTCCCAAAACCAGCCTGGGAATGCTTGGAGAACCCATCCCTGCCCTGGAGCTCCCTGGGAAGAGCCAGGAGCTCTGGGAAGAGCTCTAGGAGCTGCCCAAAACCCTCCCAGCCGACTCCGAGGGGTCACCTCATCTGCTCACCCCAGGCCCAGCAGGGCAGGAACAAATCCCATCCCTTATCCCAGAGATCTGGCTGCTCCTGGCTGCCCCCACGCTGCACAGCAGGCACGGAGCAGGGATGGGGCTGCTTTTCCAGCCTGGCATCCGGCTGGAGCTGCGCTTTCCCCCTTCCAGCAGCTGCTCTGTGCCTAGTTTGCCACCCTCGGGGCTCCAAAATCACTCCCTGCTGCTCAAACAAACCAGGATTCCAGCCAATATCCCAGATTTTCATCCCTCGGCATCCCAGCAGATACAGGGTGGGGAAACTCCTGGATTTACAGCCCAGCATTCCCGAATTACTGAGGAATTATCTCTACAGCAAAAGAAGTTTTCAGGTTTCTCCCCAGCTTGCACCATCCTGGTGTTCCCACCCACATTCCCTGGAATCTCTCAGATCCTATCAGGATTAGGATTAGGGCATTCATGGAATAAAATTTAGCTGGTTGGTAACACACACTGATTGCAGTGCTGAGCTTCCATGGAAAAACAAGGAATGCCCACCTTAATTCCCAAAATTAAGCCCGCTGCCATCCCAACTCTCGGCTATCCCGCGGGAGGCTGAGCAGGGCCATGAGGAAAACCAGCCAAAACCCAGGGAATTTAACCTGGAAAGGCTGGTTTTGAGCTGCTGGGAAGCTCCTGAAATGATCCAGCACCAAACAATTCCTTGGATTCTTCCCATAAAACCCCAGCTGAGACCAGATTTACCTCTTGGATTTCATCTGCTCCCGCAGCTTGCTGTACATCTCCAGCACTGGGAAAAGAAGGAAAACACGGCTCTGAGACAGCAGCACACAGCAGAGAGTCGGGAATTCAAACAAACAGCTCCAGGAAGGAAGCAGAAAGTTGGGAATTCAAAGAAAGAGCTCCAAAAAGGAGGAAGGAGGGGAGATTCCTCACCGGGAAGACACAGTGTGAGTTTATCGACCGTCGCCGAGATGTTCCTCTGCTGCAGCCGGCACTGCTTCAGCTCCTCCATGGCAAGGATCAGCTTGGGAAAACGGGAAAAGCTCCGTTAGGATCAGCACACACCCGTGGTGTCCATCCCAAATCCCGCTCTGAGCAGCGGCTTCCAGCAAGTGGCAGGAACGCCCCTGAACTCCCTGAATTTCAGCAAAAGTAAAGGCATCGAAGCAGCCTTGGAGCGCATCCCATGGATTCCAAAACACTATCTCCCCTTCCCGCTGGAGGCAGCTCTTCCAAGATTTCTGGCTCTCAAAGGCAGGATGTGACCGCTCGCTCCTGGGGGATTCTCCTCATCCCAAAGCTAACAGGGATTTCTCAGAGCTCGGGCTCCAAGAGAAAATCCTGGGATGGGGACGAGGGGAAAACCATGGATACAATCCAGGCTGGATGGGGAATTCTCCTTATCCCAAAGCTGACAGGAGTTTCTCAGGGCTCAGATTCCACCACAAAATCCTGGGATGGGGACAAGGGAAAACCATGGATACAAGGCCAGGCTGGATGGGGAATTCTCACCATCCCAAGCCAACAGGGATTTCTCAGAGCTCAGGCTCCACCAGAAAATCCTGGGGATGCGGGAAAGTGAAAACCAAGGATACGAGGCCAGGCTGGATGGGAAATTCTCACGATCCCAAGCCAACAGGGATTTCTGAATGCTCCAAGAGAAAATCCTGGGGATGTGGGAAAGGGAAAACCAAGGATATAAGGCCAGGCTGGATGGGCCTTGGAGCTGCCTGGGAGAGCAGAAGGTGTCCCTGCCCATGGCAGGGGTGGGATAAATGGTTTTTCTGTCCCCCCCATCCCAATCCCGGCTGTAATTCCAGGACTGGATGCATCACTTACTTCTTTCCCTTCGTTCTGCAGCTTCCGGTTGGTGTCCGTCACTTGGTTCTGCAGGAATATTGGGAAGAACACAAAGCACATCCCATAAATCAGGACAATGTTCTTCCCACCAAAACAAACCGTCCATAAACACCATCCCTCCCCACAGCTCCCATTCCATGGAAAAGCTGTTTATTGCTGATTTAACAGCCGCTGCCACCAGGGGACAAATCCAGGGATTTTCCTCCTCGCCACTGGAGGAAAGGGAAAGGCAGAGGGAGTTCGGAGGCGTGGAAGCCTCAAAATGCTGGAGTTTTCATGGATCCAGATTGGATTGTGATCCAAAGGCTGTTCCACCTGACTGTGGGAGGAATTAATTCCCTTCTCCATCACCAAATAAATTCCATTTAGGTTTTAACTCCTTCGTATCCCAGCAGGAAAGGATTCCTTACCAGGAGCTTTCCCTAGAAATAATTATTTCTATTTATAGGAATCCCTATAAACTTCCTTTGGGATCTTCATCTCCCTCTGGATCCCTGCTCCTGGCTGGTGTAAGAAGGAATTTTTATACACCTGGGATAAAAAATCTCCGTGTTTTTTCTGGATTATCCAGTCAAGCTGGGGGCTCAGAGCTGGAAAATTTCCCACTTGGCAAACCTGAGGATTCCCTGGAGTGGGAAGAGCCCAGCCCTTCCCAGCCCCAGCAGGACCCACAGGAGAACAAAGGGGATTTGGGGGCTCATCGGGATGGAAAACCAGGAGCTCTCCCATGATTTCGCCAACAAGTGGGAAGAGGCCTTTGGGAATTCCCCTGAGCTCAGGCAGGGAAGGGCTGCAAACCCTGGGACAGCTGGAAAAACCAACGTGAGCTTCCCAGCCAACATTCCCAGCTCCAGATCTCCAGCAAAGCAGCAATTCCAAGGGAATTCTAGCAGGACTGCTCTGGGTTCAGGTGCCTCCCATCACCCCGAGGTTTCCATGCCATAAAACCCCTTTTTTTCCCCCCAGAATATTCCTTGTGCAGCTCCCAAAGCTGGAAACGTTCATTTCCAGCCTCGTCCCTGTAAGAGGTTCCTGGTCTGATCCCAGCTCTCCGTGCTGTGGGAGCTGCTGCTGGATTTCTGCCTCGTCTCAGGAACTAATTCCTGCCTGGAGTTCTGCTCGCTCCGGAAGCAGAACCTTTCCCAGAGCTTGGGAAACACCACGAGCTCGGAAACAGAGTCCTCTCAGGGCTCCCAGGAGTGTGAGACCTCACAAATCCACTTGAGAGCTTCACTTCCCTTGGAATAGTTATGGAAATGAGGAATGTTTAGCCAATTTCACCCCAGGGAAGGAACAGCCCCGTGGGGATCTCCTGTTCTCCACCGGGATGTGGATGGAGGAGGAGGAGCAGGAGCAGCTCCAAGGGGGATTGGGAAGGAAAAACCATCCTGGAGGATTGGGAAGGAAAAACCATCCTGGAGCACGAATCCAGTGGGGAGAAGCTGAGGGAGCTGGGAAGGGGCTGGAGCATGTCCAGGGAAGGGAACGGAGCTGGGAAAGGTTTGGAGACCCAGGAAAAGCTGAGGGAGGTGGGAAAGGGGCTCAGCTTGGAGAAAAGGAGGATCCAGAGGGATCTTTTCCCTCTTTCTGGAATTCCCTGACAGGAGGAGACAGCTGGGGGGGTCGGGCTCTGCTCCCAGGGAACAGGGACAGGAGGAGAGGGAACGGCCTCAGGTTGGGCCCAGGGAGGCTCAGGGTGGATATTGGGAATATTCCTCATGGAAAGGGCTGTCCAGGCCTGGCAGGGGCTGCCCAAAGAGGCAGCAGAATTCCCATCCCTGGAAGGATTCAAATCCGTGTGGATGAGGCCCTTAGGGATGGGGTTTAGTGGGAACACGGTGGCGGCTGCACTCGATGATCTCCAACACCTTCTCCAACCTGAACAACTCCCCGATCCCACAAGCTCCCTCCTTTTTGAGCTCACCAGGTCAGGCAGAAGGGGAACCTTGGATTCATCCACATAAAATGGATCCATTTTTTTTTCCCCATTGGAAAAGATCCCGGGCAACCACGATTTTCCAGCTTCCACCAGGAAGGTTTGTGGTGCTCCCAGCAGCAGAACCCTCAAACCCCACAAGCTCCCTTCAACTCCCACAGCAGCCACACTGCTTTGGGAGCTTCCCAGGATGCAAGGAGAGGGGTTATCCATGATTTCCCCTCTCACCGCTTCCCTCCAGCATCTGCATCCCATCCCTCCCCCTCCTGCAGTAGCTGCAGCTCTCCTGGCTCCCTGCCCTCCCCAAAACCTGCTCATTTCCTTTACGATGTATGGAGCTTTTACGAGCAGGAGCCCAGCATCTCTTCCAAAGATTATTTGATTTGCTCGGATCCTGAAAATCCCACCAGGAAAAAGGAATCCGTGTCGGGTAATTTAAAACCGCTCCTAAAATAATGCCGAGGCTGGAGGAGTTTTCTGTCGAAATTACACAGCAATCCCAGCTCCAGGAAAAAGCAGGGAGAGAGCGGATCCCTGCACGCTTCGGGTTTTCAGGGGGCAGGGGTTGTGTTTGGGTTTGTTCCTAAAGTCTCCAGGCCTGGATTAAAACAGGGATGATTATTTACACAGACCCCGAGCAGCCAAGCTGGGCTTAGCAGAGCGGGGATTTGCTAATCCAGGCCAGACACCCCGAGGGGCACAGACAGGTGGCACGGGAGGGAGGGAGGGAGGGAGGGATGAGGCACCGGGAGCGCTCCAGGGATTTGTGGGATGGCCGAGCTCTTCCTTCACCCACACACCCGGAACGTGGAGCTGGGGGCTCCGAGAGTCCTGTGGGATCATTCCAGAGGGGGAAAATGCTGGGAGAGAGGAGCAAAGGAATCCTGGGAATGGCCCCTGCTCTGGATCCATCCCTGTCCCTCCCAGCGACTTCCACTCCCGAGGGAAGGGACAGCCACCAGAGTGATCCTTCCTGTTGGAAACCCAGGAAGTGCCAGGAACTGCTCCCAGGTCTCTTCCCGACATAGGAGGGGAAATTTCTTCCTGGAAAGGGCTGTCCAGGCCTGGCACAGCTGCCCAGGGCAGGGGAGGAGTCCCCATCCCTGAGGGATTTAAAGCCGTGGATGTGGCACTTGGGGACACGGGGCAGTGCTGGGGATGGTTGGACTCCATGGGCTCAGAGGGATTTTCCAACCTGAGCGATTCTGGGATTCTGTGAAATTAAGAAGGAAGAATCTCTGGTTCATGCCTGACAGCTCAAAAAGCTCTAGAATTAAAAAGGACTTTGCAGCCACATGACCTGAAATTCCTGGAGAGGGAAGGACAGCCCTAGGTGGGATAACACTGGATGAGGTGGGATGAAAATCCATCAGGAATGACACAGTTGAATCAGAGAATCCAGGAATGGGTTGGGTGGGAAGCAACCCTAAATCCCATCCAGTCCCACCCCTGCCATGGGCAGGGACATCTTCCACTGTCCCAGGTGGATCCAAGTCCATCCAACCTGGCCTTGGGCACTGCCAGGGATCCAGGGGCAGCCACAGCTGCTCTGGGAATTCCCCTCCCCACCCTCCCAGCCAGCAATTCCTTCCCAAGATCCCATCATTCTGTCCATGTAATGGCAGGGGAGCTCCTTTACTGGTCACAGAATCCCAAAATCATCATGGTTGGGAAAGATCGTGGAGTCCAACCAGTCCCAGCACTGCCAGGGCCAGCACTGCCCCACATCCCCAAGTGCCACATCCACACAGATTTAAATCCCTCCAGGGATGGGGACTCCACCCCTGCCCTGGGCACTTCCAATCCCTGACCACCCATTCCATGAGGAAATTCCTGCTGCTGTCCACCCTGAGCCTCCCCTGGCCCAGCCTGAGGCAGTTCCCTCTCCTCCTGTCCCTGTTCCCTGGGAGCAGAGCCCGACCCCCCCCGGCTGCCCCCTCCTGTCAGGGACTTGTGCAGAGCCACAAGGTCCCCCCTGAGCCTCCTTTTCTCCAGGCTGAGCCCCTTTCCAGCTCCCTCAGGAATTCTCCAGCCCCTTCCCAGCTCCCTCAGGAATTCTCCAGCCCCTTCCCAGCCCCGTTCCCTTCCCTGGACACGCTCCAGCCCCTCAGGGTCTGTCCAGAGCTGCCCCCAGCACTGGAGGTGCCCCAGCAGTGCCAGCCCAGGGACGGGCACTGCCCTGGCCCTGCTGCCACCGCGGTGCTGGCACAGCACAGGGGCCACTGGCCTCCATCGGCCTCTTGCCCACCTGGGCACCCCGGGCTCGTGTCCAGCCAGCTCCTGCTCAAGGAGATCAAGTTCCCAACCCAGAGCTTGTTGTATTTAGGGAATAACGGGACAGAAGGTGCAGCGGTGAGGTTCTGATGGGGTTTGAGTTCATTTGGGGCCGCCCGACGCCCCCTGAGAGCCCTGAGGCTGTGGGACACACGGGCGAGGGAAGGTGGCACAGCCACGTTGAGCCGAGCGCTCCTGAAACAACAACGGGGATGTTCCTGCAAAAAACCAAATCCTACAAAACAGCCCCGAGCCAGGAGCACACGAGAGAAGGCTCCGAGCAGGGAGGGCCCCGCTTTCATCGTTGCTTCCTCACGGGTTCAAAGCCCGGCTCTACTGAGAAAAGCCCGAGATCAAATGGAGGATGAATGGCTGGAACCAAACCCACTCTCACCACTCGATCCACAGATGATTCCCGAGGGAAAGCCTCACAAAGAGGGCTCCAGGACTTTCTGGGGATGTTTTTGCCATGTGCTGTTTTATGGATCACATAGGCCTGGAAATCAAGAGAGATCCTGAGGGGACAGGGATGGACTTCACAGTGAGCCACCAACAAAGGGGCTGCTGGCAGAATGGGAACCAGCTCCGAGCGAACAAACAATGTGGAATTCTTGGCTGGAAACAATGGCTTGGGGAAAAAAAAAAAAAAAGAAAAAAAAAGAGGGGAAAAAAAGGACTTATTTCATGGTAATTCCAATGGATTCATCCTGCAACGAACTGCTGGGTGAATTCTCCTCAGGACATCCCTCAGGAAGGTGCTCCTGAGAGCAAAGCCCTTCTTGGGATGGAGAGTTGGATGTGTGAAGCTAGAATTCCGCTAGGAAACGCCCCAGGTAGCTTGAAATCAGTAAATAAATATGCTAAAAGCAGCAGGCAGCACCCTGACTTCGAGTTCTTCCTTCTTTTCCAGAAAATTTGTTTTTTCTGAGAGATTTTTCCCTCATGATTTAGAACATCAGCTCTTCCAGTGCCCACCAAAGGGTCTCCCGCACTCCTGGAACACCAGGAAGGTCCTTCCCAATGGGACAGGCCCCACTCAGATGGAAAATCTCCCAGTGCTGGCTCCTGGAGACAACCCACAACTCTGTGGGAGCCCCACTCACCAGGTGACTCTTCTGGGAGGGATTTTGGATTTCCAACCCAGGTCCCAGCTCATTCCTGCAGGAAGGGACGGCCCAGCCGCCTCTCCCTGCCCTCTTTGGAGTTGTGGAGGAAAACCAGGAAGGTTTTGACATGGATGTGCTCCCCAAATCATGGAATATTTGCATTTTAAGGCACAGGAACCAAGCTGAAACCCCAAGCCCACCTGACCCCAAACACCTCCAACCTCCTGGTGCCTTTCCCTCCCCTTTTCCAGACTCTCATCCTACAAATGGCTTTTCCCACACATTACTACACACACTTCGCCAAGAACTGGGCAAATCCCACTTTCCCTCATCTTCCTGCATAGTTTTAAAGGCCACGAGACTTATTTTAGCTCAAGAAACTGGGATAAGTTCCATGAGGAAAAGCACTTTTCCTAATTAAACAGGCCTGGCTTTAAGTTTTCCGATGCTTTTAATGCACCACGCCAGGCCAGTTTGCCCTAATAATTATTAAATCTTCAATAACCAACCCACTGCTCCAGGAAGAATTAAGAGAAATATTTCTAATTTTAATTTTTTTTTTTTTTTAATTAGAAATGCTCTGGGCAAAAGGAGAAAAGATTCAGGCGGTTCCACGGAATCCCAGAGCGGCTGAGGTTGGGCCACCTCACCCCCTGCTCCAGAGGGGTCACCTAAAAAGAGCAGTGTCAGCCCAGGAAATGCCCTCACCTTGAGTTTCTGGGCTTCCCCGCGGACCTTGAGCAGCTCGGTGATGGAATCCACGAATCCCTGGTAGTGGAAGTTGCACATCTTCTCGATCTCCCGGTCGTGGTTGCGGATCCGTGCCTCCAACTTCTCCATGAAGCGCCCGTGCTCCTCCCCATCGTACACGGACCTGCAGGGACACGGCTCTGCTCAGCACTCCCGGCCCTGTGGCTGCCAGGGCTCACTGGGAATACCCAAAATCCAACCCCAAACAAGCCCTCCTGGGGTGAAGGAATGGATAATAAACCAGGCACCAAACCTGGGTTTAACAACGTTTCTGTTTCAAGTTTCTTTTCCTTTTCCCGCCATTTCGGTGTTCCCTCAGAACAGGCCAAGCTGGGCCTGAAACGTTTCTATTCCAACCCTTCTTTTCCTTTTCCCGCCATTTCGGTATTCCCTCAGAGACCAGAACAGGCCAAGCTGGGCCTGAAACGTTTCTATTCCAACCCTTCTTTTCCTTTTCCCGCCATTTCGGTGTTCCCTCAGAGACCAGAACAGGCCAAGCTGGGCCTGAAATGTTTCTATTCCAACCCTTCTTTTCCTTTTCCCACCAGTTTGGCATTCCCTGAGAGACAAACTGGGCCTGAAATGTCTCTTCCCACCCTTCTTTTCCTTTTCCTACCATTCTGCTGTTCCCAGAGAGACCAGAACAGGCCAGGAGCACCTGAAATGAAGGTTTGTCTTTGAGCTGAGCCATCTCTGATCCCCCTGTCCAGAAATCCTGCCTGGAGAAGCCTCTGGGTGCCCTTCGGGCTCCGAGGGTAAAAGGGACAATGGAAAACAGGATCTCTACAGCTGCCAAAATCCCCTTCCCTCCACAGCCCAAATTCTGCCAGCACAGTTTTAACCCCTGATGATAAAAGGCCAATAGAGCTGCTGGGGACACCTCAGTCCAAGCTACCCACATCCAGTGACCAAGATTGGGAAATCATGGAATGCTGGGATGGTTTGGATCAAAAGGAACCTTAAATCCCATCCCATTCCATGGGCAGGGACACCTCCCACTGTGCCAGGTGGATCCAAGTCTATCCAACCTGGCCTTGGGCACTGCCAGGGATCCAGGGGCAGCCACAGCTGCTCTGGCAATTCCAGCCCAGCCCCTCCCCACCCTCCCAGCCAGCAATTCCTTCCCAAGATCCCATCCATCCCTGCCCTCCCTCAGCTTCAAACCAAATAGAAGGATAGAAGTTAAAATCAAATTTCTCTCCTCCAAATGTCTCTGCTGGAAGCAGAGGGACCAGGCCACACTCTGGGATTTCTGGGGTTGTTTTCCTGCTTTTTTACAGCAAATACAGATATTTGCAATGGATCGTGGCAGTCCCACACTTCCCCTGCCTTTCGGAAGTTTTGGGTCCTAAACCCCAATTCCCTCCCAGTCCAAGAGTTAAATCTCGAGTGAGGTTTATGGATCTGAGCTTGTGTCAGATTTTAAGGCCAAATTTGGGATACAGTGGATTCCAGGCAGCCATTGGAAAGAAAAGATGGGAATGACCAAGAGAAAAGATGGGAATGACAGAGCTGACCAAGCTGGAAGAATAAAATACTAAAACTTATGAATCACAGCAGCGAGGAGCAGCACTCCAGAAGGAATCAGAGCTCCAGGGATCCAGCTGGACACAGGAAATCCTTTTTCCTGAGTGATCCATGCTCACCGCTCCCTTTGGACAATCCCATCCCTGCAACCCACACAGGCCTCAAAGAAACAGGGAAAAGTACCCAGACAGAGCTAAAAGCTGGAGGAAATCCATTTAATTTTTATTCTTTCAGACCTGCCTGGGCCATTTCAGCTCTGCAGGTTCAGGAAAACGCTCTCAGAGGCAAAACAAAAATGCCAGAGTTTTAAAACCTCTTTAAACTCAGTGTAAAAGAACCCAGACACCCGGGGCAGGCGATGGCGAGGACGTTGCCTTCTCCTGGTTGGTCCAAAGGTGAAAAAAAAGAGATAAAACTTCCTCAGATTCCAGGAGAGGCACCACTGGAGCGATGCTGGTGGGTTTTCCCTGAAGTTTCATGGAGTTCTGGCGGGTGAAATCTGAAATTTGGAGCCCGAGTGCCACCTAGTGCTGCACGGCCTCTTAGCAGGGCCTCCCCAGGCTGATTCCGAAGGATTCTCAGCCCGAAGATGGGAATTCCGATTAAAAAGAAAGGTGGATGAGCTGTGTTTGCATCCAGGGATAAATTAAAACAACAACAAAGCCCGCAGCAGTCCTGACGTGTTTTTGTGCAAAATCCAGGATTTACCTCTGACAGCAGGGGAGGGAAAAATCCTCAAAATTCCTTACAATGTCCAGGAAAAATTCCCTGTGGAGGTGGCAAAGTTCAGCTGTAAAGGTCAGATGAGTAAAACCCTTTTTTTAATCAGAAATGGTATTATTTTATTCTTTTTTAGACAAACTTCAGGGTGGAAAAAATAAAGTCTGGTGTCAGGCAGGGAGGAAACACCAGGACGTGGTGGGAAGCTCTTCCCTTCTGAGCTCTCCTGCTCATCCTGGATCCCTTTTCCAGGGAAAAACCAGCCCTGGCCCTTCCCTTCTGAGCTCTCCTGCTCATCCTGGATCCCTTTTCCAGGGAAAAACCAGCCCTGGCCCTTCCCTTCTGAGCTTTCCAGATCCTCCAGATTCCTCATCCAAGGAAAAATCAACGCTGGCTCTTCCCTTCTGAGCTCTCCACTCATCCAGGATCCCTTTTCCAGGAAAAACGACCCTGGACCTCCCTTCTGAGCCCTCCTGCTCCTCCTGGATCCCTTTTCCAGGGAAAAACCAGCACTGGATCTTCCCTTCTGAGCTCTGCTGATCCTCCAGGATCCTCATCCAAGGAAAAATCGACCCTGAGCCTCCCTTCTGAGCCCTCCTGCTCCTCCAGGATCCCTTTTCCAGGAAAAACCAGGCCTGACCCTTCCCTTCTGAGCCCTCCTGCTCCTCCTGGATCCCTTTTCCAGGGAAAAACCAGTCCTGGCCCTTCTTCCTGAGCCCTGCTGCTCCTCCAGGATCCCTTTTCCAGCAAAAACCAGGCCTGGCCCTTCTTCCCGAGCCCTCCTGCTCATCTTGGATCCCTTTCCAGGGAGAAACCAGCCCTGGCCCTTCCCCCCTGAGCTCTGCTGCTCCTCCAGGATCCTCATCCAAGGAAAAATAGACCCCAGACCTCCCTTCTGAGCCCTCCTGCTCCTCCTGGATCCCTCTCCCAGCCTCCTCCACCTCCATCTCCCTCCAGGACACGAGGGAACCGGGAAGAGCCAGGCCAGCCCCAGCTCCAGGTGCTCCAAAGCTGCAGGATGGACACTGCAGCCCTTTGGGATGGTTCTGGCTCTGGAACAACCTCCCACAGGAGCCCCGTGGGGACTCTCAGCTCCAAACACCCCACCTCAAACACTCGGGGTGACGGTGCTGAGAACAAACCCCGAAACCCCAAATTCCACCGCCGCCACCTCCCCCCCTGGTCCCGGCACAGATCCATCCTCCTCAGCCCACAGCAGCCTCGGAAAATCCTCCTGGTGATCCCAAATCCTGCCTGGCACTGCCAGGGCTCTCCACATCCACTCACTGAGCCCCTTCTTTCCATATTTCTCCCAGATTTCCCACACTTGGTGATGCCTTCTCCAGCCACCTAGAAACAGAGACTAGACAAGAGTAAGGGAATAAAGGTCGGGATTTATTTGAAGGCCTTCAAGGTGCACCCTGGGGAGCCAGAGGCTGCTTCCAAAAATGGACCCCAAGGTGGACCCCAGGTCACGAGTTCTTCACACCTTTATAGGTTTGGTTCATTTGCATACCACGGTCAATTCTCCAATTAAAGCCCCAGTTTAATGATGGAATTCCCCTCAGCTTGCTCCCCCCTTAGAGGCTTTGGTTTACACATTTTGGGCCTAGAACAGCCTGGCTGTCCTTGAAGGCAAAGCCTGGAGAGGCTTTGTTATGTCTATCTTGCACGAGAGAGCAGAAATTCCAGGCTACAAGGAACTTCAAAGCAGTACAGAAATTGAAAAATATAAAAGTTAAAACCTAAGGCATCCCTGGGACATTCCCTCTTCCTGCCTCCAAACCTCTGGGATCCCCCTGCCTCACCTGGGATTCCCAGCGCCCTCACCCCCATTCCCTGCACTCACCCACCCTGCTCTAGGAGCATCTCTGCCACTCCAAACACCAAACACAGCCTGGAACTCCACAGAACTCTCCCAGGAATTCCACAGGCACCGGGGGTGATGCACAGAAACCGCCCCAAAAGGAGAATTATTTGCCATTTGTGTTTCTAGGCATCAATAACCCCCACAGCACAGCGCAAAGATGCTGCGAGGAGTAAGAAAACAAGAATTAAGCTGGGTTTGGGCTGATCCCTCTGTTGGTTTTAAGGCTGGGACTGAGCTGCACAAAACCATCCTGGAGGCTGATTTTTTTTGGTTTTTTTTTTTTCCTCCTTCTTTGCCATTAAAAAAAAAATAATTGCTGGTCAGAAAATCTCCTCCACAAAAAGGCTTTTGATTAAAAAAGTCTGAGGCAGAGGGGCTGTCCCGCAGGCACTTATCTGGGAATTGTGGAGCAGCCTGGAATTCTCCCCCCACAGCATCTGCTCTCCAACAGAGCGCTCTGGTTTAGGGTTTTTAAGTGCACTCACTAAACAAAACCATCGAGGAGGACTTCAAAATCCCTTGGATTGGATTGTTAAGTTTCACAATTTCAGCATCCGTTAAAAATCCACTTTGGGTTTTGTTGTTTTTTGGGTTTGAGGTTTTTTTTTTTTTCTTTTCTGAAAGGTCAAACTGGAAAAATCTTTCCAGGAAAGCCACAAATGGATCAGGAGCTCCCATGTGCAAAGTTCATCCCCCAAAATAGGGGCAAACCAAAGCTGGAGCAGCAGGAGCAGCCAAACCATTAAAAATGGGATGTCCCAAACGAAGATCCGGCTGTGCCAGGGGTCATAAAGTCATGGAATATCCTGAGATCCACAGGGATCATCCAGTCCAACCCCTGCCCTGCACGGACACCCCAAATCCCACCCTGGGCAGCCCTGGCAGCGCTGCCCAAACGCTCCTGGAGCTCTGGCAGCCTCGGGGCCGTGCCCATTCCCTGGGGAGCCTGGGCAGTGCCCAGCACCCTCTGGATGAGGAACCTTTCCCTGAAATCCAACCTGACCCTTTCCTGACACAGCTCCAGCCCTTCCCTGGGTCCTGCCCCTGTCCCAGAGATCGGAGCTGCCCCTCGGGAGGAGCAAATCCCGATGATTATTCTCCCTCAGCTTCCTCTGTGCATTCCCAGTGCCCTCAGGGGCTCCCATGGGGATCCCCAGGAGCCTCTGCCCTTTTCCAGGGGGCAGCGGGCGAGGGGGGCTCAGAGAGGGGCACAAGGGGGGTGCTGAGCATCCCACAGCCCCCCCTGCCCCGGCACCCCAGAGCCTCCCTGGGCTCCGCCTCAGCTCGGCCCCCACGGGGCCCCGGACACTCCCCGGACACTCCCCGGACACTCCCTGGACACTCCCCGGACACTCCCCGGACACTCCCTGGACACTCCCTGGACACTCCCCGGACACTCCTTGGACACTCCATGGACACTCCCCAGACACTCCCTGGACAGTCCCCTGCGTCCTCGGCCACTTCTCCACTCACAGCAGCCAAAATTGAGGGAAAAGCAGAGATTTGGGGGATACAGCCAAGAGAAAACTCAAAGAGACCCCAAGCCCATGTAGAAACCTCCTTCGGACGCGGCCAGAGGCAGGGGGGGACAATCCCGGAGTGGTTTGGGTTGGGAAGGGACATTAAAGCCCATCCAGGTGCACCCAGGGACACCTCCCACCATCCCAGGTGGCTCCAAGCCCTGTCCAGCCCGGCCTGGGACATCCAGGGATGGGGAAGTGCTGCTTGGAGCAGCCTGGGATAGCAGGAGGTGTTCCTGCCACGGCAGGGGTGGCACTGGGTGGGATTTAAGGTCCCTGCATCCCAAAGCATTCCCCAATCCCATCCCGGGCAGAGCAGAGGGCTGCAGGCAGGGCTGACCCAATGGATTCCCAACCAGAGCTGCCTGCAGGACGAGGCTCAGAGGGAACCAAAATAAAAGGAGGGAAATCTCCGGGGATGGAAGGAAAGAGCTCTGGGACAATGCAGGGAGGACGAGCTGGGGACAGCGGAGCACGAGCGGGTTTTGTTTCCAATTAGCAGAGGAACAAATTCCTGACTCTGCTGTGGACTTCAATTTTCTTTTTTTTTATCCCCCCCCCCTTTAAAACTTCTGTAGTGGTTTGAGTCCCTCCGAAACATTTTCTTCTCATTAAGCTACATAAAAGCATTAGCAGTTTGTTTAATCTTCGTCTAACTTTCGTAATAAACAAATTAACCGCCGAGCACGGCAGAAAAATAACGAGGGCTTCGAGAGTGGTGCAACAGCTCCACGGAAAAAAAGGGCAGAGAAAGTTTCAGGATTAATGCCTGGTTAGGATGGAACTGGCAGGAGCCTGAACCTCGTGATTCCGAGGTTTATCCAATTCTGACACAGCCCCAGCACTCCAAAGATTCCCCGCTGAGGGGCTGGGTCACGCCTTGAGTTACCTGTGGGGGAAAAGCAAGGGGAGAATCCTCTTTTTGTTTTTGTTCTGCCAATTAAACAGAATTCATTTAAGGCCAGAATTGAAGCCCAAAATTTAGACCCAAAATTTAAACCCAGAATTGAAGCCCAGAACTGAAGTTCAAAATTTAAGCTCAAAATTTAAACCCAGAATTGAATTAAAGCCCAGAAGTGAAGCCCAAAATTTAAGTCCAGAATTTAAGCCCAAAATCAAGCTCCAAATTAAGCCCAAAATTTAAGCCCAGAATTGAAGCCCAGAACTGAAGCTCAAAATTTAAGCCCAAAATTTAAGCTCAAAATTGAAACCCAAAATTTGAGCCCAGAACTGAAGCCCAAAATCAAGCCCAAAATCAAGCCCGAAATCAAGACTGAAATTTAAGCCCAGAATTTAAGCCCAAAATCAAGCTCAAAATTTAAACCCAGAATTTAAGCCCAAAATCAAGCTCAAAATTTAAACCCAGAATTTGAGCCTGAAATCAAGCCCAAAATCAAGCTCAAAATTTAAGCCCAAAACTTAAGTCCAGAACTTAAACCCACTCTGCTTTGCCCCGTCACCCACACAGGTCCCCATTCACACCAAAAATACAGAAAAAAACCCATTTTTTGTCCTTTTTGGAAGAGTTTAAAATCTTCAATCACGCCACTCGGCATTACGAAAGCATTCCCACATGGATTTGTCCGACTCGTGCCTTTTCCACTCACATTTCCCTCCCCATCCAACTTCCTCTTCGCAACAGAAATCGTTCCAAGTGCTGTAAAATTCCACAAAACACCAGGGATACCCCGTTACTGCCAGGTAGGAGGCAAAGCCCTTGCTGAAGAGCACCAGGGAAGCTCATTTTTTCCAGGATAACCCTGGATTTCCAGCTGGGAACACCTCGCTTCCAGCCAGGAGCAGCCCCAGGTGGGCGTGCCCGCAGCTCCAGGAGGAAGCCAGCGCAGAGAATTCCCACAAACCACATCCAAATGCTCCTCAAAAACCACCCCAAAACCTCCCTGGGACTCGTCTGGCCTCAACCAGGAGGAGCTTTTCAACAGGGCTCCCTCGTGGGTTTGTGCTGGGCCTGGCTTTCCTCAGCGGTTCCAGGAGGAAATTGGGGAATGCGGTGCCAGCTGCTCCTGGGGAAGATGGCGGTGCCAGCACGGCTCAGGGAGTCCCAGGGCTCGGGAAGGGAATCTGGGAGGGATTCCAGAAGCCAAGGAGGATGAAGGTCAGCACAGGTCCAAGGAAAGAGCAGGAGCAGGAGTCCCAAGGGATCAGGGGAGGAAGGAGAGGCCCCGAACTCCGCCACAGCTCCTCATTAACTGATCCATGAGAAACCAAAGGAATTGGGTTTGGATTTGTAGGGAAAAGGCTGAGGAGGATGTGGGGACCACAAAAGTCCTCTGCTACAAACACATGGAATGATTAAGGTTGGAAAAGCCCTCTCAGATCCTGCAGCTCATCCCATCACCCAGCACCACTGTGGTCACCCTGCCCCGAGCACCACATCCAGGGAAGGCAATTCCCGTTCCAATCCCTGACCCCCTCCAGGGGAACATTCCCAGCTCTCCCAGCCTGGCTCCAGAGCAGAGGGGCTCCAGCCCTGGAGCAGCTCCAGGGCCTCCTCTGGACTCTCTCCAGCAGCTCCACGTCCTCCCTGTGCTGCTGGCCCTGGAGCTGAAGGAAGCCTCATCCCGATGAACTTCCCGGCCTCCCTCTCCCAGCTCTCTGAGCAGATTATTTTACCGCAGAACCATTTTAATGCCTCCTCTTGCTGTTTTATTGCCCAATAAAAGCTCCTTCCCTACGAACAAAGCTCGTTTTGTTGTCTTTTGCATTGTTTAAACAAGTCGATTTTTATTTTTTTTTTTTTTCGGAGCGTTCTTGGCTTCGAGTCTCGCCCCCCCCCCCCGCCTCTGCTGGGAAGAAATGTTGTCACAACATCCAACGGCAGCAGCACGACAAATCCTCGGGACGTGCCCGACGTTAAACACTCGGCACTGGGAAGCCACACGGAGCCCGTCCCCACGGACAGCAGCTGATTGATCGCTTCCAGCAGCGGGACAGCACCACCAGCCAGCAGCATCCCTGCATTTGCTCATCCCTGGGTTTGAAGAGGAGGGCAGCAGCCTCCCTGCCCGGCACCGCATCCCTGCCTCGGCAGCTTCCAGCTCCTTTCCTCGGGAAGCGCCTGGGTCGGTATCAGGGTCAGCTCGAGGTCTCCCTCGGGGCAGGAGCTGACTGAGATGGCCCAGTGCAGCTGCTGGCTGCCAACCCATTGTGTTGGGAAGCTCCTGCTTCCAGCAGCAGATGGATCCGCGCTCTGCACGCAGCTGTGCCGGGGGAATTCCTCCCTGCCAGCCCCTGCTCCGGCCCCAGGAACGCCTGCCCGGCCCTCGCGGCCTCTGCCAGCATCACGGAATGGTTGGGACTGGAGGGGATCCCAAAGGCCACCCCATTGCCCATGGGGCACCTTCCAGAGCCCCCACCCAGCCCGGGCACAGCACCCAGAGGGAGCGAGGCTCCCAGTAAACCTCGGAATACCCTCGATCCATTTAATCCACAGGACCAGGAGCAATCCCAGCCACGGCTTCTGAAGGAAAGGCCCCAGCGGGGACCCCAGGCAGGGACAGGAATGCGCTGACCCCGTCCCTCTCCTCAGCACAGCCTCAGGCACAGGAGACCCATCCTCATTTCCAGCCCCTCATTGCTCCAGCACTCACATGGATTAGAGGACACAGAGGCTCCAGGTGCTGGAATCCAGATCCTGGAACTCTCTGGGATACCTGCCTGGCATCCCAACCTGGCACGGGACCTGGAGGGGATCAGTGCTGTGGGGAGAGGCAGCTGGAGGCCACACAGGACATCCCAGCATCCAGCAGGGACATCGGGTTTCATGGCTGAGCCGCTCCATGAGGGGGTTTAGGGAATGAGAATCCCTTGGAGAAGACTCAGGTCATGATCCCAAAAGCAGAGAAGCTCTGCAGGAGACACCCACAAAAACCCGTGTGACTCTGGGGCTTCCCAGAAGAGAAAACTGGGAATGGCAGAAGATCTCCTGTGTTCTCCTCTCCCCTTGTAGCTCTCCATCATCCCATTTCTCCAGGCTGACACTCCCCCACATCCCCAGGACCCGTGCCATCAAAATTAGGGATGCACAGGACCAGGGGATGATGAATTTCCAATTAAACTTCCCAAAAGCTTCCTCAGAGGAGCGTTTTAAGAGCCACATGCACGGAGAGGAAAGCTGGATCCAAAGGCAATGGATTTGGGATCCATGAGGACCAGGGGAGGCCAGGACTCACATTCCCATGGAATATTTGTGTCTGTTGAAGAGAAGAACTACAGGAATGGGCTCAAACTGCCCAGGAGAAACGGGTTAAACACTGGGGGAAGTTTCCTGACTGAGAGGGGCTGAAATCCAGGAGGGATCACCAGGGCGTGTTCCGGGATCTCTTTAAATGGATCATCCCTAAGGACAAGTCAGAAGGATGTGAGGAGGAGCAGCCGTGGTGCATTTGCTGCTACGGAGACCAAACTTCTCCTCAGGCAGGGACACGATTCAGGGGGTGGCTCCTGGAGGTCCCCGAAATCCCATTTTCCACAGTTCCAACTCCAGAAGAGCTGGAGCTCCTTGGAAACCACCCTGATCCTCACCAGGGCTCACAGGAGCTGAAGGAACTGATGGCTCTGAGCCCGGGTATCAAATCCTGCCAGGTTTTCCAAGGATTTCCAAGGACCCAACTCAGCTTTCACTGATGGCAACAGACAAATCCCCATTTCCCTGATTCGCACAAGACCAGGGCTTTAAAATCACGGAATGGTTTGGGTGGGAAGGCGACTTAAATCTCATCTCATTCCATGGGCAGGGACACCTCCCACTGTCCCAGGCTGCTCCAAGCCCCAGTGTCCAACCTGGCCTTGAACACTCCCAGGGATCCAGGGGCAGCCACAGCTGCTCTGGGCACCTTGTGCTGGATGAACATTCCAAAGTCTCCTTAAGAGCTTGCTGATGACAACAAAGCACTTTCAGACCATAAATGAGTGGAAAAACAGAGCCCCCATAAAGCCACAGCCACCCCCGGAATGGGACCCAGCTCTTCCCTGCCAGACAAGATGCCGAAGGAAATGAAGGATAATTCCCCTAATTAACGATATAATGGAACGACCTGGTTAGAACATCCCTATTAAAGAAGGAATTTCAGATGCTCAAAGCCATCAAGAAGAGCTTGAACAAATCCGTGTCCAGCTTCCAGAAGAGCCAGGAACGGAGGGAACAACCCCGATCCAGGGAAGGCAGAGCAGCTCCAGGTCACGAGGCCGGGATGGGGCGAGGTGGCCACGAGCTGAGCTCCCAACTCCCTTTTGTCCCCCTTTTTGGGAGGACAATGGAAACAATTCCCCAGAACAAAGGCGATGCGTCAGCCGCTCTCCGCGGCTCTTCCAAGCGGGAAGGACACTTGATTTGAGCCATGTGTAGGATGGGAATGCTCCGAGAACCAGGCGAGAGAAATTCCAGCCCGTCCAAGCTGGGGAACATTAAGGCAGGGATGAATCATCCTCACAAGGCCTGTAAACAACACTGCCTGAATCAAGAACGGAATCCACGACAGGCCCTGCTCACACGTTGCTCCGAGTTTTGGAATGTTCGGCCCATATGGACAATGGTTGGGAAAAGTGTCGAAATCAGGGGGCAGACAGGAAGCCACAGGAATGGGAGGATGCGGATGGGAAGCACCACAAACGTTCTGCTGTGCCTCTCTCTGCTGCACATCCCAGCACGTCTGGGGACAGGGAGGGACAGGGAGGGATGGAGCGGGGTCAGACGTGGGGTCTGGAATAAGGGATGGGGCACACCAGGAGGGATGGAATGGGATCAGCTGTGGGGTTTGGAATGAGGGACGGGACACACCGGGAGGGACGGAGCGGGATCAGCTCTGGGGTTTGGAACATGGGACACACTGGGAGGGATGGAATGGGATCGGATGTGGGGTCTGGAATGAGGGACGGGGCACACCAGGAGGGATGGAATGGGATCAGCTGTGGGGTTTGGAACATGGGACACACTGGGAGGGATGGAATGGGATCAGCTCTGGGGTCTAGAATGGGGGACGGGGCGCACCAGGAATGGGATCAGCCCTGGGGTTTGGAACACAGGACACACTGGGAGGGATGGAATGGGATCGGATGTGGGGTATGGAATGAGGGAGAGAGCTCAGGGGGATCAGCTGCTCTGTGGGATTCTCAGCCTGGGCTGCGGTGGAACTCTGAGTTTCATCCTGGGCACCACAGGGTGTGAAACCACAGCGATGCCACCATCTTGGGAACTCTGATGGGAAGGAAATTCCAAACCCAGAGCACCTGGACAAAGCACCTTGGATATGTCTGGACATGGAGAGATCTCCCTGCTTTGCTAATTCAGAGGGACACTGACGCGATTTAACTACTGGAAGGGATTATCATGGAATTAGGGTTGGGAAAGGTCTCCAAGATCATCAAATCCAACCGCTGTCCACCACACCACATCCCAAAGTGCCTCACCCGCTCCTTTCCTGAACACTTCCAGGAATGGTGACTCCAAAACTTAACCTGAGTTCAATGCTCAGCCTCTCTTCGAGGGAAAGAATTTTTCCTCACATCCAACTTGAATAAGTTCCTATTGAAAAAAAAAAAACGTCCTGAGGAGCTGTTTAATTCAGGAAAAAAAAACGGGATAAAATCACTGCAATCTTAAACTGGATGGATTCAAAGCAGAAAGGAGAAATCATCACTTTTGTTTCCGTGCTTCCGGAGCCTTGGGTGGAAAGCACCAGGAGGAGTGGAAGAGTCAATCCCACCATCCAACATCTGCCAAGCTGGACCCTGCTCAGTGCAGCAGCCACCAACCAGACAAAGGCTGTGCTCACAGGTGAAAATGGGATGAAAATTCCATGAAAATGTCGCAAAAATGTCACTAAAATGTCGCAAAAATTCAGTGGAAATGTCACCAAAATTCCATGAAAATGTCATAGAAACATCACAAAAATGTCACAAAATGTCAGTGGAAATGTCACAAAAATTCAATGAAAACGTCGTGGAAGCATCGGCAAAACATTGCGGAAATTCTGTGAAAATGCTGTGGAAATTCCATTAAAATATCATGGAAAATTCTGCAAAAATTCCATGAAAACGTTACAAAAATATCACAAAAATTCTGTGAAAATGTCGCAAAAATTCCACAAAAACACTGACAATTACGTGAAAACATCACAGAAATGTCACGAAAATTCCCTGAAAATGTCGCAAATACTTAGCAAAAATTCCACGGAAACGTCGCAGAAATTCCATGAAAATTCCTTGAAAACGTCACAGAAATTCCACAAATTTTGCAGAAATGTTGCAGAAACGCTACAGAAATTCCTTGAAGATCTCGTGGAGATGCCTCGAAAATTGAGTGAAAATGTCATGAAAATTCGGTGAAAATGTCACGAAAATGCCATAATAATGTCACAGAAGCATCGTGAAAATTCCATGAAAATTCAGCTGCTATGGAGCACATCCCAGCTCCTCTGGGAAACCCCCAGGCCTCGCCAGCCCCACGGGAGCTGTGGGATGTCAGCACCTCTGAGATCCCCCCATCTCCATCCAACACCTCCTGCTCTGCCCCCTCTGCACCAGGGGAGGCTTAGATCGGACCACCGGAAAAAAATTCTACATGGAAAGGGTTGCAAAATCATTGGAACAGGGAAGTGGTGGAATCCCCACCCCTGGAAGCACCCAAAAACCACCTGGATGTGGATATGGGGACGAGGTTTGGTGGTGCCCACAGTGGTGGTGCTGGTTGAGGGTTGGACCCCCGGGTCTTTTCCAGCCTTAACAATTCCATGATCACAAAGGCAGAGCGATCCAAACCCTCAGGAAGGACTCCAGAGGCCCCACACCCAGTTTTACTGCAGGGAATGCTTTGGGACCACAGGAGATAAGGAAGGGCCTTATCTCCATCCTACAGCGTGGAACGAGGATAACGAACGAGGCACCATCCGGGCGGGAATTCAGGCACGGAGCCGGAGCCAGAGCCGGCATCGCCCACCCCAGCCCCAAACCTGCCCCACCTCGGGGGCTGTCCCCAGTCCCAGGCTCCCCACAGCTCCCTCCCAGCCTGGGGTGGCCCCGGGCTCCATCTCAGAGGGCTTTTCCAACCATTCCATAATCCCGGGAGCCCTCAGCCCGCTGCCGGCCCCACATCAAACAGCGCCACAAGGAAAGCGGCTTCAGGACGGGGGAGAACCAGAGCTGAGCTGGGCTGGTGCCTTGGGTTTGAACTTTTGATATTTTCCAATCCTGCAGTGCCCGGTGTGTAACTCTGAAATTCCTTGCATCCTGTTCATTTCTGCTCTCTCCTGCCAGGCAGACACAACAAAGCCTCTCCGGGCCTGCTCTCCAAGGACACCCAGACCGTCCTAGGCCCAAAAAATACAAACCAAAAGCCTTTGAGAGGGGGGGGCAAGCTGGGGGGAAATTAGATCATTAACTGAAGCTTTAATTGGAGAATTAACCCTGATATGCAAATGAACCAAAGCTACAAAATTGTGAAGAGCTCATGACCTGGGATCCATCTCGGGGCCCATCTCAGGGTCCATCTCAGCTGCAGCTCCCCGGGGGTAACTTTGAAGGCTTTCAAATAAATCCCGACTTTATTCCCTTACTCCTGCCCAGTCTCTGCTTTAGGCAGCCTCTCAAGGCATCAGCCCTAATCCCTGTTTTCCAGCAGCGCTGCTTTTCCACGGAGCACCAGCTGTCCCTGATCACCACTAAGCAAAAAATTCCCTTTTCCAGGGAAAGGGGGAAGTGCCCTGGGAAGGACCCGACTGCACCCAAAGTGTTGGGATGACCCCCGAGCCTCCCCAGGCAGCTGATCCAAGGATTTCATCCCTTCTCCTTCCCCTATCTGCAGGAACGAGTGGCCGAGAGTTGTTGCGAGCCCACACAGAATTCCCACACGGAATTCCCACACGGAATTCCCACACGGAATTCCCAGCGTGCTCCCAGGAGCTGAGCCTTCCTCCCCATCCCATGGGAATTGTCGCTGCGGCGCTGGGGCACATTCCCACCCTCCTCCTCCTCTCATTTCTCTGTTCCCAACAAATCCCTACAATTCCATCCAGGGAGTTTAAGGAATTTTTTCCTGAGTGGCAAAAAATCCCGGACAAAGAAAATTCATCATCTTAACCAAAAGTTTGGGGGAGAAAAATCACTCCCACCCGGTGGGACAGCACAGGGAAAATTGGGAAAATAATTAAGATTTACGTGCAAACACCTCAGCGAAACCTCGTGGATGGTCCTGAGCCAGGAATCCGCTCACCCTGTGGATTTCAGAAGCTCTGAGGCCCCCCCAGCGCTGACCCAATTTGCTCAACCACTGCAAATTAAGGAGGAACTGTTGGATTAATTGTTGGGTTAATTGCTGGGTTAATTGCTGTGTTAATGAGAGAGGAGGTCCCGGAGCCGCAGCCGCAGATCCCGCAGCGCTGAGGGCGAAGGGAGCCCTCGGTCCCACACCAAAGCCCCAAAATTGAGTTTTTTGTGCTGGAAATCAACTTTGGTCCTCGACCCGTCCTGCAAAACCCCGGCGAGAAGCGAGGGCTGCGCTTGTTTAGGCTTCAGACTGGGCCCGGCCCAGACCTGAGCCCAGCCTTTCCCTCACCACAAATGAAAGGTCTCAAAGCCCCGAGTGCTCCTGACCCACCCGAAAGAGCCTCTGGGATTATTTTTCCCTCCCACGTTCCCTATTTCTGGATGAGGGAAGGGGATCTGAGCGATCCCGGCCCCTGCAGAGAGCAGCACCCCCAGGCTCCCCCCAGACCCATTTCGCTGCAGATTTATGACTTTTATTCCTGTTTTTAAGAAGGATTTCCAAGCTTTTCCTTCAGAGAGAGCCTTTAAAGGGAATCCCGGCTCACCAGAAAGGTGATCCCAATAGGAGCCCTTAGGGCACTTAATCCCTAAGGCACAGCCTTGGGAAAACCCTTTCTCTCAACACTCAAATGGAATTAAGCACCAAAAAGAGTCGCAGGCACCAGGATGTTCCCATGCTGGAAAAGTGACTCCTCTTCGTCCGGGCTGGATTGCTCCAAACATCCCAGCTCTGCATCCCCAAAACCAGGACACAGCACCGGGCTGAGTCCCAAACAGGACAAATTTTTAAGGAAGATCAGATTTTGTGCCTTTTATATCCCAGAGCTTCCCAGAGCCCAAAAATCCCCAGCTCAGCAGCTTCCCGGGGCAGGGCAGAGCTGGAATCCTGCGGGATGGAGCAGCTGGACATGGAGGGGCTGCATGGGGTCTGCCAAGGACCCCGGGAATGGGAATAAATAAATACTAATAGGGATAGGGATAGGGATAGGGATAGGGATAGGGATAGGGATAGGGATAGGGATAGGGATAGGGATAGGGATAGGGATAGGGATAGGGATAGGGAATGGGAATAAATAAATATGAATAGGGATAGAAATAGGAATAGGGATAGGAATGGGAATGGCAATGGGAATAAATAAATAGAAATAGGGATAGGGATAGGGAATGGGAATAAATAAATACTAATAGGGATAGGGATAGGAATTGGAATGGGAATGGGAATGGGAATGGGAATGGGAATGGGAATGAGAATGGGAATAGGAATGGGAATAGGAATAGGAATAGGAATAGGAATAGGAATAGGAATAGGAATAGGAATAGGAATAGGAACAGGAATAGGAACAGGAATAGGAACAGGAATAGGAATAAATAAATAGGAACTAAAAGGTCTTCCATGACCTTGGATCTCCTAAAGACCCCAGGAATGGGCAGGAACAGGAATAAATAAATTAATAGGAATAAAAATGTCTTGGAGGAGCTTGGATTGCCCAAGGACCCCATGAATGAGCAGGAATAGGAATTAATAAATAAATAGGAATAAAGAGGTCTTGGCTGAGCTTGGGTCTCCCAAGGATGCCGGGAAACAAATAGGAATAAATAAATAGGAATAAATAAACAGGAATAGGAATAAATAAATAGGAATTCATAAATAAATAGGAATAAAAAGGTCTTGGCTGAGCTTTGCCAGCGCCTTCCACATCCTCAGGGTCTGTCCTTCACCCAGCTCAACTCATTTCTCTCTTGATTGCCTCAATCTAATTAAAGAAGTTCATTAGCCCCGTTCTCACCCTCATTAAACTTGGCCTTTATTTCCCCCGTGTCACTTCTTGGTCATTTCAAAGCCTCCCCGTGTCCCTCGGGAAGGTTTGCCAGGGGATTTGGGCAGCTTTAGGCAGCTCTGGGAAATTCAGGGCTGCTCCCAGGATGCCCAAAAAGGTGAGGCCACGGCCGGAGGGAAGGGCAGGAGGGGATACAGGGAATTCCAGGGGATACAGGGAATTCCAGGCTGGATAAACCATCCTGGGGCGCAGCAACACCCCCTGAGCACCCCAAAAGCCAGCTGGGAGCTGCTCTGGATGATCCAATTCATCATTTCATGTTGGGGCTTCTAGATCGGATTAAACTGGGCTTTTCCACACTCCGGAGTGAGGGGCCGAGAGGAGATTTTAGAAATGAATGGGGAAAAAAATCGGGATCTGGATGGTGATGAGGATTTTCCAGAGCATTCCCGGGGATCCTGACAGGAGACCAAAGCACCTGGAATGGGGAGAGCGGGAGCAAACACGGCACAGATGGAACAGGATCCAACCAGGCAGGGAAAACCCACCAAGGACGGCCCCAAAACAGCAGGAAAAACACAGGAAAAGTGGGGAAAACCCACCAAGGACAGGCCCAAAACAGCAGGAGAAATACAGGAAAAGAGGGGAAAACCCTGCTGTTCCCTCTGGAGAGCCAGAGCAGCTCTGTAGGACGCAGAAACATTACATAAAAATGGCATTTGTGGGGCTGGAGCCAATGGATACCTCCCGGATCCACCTCCAGGTGCTTCCCTCTCCCCTTTGGGAGTTTCCCATTTCACCCCTCTCCAAACACCCCCAGCCCAGGCTGAGGAAAAGAGGATTTTCCACAGAACTCAGTTTTTCCTGCCGCTCTCCTGGGAAAACTCCCACCCTCGGGATTCGGGATACGAACCCTGCTGCTTGGAGCACGGGTCTCTTTTCCTGTCCCCAAACCCCGGGATTGCGCTGCCAAGGGAAAATCAGGCACCCACGACCTGAAAAAAACATCCCCCAAACGCCCCCTGCACTCCTGAAATGGGAACCCAGCGCCAGAATTCCGGGATCTGCGCAGCTGCTGCGGCTCGGAGCGGGAAGGAGGCGGAAAAGGGCAACTCAAAGCCTCCCTGGAAGGGGGAATTGGGTCAAGAATCCACCAAAAATTGCTTTGCTGCAAGTCCGGGAAGGTAACTTGGAAAACTGGGATGGCAAAATGTTTATTAGGAGCAGCAATCCCAAATTTACCTCGTGGTGGAGGTGTGGGGAACAGAGGGAAAGGGCAATAATTGGGCTGCTCCCAGCAGTGGGTTTATGTTATATTTTATATTTCATTAATAATCACATTAATTAAATTATTGATATCTCTATTGATTCTATAAAATTATTAGTGTCTCCATTTAATTTATAATTAATGGTCATTCCAAGGGGTGGCAGGAGAAGGAGGGGCAGAACCCAGGATGGTTTTGCAGGATTTGGGAATGTCCTTCACCCTCTGCCAGAGGAGCTCTGGGATCGACCTGCGGCCTCTGCTCGCTGCTCCCGAGCACCTGAACCCCCTGCAAAGCTTCATCAGGGACTGAATTAATTGTGAACCACGTAAATTAACTGTGGTTCACGTCAATTAATTGTGAATCATGTAAATTAACTGTGGTTCACATAAATTAATTGTGGTTCACGTAAATTAATTGTTATTCACATAAATTAATTGTGACCCATGTAAATTAATTGTGATTCACGTCAACTACTTGTGATTCACATAAATTAATTGTGATTCACATAAATTAATTGTGATTCACGTAAATTAACTGTGATTCACATAAATTAATTGTGAATCATGTAAATTAATTGTGATTCACGTAAATTAATTGTAACCCACGTAAATTAACTGTGATTCAGGTGAATTAATTGTGATTCACATAAATTAATTGTGAATCACGTAAATTAATTGTGATCCACGTAAATTAATTGTGATTCACATAAATTAATTGTGAATCATGTAAATTAATTGTGATTCACGTAAATTAATTGTGATTCATGTAAATTAATTGTTATTCACGTAAATTAATTGTGATTCACGTAAATTAATTGTGAATCACGTAAATTAATTGTGATCCATGTAAATTAATTGTGATTCACATAAATTAATTGTGAATCATGTAAATCAATTGTGATTCATGTAAATTAATTGTGATTCACGTAAATTAATTGTGAATCACGTAAATTAATTGCGAATCATGTAAAGTAATTGTGATTCACGTAAATTACTTGTAACCCATGTAAATTAATTGCAATCCAAGTAAATTAATTGCAAACCAAATCAATAAAATTCCTTGAACCAATGGGTGCATGGGATTAATCAGGCCAGGAACGAAAAAGAAAAACGCGACTGATTGGGATCCTCCATCGCCTTTCTCCCGATATTCCCTGTCCCGCACCAGGCGCATCCCAAGGAATTTCGCTGCATCCTTGAGCGAAGTCCTTTTTTTCCCCGATTTCCTTCGCTTATCCCGGGAATGGCCCCGGCCGAGGCACGATCCCGGATTTGGCCACTGGATGGCACCAGAGGAGATCCCAAATTGTCCGGTCCTGACTCAGAACTCCGGGAAAGCAAAATCCAATCCCTAAAGGAAAAAAGAGCTCAAGGCCGAGGTTTGTGGAAGGAAGATGCGGATTTGTTGGAATGAGGCCATTCCCTGGCTCCTGTCCCTCCAGCCCTTGTCCCCAGTCCCTCTCCAGCTCTCCTGGAGCCCCTTTAGGCCCTGCCAGGGGCTCGCAGCTCTCCCTGGAGCCTTCCCTTCTCCAGGGGAACATTCCCAGCTCTCCCAGCCTGGCTCCAGAGCAGAAGGGCTCCAGCCCTGGAGCAGCTCCGGGGCCTCCTCTGGGCTCTCTCCAGCAGCTCCACGTCCTGCTGCTGTTGGCCCCGGGGCTGGGGCAGCTCTGCAGGTGGGGTCTCACCTGAGGGGCCCCAGGGACAGAATTCCCACCTTTCCTGCTGCCCATGCTGGGATCAGCCCAGGGCTGGGGGGTTCTGGGCTGGGCCATTCCAGCCTCATCTACAACATCCCAAATCCCTCTCCCAGGGCTGCTCCTGCGACCCCTTTAGATGAAGGGACAATTCCACCTCCAGGCGCTGCTTTGGCCTCTCCCAATCCCAGCAGCTCCTGGCTCCGGCTCCTTTTCCCCAGAGCTCCCCAAACACAGGCCTGGAATCCACCACAACCCAATAAATCCCAACAAATCCATGGATGCAGCAGCACCGTTTGCTCCGCACTGCCCTGAGCTCCCACAGCCAAGATCCCAAACTCCCCCCGGCTATTCCCAAACTCCAGCAGATTTCATGGAACAACACCACTGAGACTGGAACAACAACAGCACAGGAATATCAGCATTCCCAAAAGGTGGGAAGCAGCTCTCCGGGATTCCTGGAGAGCTGTCACTCCCAGCTCGTGTTCCCAGGGACAGGAAGCCAGGGATGCTGTGTCCAGCTGATAGAGCACAAGGAATTTTAAAAAGGACAACATCTCCTGGCTCCGGCCCGCAGCCAATTCCCTGCAAAGCCCTCGGGATCCCCACAGGGAAAATTAAGGAGAAGGGGAGGGAAAAAAAAAAACAACGACAACAACAACACGTGGAAAACAAAGGAATTCTGCATGGAATTTGTGTCCTCCAGCCCCGACCCCTCCGGCAGCTCCGAGCTCCGAAATCCGCTCCTCAGCCCTGGAATCGCTCTGGAGCTGCTCCTTATCACCAGATCCAGGCGTTTCCAGGCCAGGAGGGGCTGGCACGGCCACGGATCTCCCTGGAACACAGAGAGCAGTTCCCAGAGCAGGGAGAATCGTCCTGGATTCATCCCGGAATCCCTGCTCCAGCCCCAAAGGTGCACACGGATCGGGATTTGCCAGTGGGATTGGAAGCAGTTTGGGTTCAGCTGGGGAAAGGGGAGTGAGGGGTGCGGGAGCAGAGCTGGGATCTGCTCTCCACCCTCTCATGGATTCTTCTGGATCAGGGCGAATTCCCTGCGGATCACCCAGCATCCAAGGGATGGGAATTCTGCCGCGACCACCTCACCAGGAAACGAGCCCTCTGATCCCGGGGTTTTCCCCCAAAAACAGCTTCCAAAGCTGTGTCACCTCCCAGCAACCACAGGCAGGAGGTGCTGCTGCCGAGGGAATTCCACAAACCTATGGAATCCTTTCCTGCGAGCCCCATCCCACGTGGGAATTAAAGACCCAAATCCCGTCTCTCATCCGTTTGCACCTCTGGCCTGTCGGACACGGAGCCCTTCAGAGCAGTTCCGATGCCTTCCTCCAGAGGAAAAAATAAACTCCTGACTTTTCCTGTTTGGGAAGTGGGCAAAGAAAGGGAAAAACACCGGAGCACGCTGGGCCCGGCTGGAAAAAAACCTAAAAAAACCCCGGCCCCCGGCACAGGATGTGTAAAAATAGGGCTGCTGATAGGATCGGGACAGGGCAGGATTCCTGAGTCCCACCTTCCCGGCTTGGGAAGGGACGCGTCCCTCCCGCCCAGCCCCGGCTGGGGACGCCTTGGAGCAGGGAGAGAGGGATTTAAGGAACTCCTCAAAGCTTTGGAAGGGCGCAGGGGGAGATTAAATCAGTTTGAGGCAGGTCAGGAGAAATGAATTCCAGTGGTACAAGGATCACCTCTGGAGAGCTGGGGAAGGATCCAGGCGGAGATTCCAGCACATTCCTGGGCCTGAAGGGGCTCCAGGAAAGCTGGGAATGTTCCCCTGGAGAAGGGAAGGCTCCAGGGAGAGCTGCGAGCCCCTGGCAGGGCCTCAAGGGGCTCCAGGAGAGCTGGAGAGGGACTGGGGACAAGGGCTGGAGGGACAGGAGCCAGGGAATGGCTTCCCACTGGGAAAGGGGAGCTTGGGAAGGAATTGCTGGCTGGGAGGGTGGGGAGGGGCTGGGCTGGAATTGCCAGAGCAGCTGTGGCTGCCCCTGGATCCCTGGCAGTGCCCAAGGCCAGGCTGGACATCGGGGCTTGGATCCACCTGGGATAGTGGGAGGTGTCCCTGCCCATGGATGGGATGGGATTGGATGGGATTTCAGGTCCCTCCAACCCAAACCATTCCAGGATTCCATGAGTCCCATCCATTGTTCCATGAATGATTTAATTCCCGTAACCACCTCAGTGTTTACACCCAGCATTTCCTGCCTGTGGCTGCTGTGGGATAGCTCCTATTTATTTCTGGATCTGGGATATTTGGGGTTGGAAGGGACCCTCAGGGATCAGTTCCCACTCTGGAGCGGCTCAGCCTGGGATGGATCCCTCCAAGCACCGAGCCCATCCCAGGCCCTAAAGCTGCCCCAAATCATCCCTAATGTGATTTAGTTTTAATCCTTTGTCCCTAAATCCTTCCTGAGCAGTCACAGCCACCTGCATTCCCAATCCCAATCCCTGGATCAGCAATGCTCCATCCATGGAGCTCCCCAGCCCGGGCTCCCTGTGGGAAAATCCGTTTGTCCTTTTGGGGTTTGCTGCTGTTTGTAGGGGATTGGGGATGCATGGGGGTGGATGGGATTTGGGATGGATGGGGATTTGGGATGGATGGGGATTTGGGATGGATGGGATTTGGGATGGATGGGGATGGATGGGATTTGGGATCTCTGGGGATGGATGGGATTGGGATGGATAGTGGGAGGTGTCCCTGCCCATGGATGGGGTGGGATTCCAGGTCCCTTCCCAGCCGAACCATTCCAGGATTCCATGTCCCACAGGGGGCACTCAGCAGCAAACCCGGGCAGCTCCTGCTTTTACCCATCCCTGGCTCATCCCTCGGCTTTTCCCAGCCCTCCTTCCCCATCCCAGCTGCAGGGGGGGAAGGAATCCCAAAAGGATTTCCCAAGGAAACCCCAAACTGTGCCACAATCCCTCCCCACAGCCGCCCCCCGGGATCCTCCGGCCATCCCTCGGGATTGGCTCCTTGCCCCAAACCCAGAATTCCCAGCTCGGGAATTTCTCTGTCCAGGGGCTGCTGGAAAAACCCAGCCCCGCTCAGGAGATCCCAAAGAAGCTCGGCGGGAGCTCCCGGAGGAGCGCGGGAAGTCTGGGAAGGGAAAAGCTCCGGGAAAGGAGCGGGGAGGGATTCAGGGAACAGCAGGGGCAGCCCTGGGGGAGGCCAAAACACCGACTGCTTTTAATTAATATTTCACGTGTGGGATATATTGATACGGATATTGATATGGATATTGAAATTTATATTGATATTGACATTTATATTTATATTGAAATTTATATTTATATTTATATTTCTATTTATATTTGTTTATGTTCATATTTATGTTTATATTTTATGTGCATTACATATTTATATTTCTATTTTATGAGCATTACATATTGATACTTATATTGATATTTCTATTGATATTTCTATTGATATTTAATGCGCATTACATATTTATATTTCTTTTATGTGCATTACATATTGATATTGATACTCATATTGATATTTCTATTGATATTTTATGTGCATTACATATTAATATTTCTATTTTATGTGCATTACATATTGATATTGATATTTATATTTTATGTGTATTACATATTTATATTTCTATTTTATGTGCATTACATATTGATTTTATTTGTGTTACATACTGATATTTATATTTATATTTATATTTATATTTATATTTATATTTATATTTATATTTATATTTATATTTTATGCGTATTACATATTTCTGTTTCTATTTTATGTACATTACATATTTATATTGATATTTTATTTGCATTACATATTGATATTGATACTTACATTGATATTTGTACTGATATTTATATTTTATGTGCATTACATATTGATATTTTATGTGCATGACATATTGATATTGATATTTTATGTGCATGACATATCTATATATTGGTATTCTTCATATTTGACGTGTTTTGTGTATTTTATATTTTACGTGGGGTTTTTTGCATTTTTGTGTGAACTACATATTTCCATTTTTATACTTTTGTGTATATTATGTATTTATATCTGTATAATTTACATATATTATATCTTAATATTCTATTTTACCTGTATATCAATATTTTCTATATGTTATGTGTATTATGTATATTTTTAAAACAAAAAAACAAAAATATTTTATTTATATTATATATTTCTATATTTTAGGTATATTATATCTATTTAATTTTTAAATGTTAATTGTATTATATATATAAATATATTTATATTTTGTGCGTGTTATCATTTTATTATAGATATTTACATATATTCATATTTTTATATGAGTGTATTTTATGTGCACTATATATTGATACTTTTTATAACATTGTGCATTATATCTCTCAACATTTTTTCTATTTTACATGTCTTATTTCCATTTCTATTTTTATATTTTTACGTGCATTACCTATTTTTTTTTTATATTTTTATGTGCATTATATATTTCTATTTTGATGTTTTACACGTATTATAAATATTTGTGTATATATTTATATTTCAATGCATTATATGGATGAACATTTTTACCTTTTACATGGATTATCTATTAATTTTTATATTTTGCATGTATTCGATATCTTATGTGTATACATTTATATTTTACATATATTTTTATATTTCACGTGCATTATATCTTTTGTGTATAAATTTATACTTTACATGTAATATATTAATATTTTTATATTTTCTATCACATATTTATATTTTTCTATTTTCTGTGCATATAATCTATATCTTACAAGTGTTATATATCAATATTTCTATATTTTATGTGTATTATATATTGATATTAAAATTATACATATATAAATTTCCATTTTTCTATTTTTATGTGTATTATACATTTTATGTGTATTATATATTTATATTAAAATTATATATAAAATTTATCTTTTTCTATTTTTGTGTATTATATATTTTATGTGTATATATATTTATCTAAAAATTATATATATAAATTTATATTTTTATATTTTCTATGTATTATATATTTATATTTTAATTATATATATAAATTTATATTTTTCTATTTTTACATGTATTATACATTTTCTGTGTATTATACATTTACATTTAAATCATATATAATTTATATTTTTCTATTTTTATGCGCATTATACATTTTCTGTGTATTATATTTTTACATTTAAATCATATATATAATTTATATTTCTCTATTTTTACATGTATTATACATTTTATGCCTATCCTTATTCCTATTTCACACATATGACACATATTAATATTTTTATTTTACGTTTCTTATCTATGTGTACACCGTCATATTTGCCATATAATCTATATTAATATTTTTATATTTTCCATTCCTTCTGCATTTATATTTCTATCATTTCACAGGTATTGTATATATTTATATTTTTTATATTTTTATGCGCATTATCGATTTATATCAATTGAAACAAATATTTGATATCAACTTTTCAGTGTAATGGATAAAAATCCCCCGGCTGGAACTCACCAAGCTCCGAGTGGGGGCATTAAACAAACACCAGAGAGGAGCTAACCTGGGGATTACCCTCATTAATCATCAGCTAATTAGGAAATCAGAACTAAAACAGGAAGGAGAAGAGAAGGAAAAGTTCCCACGTGAAGGATTTGTAGCAGAGATTGAAAAATCAGCGGCATAAATTCAAGTATCAGTTGAATAAATTCAAATACCAGCTGAACAAATTCAAATATTGGTTGAATAAATTCAAATATCAGCTGAATAAATTCAAATATCAGTGGCATAAATTCAAATATCAGTTGAACCAATTCAAAAATCAGTTGAACCAATTCAAAAATCAGGGGTGTAAATTAAAAAATCAGTTGCATAAAGTAAAAAATCAGTGGCATAAATAAATAGTGGTACACAGAAAAATGAGTGGTATAAATTTAAAAAATCAGCTGTATAAATTAAAAAATCAGCTCTATAAATTAAAAAATCAATCATAAATTAAAACACCAGTGGTATAAATTAAAATATCAGTTGTATAAATTACAAAATCAGTGGCATAAACTAAACAAATCCGCCATAAATTAAAAATCAGCAGTAAAAATAAAAATTCAGCAGTACGAATTAAAAAATCAGCAGTACAAATTAAAAAATCAGTGGCATAAATTTAAAAATCAGAGGTAAAAATTAAAAATCAGTGCTCAAAATTTTAAAAATCAGCACTTAAAAGATCAGTTGAATAAATTAAAAACTCAGTGGCACAAATAAAAAAATCAGCGACATGAATTAAAAAATCAGTGGTGTAAACTAAAAACTCAGCGGAATAAATTAAAAACTCAATTGCATCGACTAAAATAGCAGACGCATAAATTAAAAAATCAGCAGACTAAATTAAAAATCAGCTATATAAGTTTTAAAATCAGCGGTATAAATTAAAAAATCAGCGATATAAATGAAAAATCAGTGGTATAAATTAAAAACTCAGTGCTACAAAATCTCCTTCCAGGTGGGAGCAGAGGCAGCCCCAAGCCGGGCCTGAGCCGTGGTGTCCAAACCCTCTCCCGGAAAAGGAAACAACCCCCAGGAACAGGGAAATGCCTGGAATTCCTCGGGATTTCACCGGATTCTGGAAACAAAAACTCATCCGAGAGAACCTGAACCTGTCTGTGCTCGCAGGATTGGGATTGATGGGATTGGGATGGGATGGGATGGGATGGGATGGGATGGGATGGGATGGGATGGGATGGGATGGGATGGGATGGGATGGGATGGGATGGGATGGGATGGGGTGGGGTTGGGATGGGATGGGATGGGGTGGGGTGGGATGGGGTGGGATGGGATGGGATGGGATGGGATATTCCACACGGGCCTTGGAATCCTGGAATACCCTGCTGGGAAGGGTCCCAGAGCATCCCAGCTCCAACCATCCGGACACCCCAATGATCCCCCTGCACATCCCAGGCATCGCCCGGAGCTCCGGCAGCCTCAGGAATGGGATCATTCCCTGGATTCCTGCAGCAGGACCGGGCGGCTCCAGCATGGAGCTGGCTCTGAGCATGGGGTGGTTTGAGGGCCATGGAATGGGAGAGTCATTCCAGGGAATGGCACACGGGGAGCACCAGGAGGTGCTGGAGGAATCCCCCCGGAGAGAGGCGGAGAGGCTGTGGGAGAGAAGGGGAATCCATGGAATGGTTTGGATTGGGAGGGACCTTAAATCCCATCCCATCCAAGGGCAGGGACACCTCCCACTGTCCCAGGCTGCTCCAAGCCCCAGTATCCAGCTTGACCTTGGACATTCCCAGGGATCCAGGGGCAGCCACAGCTACTCTGGCAATTCCAGCCCAGCCCCTCCCCACCCTCCCAGCCAGCAATTCCTTCCCAAGATCCCAGCCCAAGCTCCCCTTTCCCAGTGGGAAGCCATTCCCTGGCTCCTGTCCCTCCAGCCCTTGTCCCCAGTCCCTCTCCAGCTCTCCTGGAGCCCCTTTAGGCCCTGCCAGGGGCTCGCAGCTCTCCCTGGAGCCTTCCCTTCTCCAGGGGAACATTCCCAGCTCTCCCAGCCTGGCTCCAGAGCAGAGGGGCTCCAGCCCTGGAGCAGCTCCGGGGCCTCCTCTGGGCTCTCTCCAGCAGCTCCACGTCCTTCTGCTGTTGGCCCCGGGGCTGGGGCAGCTCTGCAGGTGGGGTCTCACCTGAGGGGGCCCAGGGACAGAATTCCCACCTTTCCTGCTGCCCATGCTGGGATCAGCCCTGGGCTGGGGGGTTCTGGAGCTTTTCATCCACAAAGATTCCCAATCTGCTCCCAATCCATCATCCCCCAGCCTGTCCCTGGCACTGCCCAGCCCTGCCCTTACCCCCAGCTGCTCCCAGCAGCTCCAAAACACAAAAGCACCGGGATTTCCACAGGGAATTCCCACTTCCAGCACCTTCCCAGCACTCTGTTCCCAGCAGGACTCTGTGGTTGGGATCACTTCTCTCCCTGAGTGCCTTTTTTGCCCCTCCAGCCACTCCGAGTTATTTTCCAGCGTCACTCGGGCCGAGCCGGGCTCAGTCTCCACTTGCACTTCCTGCTTTTATTTCCAGCTTCCATTGATTTTCCTGCCCTGGGCACTGCCTGCAGTTTAACCCCAGGGAGGATTCAGCCAGGCCTTGGTGCAGTTCCCTCTTCAAGCCTGAGGGCTCGGAGGACACTCAGGGAGCAAATCGGGCTCTTAAGCACCAACACCCCTCAAATTTTGCCCTTTTCACTCCATTTTTATAATTACTCAGAGTTTCCTTCACCTCTCAAATTTTGTCCTTTTCACTCCATTATTATTTGTAATTATTCTGAGTTTCCATCATCCCTCAAATTTTGTCCTTGTCACTCCATTATTATTTATCATTACACAAAGTTTCCAATAAAAAATTAAAGCCCAGCCTAACGAGAGCCCAATTTGGAGCAGAATTTAACCAAGAATCCTGCATAGACCGGAGCCAAATCTGAGTATCAGCACTAAAAATTATAAAGAAAATAAAAAACCACTCTGATTTTGCTCTCAACCTGCAGCTTGTCCTGGGTAAGACACAAAGATCCATTCGAGAGGGAAAACCTAAAAAACTGAGCCTGAATCCAAAGCGAGCTCCATCCACATCCCAGTGGTGGGAAAGATTTGGAATTAGGTGTTAAAAAGCCATAACCTCACCTGTATCTCAAAAAGACAGGTGATTTTAAGGAAAACAAGAAAACAATTTCATTTCAAGGTTACTTTGCATGGATTTGGGAGACTCAAACTGGAATAAAATTCGATTTTGCTTCCTGGCAGAGAATATTCCGAACTTCACCTGGCCAGAAATTCAGGTTAAGAAATAAAACCCAGAAATGAAGATTAAGTGTAAAAAAAAAAAAATCAACATTTCACGGCGACGAGGCCCAAAGAACTGCTAGGTTTTTCCTCTCCCACTATTTTTAGCAGCTTTGACCTCCCTTGAGCTGCACAATAATATTTGAGGCATTTTCTAAAAACACAAACAGCCCTGACGTGTTTTACTGAATCCGTGGATGTGTCATCCCTCGAGTTCCCTTCCAGCACCTATTTTGGAATTCTCTCCCAAGGAAAAGCGGGCGGGTTTAGGTTTGCCTGGCACAGCTCGAGCCATGGCATGGCACCAACTGGGAATGGGCATTTGGAGCTGCTGATTCCCAGGCAGGAAACAACCTGGAGCAACCTGGGACAGCAGAGAGCAGGAATTCGGGATTGGGGGATAAATCCCAACCCCAAATCTCAGTTTAAAGAGGATTTCACTACAGGGAAAAGGAGGAAGAGGAGAGGGACTGGGGACAAGGGCTGGAGGGACAGGAGCCAGGGAATGGCTTCCCACTGGGAAAGGGGAGCTTGGGCTGGGATCTTGGGAAGGAATTGCTGGCTGGGAGGGTGGGGAGGGGCTGGGCTGGAATTGCCAGAGCAGCTGTGGCTGCCCCTGGATCCCTGGGAATGTCCAAGGCCAGGCTGGACACTGGGGCTTGGAGCAGGCTGGGACAGTGAAAGTGGATGAGCTTTAAGGTCATTCCAGCCCAATCCGAAGGATGATGAGCAGGGAAATCTGGGAGATTAAAGGGTCAGTCTGGGATTTTCTGTCCTTACCGAGGGAGCTGAGCTTGGACTTTCTGTTTCTCCCAAAGGCGACTCCTCCCTCCTGCAGGAAAATCCCCCCCGCTTGGTTCCTAAGCCAAGACCACAGGAAAATTCCCTCTGGATTGAAAATCCAAAGGTTTCCTTCATTCCTATGCCAACACTTGACCCCTCCTTGGCTCATCCCAGTCCATCACATCCCATATCCCACTCCTGACCTGTTCCATTCCTAACCCCGTGTCCTGCAGCACATTCCCAGTGCACCATTCCCACACCTGCACAGCAACAGCAGGAAAATATCCCTTCAAAGCCCCAAAACCAGGCACCAGCTCTGCCCACAGCTCACATTCCCTTGGGATTCCAGCCACGTCCCTGCCCCAGAGCCCTGCCTGGAGCTGCCTCCACACTCCCAGCAACTTCTCCTACTTCGGAGCTCCTCCCTACTCAGCAGGAGAGGGGGAAAAAAATCTCCTTGCCCTCATCCTCTTCCTTCCCATCCCTTTGGAAAGGCTGAGAGGGAGGAAAAGAGCAGAAACCAATTCATTACTGGGTCCCCTGCACTCTGTGGCTCCCAGGCACGAGCGCACAGAGCAGGGGTGGCTTTGATGCCACGGTGATTTTTTGCCTTTTCTTTCATACCCCTGTTGTGCCTTTTTACAACTTTTGTGTTCTCAGTGCTTTTTTTGCCTGCATTCTTGGACTTTTTTGTTAAGCTGGGAGGTTTTTAGAGGTTTTGTAGTTAGGGAGCAAAATGTCCCAGACCCCAAGGTCCTCTCCAGAACACATTTTGTAAACTAAGATAGAACCACCCAGGGGAAGGTTCCTTGTGGAGAGGGGGGCTCATTCCAGCCTCTCGTTGGGGAATTTATGATAGATATGCTAATTAGTAAAACCTATAATGACATACGAGATCTTTTGGGGGAGATTTTGTGGTGTGCACTGAGGTGTGTTCAACCTGGACGTGGTGCACCTAAGGATCCTTAAAATAAATACCGAGGTAAAATCCCTTTTTCCCTTCTAACCCTGTTTGCCTCTTGATTTTAAGAGCAGGAAAAGGCATCAGCTGCAGCAGTAGGAATCCAACAGCGAGGAGTTGAGAAGGGTCCCTGTGCAGAGCTCCACAGAAAGCAGTTGATTGCTACAACTCGTGAAGGGCTCTGGAGGCAAACGGCCCCGAACACGTAACAGCACAAACTTCACTGGAGGGGAGTGGCAAACACCAGGAGCCAACTGGGGAATCAGAACTGGGGTACAGCAGCATAACCAAACCAGGCATCGTGGGACAGGCTTCTTTCCCTCACCATAACCCAAATCTTTGGCACCAGAGACTGTCTCACCAAGAACCTCTCTGTCCTTTGTTCCACTGCTCAATCGGCCACCACAACTCCTCTTTTCTGGATTAATTAAAGAGGCCTCTCCCAGAGATTCCAGAACCAAACGTCCCAAACAACCAAACATGCACAGAACAACAAAACCAATCAGAAACGCCCCCAACTCATCATCCCAACGAGTCCTGAAATCCTTCAGGGGACTGTTTCTCTGGACACTGGTATGGATGCTCTCGTGGAAGGGGGTGGTCTCTGCCTGGGTCTCTTTTTTGGCTGCTGTACAGTTCAAGCCTCTGCTGCCAGTGGTACCAGGAACATGCAGAGGGTGGTGGTGGGACAAATGCTGGGTTTCCTGATGGAGTGTAGGCTGGCAGGTGTTTCTGCTAGGGTTTTAAACACAGTTAAAAACTTGCAACTTCCCGGGGGAACCTTCCACTCCCTCCCTCTTTACATTCCCCTTTATTAACTAGGAAGCTGGAAAAAAAACAGGGGAATGGGAACAGGGGAATGGGAACACATCAGTGGTGGAAATTTATCCGGTTGTGGGACAGCACCAACGCTTGGCTCCTCAGAGAAGCTTTTATGGGAAAACCTGGGACGTCTCTTCCCAGCGCTGACAGATTTTAAGGAGGAGATTTTGTTTGCTCTTTTTGTGGCGAGGGCAGAGCTGAGCCCTGCTCCCATCCCACATCCCACATCCCTCTCCCTCAGCATCCCTGGCCCCGGCTGGGTGGGCAGGCAGAAGAAAATCATTAAGACAAAGATCAGTAACGGGTCACTAAAAATTCCCCAGGATTCCTGGGCCAGCGTGGAAGATTCCCTGCCCCTGGCAGAGGTTGGAGCTTGATGCTCTTTGAGGTCCCTTCCAGGCCAGCCCACCTGGGAGCTCAGGAACAAAAATCCCCTCTGCAGACTGGGACCTTTCCTTCGCTGCCTGCACTTTAAAATCCCAAAAGCAGCCAAAAAGCAGGAATGGGAGCAGGCTCATCCTCAGCTCCCTGAGTGCCTCTGGCTGAGGATTCCCTGCCCTGCTGCTCCCTCGTGTCCCAGGGCCTGGAAGCACCACCCAGGGTGTTTGCCCTGCCAGCCCCCACAGCAGAACCCGTTATCCCTGCGCTCATTTTCCAAATCCAAATGGGTTTGGAAGCGGAGAGGGGAAGTTCACACCCTGCAGCCTCGCTCCTGCAGCAGCCTGGGCATTCCCAAGAAATCAGGGAATCGTTTAGAGCTGGAAAAGACCCACGAGGATCAACAAATTCAACTCCTGACCCCGCACAGGACGACTCCAACAATCCCACCCTGTCCCCAGGAGCTTTGGCCAAATAAATCTTTGCGATGACCCAAAGCTGCACCTGAAGATTTATTAAAGGAGGTTCTTTCTGAAAGCGCAGCCACAGGAAATCCTGCGGAGCCTGAGCTCCTGGATCCAGATTTTTCAAGGAATTATGGCCCTGGGAGTGGAAGCACCTTGAGCAGGACGGTGTCCAGCAGAAGGGTCAGCCCGGAGCTGCTGCCCTGACCAGGGGTGACAAGAGACAGCTCTGGTGGCAGCACAGCCCAAGGAGAGCCCTTCTGGTGGCTCCTGGAACCCACAGAGAGCAGGAAAAGAGCCTGGACAGCAGCTCCCTGGGAGTCACGGCATCCTTGAGGTTGGAAAAGACTTTTGAGATCATCGAGTCCAAGCACGAACGCAGCAGCACCAGGGCCAGCACTGCCCCATGTCCCCAAGTGCCACATCCACAGGGCTCTGAAATCCCTCCAGGAATGGGGATTCCACCCCTGCCCTGGGCAGCTGTGCTAGGCCTGGACAGCCCTTTCCATGAGGAATTTTCCCAATATCCACCCTGAGCCTCCCCTGGCCCAGCCTGAGGCTGTTCCCTCTCCTCCTGTCCCTGTTCCCTGGGAGCAGAGCCCGACCCCCCCCGGCTGCCCCCTCCTGTCAGGGACTTGTGCAGAGCCACAAGGTCCCCCCGGAGCCTCCTTTTCTCCAGGCTGAGCCCCTTTCCCAGCTCCCTCAGGAATTCTCCAGCCCCTTTCCCAGCTCCCTCAGGAATTCTCCAGCCCCTTCCCAGCCCCGTTCCCTTCCCTAGACACGCTCCAGCCCCTCAGGGTCTGTCCAGAGCTGCCCCCAGCACTGGAGGTGCCCCAGCAGTGCCAGCCCAGGGACGGGCACTGCCCTGGCCCTGCTGCCACCTCGTGCACAAGCAGAGGGAGCTGAGATTCCAGAGGGAGCTGACATTCCACAGGGACCTCCTGGCCCCCCAAACACCACCCTGGATGTGAGATGGGCACAGGACCGAGCTGCAGGTGCCACCCCCGGTCCCCAGCCCAGCACCTGACAGCCCAAGGGAAGCACAGCCAAGCACCCCCCGGATTCCCAGGAAAGCGATTCCCAGAATCCACCTCCTCCACGGGGTCACTTCCCCATCCCACTGCTGCCAGGACCGTGTCTGCCCCAATCCCGAACCCTTCCCCCTCCAGCCGTGCCAGGATTCAGGGTTTGGGATTGCCCAAGGATTTTCATCCCAGGGGATAACCCACAGCTCCTCCACCCCTCTGAGGCATTAAGGATGGGATAAAACACCCAAACCTCGCTGGGAGCAGGGATAAAACCATCACCATCCCGTATCCCAGGGAAAACCAGCAGCAAGGGGGTTCCAACCCTTCCCCAGCCAAAAAGGGAATTAGAAAGGAGCAGCTACAGGCGTTAAATGCTGGTGGGTGGAACGAAGCTGCTCCGAAGCCATTTCTGCGCTCCCAGGTGCAACTCTGAAAAGGGAATTTCAACATTCCCCCTCACCGGGGTTAAGCAGCAGCGGAGGAGAATTTCAAGGAATAAAAAGACAAAAAAAAATTTCCCACTCTGGTAAATTCAAGAGGCAGGAGCGCAGCTCAGCACACGTGCAGAGCGACGCACGCCAACGGCAGGGCCGTGTGAGCAGCTAATTAGTTAATATGGGAATAATGAGGAGCTGCTTCAAACATCAGGAGCAGGAAAGCTGCCAGAGAGAGGGGGTGGGAGTCAAGGAAAACTCTCGTACGTGACTGGGCAAAGCAGAAGCAGGAATTATTCTATTTTTAATGCAATAGTTAATAAATATGGAACAAGCACAAGAGAGCAACGGGAGACAAGAGCTCCTCTGGGTGGCATTCCCACATTTCCTTCCCCAGGACCCTCGGGAGGAGCCAGCCTCGTTACCCAGGCCGATCTGGACACCCAAGTGCACTTGAATGTTGCAAGCATTGTGCAAACGCCGAATGAAAACGCCATCATAAATCTCCTCTCCCGAAATCCAGCGATTCCCAGGGGTTTTGCACAAGGGAGGAACGCGGAGCTGACATTCTGCAGAGGACACACACAACCAATCCCTGGGATCGGCTCCAAAGCCAAAAAGCTGCAAACGGAGCAGCGCTGAGGGAGGATCAGGTGACAACAGGACAAGGGAAGTGTCAGAGGGACATCGGGAGGGGACAAACCTTTTTTAAACCCTTCTTAAACCCTTTTTAAACCCCAGAACTGAGGGGCTCCAAGGGAAGCAGCCCTGGGGAGGGGGGCAGCAGGGTCACAGCTCAGCTCAGAGGCTGCAAGGAAAACGAAGCAGGAGAGATCCCCAAGCCCCTTCCCGCATCTCCAGGCAAATCTGCATCCCGATCCCTCCGATCCTTCCAGAATCATCCCCGAAAGGTGAGAGCTGCCTGAGGAGAGGCAGCAAGAGCAGCAGCGGGATAATGAGCCATCAAAGCAGCTCGGCCAGGGGAAAAGAGGGAATTCATTAAAAACCTCAGGTTTGGGAGGCCAAAAAAAAGAAAAAACGAGTGAGTTAAAATTCATCCTAACACTGTGCCAGCCTACACCTGGTCTTAACCCTCTGTGACAGCCTAAACCTGGTCCTAAGCCTCTGTGACAGCCTAAACCCGGCCCTAACCCTCTGTGACAGCCCAAACCTGGTGCTAACCCTCTGTGCCAGCCTAAACCTGGTCCTAATCCTCTGTGCCAGCCTAAACCCAGCCCTAATCCTCTGTGCCAGCCTAAACCCGGCCCTAATGCTCTGTGCCAGCCTAGACCTGGTCCTAGCAACCAAAGCCACCAAATTTCAACCCTGGAGGAATTAAAGACACAACCACAGAACTCAGCACTCGGGAGGTTTCAATGGGAAAGGATTCCCATGGTGAGGGAAGAGCAATGGAGGAAAGATCCATGGGAAGCTGTGGCACAAACAGTGCCCAAAGCACAGCCTGGAAATCCCTGGCAGGACGTGGCTGTGTTTGCTGTGTCCCCCTGGAAAAGCAGCACCTCCTCCACGCTGAGACAGGGTAATTCAGGAAAGCTTCGGGTGCAGGAGCATTCCCGGGATTTTCTCCGTTAGGGAGCAGTTCCTTCGTCTCTCCCTGCTGAAGTTTCAGACCAGAGCCTTTCCTTGTCCTCCCCAGCCCATTCTGCAGCCCAAGATGGGTTGTGGGCCTGCCCTGCCCTCCCCAGATGAAGCAATCCCGGCCCTTTGAGTGTTTTCCCAAAGGTTGTGTTTGCTCTCCTTGGGGACAAAGATTCCGACCCTCAGCTGCAGCTCCGGCCCGGTTTGTGTCATTTATGGGGGAAAAGGACAAAAATCCCTCCAACCACTCGGCCAGGAAGGCAGAGAGGATGGTCTGGGGGGTGAAAACCCCACGGGACTCAGCCTGCACCGGGATCAGCAGCCACGCTCCCGCTTTTCCACAATCCCCTCCGAGGGCGAGCTCAGCTGCCAGCTCAGGATGAGATTCTGCAAAGTCATCCCAGAGGCAGCTCCGGGGACATCCAAAGGCAGCAGCAGAGCAGCCTTTCCCTGAAATTCCAGGGAAATCTCCCCTTTCAGCTTATCACCCCTCAGCACTGGGAACAGGGATTTGCCAAGCCCTCCCCTGCTGACAGCAATTCATGGAATTCCAGAAGGGAAGGGACTGGGGGGAGAAAGAAAACCCAGGGTATAAATAATGGAGCAGTGCAAGCTGTTCCCTTCAGATCGCAGCAGGGCTGGGAGAAAATGGGTTCTGGGAATTACAGGGATTCACATCTTGGAGCTGTCTGCAGAACCTCAGCACTGCTGAGGGGAAAGTGTCCCTAAAACCTGGGATAACTGAGGATATTCCTTGAGGGAGAGGTAACAACGCTCCACACATTAAGCCAGACCTGTCCGGATCAAAAATGCTGATTATTTCCCCAGAGAAATTCCTGATACTTTTTCAGGAATTGCAGCAGACCTGGGAGAAAACGTATTATAGGAATTACAGGGATTCACCAGCTCTGTCTGCAGAACCTCAGCACTGCTGAGGGGAAAGTGTCCCTAAAACCTGGGATAATTTAGGGATATCCCTTCAGGCAAGTATGCCAGTGCTCCACACACTAAACTAGACTAGTCCAGATCATAAATGCTGATTATTTCCCCAGAGTAATTCCTAATACTTTTTCAGGAATGGCAGCAAGGTTGGGAGAAAAGGGGTCCTGGGAATTACAGGGATTCACATCTCAGAGCTGTCTGCAGAACCTCAGCACTGCTGAGGGGAAAGTGTCCCTAAAACCTGGGATAACTGAGGATATTCCTTGAGGGAGAAGTAACAACGCTCCACACATTAAGCCAGACCTGTCTGGATCAAAAATGCTGATTGTTTCCCAGGAGAAATTCCTGATATTTCCTCAGGAATTGCAGCAAGGTTGGGAGAAAAGGCATTCTGGGAATTACAGGGATTCACATCTCAGGGCTGTCTGCAGAACCTCAGCACTGCTGAGGGGAAAGTGTCCCTAAAACTTGGGATACTTTAAGGATATCCCTTCAGGCAGCGACGCCAGTGCTCCACGCTTTAAGCCAGCCCTGTCCGGATCAAAAATGCTGATTAAAATTCCTGTATTTTTTCAGGAATTGCAGCAGGGCTGGGAGAAAAGGGGTTCTGGGAATTTCAGGGATTCACCAGCTCTGTCTGCAAAACCTCAGCACTGCTGAGGGGAAAGTGTCCCTAAAACCTGGGATAACTGAGGATATTCCTTGAGGGAGAAGTAACAACGCTCCACACATTAAGCCAGACCTGTCTGAATGGTAAATGCTGATTAAAATTCCTGTATTTCTTCAGGAATTGCAGCAGACCTGGGAGAAAAGGCGTTCTGGGAATTACAGGGATTCACCAGCTCTGTCTGCAGAACCTCAGCACCGCTGAGGAGAAATTATCCCTAAAACTTGGGATAATTTAGGGATATCCCTTCAGGCAGCAACACCAGTGCTCCACACACTAAACCAGACCTGTCTGAATGGCACATGCTGATTAAAATTCCTGTATTTTTCCAGGAATTGCAGCAGACCTGGGAGAAGAGGGGTCCTGGGAATTACAGGGATTCATCAGCTCTGTCTGCAGAACCTCAGCACTGCTGAGAGGAAAGTGTCCCTAAAACTTGGGATAATTTAAGGATATCCCTTCAGGCAGCAACGCCAGTGCTCCACACTAAACTAGACCAGCCCGGATCATAAATGCTGATTATTTCCCTGGAAAAAATCCTGATACTTTTTTAGGAATGGCAGCAAGGTTGGGAGAAAAGGGGTCCTGGGAATTACAGGGATTCACATCTCAGAGCTGTCTGCAGAACCTCAGCACTGCTGAGGGGAAAGTGTCCCTAAAACCTGGGATAATTTAAGGATATCCCTTCAGGCAGCAACGCCAGTGCTCCACACACTAAACCAGACCAGCCTGGATCATAAATGCTGATTATTTCCCAGGAGAAATTCCTGATTCTTCTTCCTCCCCACCAAAAAACCCGGGAGCTGCCCAGCATCAGCCACAGCAGAGGGAATGAGAACAGAATTCCAGCAGCACTGCGAGGAGCTGTGCTTTAAAAGCCATTTAGTTGAGGAGAGGCCCAGGCTGATTTTCAGGAGGGAAAAATCAGGATTCCAGATTTTTTTTTTTCCCCACAGATGCCCTGTGTGGGTGGCAGGAAAATGAAGGCTGAAAGATCCTTCAAAAGCTCCTGGGAGGTTTTTATGAGCAGACAACTTAGAGTTGTTGCAGGCAGCTTCCCGAGCAAGCTCTGTGGCCAGCACTCCGTGTCTAGACAGCCTCTGCTGTTTCTTCTTTGCTGGGAGTTGATATTCCATGAATTACTGCCTGGAAAAAAGGGATGGGGCTGGTGGAGATGGGATTCATAGAGTTGAGACAATGTCAGAACCACTCTGTGGAAATTTTAGCTCTCAGTGTTGGGCCTCAGGGGGTTTTACAGATCCTGGGGATGGCTTTTGGGTGATTTCTGGGTGATTCTGAGGTGATTTCAGGGTGATTTCGGGGTGATTTCAATTCCTGCTGTGCCTGGGACCCTCAGGAGATGTTTCTCAATCCTGGCACGAGGAAGGGAAAAACCCCAAAGCCAATCCAGAGTCTCCTTCCTCTCTCCCACCCTGAGGGACAAAGCCCAGCAGTCCCAGGGCAGGCTGTCCCAGGAGGGATCAGAAATTCCCTCGCCGCTCCTCCGCTCCGGAATCTCCCCAGGGGAGTTCCAGAGGCTCCTCCTCGTCCCACATCTGCACCCCAGACATCGTCCTCGAGTCACCCCCACCACAAAGATGGGGCCAGCCTGGCCACCCTCCTCTGCAGCCCCCAGCCCAGCTCCAGGGGATGCTCCTGCCCCGTGGGTTCCATGCTCCATCCCAGCCCTGCCAGCCAGGGATGCTCCCAGCCGGAGAACCGGGCTTCCATGGGCTCTGGGAATGGCCAGGAAGGGCCACGGCCAGGTTCGGGATGTGACAGCAGCGCTGTCCCAAACCCTGGTGCCAGCCCAGACACCAGCAGGCCACAAAGGATGGGAGGATAAATTAATTATCCACCAGGAGGCCGGGATGAGGTGGAGGGAGCAGATCCCGCTGGGAAAGTGATTCCCGGGAAGTGGGAAAAGGGACACGAGCCCTGAGCGAGCCCCAGCAGCGCCCATGAGCACGGACCAGGAATGGAAGCAAGGGAAGGTCCCCTTCATCCCAAGGCTGATCCGGGCTCTCCTTCCTCTCTCCTGCCCCAGGCTGATGGACAAAGCCTGGCAATCCCAGGGAAGGCTGGCTCAGGAGGGATCAGGGATTCCCTCGCTGCTCCCCCACTCCGGAATACACCGGACACAAACCCAGCTCTGTGCCTGCCTGGACAAACCCCCCGAGCTTTTCTAAATCCAGCAAAACCCAGCCCTGGCTCTGTCCCTACCAAATCCCTCTCTCCCATGCCCACACAACTCCTGGAAATCCGGGACACCCCACAGGCAAACCTTCTTTAGCCAGGTGCTTTTCCCACCCAGATCCATTTTCCATGGGAATCCATTGCAGAGCTCAGACCAAAGGCACAGCTCCCAGCTTAGGAGATGCTGGGGGCTCAGGAATAATCCCAGCACTTGCTGGGCTTTTCCTAAGGGAAAAGCCTCAGTTTTCCAAGCTCAGCTCCAGAATCCCGGGTGCCACAGGGCTGTCAGAACTCCAGCTCAGAATTCCAACTCAGAATTCCAACTCAGAGCTGCAACCCAGAGCTCCCAACTCAGCTCCTTTGGAAGCTGTAGGAGAAAATAACCCAGAGAACATTCCCTGTCCAGGGCATCAGCCCCAGCTCAGGAGTTGAGGAATTGCTGGCTGGGAGGGTGGGGAGGGGCTGGACTGGAATTCCCAGAGAAGCCGTGGCTGCCCCTGGATCCCCGGGAGTGCCCAAGGCCAGGCTGGAGCACCCTGGGACAGCGGGAGCTGAGTGGAACAGGATCACTGAAGGCCACCCAAAACCATTCCAGGATTCCCTGACCTGTCCAACATTGCATTCACAGGCCCCACAATCCTAAAAAATCCTAAAAAATAAAGGCAGGAGGACCTGGAGCTCCTCTGCCTCAGCTGAGCTGGGCGAAGGCAGGGAACGATGCCAGAACAGGGAATGGGGTCAGGGCAAACCCCAGTGCCAGGAACAGAGCAGGAGCAGGGATAAGGCAGAAGGAATTGGAGACGGGGTCAGGGCAAACCCCAATCCCAGGGATGGAGAAGAGCAGGGATAAGGCAGAAGGAATTGGAGACGGGGTCAGGGCAAACCCCAGTCCCAGGCATGGAGAAGAGCAGGGATAGGGCAGAAGGAATTGGGGAATGGGGTCAGGGCAAACCCCAATGCCAGGCACGGAGGGGGAACAGGGATAAGGCAGAAGGAATTGGGGAATGGGGTCAGGGCAAACCCCAATGCCAGGCACGGAGGGGGAACAGGGATAAGGCAGAAGGAATTGGGGAATGGGGTCAGGGCAAACCCCAATGCCAGGCACGGAGGAGGAGCAGGGATAAGGCAGAAGGAATTGGGGAACGGGGCTCAGCTGCAGCCCCGCTGGAACCCCAGGCAGGAGCTGCTCAGCACAGACCCCACCCCAGCTCTCACCCCTGTGCTCATATTCACATTTCATCGAGTTTCAATAGAAATAATAAAGAATTTAAATAGTAAATTTATGGCTTGTTTATGTGATGTATTGTATACGGTATTGTTATATCATTTATTTTATATATATATTAAATAGTATATTCTATATTAAAGATTATAGTAAATATTTTCATACTAAAATTTATATTCATTTTATATTTTTATTGTCTATTTTATATTTATATATTATATATTTTTATATATTTTTATATATTTTTATATATTTTTATATATTTACGTTATTTTATAAATATTTATGTATTTATATATTTATATATACATTTGAATTTATATACTATTTAAATATTTCTGTAAACATTATACATTTCTAAAACATTTCTATAAATATTTGTCTCTCTAGTTACATATTATATACTATTCTATATTCTATAACATTATATATTAAATAATATCTTCTACATTATATATATTTGAATTTATATTATATATTTAGATATAAATATTTATATTTATTATCTACTTTTATATTTACATAGTATTATCTATAAGTACTTACATCTGTTTATACATTATATATTACAATATACACTATATATTCTATAATATTATTATACATTATATTATTAGCATTACCTACCTCAATTTAAATGACTATCAAATAATGATTTAAACCATTGAACAACCTTATTTCACAGAGTCCCAGATCTGGCGGGTTTTACCCCAAATTCCCCCCCAGGAGAGGCGCAGGTGCAGGACACGACCCTGACCCACCCTGGGGAGCTCCAGGGAATCCCCCAAAAGGGACAATTCCTGCCCGAGCAGAGCCGAGGCAGCTCCAGCCCCGCTGGGAAAAGCAGAATTTTGTGCCGTGATGTGATTTTCTCTTTATTTTTTTTAAGAATTTTGGAGCGTGATGAAATTTCCTCATAATTTTTATTTTTTTATGATTTTTGCAGCGTGATCAGATTTTCTCATCATTTTTTTTTTTTTTTTTTATGAATTTTGTGGCATGAAGAGATTTCCTCTATTTTTTTTTTTACGAATTTTGCGGTGTGATGAGATTTCCTCATCATTTTTATTTATTTTTATGAATTTTGGAGCGTGACGGGATTTTCTCTTCATTTTTTTTTTATGAATTTTGCGGCATGAGGAGATTTCCTCATCATTTTTTCCTCATCATTTTTATTTTTATTAATTTTGCGGCGTGATGAGATTCCCTCATCATTTTTATTTATTTTTATGAATTTTGTAGTGTGATGAGATTTCCTCATCATTTTTATTTATTTTTATGAATTTTGCAGTGTGATGAGATTTCCTCAGCATTTTTATTATTTTTTATTAATTTTGCGGCGTGATGAGATTTCCTCATCATTTTTTTTTTAGGAATTTCACAGTGTGATGAGATTTCCTCATAATTTTAATTTTTTTTTTACTAATTTTGCGCCGTGATGAGATTTCCTCATCATTTTTATTTTTTACGAATTTCACAGCACGATCAAATTTTCTCTTTATTTCTTTTTATGAATTTTGCAGTGTGACGAGATTTCCTCCTCATTTTTTTTTTAATTAATTTTGCCAAGAGCTGCTTATAAAAGGTTTGAAATTCGGGTCTCACAGGGCCGGCCCTCAGAGGCCAGGCCGAGCGCAGGGAAAAGGGGCGAGGTTTTAAACCCCATTTATTGGGGTGCCACGAGAAATCCCCACTGCTCCCCATCCCCAGGACACCCCTGACCGCCCAAAAATAAACACAAACCCGGCTCAGGGGGACAGAAACAGCAACAAATTTCAATTAAACTCGATAAAAACGAGAGCACTTGGGTGTCAGAGCTCGGCCAGGAGCTGCTTGGAAGCCAGGAAATTTCTCTTCCCCTCCGAGGTTTTCCGACCCTGCAGAATTTAAGGGATTCTTCGAAACCCAGACCGAGAGGCGACCCAAAATTACTCTGTAAAATCAGGTGTGAGGAGAGAGAGAGAGAGAGAGGGGGAAAAGGGGAACGAGACCAGCAGAAAGGAGTGGAATTAGGAAAGGCTGGAGAGCAGGAATTTGATCCCAGGAGCAGCACAGGGCTCCCCACAGAGCCCCGGGCCGGCTCCTCACACCCCCAGCTCCTCCCGGGGTCCCAATTCCCGATTAGGAAGCAATTCCTGTCTCCTGGAGCTCCACAAGGACCCCAGAGCCGGAGGAGAGCGCGGCTGGAAGGGATTTCAAGGAGGAACCTCGTCCTTGCCCAGCCCTAGGGCAGAAATCGCCGTTTTCCAGCCCAAAACTCTCCCTGCTGGGCGGGACACGAACCCAGGCGGACACATCGAGGGCTGGGCCCTGCAGCTCCCACCCGAACCCCTCCAGCCCCCGGGGGGATCTCCGAGGGGGCAGGAACTCATAAAACCCCAAATCTGCAAATCCAAGGAGCCAGGAACAGGTAAAACCCCAATTCTGCAAACCAAAGAGGGCAGGATCTCATAAAACCCCAAATCTGCAAACCAAGGGGGAGCAGGAACAGATAAAACCCCAATTCTCTAAACCAAAGCAGGGCAGGAACTCACAGAACCCCAAATCTGCAAACCAAGGGGGGCAGGAACTCAAAAAATCCCAAATTTGCAAATCCGAGGAGTCAGGAACCAGTAAAACCCCAATTCTGCAAACCAAGGGGGGCAGGAACTGATAAAATCCCAAATCTGCAAACCCAAGCGGGGCAGGAACTGATAAAACCCCAATTCTGTAACCAAGGGAGGCAGAAACTCGGAAAGCTACAATTCTGCAAACCCAAGGAGTCAGGAACTCACAGAACCCCAAATCTGCAAACCAAGGGGGGCAGGAACTCATAAAACCCCAATTCTGCAAACCCAAGGAGCCAGGAACAGGTAAAACCCCAAATCTGCAAACCAAGAGGGGCAGAAACTCATAAAACTCCAATTCTGCAAACCAAGGGGAGCAGACACCAATAAAACCCCAAATCTGCAAACCAAGAGGGGCAAGAACTGGGAAAACCCCAATTCTGCAAACCAAAGTGGGACAGGAACTCATAAAACCCCAAATCTGCAAACCCAAGGAGCAGCAGCACCCCGGGCGCTCCAGGCGGGCTCGGAGCTGAGCTCTGGGAATGCTGTTCCTGGAGGAGAAGCCAGCCCGGCTCCTGGACACACAATTATTCCATGATGCCCACAAGAAATGAGTCACCTTTTTCTTTATTTTTTTTTTAATAAGTTTCCACCACCCTCCTCTCCGGACTCTCGTGTTTACCCTGAGCTGCCAGAGTTTAACTCTGAATCCTTGCTGGTCACTCGTATTCCTGCTGGAATATCCCCACATCCAACAGCGAGCAAATAAAACCCAAACCTCCCCCAGCACAGACACTCCGAGTGTTTTCTCCTGCGGGAATGCAAAGCTCCACACCAAGCCCAACTCCTCACCTAACTTTAATTCCAGTCAACAGGATCAGCTGCACTTCGTCCTCTGAAATGGAAAACAAAAATCCCACCCACACTCTTCATCCCGGCAGCTCCCACCCATCCCAACCAGGTTTTGCGGATGAATAAATCCAATTCCCAGCGTCTCCCGCTGTCCGAGTTACCTTGAGAAGTTTTCACGGGAGAGCTCCGGGGAAGGAAAACCGCGAGAAACCCAAACAAGCGGAGGAATGGGGAATCCAGGAGCGAGCGCAGAGCTCCGCTGCCCCACAAACCCCAAGCTCTGCCCCCGGAGCTCGGTGCCAGCGCTGCGGCATCGCTGCTCCGGCTCCGAACCATGACTTGGGGAAAGCGAAGGGATGCGGGGGAGGCTCCAGCCCTCCAACCGTCCCCACCTGGGGCTGATGAGGAGCGGCCGAAACCCCAAATTCCCCCCTCACCACAGGCACCGAATTCAGCCCCGAATTTCCCCCCGAGGTCACGCAGCCGGTCCCGTTTTAACCCGGGTGATTTTGTACCTCTCCCGTGTCTCTCCCCCTTCCTCCCCTCAGCGATCAGTGTGGTTACAAGGAGTTATAGATATCCTCTCTCCGTTTATTCCGCCCCTCATCCAGGGGGGAACGCACACACACCTGCGCTCCGCCAGCATTTTGGGGGCGTTCGAAGCTCTTTGGAGAACTTCGGCATCACTTTAAGGGCGGGGAAGGACGGAGGAGTTACCTCAGCATCTCAGGGCAGAGATGCTGACTTGGTCCAGCGAGACCGAGCAGGGCTCAGATGCGGATAATTGATCTAAATAAACTGATCTAAAATAACCGCGGTTTTTTGAGAAATCAGGGTGACTCCACACCGGACGCACCTTTTGGATCCACACCGCAGGAGGCGCTGGGGCCAAGGCTGCCCTGCCCCACACACGAACCCCGGGAGCGCGGCGGGCGCAGGGGATGGAAGCGGCGCAGGGAGCGGGGAAGGGGCAGCGCCGCCGGCCCGGGCCGGGCTCGGCACCCCCGGGATGGAACCGGGCTGGTCCGGGGGGAACGGGGCTGGGAGGGAGAACAAAGGAGCCCGGGGGTGCCCCGCTCCCCGCTGCGGACGGGACCGCCAGACACTGACAAAGGGCACCGGCGGCTTTCCCAGCGGAGCCCGGCACGGCCCCGGGAAAGCTCCCAACCCCCGGGCTGCGAGGGGCGCGGGGCCGCCGCCGGCAGGGACGGGATGCCCCGGTCCCGGTCCCGGTCCCCCCTTCACGGCCGCGGCTGCGGCGGGGCGCGCACCTGAGCGTGGGGCCGATGCAGGCCGTGTCCGTGCTCTCGATCTCCCGCAGGATCCGCTCGTGCTCCGCCGCCGTCTCCAGGCTCTCCAGCTCCGCCATCTTCGGCCGCTCCATGGGGCCGCTCCACCTGCGCGGCCCCGCCCGGCCCGGCCCGGCCCAGCCCAGCCCGGCCCGGCACGGCCCCTCCCGCGCCGGGAGCGGCACCGCCGGGGCTGCTCGGCCCCGCTCCGCTCCGCTCCGCGCGCGGCACCACGGGAGATGTAGTCCGCAATGGGGCTGGGCCTGTGCGGCACCATGGGAGATGTAGTCCGGGAGTGGGCCGGGTACGTGCGGCACCATGGGAGATGTAGTCCGGGAGGGGGCCCTGCCTTGTGGCACCATGGGAGATGTAGTCCGGGAGGCAGCTGGGCACACACGGCACCATGGGAGATGTAGTCCAGGATGGGGGCTGGGCACGCATGGCACCATGGGAGATGTAGTCCGGGATGGGGCTGGGCTGCATGCGGCACCATGGGAGATGTAGTCCGGGATGGGGCTGGGCCTGCGCAGCACCATGGGAGATGTAGTCTGGGAGGGGGCTGGGCTGCATGCGGCACCATGGGAGATGTAGTCCAGGATGGGGCCAGGCCTGTGAGGCACCATGGGAGATGTAGTCCGGGATGGGCCAGGCCTGTGAGGCACCATGGGAGATGTAGTCCGGGATGGGCCGGGCCTGTGAGGCCGCTCTGGGAAGCCAGGGAAGGACGGGCCAGCGGCAGCCACAGGGCTGGGGGAGCCAGCGGGAGGTTGGGTGGGGACGGTGCGGTGCCCCCGGAGGGGACACAGACCCCATGGGAGGACGGAGCCCCACGGCTCGGACAGCTCCACGAAGGCCGCAGCCCCAGGGCACAGGCCTCACGTTGTGCCCCGTGAGGGGACACAGCCCCACGGCAGTGACAGCGCTCCTTGGGACAGGATCCCAGCAGGGAAGAACCCGTGTCCTGCTCGTCCTGCCCCGTCCTGTCCCTCAGCCCCACAAACGATCACGGAATCACAGAATCTCCAGGTTGGAAGAGGCCTTCAGGATCATCGAGTCCAACCCATGTCCGAACACCTCAACTAAACCAAACCCCGGCACCGAGTGCCACATCCGATCTCCTTTTAAACACATCCAGGGATGGTGATTCCACCACCTCCCCGGGTAAACCATTCCAGTATTTTATCACTCAACGATGTCACCCCCGCCCCAAAAAGGTGCCCTTGGCTGCGGTCCCAAGTGGATGGGAAATCCTGCTGGGAAAAGCCAATGTCCATAAAGGAGACAGAGCAGCCCTGAAACTTTATTCGGATAAAGGCAGAGCCCACAGCCCACGGGGTTTTCTCTCTCTCCGGAGTTCGGAGGGCGCAGCTTCCTTCATCCCAAACTCCCAGCCTCGTGTTGCCCTCTTCCTTCCCCCTTGGCTGAGGCACCAGGAAGGTGCAGCCTTCCCAAACCACCTGCCCCAAATCCACCTTGAACCTGGCATTTCACCCCACAGTTCAGGAATTCTGGCTTGTGCAGGGTCACTTGTCTGTGTGGGCTCTGTGACAAACCTGCAGAAATTTACCCCAGAGTTCAGGAATTCCCATTGTTCTGTTTCAGGAGTGAAGCTCTCAGGGTTCTGTAACAAACCTGCAGAAATTAACCCCAGAGTTCAGGAATTCCCACTATTTCAGGAGTGAAGCTGTTTGGACTCTGTAACAAACCTGCTGAAATTAACCCCAAAGTTCAGGAACTCCCACTGTTTCAGGAGTGAAACTCTCCAGGTTCTGTAACAAACCTGCAGAAATTAACCCCACAGTTCAGGAATTCCCATTTTTCTGTTTCAGGAGTGAAACTGTCTGGATTCTGTAACAAACCTGCTGAAATTAATCCCCCAGTTCAGGAACTCACACTTGCCTGTTTCAGGCTGCCCGGGCTCTGTGACAAACCTGGGTTTGAAGCTGACAGAGCCATCGAGCCCCACCCCAGAGCCCTTCACGCCCAGCCCCTCACCCCGGAATTGCCCCTGGAGGCATCAGCGCGTCCGAGGAGAGAAATAACACAAAATCCAGGCTCAGGCATAAATGGAAGCGATTTAATAATTTTTCCAAAGGCTTTTATCTGTTAGTTCACAAGAGTGTGTTAAATGGCATAAAGTAATTAATTGGTCTTTTTGCCATCCACCCCTTGAGGGGATCGGCCAAGTTCTAAGACACCCATTCCCAAATATTTGTCTGGTCAAAGCCATAACAATGCTGCCAAACAACCCGCAGGTGCAAGAAGTTTACAGCACTGTAATCTCGTTTAAAATAATCTGCATGGGAAAGAGAACTCTCACAAGCTGCTGCAGAGAGCTGAAGAGATTCTCTGCCGAGGCTTTTTCAGCGTCCACACCAGCACAGGGAAGCTCCCGCAGACCCCTCAGAGCCGGATCCTGCCCCGTCCCACCCTCTGAGCTGCGGGATCCAAGGACACCCCAGATCTTCCCCCAAAGCTGCCCGCAGCCTGCAGGAATGTTGGAACCCAAGGCACGCCTCTGGCTGCCCTGGGGGATCAGGAGCCCCAGCAAGGGGGTCCCAGCCCCTGGCAAGAAGCTCAGAATGGCACCGGCTTTGACCTCAGCCCATGGGAAAAGTTACCAACACTGCCAGAATCATTGCAAGCCACCAGAGCGTGAAAATGAGAAGTGGTTTAGTGTTTTACAAGGTAAAAAAGTAGATTTTAGGGTTTTTAATATGAGGACGAAGGGTTTAAGATGGAGGATTTTGTTCTTCTTCTTCTTCTCCTTCTCCTCCATCTTCTCTGGTGGTGGTGGCACAAAAGGATTGGTAGAATGAAAAAGAGGTAGAAATTCCATGTCTAGAACAGGTGCAAATGAATTGGTACAGAACAGTAACTAATAAATGCGTTGTGAAGAATGGTTGGATGATGGAAAGGGCACAAAAAGGCCGGGACAGCCCAGGGCTGGGCAGTGCCCGCTCGGACTCGGCTGCATCAGATGTGCGGCCGGAGCTGAGAGCTGGCAGAGAGAAGGAGAAATAAACAACCTGAAACAACATCTGCAGCCGTTTCTCATCTGTTTAGGATCGAGGTAAAACTTCCCAGAGGTGAAGATAAAGAACCTGGATTTGTGTGGAGTTCCTAACTCCCACAGAGTAATAGGAGAAGGAGGAGAAGGTCTGGAGAACAACAACAATCCTCCATTTTGAAGTTTTTACTTTTTATCTATTTTCTATATTAACAAACCCAAAAACTCTGAATTTTTCACCCTGTGACCATCTTACATCATATTCTAGTCCCTAGTTCACACCAGTGTGGATTCTAACTCTTCCCAGAGGGAAGGCAATTTTGTCCACGGACAAAGGTCAAAACCAGAGCTGTCCAGGGGGGTAGAACCCTTCCAAAACAGGCAGAGAAATATTCTCTGCACTCTGGATTCCTGCACATCCCATAAGAAAACCCCACTCTTTGTCCCCAAACTCTTGGCCACCTTCACATGAATATTCACTGCTGGCATCTGCCTGGGATTTGTCCTTGTTGTTTGCTGCCACACAAACTTCGTCCCATTTGAGAGCCTGTCCACAAGAAGTTTATGGATTTGTTGATTTATTTATTTATTCCCCTGCCATAAACATGCTGAATGGGTATTGTTGGAATTTATTTAATCCAATCATCGGGCGAGGCCGACACAAATGAGGCAAAGAGGGCTCTGGCCAGCTCGAAATCCTTGAAAAATGAGATTGGCTTTGCCTGACAGATTCTGTTTGCCTTGAACCCATCTGGCTGCCATTAACCCTTTTATGTTCCCCTAATTTCCTCCTAATGAAGCTCCGTGTAATTGGGTTTTATGGAGCCGACAACAGCCCGATAATGCTTTAAAACCTCTCCCTTTTCATTACTGACCTCGCAGCGTTTTCCAGGCCTCCAGAACTTCCCTCGTGGGCCAAAACTTCCTAAAAAAATCAATGGGATGGGTCAGAGAGCTGGAGGAGCCTCGTGTGCACATTCCCTGCTGGTGCAACAATCTGCCTCTGTCCATGACTTCCCAAATCCAGGAGCAGCTGTCCCGAATCCCTGGAGCAACACCATTATCAGAATTTATTTCCTTTTTTTTTTTTTTTAACCTCACAATCTCAAGCGTGTTGTGTTTATTTGGGGGGTTTCATTTCGTGCTGTCGCTTTGCTGAACTCCCGCAACATCTCCTGGCTTCTGTCCCTCCTTTTCCACTTGCCCCTCTCCCTGCTGGATCTCCCAGGTGGCTCCGTGCTCTCCTCCCCTCCATCCAGCGGTGACCAGGCTTAAACCTGGTCTCTCCAGAGCCATTCGGGAAAGCATTTCCCGCTGGAATGACGGGTTTAGCCACAAACCCGGGAATTAAACGCGGAAAGAAAGGATCAAACAAGGCCGGATGCTGTTCACCGGGAAAACCTCTCCTGCAGAGGGACGCTCCGGGCATCTCACACAACCTCTCTGGGCAGGTGCCTCCTTTTGGGATGAGGGCTGGAGTCCTGGAGCTGCTTCCATGCTCCTCTCCTGCTGCTCTCCCTCCTGCCCTGACCAACCCCCCCAGCTCTCAGCAGCCTGGGCACCCTCGGGCTTTGCTTTCCCTTCCCGCACAAGGGAAAATCCCGGGATTTCCGGCGCAGCGACAACGCCCGGGGCTGGCTCAGCCCCGAAACCACCGCTGCTGTTTGCTCTGGGGGTGCGGCAGCCCGGATTCCCTGTCCAGAGCTGCCCTTTGGCACCCAGTCCCAGGGAATAAACACATCCCTGCTCCCGGATTCCCTGTCCAGAGCTGCCCTTTGGCACCCTGAGCGCCAATCCCAGGGAATAAACACATCCAATCCCAGGGAATAAACACACCCCTGCTCCCGGATTCCCTGTCCAAGGCTGTCCTTTGGCACCCCGAGCGCCAATTCCAGGGAATAAACACACCCCTGCTCCCGGATTCCCTCTCCAAGGCTGTCCTTTGGCACCCTGAGCGCCAATCCTGGGGAATAAATACATCCATCCCGGGGAATAAACACATCCATCCCAGGGAATAAACACATCCCTGCTCCGGGATTCCCTGTCCAGAGCTGCCCTTTGGCACCCCGAGCGCCAATCCCAGGGAATAAACACATCCCTGCTCCCGGATTCCCTCTCCAGGGCTGCCCTTTGGCACCCCGAGCGCCAATCCCGGGGAATAAACACATCAATTCCAGGGAATAAACACATCCCTGCTCCCGGATTCCCTCTCCAGAGCTGCCCTTTGGCACCCCGAGCGCCAATCCCAGGGAATAAACACATCCCTGCTCCCGGATTCCCTCTCCAGGGCTGTCCTTTGGCACCCCGAGCGCCAATCCCGGGGAATAAACACATCCAATCCCAGGGAATAAACACATCCATCCCGGGGAATAAACACATCCAATCCCAGGGAATAAACACATCCCTGCTCCCGCAGAGCCTCCTGCCTCTCCTTTCCCCCTCTCTCCGCCGCGTTTTTCCCAGCGGTGCCAGCCGCGAGCCCCCCCCCGTGCCCATGGAATGCCATCCTGCGCTGCCCAGCGGGAAGCTGGTGGCTGCCCTTTCCCGGGAGCAGGGAAGGGCAGCGCTGGGATGGAGCAGCCGCAGGGACAGAGCCGCTCCCTGCGGGCAGGGTGGGAGCAGCTCCCTCCGCAGCCGCAGCCCGCAATTCCAGAGGCTCCACAAGGCGATTCACTGGGATTCCAGCCCTCGCCTGGCCCCGGCTCCCCGGGGTTTGTTGCCCCAGCGTGGATCCGTCATTCCCGTCTCCCGGCAGGTGTTAACGCAGGATAAATCCACGTTTTCCAGCCGGTGCTTGCAGTCCTGCTCCGTGTTACATTTAAGGACTGAAATCAAGTTTTAAGCCTAATATTATTGTGTGTCCCCCAAATCCCTGTTTGGGACACACCTGGATGTTCCCAATCACAGCTTTTGTTTTCCCGTGCATTTTGTTCCACCTTTTTACCCGAATACAGGAAATTATTTCAGGCAGACTGAAGATGGATTTCAGCCGTGGAGTTCTGGCTTCGGCCTTTGAGGAGGATTTTTCAAATCTGAGTTTCTGTTTTAATTAAACACAGCTCGGGGCTCTCTGGTGGCAGTTTTGGGGTGAAGACCTTTTGGCAAGCTGTGCTGGGGTTTCTAAAGTGCTCCCAGATCCCACATGGAATGGCTTAGCTCCATCGAGGCAGGATTTGAAGACCGAAATGGTGGCCCCCCACACCAGGGCTGCCCACCCAAACCATTCTGGAATTCCATAACTTCCCTGCAGTTCTGCCCTTCAGTTCCAGCTCTGGGCCCGTTTGGTCACCAGTTCCCTCCCACCGATATATTTTATGGGATTTTTATTTAACTTTAGCACAAGCGACTTTGATCAGCTAAAAAATAAAATCCTTCCCGACCCCTCACTCCTGCTTAGAACCAGGGAATGGTTTGGGTTGGAAGGGACCTGAAAGCCCTTCCCATTCCAAACCCCTCCCACAGGTTGTTCCAAGCCCCCTTGAGCACTTGCAGGGATCAGGAATCTCCTGATGGAAGAACTGGGCTGCGGGAAGGAAAGCCCAGCAAACGCTGCCCATTCCCAGTTGGCCCAGCTCCGTGTGGGGAGCCAGGCTGGGAACAGGGCAGGAATCGTGATGGATGCAGAAGACGGGAGCTGCCAAAGTGGGAAGGGGGGAACTGGCAGTGACTGAAGCAAGTTCTGCCATCGGGAAGCTACTTGTGAAAAAAATACACATTTGCTGTCTTAGTTTTTCCTTTTTTTTTTTTTTTTTTTTTTTTTTTTTTTGCTGATGATCTTAATTTCGCCGAATGTGTAAGATTTGCTTTAGCAAAACAAATACCGCTCTTGGGTTTTTGCCACGCCATGAATTTTTAATGCTTTATTAGAGCGCTGGAGGGTTCCAGCCCAGACTGCGGCTGCTTAATTGAGTGAAATCCCACTCCATTACCTGCCTGGAACCATCTGGCCCCGGGATGGAACAGCTGGGAAGCCAAGCCCTGCTGCCAGCTCATTCCCTACAAACCAGGTGTTCCTTGGAAAAACCCTCCTTGGAAGGTGTCTGCACCTTCACGCACCGAGGCATTTATTTTTGAAAAGGATTTTAGGGCTTTTTGTGATGTGACAGGGCGTTCGCTTCCTGGTAAAGTACCGGTGCTGGGTGCCAAAATCCGGGATTGAAGAGAGAAAAGGAGAGGGGAGGTTTTTTTGGAGTGTGGCCCTGCAGGAGTGGCAGGTGGTGAGGGGGGTACAATAAAAGAATTTACAACAATAGAAGAATTTACATCTGTGCTGGGGAAAATATATATATATATATATATATGAAAGGATTTAAAATTGATTTTAAAAAATATTTTTAAAATAAATTGAAGAGTGCATTGAAAAAATAAAGCGTTATTGGGGGAAAGGCCGAGGGCGGCCGCGCTGTGGGCAGGCGGGGCCCGGCGCTCCAGGGACGCAGCCGCGCTACCAGACCTGGTCCCGTTCGTGTTCTTGTTGCTGTTTTCGATCCCAGACCCGCTTCTTTACCTGTTCCTGGCCCCATTCCCGGCCCATTTCCATTCCCGGTCCCGGTCCCGTTCCCGCTCCGCCGCTCCCTCACGGAAGCCGCGCCCCCTCACAGCGGCCGCAAGGGGGCGTACGGCTCCGGCCACGCCCCACGGCGCGCGCAGCGGGCCGAGCCCGCGGGCGGCGACCAATCAGAGCGGGCGGCGCTGCCCGCGCGCTCGGAGCGGCCATTCGCAAAGCGGCGGGGGGCCATGAATGGGGCGGGTCACGTGGGCAGGCGCGTTGCCACGCCCCCTCCGCTGGGTGCCGGGATGGAGCCGGGATCGGGATCGGGATCGGGATCGGGATCGGGACCGGGACCGGGACCGGGACCGGGACCGGGGCGCTGGGCCGCCACCGCCTGCGTGGTGACCGGCGCTTCCCGCGGCTTCGGCCGCAGCCTGGCGCGGCTCCTGGCGCCGCAGCTCGGGCCCGGCTCGGTGCTGCTGCTGCTGGCGCGGTCCGCGGAGGCGCTGGCCCAGCTGGCGACCGAGCTGCGCGCCGGGAGCGACACCGGGAGCGACACCGGGAGCACCGGGCTGCGGGTGCAGTGCGTGGCCGCCGACCTGGGCTGCGAGGAGGGGCTGCGGGCGGCGGGCGCTGCCCTGCGGGAGCTGCTGCGGGACGCGTCCTTCGGCCGCCTGCTCCTGGTCAACAACGCCGGTAACGAGGCGGCTGCCCCCGGTGTCCCCTGCCCTGCCCGAGCCGCTGCCCTCCGCCCCCGGGGGCAGCGGGGGCAGCCCAGCCCCGTTCCCGCTGAGCCGGGGCTTGCTCCGGCCTCGGGGTGCCAGCAAAAAACCCCGAAAGAAGAAAGGAGCTGCGGGGATTTCGCCCTGTGCGGGTGTTGGCTCATTAAAGGAGTTAATTGGGGGGGTGGGTTTGCTGCTCTCGGGGTTTTACTGTTCCCGTCCTGCACTTTCTTGTCCCCCTGCTGCCCAAATCCAAACCTTCAGGCAAACTTCCAGCCCCACCTTGCGGGTGCTTCCTCGCGCTTTTGCAGCCCTCGGTGCCCTTTTTAGCCATTATCGCTATAAACCGCCCGCGGGTTCCCGCAGGGAATGGGTGCTCGGGGATTTGGGTCTTTGGCTGGCACAGGGCCTGCGGGAGGGCCCGTGGTGGCCCTTGGGGAGCTGTCGGTGCCGGCAGAGGGGCGGCAGGGCCGGTCCCTGTCCCCTGTCACCCGGAATGGGCCGGGCTGGGCTCCTCGGGCTGCTCTGGGACCCCGGCAGGGGCTGGGCCACCGAAGCTCTGCAAGTGTTGGATGCGGAATGTGGGAGCCGATCTCTCGTGTGGCCGATCCCATCTGTAAAAACTCATTTTTCCATCTTCCTGGGAATGTCCCAGGCTAAGATGGACAGGCCTTGGAGCACCCTGAGACAGGGGAAGGTGTCCCTGCCATGCCAGGGAGGGGACTGGGTGTTCTTTACGATCCCTTCCGCCCCAAACCATTCCAACCATTCCACGTTTGTGCTTCCCAGGCTCCCTGGGAGACGTCTCCAAATCCTTCCTGGACCTCACCGACCTGGAGGAGATCAACGCCTACTACTCCTTCAACATCAGCTCGGCGCTGTGCCTGACCTCCACTGCCCTGAGGGCCTTCGGGGCGCGGCCGGGCTGCAGCAGGACCGTGGTGAACATCTCGTCGCTGTGTGCCCGGGAGCCCTTCCCGAGCTGGGCTCTCTACTGCTCCGGGAAGGCTGCCCGGGATATGCTGTTCCAGGTGCTGGCGCTGGAGGAGCCCGGGGTCCGTGTGCTCAACTACGCCCCGGGTGAGGAGAGCAGCTCACGGAGGGTTTTCCACCTTATCCTGCCTTTGGGAATGGAGATTCCTGCGGCCCAGCCCTGCTCCTGTGCCCCCAGCCCTGAGCAGCACAAGTGGGGCAGCAATTCCCTGGGCTGGCTCAAACAGCGTCTCTCATGCAGCTTTTCCATCGGGATCACAGAATTCCAGGCCGGGTTGGGTGGGAAGGGACTTAAAGCCCATCCCATCCCATCCCATCCCATCCCATCCCATCCCAGGGCAGGGACAGCTCCCACTGTCCCAGGCAGCTCCAAGCCCCAATGTCCAACCTGGCCTTGGGCACTGCCAGGGATCCAGGGGCAGCCACAGCTGCTCTGGCAATTCCAGCCCAGCCCCTCCCCACCCTCCCAGCCAGCAATTCCTTCCCAAGACCCCAGCCCAAGCTCCCCTTTCCCAGTGGGAAGCCATTCCCTGGCTCCTGTCCCTCCAGCCCTTGTCCCCAGTCCCTCTCCAGCTCTCCTGGAGCCCCTTTAGGCCCTGCCAGGGGCTCGCAGCTCTCCCTGGAGCCTTCCCTTCTCCAGGGGAGCATTCAGGGGAACATTCCCAGCTCTCCCAGCCTGGCTCCAGAGGGAAAACGAGCCCTTGATTTTCCTTTCTCCTAAAGTGATGTTTTTTTGGGGTGATTTTTTTAAAGTGATTTTTTCCTTTTCCCCAGGCCCCCTGGACACGGACATGCAGCTCCTGGCCCGGACCAAGACTGGAGACCCCGGGATGCGGCAGCACTTCCAGAGGCTGCAGGAGAAGGGGCAGCTCATCGACAGCTCCGTGTCAGCCCAGAAGCTGCTCCAGCTCCTGCAGGAGGACTCCTTTCCCTCCGGGGCACACGTGGATTTCTATGACATCTGAGCTCCTCCCGGCTCCACCTTTGCCTTCCTGCTTTGCTTCTGGCTGAGCCTTTTCCCGGTGCCTCCAGCAGGGCCCTGTGCAAACCCCGGGCTCTGGGAAGCTTTTGGGAGACCTCTGCGTGCCTTATGAACAGCCCTGGTGCCCTGATCGGGGCTGGGGAGCAGCTCCTGCTGGCAGCAGCAGGAATCCCTCACCTCCCGGGGGTGGGGGAGCAGAGGTGGCTTTCCCAAAGGAACGGCCCTGGGAGGTGAAAACACTGCTGCACAGGAGTTTGGGGGAGCCAAGGGGTGCCCAGGCACACGAGGCCAGGGCAGAGAGGTCCCTGCCAGCCCCAGGAGGTCCCAGAGAAGCCAACAGCAGGGTGGGAGCTGGGGGTCCCTGTGTCTGTCCCCTTTTCCCCGCAGGAAAAGTCCCCAGGGAGCCCTTCTTGGGGTTGGGGGTGGCCGTGTCCCCCCCAGGGCCCCAAATCCCCCTGCAGTGCCGGGGCTGCCTCTGGGAATTCTGTGGGTTGGGATGCAGCAATGTCCCAGTGGTTTTTGCACCAAGACCAGTATCACCAGGACAGGGAGCTGGCCCGGCAGGAATTGGGAATTTCGGGAGCCTGACTGGGGTCACGAGCTCACAGAAACCCGGTCAGAGCATGGAGATGCAGCCCTGAGCTCCTGCCGTGTTCCTGTTGGGGGTTTTGGGTCCCAGCCTTGCTCTGGGGGTTCATCCCCTCCCTTTTCATTATTTGTGGGGTTTTTTTTGTCCTTTTCCCATCAGATTCCAGCAGGCACAGACACACAGAGAGTTCCCTTCTGGAAAGCTGATGGAGGAAAGTTGGTTTGGAGCCCTGGAAATGCCCAGTGCCCCTCTGAGCCCCCTCCCTGCAGCCTCCACCCCGACCCCGCAGCTCAGATTTTGTCCCCCCAGCTCTCCGATGATTAAAAGTTTCAAAGTCGTTAAAATCATTAGGAATGTCTGCTCTGGGGGTTTCTGCTCTGTCTTTAAGGGTGGCTAAATCCTTGGCAGGGTGGGAGGAGGAGCTGGGGCTGAGCACTGACCTCACCCAGCACTGATTTATTAAAATGTGGATATAAATCTAACATCAATATCCACCTGAAATGGATAAAGACTCTGATTTATTCAAATATGGATACAGATCTAATATCAATATCCGCCTGAAATGGATAAAGGCTCTGCTTTATTAAAATGTGGATATCGATCTAATATCAATATCCATCTGAAATGGAAAAAGGCTCTGATTTATTCAAATATGGATATCGATCTAATATCAATATCCACCTGAAATGGATAACAGCTCTGATTTATTCGAATATGGATATCGATCGATTATCAATATCCACCTGGAATGGACAAAGACTTGTCAGGGTTAGAAAGGGAATGTTTATTCCAGCGCTGGGAAGCTGCAGGGATCACTCCCAAAGCACAGCTCCGAGGTTACAATACAATACAGAACTATTTATCTAAAATGGTAATGCATATTTAAAATACAAATACATATTCATAGCATAAACACCTCCCATTCCCCACTTTGTATGGAAATTAGCAAAAAGTCATTAAGCATGCACAATTCTTGCAATGGAATTAGGTCGGTGGTCCTGAAAATGAGGAGGGGGCTGTCCTGATGAAGTAAGGCTGCTCTTCCTCACTGACATTCCCAGCTGCCAGCACCCCCTGGATATCTCCCTCCCCTGGGTACCAACATCACTCTGGGCACCATCATCACTCCAGGTAGCAGCAAACTCTGGGTGCCAACACACACCAAGTGCCAACATCCCCTGGGTATCATCAACCTCTGGCTACAAATATCACCCTGGGTGCCAACATCCCCCAGGCACCAGCATCACTCCAGCTACCAACATCGCCCAGGTGCCAGCATCCCCTGGGTACAAATATCACCCTGGGTACCAGAATCCCCCAGGTGCCAGCATCTCTGGGTATCACCATCCCCACGGTACCAGCATTCACCAGGTGTCAGCATCCCTGGAACCAACATTCCCAGGTGCCAGCATTTCCTGTATATCACCCTCCCCTGAGTACCAGCACCCTCCAGGTACCCACATAACCCTGGGTACCAACATCTCCCTGGTACCAGCATCCCTGGGAACCAACATCCCCCAGGTGCCAGCATTCCCTGGATATCACCATCCCCTGGGTATCAGCATCCTCTGGGTACCAGCATCCTCTAGGTAAAAATATCACCCTGCAAACCAACATTCCCAGGTACCAGCATTCCCTGGATATCACCATCCCCTGGGTACCAACATGCCCCAGGCACCAGCATCTCTGGGTACCAACATTTCCAGGTACCAACATCCCCTGGATATCTTCCTCCTCTGGGTACCAGCATCCCCCAGGTACCTGCATTACCCTGGGTACCAACATTCCCAGATGCCAGCATCCCCTGGATATCACCCTGCCCTGGGTACCAGCACCCTCCAGGTACCTGAATCACCCTGGGTACCAACATCCCCCAGGTGTCAGCATCCCTGGGTACCAACATTCCCAGGTGCCACCATCCCCTGGGTACCAGCATCCCTGGGTACTAACATTCCCAGGTACCAACATCCCCTGGATATCACCTTCCCCTTGGTACCAGCATCCCCCCGGTGCCAGCATCTCTGGGTATCACCATCCCCTGGATATCTCCCTCCCCAGGGTACCAGCACCCTCCAGGTACCCACATCACCCTGGGTACCACCCTCCCCAGGGTACCAGCACCCCTGGGTACCAGCATCCCCCAGGTGCCACCATCCCCTGGATATCTCCCTCCCCAGGGTACCAGCACCCCTGGGTACCCCCATCCCGCAGGTGCCCGCACGCCCGGGTGTGGCCGCCCCCTGGGTCCCTCCATTCCCTGGGTTCCGACCTTCCCTTCCCAGGGAACAGCCCGTGCCCGCGCTGTGCGGTGCCAAGGCGAAACGCCACGGAAGCTTTTATTCCCCTTTCCCGGCATTTTCTGTCACCAGCTGAGGGCGTTCCGAGACCGGGTAACAGATCCCGGCTGGCGCGGGGAGCCCGGGAACGCCGCTGGAAAAGCAGCGGGATGCTGGGAGGGGATGGAGCGGGATCCGAGCCTCCTCCTGCCCCTGCACCCGTCCCTTGGCCGCTCATTCCTTAATTGAGTCCCGGAGCCTAAAGGGGGTGAAAAAGAAAGGAGTTTGGAGCTCTCCTAACCCCGGAGGCGGGAGCTCACAGCTCACCTGGCCGGGTGTATCCGCATGGATTCGGGTGTCCCCGTGGGAGCCTCGGGATCTGGGCAGGGATTTGGGAGTCCCCCCAAAATGAGCCACGCTCTCCTCCATCACAGGCAGAGCCAGGGATTCTGTTCTCCCTGCTGGGAATCGAGTGCAGCTTTCAAGGCCAAAACTTGGGGAAAAACACATATCCCAATTTTATAGGTACATATATCTATAAAAAATAATAATGTATACATAATATATCAAAATAAAATAAAAATAAATATTTATAAATATATCTATTTATAAATATATATATAAATATTTATTTATTTTTATATATTTTTAATATAGATATAAATACATGTATTTTTAACATAGCTATAAATACATATATTTCTAATATATATATAAATATATATATATATTTATATCAGGCAGGTGTGATTTCACCCCAAATTCCACAGCTTCCCACGCTGCCTCCCACAGCAAAAACCCGGGTAGGGCGTTTTATCCCTTCTCCCGCTTTTTTCCCCCCTTTCCCTTCCCCCTGAACAGGGAGATAAAGCTGGAGCAGGAGCTGTGCAGGTGCCTCCCCGTGTGAAATCCCAAAAAAACACGCTACAGAAATCCCTGTGCCGGCCTCGTGAGGGGTTTGGGGCAGGAGGGGAGGGCTCCGTGCGCTGCTTTGGGGCGGCCCAGGGGATCCCCCCCGTGCTGGGCACACACTGTGCCCTTTGTGCCCGAGCTGGGCTGGGCTGAGCCGGGTCACGCAGGAGCCAAAGCCGCTGCTGGGTTTTGTTTCGCTGGCTGCGAGCAGGGCCCGGGGCCAGCAGCGGGGCTGAGCCCCTAAATCCCCGCCTAAAGCCGCCCAAATGAAACCCGGCTCACCCCCCTGACCTCCCAAATCTGGGCCGCTGCCCCGGGCTGGCCCTGGCTCAGCAGGGAGCTCCTCTGGCCCTCCTGAAAGGTTTTGCAGAGCAGGAAAACGCGACCTTTGTGGTGCCGGTGCCCAGAAGTGCTGAGCTCGGCCGTTCCGCCCAGGACACCGAGTGCCCGAGCTCGGGGCTGGCAAACAGGAGCTGCCTTTGCCCAGGGCCGAAGGTTATGGAGCTGCTCCCCCCTCCAAGGGCTCCCAGTGAGGAGGGGAAAGGGCTGGGGGTGCCCAGGCTGCCCTCACTGGGACCCCCACCCTGCACAGCCCCAGAGATGCCCACGGAGACTCAGCCACCACTCCCAAAAGCTCCCCCTGTGACACGGCAGGAGTTCTGTGGGATATCCTGGGGCTGTGCTGGGATGTGCCGGGTGTTCAGTGAGCCTGAGAGGGCTGGAACAGCAAAGTCCTTTCTGCTGAGCTGGCAGGGTCCTCACAGAGCCTCCTCCTGCGGACTGAGCTCGCTGCACGTCCTCCTCCTGCCCCTCCAGCCCTCCTCACTCCCAGCCCAGTGACCCCTTTGTAGCCGTGTCCCCTCCTCGCTGTCCCCTGGCTTTGGTGGCCTGAGGAGCAGCTCCACCACGGGAATTCTGTCCCTAGGGCCCCTCAGGTGAGACCCCACCTGCAGAGCTGCCCCAGCCCCGGGGCCAACAGCAGAAGGACGTGGAGCTGCTGGAGAGAGCCCAGAGGAGGCCCCGGAGCTGCTCCAGGGCTGGAGCCCCTCTGCTCTGGAGCCAGGCTGGGAGAGCTGGGAATGTTCCCCTGGAGAAGGGAAGGCTCCAGGGAGAGCTGCGAGCCCCTGGCAGGGCCTAAAGGGGCTCCAGGAGAGCTGGAGAGGGACTGGGGACAAGGGCTGGAGGGACAGGAGCCAGGGAATGGCTTCCCACTGGGAAAGGGGAGATTGGGCTGAGATCTTGGGAAGGAATTGCTGGCTGGGAGGGTGGGGAGGGGCTGGGCTGGAATTCCCAGAGCAGCTGTGGTTGCCCCTGGATCCCTGGCAGTGCCCAAGGCCAGGCTGGACACTGGGGCTTGGATCCACCTGGGATAGTGGGAGGTGTCCCTGCCCATGGAATGGGATGATCCCTGAGGTTCCTTCATCCCAAACCCTTCGGTGACCCTGGAGCAGCCAGCAATGAGTAACGAGGGCCCTGGGCCAGTGAGGAGCTCACAGATTAACCCAGCCCTGAGCAGGGAGCAGAGGGGTTGTGGTGGAATGTCCTGTCCCAGAGAGCTCCAAAGCCTTAATGAGTAATTAGTTAATTTGCTGTGGAGGGTAATGGGGAGGCACTACAGAAATGATCTGTGATTAATTAAACCACACTGGGCCTAGGGCTGGATCCGAACTGGGCCTAGGGCTGGATCCAAACTGGGCCTAGGGCTGGATCCGAGCTGGGCCTAGGGCTGGATCCAAACTGGGCCTAGGGCTGGATCCGAGCTAGGCCTGGGACTGGATCCAAACTGGGCCTGGGGCTGGATCCAAGTTGGAACTAGAGCTGGATTTGAGCTGGGCCTAGGGCTGGATCCGAACTGGGCCTGGGGCTGGATCCAAACTGGGCCTAGGGCTGGATCCGAGCTAGGCCTGGGACTGGATCCAAACTGGGCCTGGGGCTGGATCCAAACTGGGCCTAGGGCTGGATCCAAACTGGGCCTAGGGCTGGATCCAAACTGGGCCTAGGGCTGGATCCAAACTGGGCCTAGGGCTGGATTCAAACTGGGCCTAGGGCTGGATCCGAGCTGGGCCTAGGGCTGGATCCAAACTGGGACCAGGGCCTGATCCTGACTTTGTCATTGCTCCTGGGGCTGGTCTGGACCAAAACCCACCAGGTTTGAGCTGGGCTCTGCAGACCAACAGCCACCTCCGTCCCAGTGGGAAAAGCTGCCAGAAATGGGTTTTCCCTTGTTTTGTCCACACACCACCCCAAAGCCAGGCTCTGTCTCACTCAGCCTTTGAAGCCTCCTTCCCTGAATCCTGGAATCCCAGACTGGTTTGGGTTGGAATGGACCTCAAAGCCCATCCAGTCCCAGGGCAGGATCAGCTCCCACTATCCCAGGCTGCTCCAGGCCTTATCCAGCCTGGCCTTGGGCACTGCTGGGGATGGGGAACCCAAAACCTCCGTGGGCAGCCTGTGCCAGATGTTCCCCCCTCACAGGAGGAGCCTGCCTAAGCCTGGCCCAAATTCCCCCTGTTTCAGTTTGCTCCCATCGCTCCTTGTCCTGTCACTGCAGTTCCTAAGGAATTCTCCTCTCAGGCTGAAGCCAGGCTGAGCTCCTCCCACACCTCCCCCAGGATTTGGGGTCGTTGTGTCGTCCCCAAACCTCCTCCTCCCTGTCCCCTTCCTTCAGCAAAGCCACGGGTTCAGCCGGGCACCTCCACCCTCCTCCTGTGCCCATCCCGTGCCACACCTGCCCCCCCTCATCCTGCAGCTGCCCTCAAAACCTTCCTGTGCTGGTGGCTCAGCCCTTCCCGAGCACGGGATAATCCCAGTGGATCCCTGTCATTCCCATCAGGATAACAATGGGCTCTGAAGGATCCTCAGCTCTGAGTTTGGATCAGAAAGGGTGACCAAGCTCCCACCCCTCTCATCCCTCCTGTGCTGGCAGCTCAGCCCTTCCCAAGCACGGGATAATCCCAGCAGATCCTGGTCCTTCCTGGGATTTTAGGTTTGGGATCCCAGCAGGCCCTGAAAGATCCTTGGCTCTGAGTTTGGAACAGAAGGCCGAGCAACCCCATGCTGCTCCCACACCTCTCATCCCTCCTGTGCTGGTGGCTCAGTCCTTCCCGAGCATGGGATAATCCCAGTGGATCCTGGTCCTTCCAGGGATTTTAGGGTCAGGATAACAACGGGCTCTGAAAGATCCTCAGCGCTGAGTTTGGATCAGAAAGATCTCATCCCTCAGCCTTCCCCGAGCACGGGATAACCCCGACGATTCCCTGTCCTTCCCGCTGGGATCCCGGCAGGCTCGGACAGACCCTCAGCCTTGAGTTCGCCCAGAAAACCCGAGCCACCCACCCCGTGCGGGATCCCAGGGCCAGCCCAGCCCGGCTCCTCGCCCGGGGCCGCTCCCTGGCCCCGCCGGCTCCTTGGCCGGGCCGTGGCCGCCGATTCTCCGTGCCGGAGCCGCGGGCGAGCTGCGGAGCGGGGCCGGGAGCCGCATTCACATTCCTGCCGCGAGCGCACTTGTCAGCCGAGCTGTCAGTGCCGCCGTAATGGGGCCACGGCGGTCACTCGTGTTGGGAGTAAACACAGCCGAATCTGAGAAAACAAGAGCAGAGCCCCGCGCTCCCGGCACGGCTGCAAAGCCCCGCCGCTCCCGGGGGAGGGGGGTGCCCGGGCTTCCCCCCCTCCAACGCCGCCTCGCCAGCGACCCCCGACTCCCACCCCAGAAAGCGCCGGGAGGGATGGGGGCAGTGCCGGGGTTAGCCCGGGGGGACGGGGGAGCTGGGATGGGACTCCGGAGAGCTGGGAGTGGAAAGGAGCTGTTTGGGAGAGCTGGGAGTGAAAAGGGGCTGTTGGGGAGAGCTCGGATTAAAAAGGGGCTGTTCGGGAGAGCTGGGATTAGAAAGAGGCTGCTGGGGACGCGTGGGGTCATTCCTGGCCCGGAGCCACTCGGGCACACGAGGCCCTGGAGCCGCAGGTCGGTGACTTGCAGCACAAACCCAACCCCAGAGGTGGCTGAAGCGCTTGGTCCTGATTTGGTTTTTTGGGGGTTTTTTTTTTTTTCTCACTTCAAAAACCGGATTTTTGCACATCCCGGAGCTGCCCTGAGCCTGGGGGAACCTGTTTGGAGCGAGGGTCCGGCCTCCTGATCACCCTCCGGCATCCCCCAGGGTCCCCCGGCAGCCCTGGGCTCCTCCAGCGGGCACCGGGGAGGGTGCGGGGGCTGCACAGGGACCGGGGGGTTCGTGGGTCCGCAGCCCCGAGGAGGAGGAGGAGGAGGAACAGCAGCCCTGGGAATCATGGGCGCCGCTCCTTCGTTTGGGAATATTCCCCCAAGTTCCAAGCCCTCCCAACAAAGGGGCCGCGCTGCAAAGCCGCGGGTTTGGGACAAAGGAGGGAACGGGGCGGCCGCGGGCAGAGCGGGCACAGCCCCGGCCGTGCCCCATCGCCCCCTCCATCCCTCACCCCCCCAAATCCAGGGAATGCTGCTGTCGCCGCTCCCCGTCCCCGGCGCTGTTCGTTCACACCCGCAAACCCTAAAAAAGCTGCAAACGCCACTGAGTATTTCCTGCGGGCGGGGAGTTTTTATCCCCCTCCAAACCCGACGCGAAATGTTGGGGTCACTCCTCCTTTGAAATCCCCCGCGGCCTTTCTTCCCATTAAACCAGCTCCCAGCTCAGAAGTTTCTTCCCCTCCCTCCCCCCGCCTTTTTTTTTTTCTTTTCTTTTCTTTTTTTTTTTTTTTTTTTTTTTTAATTTAATAATAAAGCATCTCAGATCTCGGAGCTGCAACTCATCTCACACCTAAGCGAGATTGCGTTTTGCACAAGCCTTTCAGCTGTTTTCTCAATCTCTCCTCTGTCTCATTCTCAATTCAGGCAGTTGCTATAGGTATGTTTTAATCCCCAGCATGGTAGATTTTAATTAGTCTTTGTACAGATGGCCAATTAACATTCATTACTTTTGCCTTGAGCGATTAATTATGAGTTTGGATAGAAGGGGAGATGGAGACAGGAAAGATGGGCAGGTGAATAAAAAAAGGGATTTTAATCAGAGTTTGGGAATTTTTTTTTTCCCCTTCAGATTTATATATACACACACACACGGAAAGAGGAGGGAAAAGAGTTACATTCCCAGAGAATCCTTCCCGACCCGGAGCCGCGGGAATGGGATCTCCATCCAGAGATGCTGCGGGGTTTGGGGCTGCGATCCAGCCGAACCCCGCGGCGGGGATGGGGAGAGCGAGGCAGGGAGTGCTGCAGTGACCCCGGTCATTCCCAGCCTGGGAATCCGCATCCCGAGGGATTTGGGTGCCTGGGCATGCCGGGGCCGGGGCTGCAGCGGTGCCACCTCCTCGGCTGTCTCCATGAGCAGGACGCGGCCCGCCTTGTCCCCTCCCCAGCCCCGGTGACACGTCGCTAATTCTTCCTAATTGATTTTTCACGCCGGTGGGAGGGAGACGGTGACATCCAACAACAGAGCCCTGATGTCGCGGCTTTCTCCGGCATGAAAGGGGCCGGCGTCTCCCCCCGGAGCCCGGAATGCTTGTGCCGGGGCTGGGTAGCCATGGAGAGCCGCTGCCCGAGCCTTTCCCGGCCGCCGAGCCGCTGCCGCTGCTCCGTGCCCGCCGTGCCAGCGGCTGCCGCGGCTGCTTCGGGACTCGGGCTGGCCAAGGAAAGCAGCGGAGCCCCTCGGGGCCGCACCGTGCCCCCCTCTCCCGGCTGTCCCCGCACGCGGTTTGGGGTCTGCAGCGAGCAGGGGCGGCCGCGAGGGGCTGATCCCGCCCGCTCCTGGCGTGGCAGGAAAATGGGAATCGTGGAAGGATGCTGGGGGGAGGGATCCATCCCATAGGACTCGGGGGGCTCCTTCCCGGCGCCCCTGGAGGCTTTCCCCTGGAGCTGGGGTGGCTTTTAGCACGTTTGGGGTTTGGCCCCGGCCCGCTCGGGGTTGGCGCTTCCCGCAGGAGCTTTCCCGGGATCGGGCACTCGGGAGGAGCAGGAAGGGGCCGGATCCCTCCCGGCAGGGCAGGGATGAGGCTGCTGTGTCCCGGGTGCGTGGCGTGGCTGGGGGAGGGGTCACCTGCATCCTGCCATGGATGTGGGTGGTTGTTGCATCCCAGCGACATTCCCGAGTGGATGTGCCACCTGCATCCCAGTGACATTCCCGAGTGGATGTGCCACCTGGATCCCAGCGACATTCCCGAGTGGATGTGCCACCTGCATCCCAGTGACATTCCCAGCTGGATGTGCCACCTGCATCCCAGCGACATTCCCGAGTGGATGTGCCACCTGCATCCCAGTGACATTCCCAGCTGGATGTGCCACCTGCATCCCAGCCACATTCCCGAGTGGATGTGCCACCTGCATCCCAGAGTGGTCCCTGGGTGAATGCATCACCTGGATCCTGGCACGGTCCGTGGGTGGATGTGCCACTGTGCCACAGTGACATTCCCAGCTGGATGTGCCACCTGCATCCCAGTGACATTCCCGAGGGGATGTGCCCCCCTCATCCCAGTGACATTCCCGAGTGGTTGTGCCACCTGCATCCCAGAGTGTTCCCTGGTGCTTCCCCATCCCGGGCAGTGCCCATGAGGACCCACCCCAGCGGTGCCCGAGCACCGCCCCAGCTCATCCCTCAGAGCTCTGGGAAGGGCTGGATGCCCGGCAGCCCCAAATCCATGCCCAGGAGCCCCAAATCCATGCGGGGCAGCCCCAAATCCATGCCGGGCACCCACCCCGGGAGCTCTCCTGCTGCAAAAGCCTCCTCCAGGAGCCGGATCCCAGCTCTGCAGCCCGCAGGGATCAGCGAGGCCTCGGCCAGGCCGTCCCCTCCCCACCAGCTCAGTTCTCCCGGTGAAACTCAGGTGGGACAAGCAGGAGGCAGCAGGGAGGGCACCCAAGCCCCTCCGAGCACCCCGGGGCTCCCTCCCGGGCGGGGCAGAGGCCGGGGGCAGCACGGGAGGCTCGGCACGGCCCCGTCCCCACCTGCGGAGCCGCGGCAGGGTATGGCCCTCTGGAAGTGTGTGCCATGGAAATGTGCACATTTCCTAAAAGCAATATGGAACAGCTAAATATACTGCTCACAAATCTGTTTACACTAATAATGGCTGGGAGCCTGCCATCCATATGACTGCACGGAACCATTGATTCAACAGAAATTCGCTGAAAATCCCTTGCAGGAGGGAGAAACTCACGATGCTTATATTTCTTTTTTTTTTTTCCCTCCCTATGATTTTTCCTTTTCTCCCGTTTGTCGGGAAAGGGTGGCACAGGGAGATGTTGGCACCTCTGGCACGGCCGCCTTGGCAGTGGCTCTGCCCATCCCTGGGCCCCTGTCCCTCTGCAGAGCCACAGGACAGGGACACTCCTCAAACCAGGATTCCCCAGCGCTGCTCCAAGCACTGGAGCTGCCTCCAGGGCTCAATGAACACGGTATTTACCCACTTCCCACCAACGGACGGGTCCGAGGCAGCATTTTGGCGCCGCGCTGGTTCCTGTTTGTTAAAAAATGGGAAAGCAAAAAAAAAAAAAGAAAAAGAGGGAAAAAAAAAAACCACCCCAAACCCCTCCGGAATTGGCAGCTCGTGGCGTATTAATGGAAATGCTGCAGACTTGGCTCCCGCTCACCTCCCCAACATAATGTTAAATGGCAGCAAGGCAGTATAGCAGTCATTTACATATGGTGCTTATAGACGCCAAACTTATTAACACAATAAAACTGCTGCGCCACGAGCTTTCCTGCCTATTTTTCTCCTGGAGAATGTCAGTGTTGGAAGCACCTATCCGCCTGGTATGGAAACACCCGGGGCTGCCTCTCATATGGCACCGGCAAAATAAATAAATGGCTCCGCCAGGGGCCCCCTCCGACCACTCCCCGGGGGAGGAGGGAGGGAGATCTGGGGGGGTTGGGGGTTTGTGGGTGGGGGAGATCGCCAGGATCCATCAGGATCCACCAGAATCCATCAGGATCCACTGAAATGTACCAGAATCCACCAGGATCCACTGAAATGTACCAGAATCCATCAGGATCCACCAGAATCCATCAGAACCCACCAGGACCCATCAGGATCCACCAGAATCCGTCAGAATCCACCAGAATCCATCAGAATCTATCTGAATCCATCAGAATCCACCAGAATCCATCAGAATCCATCAGAATCTATCAGAATCTACTGGAATCCATCAGAATCCACCAGAATCCATCAGAATCTACTGGAATCCACCAGAATCTACCAGAATCTACAAGAATCCACCAGAATCCATCAAAATCTACTGGAACCCCCCAGAACCCACCAGGATCCACCAGAACCCATCAGAATCCATCAGAATCCACCCAAATCCATCAGAACCCACCAGAATCCACCAGGACCCACTGGAACCCAGCAGCACCCCTGGAAAAGGGGGTCACATTCCCTCTCTGGTTGGGATGGGGCAGCTCCACCCCAGGATTGGCTCTGAACCCTCTCCCGGCTCTGAGGTGTCCCCGAGGTGTCCCCAAAGCCGGGAGGAACCCCCTGGGTGATTCCTGAATTGATTTTCCTTCATGCCACAGGAAAAGCCACCCCAGGCTCTTCCATAGAAGGCGTCCAGGTGCTTCCAGCAGGGAGGTTCTCCCCACAGGAAGGGAGAATTCCCAGCGGGGATTTGGTCAAGCTGGGAAGTTTGGTGTCCATCAGGGGCATTCGTCGGTGGCTGGTGCAGTGTCCTGGTGCCATCTAATGGGATTTTGGGGAGGGGAAGGCAGCCAGATCTGCTCATCCCCCCTGATGTGACCCTGCGAGGTCCCCATGGGGTTCTGGGGATGCTCTCCCAGGATCCAGGTGGCCACAGCTCCTCTGTCCGTGGGCTCCCAGCCCTGGCATCAGTGCAGTCCCACGGGGAATGCTCCTTTCCTGGCTGGGCTAGCAGGAGCCTTGGGGGGGTGATTTGGGGTCACCTCCAGGGGAGCTCCCAAAGCCACGGCGGGGCTGGAGGTGCAATTCCCTGCGGGGAAATTCCCAGAAAGACATTTCTGCTGGAATGACGACCCTGCTGTTTCTGAGGTGACCCCCTGGCAGGAGGTCCCTGCTGGGACATGAACCTGCCACACCAATCTTCACCCCAAAAGCGCTGGGGAGCTCCGGCTGACCTCAAAGGCGATGTCTGAGCTCTTCCTGGTGCTGTCAGGGGGATAAACCCACAAAAACAACGCCAGGAATCAGTGCTGGAGCAGGGAGCTGCTCACCCCAGTGCCCTGAGGAGATTTACAGGATCAGGGATGGGGAGGTGTCCACTCCCAGCCAGGGCACAGCAGTGCCACCCCAGGGACCAGCACAACAACCAGGGCTCTCTTCGGGCTTGGGGGCTGGATTGGCTCCCTCACTGCGGAGATTCCAGGGATTCCAGGAGCCCAGGGAGGGCCGAGGGCCCTGCCTGCCACCCACGGCAGTGATGCCACCCCTGGAGCTGCTCCCCATGGCACCGCTGCTGCTGTCACAGGTCCTGGCACCAGCTGGAGATGCCGATACCACCCCAAATCCGGGTGTTCCAGAGCCTTCCGGGTGTTCCAGAGCCTTCCATGGGCCCCGCTGGGGGACAGCCAGGGCATCCCAGCCAGGCAGGGGGCACGGGGGCACCAAGGTCCAGCACCAGGGCAGGGCAAGGTCCCCAAATGGCCAAACTCTGCACAGCGCTTTAATGGGGTTTGGATGGCTCCCCCAAAATCCCTGTCCTGTGTCAGTGCTGGACAGGAGTGACCAGAGCAGGCCCTGTCCTGTGTCCCTTTGCTGGACAGGAGTGACCAGAGCAGTCCCTGTCCTGTGTCACTGCTAGACAGGAGTGACCAGAGCAGGCCCTGTCCAGGGGCACTCTGGGCCATCAAGAGCTGAGGGTGGCCCAGCTCCTGGAAAGGCTTTCCCAGGGCCAAGGGCACCTGGAGAGGTTCCTAGGCTGGAGATGATCCCGTCAGGAGCTGGATGTTCAGTTTCTGCAAGGACCTGGCTGCCAAACTCCATTTGCTTTCCTGGCTCACAATTCCTGTTCCCAGCATGGCCAGAGCCGTGCCCCCACCGAGGGCCCTCAGGATGCCCCAGCCCTGAGTGTGCCCAGAGCCCGGCCAGGACCGGGCACAGCAGATCCCATGGCACCCAGGCAGGGGTTGGAGAGGGGAGAGTGGATGCAGCCCCCATGGAAAAGCCACTGAGGGCCCTGTGGGGGTGGGAGAGAACCCAGCAGCCTCTTCCCTGCTGGAATGGCCTCTGCCAGCCCAGAACTGGGGAATCCGGGTGGCTTCCCATTCCCAGACTCGGGGTGGGATCCTCTCCCAGTCAGCCTGGTCCCAGAAACCACAGCCAGCCATGCATGCATCCATGCATCCATGCATCCATCCATCCATCCATCCTTCCATCCATCCATCAGACACAGGGTGGGATTGTTGGGGTGTCCTGGGCAGGGCCAGCAGCTGGACTCAATCCCTGTGGGTCCCTTCCAATCAGGATATTCTGATCCTGTGATTCTGTGATCCATCCATCCCTCCCTCCATCCATCCATCCCTCCATCCATCCATCCCTCCATCCATCCATCCATCCCTCCATCCATCCATCCCTCCATCCATCCATCCATCCATCCATCCATCCCTCCATCCACCCACCCATCCATCCACCCATCAATCCATCCATCCATCCCTCCATCCATCCCTCCACCCATCCATCCATCCACCCATCCATCCCTCTACCTCTCCATTCATGGACCAGTTGACAAAACCCCCTTAAAAAGGGAAGCTGAGGGAGGTGACAGCAATAACCTGCTGGAAGCCACTGGCTTCAGGGACAATTTATTCCCATTCAGAACATTCCTGAGCCAAATAAATTTTTTAAAACAAAATAAAATAAAATAAAAGCCAAGGAAGCAGTAAAGGGACCTCCTCGACCTCCCAGCCCTAAACACGCCCCCATTTCCCCCCTCTCCCCTTCAGGGCTTCCCGGTGAGAAGGAATCCGGCCGGGGCAGGAGCTGTGCCCACGGGAAGAGCAGGTGGGAGAGCAGAGCAGGAAATGATCCCGCGCTTTGAAGTCTGGTCAACTTTTAACGCGGCGGCCGAGCCGTGCCCGCGGCCACGCTCCGGGCCCGGGGCCGATTTTCCACCCGGTGCCCTTTGATGGCGGGGCCGCGGCGTTACCGATTAACGAGGGGACGGCACCTCCCTGCTCCGGGGCCGGGCACGGGCGGGGAGCGGAGCCTGGGGGTGCAGGGGTCCCTCCGCCGCCCCAAACACCCCATAAATGACCCTGGGGCAGCGTTCGCTGCCTGTCCTGCCCCTCTTTCCCTCTGCTTCCCTCCTCTCCCGTTTGCTCCTCGCGGGATCCCCCCGGTTGGATTTTACAGACCCCCCCTTTCCCCCCGATCCCGGCGCAGCCGCCCGTGCCCGGCCCCTGCGGCTCCTCGGCCGCTCCCGCACGGCCGCGGCTCTTTGGTTGGAAGGGAAAACGCCTTTCTCCCCTTCCCGGAGCTGCTCCCGGCCGGAGCCCCGCGGGAAGGCAGCATCCCGGCTCCCCTCTCCCGGGAATTCCGCCGATAAAGTTTTCCTGTCCATAAACCAGGGGCACCTGGAGCCGGAGCAAGACCCCCGCTCGGCGGGTCCGTGTTTGTTCCCGAAGGGATAAAAATCCTGCTTGAGTTCTCCTGGAGCTGGGAGCAGGCCTGGGAGCAGAGGGGAGAAGGAAATTGAAAGATAAATTTGGGGTTCTCCGCCGGTTTCAGCGCAGCAGCTCCCGGTTCCCTTGGGAGCATCCGAGCAGCCTCGCCTGGACACGGAGCCGGGACGGAAAACCACCGGGGCGAATTGGGGGGAAAAAAACCCCAAATCAGATGCAAGATTTATACATTCCCGAGAGGGCGATTCACCCCCAAACCAAAGCTGCTTCCTCCCCAAAAACGTTCCAGCGGAGCCAGGGCGCCCAGGGGAGATGCGGCCGGCGGGGATCCCGTGGGCAGCAGCCGCAGCCCGGGCGCCTTTCCCGGTTCCCCCCCGGCAGGAGATGCTGAAAGCGAGGGAGATCCGCACGAAACGAAATCCCGGCCCCACGCCGCGCTCCGGGGCCGCGGATCGCGCAGCGGCCGCTCCGCACCCGCGGCTGCAGCGGGGCAGGGGCGGAGGGGCCGCGTCTCCCCCGCGCCGGCCCCGGGGGCAGAGGAAAGGTCGAGGGGGGGAAAAAAAAAAAAGATTAAAAAAAAAAAGAAATTAAATTGAATTCAATCGGATTAAATTGATTTAAATGAAATCCCACAAACGGTCCGGAGCCGGGCACAGTTTCCGCGAGTGAGCCGAGCTGTCCCCGTGTCCCCTTCCCCTTCCCGATCCTTTCCCTTCCCCTTCCCCTTCCTCATCTCCATCCCTTCCCCTTTTTTCCCATCCCTTCCCCTTCCCATCCCCGTCCCTCCGCGGGTGTTCCCCGCTCCGCTCCCGCTGCCCTCTCCGCCAGCTCTCTCACCCAACTCCGCTTCTTTATTTCCATTTCTCATAGTAAAAAAAAAAAAAAAAGAAATATATTTTTTCTACATCTATTTATAATATATTTTAAATGTCGATTATTTTTTTCCCCCTCTCTCCCTCTCTCTTGCGGAAATGAAAATAAAAATTAAAAAAAAAAGAAACGCTTTGCCGACGCTCTCGCTCCATTTTTAGGCTTTCACTTCTCTGGGATTTCGTGCAATTTTTCCTCTCCTCTCCCCATCCTTCTCCCCGCAGCCTCTTGCGGGAGCGGGTCCGCGCAGAGCCCGCGGGCGCGCAGCAGCAGCGCTCTCCTCTCCGCGGGGGGAAGGATCCCGCGCGGAGTATTTCGATCCAGCCAAGTGGAAAATAGACTTTCAACCCCCTTTGTGCGGGCGGGGAGGGCTGGCCCCCGCCTCCGCGGGCCAACAAAACTCCGAGCAGAGCCAAACTGCGGAGTGAACTCGGGACCGGCCCGCGCAGGGGCTGCGCGCCCGCGCATCCCCCCGCGCTGCGGAAAAACTGCCGAAAATCGCCACTTGCTGGGAGCTTTGATAGATATTTTATTTTTGAAACTCCCAGCGCAGGATCGGAGCCGTGCGAGGAGGTTTTGGCCGAGGGAAGGTCCTGCCTTTGGAAGGGGTTACGCGGAAGGGAGCGGAGCTTGCGCGGGAGCGGCGGGGGCGGCCTCACCTGAACCCCCCTGGGGCCGGGGTACCGCTGCGGGCAGGGCCGGTTCGTTTATTGAAATCGCCAAGGAAAGGGGAAAAAAAGGAAAAAAAAAAAGACGAAAAAAGGAAACCAAAAGAAGAAGAAGAAAAATGAGGATTTTTAAAGGATCTTTTTAATTTTTTTTTTTTTTTTTTAAGACGGAGGGAACCCCGACCCCCCCCCGCAGCCGGAGCCTCTCCGCCACAACTTCGCGGCGCGCCTGCGGCAGCGGCTCCAGTCCAGTTTTTCGGGCGCTCTCTGCGTCCTTTTGCCTCCTCTGCCTCCCCTTCCTCCCCTGCCTGCCCCATCTCCCCCTGCCCTCCCCTGCCTCCCCTGGCTCTCCTTGTCTCCCCTCGTCCTCCCCTGCCCGTCTCTACCTCCCGTGCCTCCCCCGGCCTCCTTGTGCCTCCTCTGGCTCTCCCTGGCTACCCTCGTCCTCCCCCGGCCTCCTCCTGCTTCCTCTGGCTTCCCCTGCCTGTCCTCACCCTTCTCTGCCTCCTCTACCTCCCGCTGCCCGTCCCATCCCATCCCATCCCATCCCATCCCATCCCATCCCATCCCATCCCATCCCATCCCATCCCATCCCATCCCATCCCATCCCCATCCCCATCCCCATCCCCATCCCCATCCCATCCCTCTCCTCCCATCCCGTCCCTACCTTTCCCTGCTCTCCCATCCCATCCCATCCCTGCCCTCCCAGCCCGGCCCAGCCCCCGCCGCCCTCCCCGCTCCGCCGCGGGGCTCAGGTGAGGCCGCCCCTTCCCGGCCCCGCAGGTACCGCCCGTGTTGGCGGCGGCCGCCGGGGGCTCGGGGCTGCGTGGGCGCCCGCGGGTGGGCGGCGGGGCGGGGGCGGGCGGGCGGGAGGGAGGGAGGGGTGCGGGGCGCGGGTCCGCGAGTGTGCCGTGCCCAGGGGGAGGATTCCCGCACACGCACACACACACACCGCACACACGCGCGCTCCCGCAGGACCGGCCCCGCTCCGGCCCCCCCCCGCCGCCGGCTCACACCATGTTCCAGCCGTCCGCCAAGCGCTGCTTCACCATCGAGTCCCTGGTGGGCAAGGACACCCCCCTGGGCCCCGAGGACCCCCCGCGCCCCGCCGCCCTCGCCTACCCCGGCCCCGCCGCCGCCGCCGACGCCGCCGCCTTCGCCCCCGGCTTCCAGGGAGCCGCCGGCCGGGCCCTGTACGGCAGCGCCGAGCTCGTCTTCCCCGAGGCCGTGGGGCACCCGGCGCTGCCCGTCGGGCCCCCCCAGCTGGGGGGCTCGGCCCTGCCGCACCCGCACCCCTTCTTCGGGCCGCAGCACCGCGACCCGCTCAACTTTTACCCCTGGGTGCTGCGGAACCGCTTCTTCGGCCACCGCTTCCAAGGTGAGCGGGGGCTGCGGGGGGCGCGGGCCGGGGCCTGGCGGCGGCCCCGAGGGCTGCGGAGCCGCGGGGCTCCGTGCCCGGGGCTCGGGGGGCTCCGGGGGCAGGACCTGTTGCTGCCGTGCCCGCACGCACGGCCGGGGCCCCGGGGGCTCCACGGCGGGGCCGGTGTCTCTGAACACCCGGGGCCGGTGCCGCTGCACTCTCGGTGCCTCTGAACACCCGGGGCCGTGCCTCTGCACACCCGGTACCTCTGCACCGCCGCGGCCGGTGCCTCTGCATCCCCGGTGCCTCTGAACACCCGGTGCCTTTGCACTCCCGGTGCCTCTGCACACCCGGGGCCGGTGCCTCTGCACACCCGCGGCCGGTGCCTCTGCATCCCCGGTGCCTTTGCACCCCCGGTGCCTCCGCACACCCGCGGCCGGAGCGCTCCCGCAGCCCCGGGGCCGTGGCCGTGCCCGGGCAGAGCCGAGGACCCGGGGCAGCCCCGCAAAGTTCCCGGCCGAGCACCGCGGGGCTCCCGGGGACGGGACCGGCGCCGCCGCCTCCGTGCGCAGCCGAGCCGGGAATTTGGTTTTCTCCTTCCCGGGAAGGAAGGGAAGGATTTCGGTGCAGTGGATCTCGGCTGCGCAGCGAGACGTTGTTAGGTTCCGTAGATTTTCTCTCTGTTCCGTTTCTTCTCTTTATTTCTCTCTTCTCTTTCTTTCCTTTTCTTTCTTTTCTTCACTTTCTTCTTTTGCTTCTTTCGTTCTTTCCTTTCCTCCCTTTTTTCCTTCTTTCTCAGAATCTTCTGGTTTTGCCTCTATTTCTTTTATCTTTATTTTCTTTCTCTCTATTCCTTACTACGCTCTTTCTTTTCCTTTCCCTCTCTTTATCTGCGCCCTTTTCTTTCCTTTTCCCCCATGTTTGTTTTTTTGTTTATTTCTCGGGTTTTATTTTCTCATTTTCGCCCCTCCGTTTCCCCTCCATCGCCGTTCCTTCTGTCCCGCCGCGGTGCCGGGGGGGTCCCGCAGCCCGGATTAGTTTTATCTGCTCGCCACCAACCCCTCGCTCGTCCCCGGGGCTCCGCCGGGGATTGCGGCCGCTGCCGGCGGCTCCCGGGGGCACCGGCGCGGGCCTCTCGGGCCCCGGGAGCGGCTCCGGCCGCGGCCCCGCGGGGCTCCCGCTGCCCCACAGCCCCCGGGCCGGGCCCGCCGCTCTCCCGCCCGTCCCTCCGTCCTGCCTTCTCTCTCCGCCTTTAATTTTCTTTTTCTTCCCTCGCTTTCGTTTCTTTCCACCTTGTTCCGCTCGCTCGCTGTCCGGCTTCTCTCGTCCGTTGTTCTTTGCTTCTTTCCTTGTTTTCTCGCTTTCCCACTTCTCGTCTCTTCCTTTCTTTCACCTTTCACTTTCTTTTTCCTTCTTGCTTCTCCTTCTCTTTCTTTCCCTCTTTTTTTTAATTGTTTTCCCACTTTTCTTCTCTTTCTTTCCTTGTCCCCTTCCCTCTTTCTTTCTCCCCACCACCTTTTTCTTTCTTAGTTCACCTTTTCAAATTTTTTCCTGTCACTTTCTCAGTCTTTCTCCTATTTTATAATTTCTTTTTCTCTCCCAGTTTTTTCTCTGCCTCCCACCTTCTCTTCCTCTTTCTTTCCTCTTCCCGCTGCTCTGCCCGTCCATCCCTTCTCCCTCTCTTTCTTCCTCTCTCCCTCCCCTCCCTTTGGCGCTGTGTCCAACCCCACCGCGGGGCTGCGAGGAGCCAAGAGGGAGAACGCGGGGCAAACAAACGCTGCGGTTTTAGGGTGGGGAAGGCGCCCCAAAACCCCGCAACTCCCCTTCGGTGCCCTCCCCGAGCCCCGGGGCCAGAAGCCCACCCCAGCCCGGCCCTGCGGCGGCGGAACCGGGGCTGAGCTCCGCTCTGTGCCCGCAGGGAGCGAGGTGTCCCAGGAGAGCCTCCTGCTGCACGGCCCCTTCGCCCGCAAGCCCAAGCGCATCCGCACGGCCTTTTCCCCGTCGCAGCTGCTGCGCCTGGAGAGGGCCTTCGAGAAGAACCACTACGTGGTGGGAGCCGAGCGCAAGCAGCTGGCGAGCAGCCTCAGCCTCTCCGAGACGCAGGTACCGACCCCGGCCCGGCCCGGCCCGGCCCGGCCCGGCACGGCACGGCTCGGCCCCGGGAGCGGCTCCGAGCAGCGCCCGACCAGCACCAAGTGAAATCCCAGCGGGGATTGCCCGGGAGCCCCAGCACGGCCGGACCCCGCGGGGCTTTCTGGGCTCCTCGGGATGGGTTTGGGGGTTTTTTTTGGTTTTTTTGCGTGGCAGCTTTCGGGTGTCGCGGTCGCTGTGGCGCGGTTGGGGCCGGGAATGCAGCTCTGGCATGGTCCGGAGCGGTTTTGTGGTGTGGTTTCTCGCTTGCTCGGGGTGTTTTCCCTGGGAGAGGTTTAGGGGTTCGAAAATCCGGTTAGGAAAGGAGCAGCAGGCTGAAGCCTTCCCTGGAAAGGTGGAAAACCGCGGCTCAGCCGAGCAGCTCCGGGTCTGTGCAGCAACACCTGGAATTCAGGATGGGTGTGGGGACGGCGCTGCCGAGGGCCGCTGGTTTTGGATGAGGCTTTCTGGGATCAGAACAGACATTTCCCAGGAATTTAGGTATCAGGAGACCCAGGAGAAGCACAAGGATGAAAGGAAAAGTGAACAGAGCTGGGGGGAAATGAGGGAATTGGGGCTGAGCACCTCTGGGTGTCCCAGCAGTGGCTGTTCCCAAATGCTCCAGGGGAAGGAGCTTTATTTCCCGGGATATTCAGTATCTGAGGTGGAGGAGAAAGTTTTCCCCAAATCCTGGTGAGCTACTTGGGCCTATGTGCTGAATTCATGGAATTTTTATGCTTTAATTTAATTGGGAAATAAAGCCGGAGCCGTGGGTGCTCCCAGGACCCGCCTGGGCTCTGCCAAGCAAAACCCCCAAACGCATCCCTGGGAAGCCTCTGGGAGGAAAATGTCAGCGGCCGGGACCGGGAAGGAGCAGGAGCAGGTGTCGGGAAGCGGGACCGAGGCCCCCGAATCCAGCGGGTTTGGAATCCCGAGGGCGATGCTGCCCCGAGCCCCAGCCCAGCGCCCGCGCCCGGCCCGGGTCCCTCCCGCCGCTCCCGTGCCCTCTCCGGGCTGGAACGGAGGGAAAAGGGGAAAAAAGGACAAAACCCAAAGGTCAAAGAACAACCAGGAACTTGCCCGGGTGGAAAGGGCAGCTGTGGGATGCCCCAGGGGGAGCTCAGCCTTTCCCTGGCCTTTTCCAGCATCGCCCGGAGCCCGAAGGCCGCAATGGGATTTACTGGGGAAATGCAGCGGCATCCGAGCCGAAATCCCAGGGAGGCTCAGGAGTGGAAAGAGGCCATGCGGATATTTTTAATTTTCATTTTTTTTAATGTGCTGCAGCCTTTTTGGTGTTCCCGTGATTTTGGGAAGCTGCTGCCGCTGGCAGGGAGCGAACGTGGGGACAGCGGGAGGCGGCTGCGGGGCCGGGAAAGGCTCCTGTGCTTCCCACAGCCTCGGGATCCAGCCGGGAATGGGCACCCAGCAGCAGGGAAAGCTTTTTCCCTTCTGTTTTGTGGCTTTGGAAAAACAATATTTAAAAAAAAAAAATCTGTTTTAATTACCTGGAGGGAAATAATCCCAATGTGCGGAGGGAGGGAATTCGGGATGGACATCCAGGTATTGGGATTGGAGGAGTGGGACAGCCAGGGGCCGGCGGCCGTGCCAAAAGCAGGATATTATTACTACTATTATTAATTATATATTCGGTGATAAATCCTGCATGGAACCAAATTTCCATGGAAAACCAACCCCCTTGTCCATGGCACCCATCCCGGTGCTACACCGGTGTGTTTTCACCTGGGCCCCACACCCAAACCCACAGTTTGGGGGGGTTTATGATTTTTTTTCACGGATTTAACAATTCCCAGACAGGATTCAGGTTATGGCCGTGCCTGGCCCTATTTCCCAGCTGCTTTCCCCCCCCGGAAAAGGGAGTTTTGTCCCTCGGGCTGTGCCAGCTCCGGGTCCCCCAGGCGGGGAGCAGCACCTGGAGCAGCCCCGGGAAGGTGAGAAGGGTTCAGGTCCTGCTCAGCATCAGGAAATGCCTTGGGATGTGGGGTGGGGACGGTGCAGGTGTTTAACCCCTTCCCGGCCGTTCTCCTCCCAAGGAGCGGCCTCGGTTCGGGATGAGATCGGAGCAAGAGGCCCAGGGAACGGCAAAGCCGAAGGGACTGGGGGAGCAAAACGCAGCTCGGGGTCCTGAGGCAAATCCAGGGGTTCCGGAGGGGGTCAGGGAGCAGCAGGAGCAGGGAGGGCTCCGGAGGGTGGGTGGGGTGCTCTGAGCGAGGGGAGCTCTGTGGGGTTTGGGTGTGACGGGGACACAGCGGGCACCGAGCCGGGCCTGTGCTGGGGATCCAGGCACTGCTGGCACCGGGATCATTGGGAATTCCAGGCACTGGTGGCACCGGGATCAGCAGGGATTCAGGCACTGGTGGCACTGGGATCAGCGGGGATCCAGGCACTGGTGGCACTGGGATCAGCACTGGTGGCACCGGGATCAATGAGAATTCCAGGCACTGCTGGCACTGGGATCAGCAGGGATTCAGACACTGGTGGCACCGGGATTCAGGCACTGGTGGCACTGGGATCAGTGGGAATTCCAGGCACTGCTGGCACCGGGATCAGCAGGGATTCAGGCACTGGTGGCACCGGGATCCTCAGGGATTCAGGCACTGGTGGAACCAGCATCAGCGGGAATTCCAGGCTCTGGTGGCACCGGGATCAGTGGGAATTTCAGGCACTGCTGGCACCGGGATCAGCGGGGGTTCAGGCACTGGTGGCACTGGGATCAGTGGGAATTTCAGGCACTGGTGGCACCGGGATCCAGGCACTGGTGGCACTGCGATCAGCAAGGGTTCCAGGCACTGGTGGCACCGGGATCCAGGCACTGGTGACACCGGGATCAGCGGGAATTCCAGGCACTGTGGGTGCTCCAGGATTGCTGTGCCGGGCTGGGGTCTGGGATGTGTGCTGGGAATGGGATGAGCTGGGGGCACCATGCTGTGTCCTGTGGGATTGGGCATCGCCGTGCCCAGCGCTGCCGGCCCCGGGTCACTTCACCCCCCAAGGCAGGGCCCTGGGCTGGGAAGGCTCTCCCTGGGTTCCTCTGGAGCGATGGAGCCCAGAATTCCCAGCAGAGCTGCTCCAGCCCCAGCAGCTCCTGGGGCAAATCCCACTCGGGGTCTCAAATCCACATTCCCAAAGCAAAGGCCTCTCCCTGGCTCCTGCCAGAGGGAAGTTTGGGGTGATTATGGAATCACAACATATCCCGATGTCCATTCCTGGCTTTGGGGTAATTATGGAATCACTGCATGTCCTGGTGTCCATTCCTGGCTTTGGGGTGACTATGGAATCACTACATGTCCTGGTGTCCATTCCTGCCTTTGGGGTGATTATGGAATCACTGCATGTCCTAGTGTCCATTCCTGCCTTTGGGGTAATTATGGAGTCTCCAAATATCCTGGTGTCATTTCCCAGCACTGGGGTGATTATGGAGTCCCTGGATATTGCGGTGTTCCCTCCTGGAGCTGTCCCTGTAGGGATGGAACAGTCCTGAATCGCAGCCACTCCGTAATTAATAATTAATAATTAACGGAGCGAATGCCTGGGAACCACGGGAGGAGAAAGATGCCCCGATAGGGCCGGAGCGCGGCCGCAGGGCGCAGCCCGGGGCTGGCAGCTCTCCCTCCCCCGAGAACTGTTCCCAAAGCAAAATCCCAAAAGTTCTGGGGTGTTTCCAGGGGGAAAATCCCGGCGGGGACGGCAGAAGCAGGCGGAGGGGCGGCGCTGGCACCGGGGATGGCAGCACTTGGGACCACAGCCCGGCACAAGCTCTGTGCCCCTGTGCCAGCGGGGCCGGTCCCTCCCTGTGCCCTCCGGACCCATCCCAGCGCTCCCAGCCCTTGGGACATTTCCCAGGGAAGCTCCACGTGGATTTTAATTGACCCCAGCGCGGTGACGGCAGTGTCACCTCCGGGCCAGGGCTGATTCTCCGGTGCCATCGGCATTCCCCGGGCACAGCCGGGTGTCCCGGTGCCCGCGGTGGCCCTCGGGGCAGAGCACAGGCGGGAATGTGCAGGGAAAGCCCGGGATGGGAACGGTTAATTTGGGAAGGGATAAAACCCCGGGCTCAGGGGGTTAAACCGGTGACTCCTGGAGCCGGGATGAGGCGGCGCAGGGGGCAGCTCGTCCCCTCTGCGGCCGCCGGGGTGAGGGATGCGGCATCGGAGGCCCAGGGAGCTCCTGCAGCCTGGAAACGGCGCCGTTCCCGCAGCTGGGAATCCCGGGCAGCCTCATCCCGCAGGACCCCGGCTCTCCCTCCCTCCCGGCTCCCTGCCCCGGCGGATAAATCGCTCCGAGCCTCGGCTCCGCTTCCATAACCCAGGCACAGGGACACGGCCCCGCTCCCGGAGGGCCGCAGCTTTAATTAAAGTTTCCAAAGCGCTCGGCGCTGCTGGGACGGGAGGCTCCAGCCCGGGGCTGCTCCGGGAATGTCCCAAAGGCAGGAGAGAGAGCGGGCAGCGCCCCGGGAGGGGCAGGACACATCCCGGGGCCACCGAGAGCCAAGGGCTGGTGCTGTGCTGGCTGCGGCTCCAGGGAATGCCGGGATGGGATGGGAATGTTGGGCCGGGATGGGAATGCCAGCCTGGGATGGGAATGCCGGCCCCGAGCTGGGAATGCCGGCCTGAGATGGGAATGCCAGGCCCGGAATGGGAATGGTGGGTCCCGGGATGGGAATGCCGGGCTGGGATGGGAATGCCGGGATGGGAATGGCGGGCCGGGATGGGAATGCCGGGATGGGAATGGCGGGCCGGGATGGGAATGGCGGCCCGGGATGGGAATGCCGGCCCCCGAGCTGGGAATGCCGGCCCCCGAGCTGGGAATGCCGGCCCGTGCCGCACCGGGAAGGCTCCGGAGCAGGGAGCAGGCGGTGCCCGTGGCCGGTGCTGAAGGAGAGTGGGAAAAGGGCGGATGATCCCGGCAGGGAGCGGCGCCAGCGGCTGCAGGATCCGGATCGGCTGCAGCGGGAGAAGGCTCAGCCTGGGCTGGGCTGGCAGCGGCACCCGAGGCTGCGGGCCTGGGAGCCGGGCAGCACCCACAGCCCGCCTGGGGCATCCTGGATCCTGCCTGGGGCATCCTGGATCCCGCCTGGGGCATCCTGGATCCCGCCTGGGGCATCCTGGATCCCACCTGCAGCACCCACATCCCACACCACTCCCTGGAGCGCCCCTCACCACCCCAGCTGAGGCATCCCGCATCCCATCCCACATCCCACCCTGCAGCACTCCCACATCCCTCACCCCATCCACGCCACTTCCTGCAGCACCCCTCACCCCTGGCTGTGGCATCCCTGCCTCTGGCTGTGGCATCCCTGCCTCTGGCATCCCGCACCCCTCACTGGCCCCCTGACCGTGTGGGTGCCCCCAGCCTCCCAAACTGCCCCTTGTCCGTGCTGCCCTGTCCTCCTCCACCCCAGCCCATGCTCCCAGTGCTGGAATCGAGGACTCTGGGGTTGGATCAGGATTCCTGGGGTCTCGGCCAGTGAGGAGGGCGGGATCCCCAAGGACGGAGGCTCCGCTGCCTCTCCGGGCTCCTGGGACGGTGTTTGGCACCAGCACGGTGGGAAAAGTCTCCTGAAACCTCAGTGTGGTCAATTAATGACCGATAATTGTAATCACCGTCCTGGCTGGAGGTGTGGGGACGGCTCCCGGTGCCACCCCAGCGGTCACTGGAGCCGCTGTGCCCGTGGCATCCTGGCACCAGAGGCGGCCGGAACGGGGCCGGGTCCGGCCGCTGCCGCCGCTCTGTGCCCGCCCAGGCCCAGCCCAGCTCGGGCTGAGGGCTCCGGGTGCCGCAGCGAGGCTCCCCCGCGCCGCTGCCCCGCGCCTGAGCTGCCACCGAGGGTTCTCTACCCGCCGGGGCTGCTCCAGGGCTGGGAGCTGCAGCTGAGCAGCGCTGGGAGGTGGCACCGACCGCGTTTGTCCCCCGTGTGCCACCTCGCCTTGGGAAACTGAGGCAGGGCAGGGGGGCTGCGGGAGCTCCTGGAGGGACGGGGATGGGGACAGGGATGGGACAGGGACGGCGACAGGGATAAGAGACAGGGATGGGACAGGGACAGGGATATGGGACAGAGATAAGGGACAGGGATATGGGACAGGGACAGGGACGGGGATGGGACAGGGATATGGGACAGGGATGGGACAGGGACAGGGATGGGACAGGGACAGGGATAAGGGACAGGGATAGGGACATTTTTCCAAGGAAAACCCAGCTTCCTGCCGGGCCGCAGCGGCCTCCCCGTGCGGGTCCAGCTGAGCCAGGAGCCCACTCGCGGCCGTCTCTCCGTGCCCCAGGTGAAAGTGTGGTTCCAGAACCGGCGGACGAAATACAAACGGCAGAAGCTGGAGGAGGAGGGCCCCGACTCGGACCAGAAGAAGAAGGGCTCGCACCACATCAACCGATGGCGCCTCGCCACCAAGCAGTCGAGCGGAGAAGACATCGACGTCACCTCCAACGACTAAGGCAGGGACAGGCTCCAGGTGCGGCCACCATGGAGAGGACCCCGGGGCAGGAAGGGGGGACACAGGCGGCGGCACCGCCGGGACTGTAGGAACGCGGCCAAGCCCGCGGCCTTTCCCCGGGGCACCGGCCCGGGCCGGGACCGACCCCCGTCCCCCCGGGGCGACCCTCGGAGGGGCTTTTCGGGGAGCTCCCGCCGAGCCCAGGAGGGAGAGGAGGCTGCCAGGGCGGCCCCGGGACCGCGCGTCCTCCTCGGCGCTGGAGTCCGTGAGATCCAACCAACACGTCCTACCAGAAATGTTCCACCCCCTTCTTCGTTTGCCTTTTTATTATGATTTTCCACCTCCCCCCCCCCCCATTTGCTCCGTTGGCTCATTGTTTGGGTTTTTTACGACAACTCATTTTAATTTATTCTTTCTTCCCGTGCCCGTGTGCGTGCGTTCCCCGCCGTAGGTAGCAGCTGTAGTGAGTGTTACTGCGTGGAAATAAAAGGCAAAACGTGCTGGAAACTCACCTGGATACCTGGGAGGGGAGGGGACGGGGGGGCCGTGCCCTCCTCGTGGCGGGGACAGCGGTGGGACGGGGACTGGGAGGCACTGGGAGTTACTGGGAGTCACTGGGAGGCGCTGGGAGTCACTGGGGATCACTGGGAGGCACCGGGAGTCACTGGGAGTCACTGGGAAACACTGGGAGTCACTAGGACGCACTGGGGGGCACTGGGAGTCACCGGGAGGCGCTGGGAGACGCTGGGAGACGCTGGGAGGCACTGGGAGTCACTAGGACGCACTGGGAGTCACTAGGACGCACCGGGAGGCGCTGGGAGACACTGGGAAACACTGGGAGTCACTGGGAGGCACTGGGAGACACCGGGAGTCACTGGGAGGCATCGGGAGTTACTGGGAGTCACTGGGGGTCACTGGGAGTCACTGGGGGGCACTGGGAGCGATGGAACAGGCAGAGTTTGGTGGCCCCATGGCGGTGGGTGAGGACATGGCTGTCCCTGGGGGGGTCCCTACCCAAAACAAACACAAATCCTGGGGGGGTCCCGGGAGTCCCAAAGGTGTGACAGGAATTTGGGGTGTCCCTGGGGGTGTCCCAAAGGTGTGACAGGAATTTGGGGTGTCCCTGGGGGGGTCCCCGGGAGTCCCAAAGGTGTGACAGGTACCGTGGCAGCCCCAGGGCAGCCCCGCACCTGCACAGGGACTGAAGGTCGGGAGAGCTCCCAAAGAGCTCCGCTTCCCCACGGATCCCTCGGGAATTTCCCTGCAGGGACCCCCCGGGCATGGGGCACCCAGGGGTGGCCCCCGTGGGACCCCCAGGAATGAGGAACTCGGGACTGGGGGGAGAAAGGTCAGGGGGTCCTTGCCAGGCTTTCCTGGAATCTGGGGAAAAACACAAATCCCGATTTTATAGATACATACAGCTATAAAAAATAATTATAGATACATAATATAGAAATATATATAAAAAATATATAAATATATATAAAAATAAATAAATATAAAAAATAAAAATATAAAAAATATATAAAAATAAATAAATATATAAATATATAAATATATATCTATATAAATCATTATATATTTTAAAAATATATATATAATTATATATAAAAGATACCACATGTACACATATATATATATGCACGAACAAAACATACACATCCAGGTGCATATATAATGTGTACATTGTAGTTGATATTTTATATATAATTTATATTTTATATATATTATCTGCATTTATTGGCATGCACACCCTACACGCACATATTTGTGCACGTAATACGCAGATATAAAATAGAGATCGTGTTCCAGAACGTGAACATTATATATAATAATATCTAATTACATATTTTAAAATATATCCATTGGCTTATATATTTTATTATATGTACTAGATGATAATTATATATATTACGCCTATAATTATACATCTTTTTATGTCATAGCCTCATACAGATTTTGTAATTATTTATGTGTAATTATTCACAGACACACAGAGTTCATCATTCCCGCTGTTGGGAAAGGCCCCTCCCCACCCGCCCTGACACTCCAGGGAAAACCCCCGAGCCCAGCAGCTTCTCCCTGAAAATAAACCCCCCCCAGCCCATAATAATAACAACCTTGTCCTTAGGCAAGGCCCTTAAATCCCAAAATTCCACACGGAGCCGGGAGCACAGCAAGTGTTTGACCTCTTTAATTCCGACAGATCCGGGAGTTACAGCGAGAGCCGCGGGCGGTGCCGACGGAAAGGGTTAAAAACTCCGGAGCCGGGGGGGTCCCGGGGGTGTCCGGGGGTGTCCAGGGGTGTCCGAGGATGTCCGGGGGTCCCGGGGGTGTCCGGGGATGTCCAGGGGTGTCCTGGGGATCCCGGGGGTGTCCAGGGGGTGTCCAGGGGTGTCTGGGGTAGTCCGGGGGTGTCCAGGGGGTGTCCAGGGGTGTCCGGGGGTGTCTGGGGGTGTCTGGGGGTGTCCCGGGGATGTCCGGGGTTGTCCTAGAGGGTGTCCGGGGCTGTCCAGGGGTGTCTGGGGGAGTCCAGGGGTGTGCGGGGGTGTCCAGGGGTGTCTGGGGGAGTCCAGGGGTGTCCGGGGGTGTCTGGGGGAGTCCAGGGGTGTCCGGGGGTGTCCGGGGGTGTCCCGGGGATGTCCGGGGGGTGTCCGAGTGCCCACGCCCGCCGGAGGACACCGGTGCTGGCAGCTGACCCCTGGCCAGTCCCGAGGGATTTGCTCACATCCAAGGTGAGATGCCGGGGCTGGAATAAGCCATAAAACCGGGAAAAAACCCCAAGTGGTGCTTCCTAAAGGACCCCGGGGACACACCTGGAGCCGGGAACAGCCACCACCACCACCAGGACCCCTCCAGGCCTCCACATCCAGCCCGGGAATGTCCTCGGAGCACCCCGGGGGAGCTGATCTGTACCCAAACCTCTGCCCTTTGTAGGGTTTGGATCTAAAGCAGGGCCTGACACACCCCAGGAGCCCCCGCGCTCCTCCCAAGGGAATCCCAGGCCCCGGATCTCCATCCCAGCCCTCCAAGAGGAGGGGGCACCACGTTCCTTGGCCAGGTGGGGCTCCGGGGCTGTCCCAGGGTGGCACTGGCCAGGCGATGCCCACGGTGACCCCCTGCCCGTCCGGCCGGGGCTGGGCACAGCCCGGGATGGGGAGCAGGGAAATGAGCAGCAAGGAGGAATGGAAGCAGCTGAGCCAGGCCCGGGCTGGAAGGTTTGGGACAGGGGTGACCCCACCCTGGGCTGTGCCCTGGCCGTGCCCTGGCTGGCTCAGGGAGCAGCCAACAGACCCATCCTCCAGGAGAGACTCAGAACTCCTCACTGGCACCTTTTGCTGCAACCTGGTCCTCATTATTTCTTAATTAACATAGCCAAGAAATCAATTAACCGCGACATTTCTAATTAAATACTCCGGGAGAGGATCATCTCATTATTATTCCCGGCCGAGGTGAACGGCTCGAGGCGAGCGGCGCTCCCCGTTCCCGGCGCCTCCCCAATTACAGGAAACCGGGAATATGCAAATGCTTGGGGTCGTTCCCGCAAACCCGCGGCTCCGTTCTGTGCATCGGGAGAGCCGAGGAGATTAATTAGTGAATGTGCTCGGTGCTGTCATTAGCTGCGCTGTGCACTCGCTCCTGGCACCGCTCGCTGTCCTAATACCCAGCGCTGACGTTCCGCCGCTTCCCAGCTCCCTGCGTTCCGGCCCTGGCACCTTCGGAAGGGACGAGCAGGGAATTCCCGAGCTCTCCACCGGCCCCACCATCAGGGCAGGCACCGGGAGGATCCAGAGCCTGGGGGTGCTGCGGGAGGGAGCCCAACCTTGAGCTGCCCGAGAGGGAAATGGCCCTTGAAGATCCGTAAAGGGTCAGGTTTGGGTCTGCTGAGCTTTTCTGCTGCTTTGGGATAAAATCCAACCCCAGCGCTCGCTGGGATGTTGGGACCACGTGGGTTGGGTTCAGCTGGGGACGTTGTGATTTCGGTGTCCCCGTGCTGGGACCCCCAAGGCCTCTGGGTTTGGGGCCACAGGGCCACCACGAGGTGCTGCCCATGCAAACCCCTCGCCCTGCTGGCCACCAGGCCAGGGACTGCCAGGGGAGGGGCAGCAGGGAGGGATCTGCAGCATCCCGATTGTCCGGGGGGGATGCACGGGGGTTTGGCAAGGTGGGGACAAGTGCTGGGGTCTCCAGGCTGGTGCCCCCTCCCCACCCCAGGCCTGCAGGGACTGCACAGGGGGCTCAGAGCACCCAGGCCTGGGGGGAGACGCCCCTGGCAGGGGTTTGGAATGGGATGAGGTTCAAGGCCCCTTCCAGCCCAAACCATTCCAGGGTTCTGTGCTTCCAGAGGAGGCTGGAGAAGGGAACTGAGCCCAGGACGTGGTGGCTCTGCCCAGCTCCCAGCAGGGGCACCTGCCCGACATTTTGGGTGGTGTCGGGACAAAATTTGGGTGCAACCATTGCTGCCTAGCTGCCAGAGGCTCCCGGAGGCAGCCCCTGGGGAATGCCTGACTCAGGCCTGGGATGGTTTCATTCCTCAGCACAAACCCCGCCGACTTGACTGAGTCCCATTTCCCTGCCACACAAAGCCAAACAAGTCTGACGGGGTTTGTGCGGGCAGACGACAAATCCAGACTCATTTAGGGCCTGTGATTGTCACTTGCCTGACGGAGCAGCTGCCTTTGAGCCGAGCCACGCTCGCAGCACAGCTCCTCTGCCATCCCCCAAGCTGGTCCCCAGCCCCTCCCGCAGCATCGGGCCCTCAGCATTCCCCGGAGCTGCCTGGCTGAGCAAACCCCGAGGCTCCTCTCCAAACTGCTCCAGCCCCTGCTGATCACCGCTGGGTTATCGGGATGAGCACCCCCTGCTAATGAACGGGCAGGTGATGGGAGCAGGGGAAGCATCCACGCCCTCTCCCATAGCGGGGAAAACTGGGAGCCGGCTCCTTCCCGAGGCACAACTTGATCAATCCCTGCTTTTCCTCGGGTGTCGGGCAGCAAGGCCCAGCCTCCTTCCACCCACCGGGAATTCCTCGCTCCAGCTGTGGGGCCAGCAGGCGACCACAGCTCAAACCTTCCGCCTGCGACCACCGGCAGACCCAAACCACCGCTCCCGGCTCGCTCCACCTCTCCGGAACCTCGCAGCCTCCGTCCCTTCCTCCTTCCCCCTCCTCCCGACAAAAGCCTGGGATGAGGGAGCTCTGCAGCAGAACGGCTCCGACGGCGCCCAAACGCGCCGGGAAGGGGGAACGATGCCCCCAGACAGGCTCCCGAGCCAGGAGCCTTCTCCGTGTCAACACAAGAGGCTGTTCCTGTCTCAGCCCCGGCAGGAGGAAGGCAGCGAGTTCTGCCTCCCGCAGCAGATCCCCCCTGGCTCTGCGGAGCCCCAGCGGGAATTTCAGGCTCAGGGGAGCTTTTCCCTGCTCCACACACCCCCAGGGATGCGCTGCCCGGGGGTGCCTGCAGCCCCAGCGCCCCACAGCCATCCCAGCCCCATGGAAAGGGCCCGTTCCAGGCTCATCCCGGCTGCTCTCCCGGGCCTGGCCATTCCCACCACAGGCTGCTCCTGGGGACTGCCAGCATCCCTGCTCCCCCTCCCCGGGTGCTGCCAGGGGGACAGACAGACATCTGAGTGTCCCCATGGACAGCAGAGTGTCCCCATGGACATCAAAGTGTCCCCACAGACATCAGAGCATCCCCGTGGACATCAGACCCCATGGACATCAAAGTGTCCCCAGGACATCAGAGTGTCCCCAGGACAGCTGTGCCCTCCCTGCGGCCTCCCCAAATCCCAGCCGGGGTGGCCTCATCCTCTGGGACATACATTCATCTCATCTAGTGCATTAAAGGAACTCTGCTGGGCCAAACGCAGCTGTCCTGGCGCTGGTGTAAACCCGGAATAGCCTCAGGGCTGAGCTGGACCCACTCCGGGTTTCCAGCAGTGTTTGGGACCGGGAGCTGTCCCGGGAGCAGCTGAGGAGAGCCCGGAGCTGGCCCTGCTTTGCCGTTTGCTGATGTGCGAATCCACAACGCTGATTCCTTTTGTGCAATTATTCCTGATTTACACCAGGGCAGGGCAGAAGCAGTGGCCCCGAGCTGCCCCACGGCGTGGCTCCGGTCCCGGCGGGTCTGACCCCACCCGAGGGGGCTGAGGCCTCCCGGTTCCAGGCATTGCCACAAATCCATCAAATACATTCTGTGTCAGTGGTGATTTGGTTTCCCCTTTCCCCCCACCCTCTCCAGCCCCACCACAAACTGCGTTGGAAGGGGAAGGGCTGTGCCACCCCCAGCACCGCCTCTCTCCATCCCTCAGGCGATCCCGCGGGGACATCCTGCCTTCGGAATGCTCTGGGTGACTCCCTCGGGTTGGATTTTGGGTGTGAGACACCAGAAAGCCAAACTGTGGCCCCAAAGCCAGGGAGGGCAGGAGTCGGTGCAGTGTGGGGGTGGCTCCCCTCTCCCCTTTAACCACCCCAAAGCTGAAGGGACAGACAGACAGACAGACAGACAGGCAGATGTCCCCAGAGGGCATTGTCCCCTCTGAAGGGGCAGTGCCATAGCCATCAGCTCTGCGGCTTTGGTGGGTGGAAGGGCTGGGAAAAATGGAGGAGAGAAGAAGAGGAAGAGGAAGAGGAAGAGGAAGAGGAAGAGGAAGAGGAGAAGGGAGGAGAAAAAAGGAGAAGGAGAAGGAGAAGAAGGAGAAGGAGAAGGAGAAGGAGAAGGAGAAGGAGAAGGAGAGGAATTCCAGTTGGAAGGGGCTGCACTGATCCTTGTCCAACTGCCTGCCCAGCTGGGGATTGATCCAAACTTAAACCACATCCTGTCCTTAGACCAGCTCAGCAAAGCGTGGCTTAGCCAAGCACCTCAGATCAGCAGCTGCCAGAGGGTCTGTGCTGGGTGAGACAAAGCCCCCTCAGGGCTGTGCAAAGGCACAGAGCAGCTCCAGCAGCACTTCTGCCCCAAGGCTCCACGTGTGGCTCCGTGGCTTTCCAGGACCTGGAAATCCAGGCAAAGCCCTTGTGGACTTCGGGGCGGCGGGATCCAGGGACAGCCGGTCTCGCAGTGAAGGGCAGGATGCCCCCAGGAGCGTCTGCAGGAGGAGGAGGAGGAGGAGGGATGGATGGAGGGGGCACAGCTGAGCCCTTCACTGGGCACACGGATGCGGGAATTCCTCTTCAGAGCGCGGCAGCCGGGGTGGGATCGGCGTGAAATCAACAGCGGGCACTTCCCAATCGCCTGATCAATCACATCCACGCACCCTCGGTCTCCAGGGAGTCGGTGCTGTGCAGCAGCAGCGTGGAGACTGGAATCCCACGGAACACGAGATGTGCTGGGTGATGCTGGTGGTGTGCAGCCAGCTCTGAGCGCGTGAGCTCGCCCCGAACGCCCTCCATGCAGTGCCAGTGACTCCGAGTGTGTTAGCTAGTTCTAAAGTGTTTCGACGGGGTTTTATTTGTTGCTAAGTTAAAACTTTTAATATTAATCTCTGTGAGTGGTGTGAGGTGTCAGTTCTCTGCAGGTGTTAATTCACCCCCGGGCTGCCGGGAGCAGTTCCTACCACTGAGCTCTACGATTTCATCTCGTTGTTGTTGTTGTTTGTTTGCTTTCTCCCAGTCGGGCTCTGGAGTTTCCCCTCTTCCCTCCCCAGATCTTCTGGGGCTGGGCTGATCCTCTTCCACTTTTACAACCCTTTATTGTAGACCACGGTCTTACTGGTGGTGGCCATGGCGATCTCTGGCTCCAGCTGGGACGTCTCGATCTGTGGAGGCAAAGAGGAGCGGGATCAGAACGGAGCCACTGCCGCAGGAGCTCCATGGATCGATCAATTAATGTGGGGAAGGAGGAGATGTGAATAATTCCACGTCAATCACGCCTTTTCCTGGTGTTTCATGTGCTTTGCTGTGCTCCAGCCTCCAGCCCCCCCCCCGATTTGGATGGGTTTGTAGCGCACGAAACGCTGCACGTTCGCTGCCTGGCAGTGCTCAATGAATTATAGAGTGTCTGAGGCTCCAACGCATCCCACCCATCCCAGCTTTCCATCCCTTCCTTTCCCTGCAGCTCAGAGGGATCCGCTGCCCAAAGCTGGACCTGGCAAAGCCACAAGGGAACGGCCTCGTCCGGCTCCCTCCTCGCAGCCAAACCCTTCCGACCCTTCCTCCATCTCCATGAAATCTCCCATCCCTTTCCTCATTTTTTTTGCCCTCCACCAGCTTCTCCTGGAGCTTTCCCTTGCTGTGAAATCACTTGGAATCTCTGCCTCCCCGGGAGGGATCTGTGCCACTCCTGGTCCCCACGGCGAGCAAGGACCCCGCTGGCAGCCGGGACAGGGCACCTCGGGAAGCCTGGAATTTTCGGAACCCTACCCATTGAACCCACGCTGGTGCTGACACAATGCGAGGAGCCCACGTTAAAAATCGAGATGCTTTTGAAAATGTTTAACCTAGTTAGACAAATTAGCAAAAATTTGTGCAAAACAATTTAGGTATTTAAAATATTCAATGTTTTTAAAAACTGGAAAAACTGTTCTTAGCTTTCAGCTGCAAAAACCCAACAAAATATAACATCAAAGCAATCTTAACATGAGGTGCAACATAACCCTTCAGCAAAGCTGTTAAACAGCTACTGAAGCATCATGGGAAATAGCACTTCATTTATTCAAATGCACATATGTCAGGTTTTTGCACCATATGTCATTCCAAGCTATTTACAGTAATAATTAAATCTTAATCAACGTTTAACCTCTGTAAAATGTTTGAAGGGATCTAATCACCCTTCAGACTGCACTAATGAAGGAGAAATATATAAACATAAAAAGAAAATGATGCATAGATAGCACACCAGAAAGAACAGTAATTGCAAAATTGTATTTCTTTTAAATATAATCAGCAAATTATGTAAAGTAAAGCCAACGAGTATTTTAAGTGAAGACATCTTGGGTGTCAGAGGTGTGATCAGCTAATTTTGTACTGCTATCCATAACAGATGTAGCATATTTTCTTTTAGTGCCATTATTAGCAACTTCACCATTCCTTTCAGTGCTGCAGCACAAAGTGAAGCATTGTGCCGGGAGAGCACCGGGAAAGGTGCAGGAGATCCGGATCCGACGGATCCCTCCGGAGCGAAGATTAACTCCGCTCTGCCTGCCTCTGACGCAGCTTTTCTTCCCTTTGTGTGGGGGTTTTTCTGCTGGGGACAGGCAGAAAAGCTCCGAGGTTTTGGGGCTGGGTGGGTTCGAGCTCCGGGAGGGAAATGTCCGGGTGGGAAATGGAGTGGCCAGCCCGGGAGGGGCTCAAGGAACGGCCGGGTGTGGTGCCACGGTGGGGATGGGTCACAGGCTGGACTCGGTGGTCTCAGAGGGCTTTTCCAGCCTCAGTGATCCTGGGATTCTGTGCTCTGAGATTAATCCCGCCTGGAGCTGGGTGGTTCAGCACTGACCATCCATCGTAGGGCTCAAGGAATGGGGCAGCCCAAACCCAACCCGCTCCTGGGAAGTCTCCACAGGAACCTAACGGAGCAGCCCCACAGTCCCGCCCTCTCCAGTGGGGCTGGAGCTCCAGGGAAGGTCACACCAGCCCTGATGGACCCCAAATCAGTGCTCTGGCAGCCCCGGGGAGCGCTGGGCACGGGGATGTGCCGAGCCTGGAAGCAAGGGTGGGATGTGCGCGCGGCTGGGGAGAGGGAAGGAGCAGTGTTGTGTTCGTGCTCTCTTGGGACACAATTCAAGAAGCAGCGAGCACGATCCAAGCTGAACAGCAGGAAGAGTATCCTGGTGGGAAGAGCAAAATATCGCAGCCGACTGCTCGGGGAAGGTGTGGGGCGTCTGTGGTGGGAAGTTTTCAGCACAAATTACAGGGAACCCATCAAGAATAGTTTAGGCAGAGCTGAGGTTGTCTTGGTGGAAGGAAGGGATGAGATAATTGTCTGCAGATCCTTCCAGCTTCCATGCCCTGGTCCAGGGGAGGAACAGCTCCTTTCCCCACCGGGGGGGATGAGCTCCTCATCCACAGCAAGGCCGTACAGAAGGGTCTGAGGTGGGTTCGAGAAGGGTGGGATGGAGGGGGGATGGTTCTGAGGCAGATTGTGGTGGCTGAGCAGAAGGACTTGGGAATTCATGCCTGAGGTGGAAGTGTTCAAAAACCACGTGGATGTGGCACCTGGGGCCATGGCCAGTGGTGGCCTTGGCGGTGCTGGGCAATGGTTGGGCTGGGTGGACTCCGAGGGCTTTTTCTTAAGGCCTTTGGAGCTGTGTGATGCCAAACCCAAACGCCTTCCCGAAGCCTGAGGAGATGTCGGAGAAACTGGGGGTGACTGGTTGAACTGGGGCCACCGCTGCAGGTCTCCTTCTGGATGGCTTTACTCAAGCAGGGATTAAAACCTGCTCTGGAGGCTCGGGAGCTCCAGGGGGTGCATCTGCACCAAGGGGAAATGTAGGGGAAACTGGGAAAGCCGCTCAGAAATCCATCGGGAGGAACCTGCTCCTCCCACGGGGAAACCAGATGGAGAAGGGCAGGGAGAAGGTGGTGGGTTACAGGTATTGAGACAGCATTAAATCACACCCCTGCTGTGCACCAGGTCAGTCTTTGACTCCTTTGTTAGGATTTTTTTGGTAGGAAATCGTAATTTCACCCATTTTGGTGGAGATTGCTGTTCCAGCTGTCCAGAATCCTGCACCTGGCTCAGCCAACCTTCCCCTGGCCACGGAATTGTGAGACACACGTGGACACCACGGTTCCTCGTCAAGATTTTGGCCCCAGCGTGGCCAGGCTGGGAACCCCTCTGTGAAGGAGTAGGTTCCACCTTGTTGGGCCAACTCTGACAGGACCTGTCCCACTGGCCCACACACGGGACTTTGTCCCTTCAGACCAAGTGCCCACCCCATGGGACTGGGGTCGAATTGTGTCCGTCCTCTTCTTCCCAGTTCCAGCTGTGCCAGGGGATGGATGGATGGATGGATGGATGGATGGATGGATGGATGGATGGATGGATGGATGGATGGATGGATCCCCTTCCTGACTTTGGGATGATGGCACTGGGGTGTCACCAGGAAAAGGCCTGGAGCAATGAATCCAGGAGAAGCCCAGGAGGGACAGAGCTCACAGCAGCACTGAGGGACGCAGGGTGGGAATGGGGCAAATCCCCGGATTTGGGGCTGCTGGCTGCATGGACAGCTTGGTACCCAACGTGGGAGAGGCTCTAATGAGGCCGTGGGAGAAGGGGGAGCTCCTTCAGCACCCTGTGAGGCCACCAGAAGCTCTGCCATAGCTCCAGGGAGATCCTCACTGGGGACACAGCCAGGGTGCCCCTCCCAGCTCACCCAGAAACGTGGCCGGGATGAACCACAGCCCATCCCAGCACCCTGGGGAAGCCTGAGGATGCTCCTTTCCCTCCGGCAGACAGCCAAGTGCCCCAGGGAAAACGGGGGAAAACCCCGAGGAACTCTGTGCCCTGGGCTTACCCAGCAGCTGTTTCTGGGCCAGCAGCCCTCAGGTAGCTCAGGCAGGATGGCAGCAATGATGGCACCGGTGCCCCCGACCCGCTGAAACCCCTCCCCGCCAGGGAACAAAGCTGGGAATCGCCTCCCGGGTACCCACGGCTCCCCGGCTCTCTTCCCCCCATCCCTGCCTTGCAGTGGAAGCCTCTCTCCTCTCATCAGCTCAGACAAGGCTAATTGGGGTGATAAAGAACTGGCTCCGAGTGCTGGCGTGGGCTGGAGGAACAAATGGTGCGGTGGTCACAGCTGGTGCTGCGGAGCCGGCGCGGGAGCGGGCGCGGGGGAGCTCCCGGCGCCCCAAATCCCGGCAGTCGGTCCCTGTTGGATGCGAGCGGGGGGTTGTGTGTGTTTTGCATGGCTGCTGACACGGGTGTAACGTGCAGGCGCGGCCGGTGAGGCAGCAGCAGGCAGAAAGCAGATGCTTTTTGTTTGGGGTTGATACTCATTTCTATCCCAGCTCGGGAAAAGGTGTAGAAAGGAATGTGCTCCGGAGAGTGCAGGGAGAGAGATAGGTCTAGGCTCGCTGCCAGGGATCCTGGAACGATATGGAAGGCAGCTAGGGGAGACAGGAGCAGATGGATTTGGCATACAGCTCATCACTCAGCCAAAAAAAAAAAAAAAGGAGGGGGGGAGAAGAAGGGAGAAAGCAGCCAATTTTGGGAGGGGGAGGGTCATGGGGACTGACGGATGCTGCTCCGGGCTGGGGGAAGGGAGGACCAGGATGGTCACTGCATCTTCTGCTGCTGCCAGCAGGGAAAGGTGCTGCTGGCTCCTCTGGAGCCTGGGAAGGGTCTCCTGGCCCTGCCAGCAGCTCTTGGCCATCTCCTGCTGGGCCTTTGGCCACCGGGGCAAAGCCAAGGGCAGGGCCAGGCTCTCCAGGCCCTCGGGAAGCTCAGCCAGGTGTGGGAAGGAACCACGGAGTCCTTGAGGCTGGAAAGGAGCTCTGAGATCCCGGAGTCCAACCATGCCCAGCTCTGCCAGGGCCAGCACTGCCCCAGTCCCCAAGTGCCACATCCACAGGGCTTTAAATCCCTCCAGGGATGGGGACTCCAGCCCTGCCCTGGGCACTTCCAATCCCTGACCACCCTTTCCATGGAGAAATTCCTGCTGCTGTCCACCCAGAGCCTGCCCTGGCCCAGCCTGAGGCCGTTCCCTCTCCTCCTGTCCCTGTTCCCTGGGAGCACAGCCCGACCCCCCCCGGCTGCCCCCTCCTGTCAGGGACTTGTGCAGAGCCACAAGGTCCCCCCGGAGCCTCCTTTTCTCCAGGCTGAGCCCCTTTCCCAGCTCCCTCAGGAATTCTCCAGCCCCTTCCCAGCTCCCTCAGGAATTCTCCAGCCCCTTCCCAGCCCCGTTCCCTTCCCTGGACACGCTCCAGCCCATTTCTTGCCATGAGGGCCCCACCCATTTGCATTCCCAATCAATTGGGACATTCCCAGTTATCCAGGAGAGCTGATAAATGATAGAAAGGTCTCAGTGAGTCCTTCCAGCAGCTCTCCCAGCCCCTTTGGATGGATCCATCCTGCCCCATGGATCTGTGCATGGCTCAGTGGCATTTCAGGTCACTGACCTGTTCCCCTTGGGTATGGGGCTTGGAGAACCTGTCCTAGTGGAAGGTGTCCGTGGAAGGTGTCTATGGAAGGTGTCCATGGAAGGAGACCATGGAAGGTGTCCATGGAAGGTGTCTATGGAAGGTGTCCATGGAAGGAGACCATGGAAGGTGTCCACAGAAGATATCCCTGACCATGGGAAGTGTTCTTGTCCATGAAAAGTGTCCATGGAAGGTGTCCATGGAAAATGTCCCTGTCCATGGAAAGTGTCCACAGAAAGTATCCCTGACCATGGAAAGTATCCATGGAAAGTGTCCGTGGAAGGTGTCCCTGTCCATGGAAGGTGTCCTTGTCCATGGAAAGTGTCCATGGAAGGTGTCCTTGTCCATGGAAGGTGTCCACAGAAAGTGCCCATGAAAGGTGTCCATGGAAGGTGTCTCTGCCCATGGGAGGTGTCCCTGTCCATGGAAAGTCTCCATGGAAAATGTCCCTGACCATGGAAGGTGTCCATGGAAAATATCCCTGACCATGGAAGGTGTCCTTGTCCATGAAAAGTGTCCATGGAAGGCGTCCATGGAAGGTGTCCCTGCCCATGGAAGGTGTCCATCGAAGATGCCCCTGCCCATGGAAGGTGTCCTTGTCCGTCGAAAATGTCCCTGTCCATGGAATGTGTCCACAGAAAGTGTCCCTGACCATGGAAAGTATCCATGGAAAGTGTTCATGGAAGGTGTTCCTGTCCATGGAAGGTGTCCCTTCCTACAGAAAGTGGTGTCCATAGAAGGTGTCCATGGAAAGTGTCCCTGCCCATGGAAGGTGTCCCTGCCCATGAAGGGTGTCCATGGAAGGTGTCCCTGTCCATGGAAGGTGTCCCTGCCCATGAAGGGTGTCCATGGAAGGTGTCCCTGTCCATGGAAAGGGTCCCTGCCCATGGGAGGTGTCCCTGCCCATGGCAGGAGGTGGAATCAGAGGGGTTTTTAGGTCCCATCCCAGGCAAACCATTAAAGTGCCCCCCAGGGATGGATCCCTAAGGAATGAGATGAGGACAGCAGCATTTGCTGAGTTTCTCTCGGAATTGTTACCTGCAGCCAACTGAAGGTGAGAGAATTCGGGAAATGCCCCCAAAACCCTTTTGGTTACAGCACAGAAAGTATTTTTCAAAGGCTCTCCAGCCCCTGGTTGCAGAGTCCCAGCAGCTGTGGAGCTCCAGGACCTCTCCGTGCCCTGCTGCAGCCACCCCCACGCTTGGCATTTTCCTAAACCCAGAATTCCAGCTGGGCATTTACCCCTTTGCTGCCATAAGGAGCTCTCTGCTGCCAGAGGTTTTCTTCCCATGCAAGAGTCCAAGGGTTATCAGCTCAGCTTTGTTAAAACTGACAGACAAAACCCGTGGTTCTCTGAGCAATATTGGCCCTAAAGCTCTTTCCTGACAACTTCCCAGTTTTTCCACACAGCTGAAATCCCTCTGTGGCCCAAAACTGGACACACAGATTGGGAGATGTTCTTGATTCATAAATGACTGATTTTCAGTCCGCTGCCCAAATCACAGAGCTGGGGGAAACAATTTCGAGGGAAACCTGAATTTTGTGAACTTGTCCTTTGAATTAATAATAGAACTCGAATTTAAAGAGCTGACCAGCACAGTTCTCTTCATTTTAGGTTTGTCTCGAGTCTTTTTGAGCCCTGTCTTAGAAAGAAATGTTCAATTTTCATTATAAAAAAGGTTGTATTTAGTCAAAATGTTTCCCACAAAACCATGGAAAGCCTCCTGACAGCTCGAGAGTAGAATAATGGAATCATGGAATGGTTTGGCTTGGAAGGGACCTTAAAAATCATTTAATTCCTCTCCTGTCCTACAGCAGCTGGAGGTGGGTGCTGGTGGCCAAAGCATCTATGGCAAACAAAAACCAGAAAAATCTGCTGGAATGGATAAATCTCAGGAGCTGGAACAGCCAAATACTCCAGAAAAACCAAATACTCCAGAGCAGCCAAATATTCCAACTTTCCTCCATTTTTATTGTTCCTAAGAAGGGAGAAAAGATGGAAATGCCTTTTGCCTGTGACAGGACCCGTGGTCAGCACTTTTCCCCCAGAGCTGGCTCCCAGGGCTGCTGCCTCCCCCTGGGCTGGACACACAGAAGGGGGAATTAAAAAGCACCAGAGCTTGAAATTCATCTCCATTTTCCTAAACAATAAACATGGAGGAAAGCTGGAATATTTGGCTGCTCTGGAATATTTGGCTGCTCTGGAATTATTTGGCTGTTCCGGCTCCTGAGATTTATCCATTCCAGGAGATTTTCCTGGTTTTTCTTTGCCATGAATGCTTTGAGCACCAGCACCCACCTCCAGCTTCCTGCAGGACAGGTGAGAAATGAGAATATTTCTGAGGTCCCTTCCAACCCAAACCATTCCATGATTCCATGATTCTACTCTTGAGCTGACAGGGGACTTTTTTTTTTTTTTTGCTGTGGATGCTTTGACTACCAGCATCCACCTCCCTTCTGCCTTCCCAGAACACCTTCTTCAGGCAATAAAAACAGAGGAAAGTTGGGATATTTGGCTGTTCTGGGATATTTGACTGTTCTGGGACATTTGGCTGGTCTGGGATATTTGGCTGCTCTGCCTTTCGAGGGTTTTCCATTTCAGGAGACTTTTGGTTTGCCAGGGATGTTCCTGCCCTCAGCTCAAACGGGAACAGCTGATTGTCCTGAAGCAGAGCAGATTTCAGGATTTATGGGGTGGCTGTGGGACTGCAGCTTCCTCACTTCACTGGGCTGGGCAGGGGTGGGTTCAGGGCTGGACTTGATGATTTTAAAGGCCTTTTCCAGCCTAAATGATCCCGTGGTTCTGCGGTTTGGTGGTGCTGGGTTCAGGGCTGGACTTGATGATCTTAATGGTCCTTTCCAACCTAAATCCATGATTCTGTAATCAAGGGCAGGAGTTTTTAGTTTCACTTTTGGGAAATTACCACAGCACAGCTTCTCTGAGGAAAAATAGGAAGCAAAGCCCTCAGCATTGACTCAGGTGGGAAGAGGGGAAATGTGGCTGCCTTCGCCCAGCGTGTCTGCGGTGCCCCGGCATGAGCGATGATAACGCTGCTGATAACAGAGCCAGCAGGTGAGATAACAGCCCCACACCCGGGCTGGGAGGTGACCCCCACCCCCTGCACGTCCCAGCCTGTCCTGGAGCAGAGCAGCCCCGTGGCCATTCCCAAACCAATCCCTCAGGATCGCTCCTGCTCTCACCTCCCCACGCCCCACACGGACCCTTCTGGAGCCTCGAGGTGGCACCGGTGACATCTGACAGACAGAAGGAACTTCTTCTTGACCTTGCTGTTTGAAATCTTGTGGTCTCGAAGCCTCTCTTGGGGTTTTTGGTGGGTTTGGTTAAGGCCAAGCTCTCAGGCCCCCAGCACTTCCAGCTGTATAAAATTGGGAGGTGAATCCCCAGCACGGCACCGCCTCCAGCTCATGGCAAAGTCGTGAGTTTGGAGCTGGGAGTTTCTGGGAAAGCAGGGGGTTGCCCACAGCACCAGAAACCTCAAGTTTCACACCAAACCCACCAAAAAACCCCAAATAAAAGCTTTGAGACCATAAGATTTCGAACAGCGAGATCAAAAAAAAGTTCTTTCTGCCTGTTCTCCAGAGAGAGGAGACACCAAAGGCCTTTGCAGGAGCTGAGCCTTTTCCCCTATGCCTCGGAGAAGGTCTGCTCAGTGTGGGAGGGGGTGGAGTAAATCCCAGTGTCGTGGGTTAGTCAGAACTTGCTGGGATTTACCCCACCCCCTCCCACACTGAGCAAACCTTCTCTGGAGCAGAGGGGGAAAGGCTCAGCTCCTGCAAAGGCCTTTGGTGTCTCCTCTCTCTGGAGAACAGGCAGAAAGAACTTTTTTTTGATCTTGCTGTTCGAAATCTTATGGTCTCAAAGCTTTTATTTGGGGTTTTTTGGTGGGTTTGGTGTGAAACTTGAGGTTTCTGGTGCTGTGGGCAAGCCTCTGCTTTCCCAGAAACTCCCAGCTCCAAACTCACGACTTTGCCATGAGCTGGAGGCGGTGCCGTGCTGGGGATTCACCTCCCAATTTTATACAGCTGGAAGTGCTGGGGGTCTGAGAGCTTGGCCTTAACCAAACCCACCAAAAACCCCAAGAGAGGCTTCGAGACCACAAGATTTCAAACAGCAAGGTCAAGAAGAAGTTCCTTCTGTCTGTCAGATGTCACCGGTGCCACCTCGAGGCTCCAGAAGGGTCCGTGTGGGGCGTGGGGAGGTGAGAGCAGGAGCAATCCTGAGGGATTGGTTTGGGAATGGCCACGGGGCTGCTCTGCTCCAGGACAGGCTGGGACGTGCAGGGGGTGGGGGTCACCTCCCAGCCCGGGTGTGGGGCTGTTATCTCACCTGCTGGCTCTGTTATCAGCAGCGTTATCATCGCTCATCCCGGGGCACCGCAGACACGCTGGGCGAGGGCAGCCACATTTCCCCTCTTCCCACCTGAGTCAATGCTGAGGGCTTTGCTTCCTATTTTTCCTCAGAGAAGCTGTGCTGTGGTAATTTCCCAAAAGTGAAACTAAAAACTCCTGCCCTTGATTACAGAATCATGGATTTAGGTTGGAAAGGACCATTAAGATCATCAAGTCCAGCCCTGAACCCAGCACCACCAAACCGCAGAACCACGGGATCATTTAGGCTGGAAAGGACCTTTAAAATCATCAAGTCCAGCCCTGAACCCACCCCTGCCCAGCCCAGTGAAGTGAGGAAGCTGCAGTCCCACAGCCACCCCATAAATCCTGAAATCTGCTCTGCTTCAGGACAATCAGCTGTTCCCGTTTGAGCTGAGGGCAGGAACATCCCTGGCAAACCAAAAGTCTCCTGAAATGGAAAACCCTCCAAAGCTGGAGCAGCCAAATATCCCAGACCAGCCAAATGTCCCAGAACAGTCAAATATCCCAGAACAGCCAAATATCCCAACTTTCCTCTGTTTTTATTGCCCGAAGAAGGTGTTCTGGGAAGGCAGAAGGGAGGTGGATGCTGGTAGTCAAAGCATCCACAGCAAAAAAAAAAAAGTCCCCTGTCTGCTCAAGAGTAGAATCATGGAATCATGGAATGATTTGGGTTGGAAGGGACCTCAGAAATATTCTCATTTCTCACCTGTCCTGCAGGAAGCTGGAGGTGGGTGCTGGTGCTCAAAGCATCCATGGCAAAGAAAAACCAGAAAAATCTCCTGGAATGGATAAATCTCAGGAGCCGGAACAGCCAAATAATTCCAGAGGAGCCAAATATTCCAGCTTTCCTCCATTTTTATTGTTTAGGAAAATGGAGATGAATTTCAAGCTCTGGTGCTTTTTAATTCCCCCTTCTGTGTGTCCAGCCCAGGGGGAGGCAGCAGCCCTGGGAGCCAGCTCTGGGGGAAAAGTGCTGACCATGGGTCCTGTCACAGGCAAAAAGCATTTCCATCTTTTCTCCCTTCTTAGGAACAATAAAAATTGAGGAAAGTTGGAATATTTGGCTGCTCTGGAGTATTTGGCTGTTCCAGCTCCTGAGATTTATCCATTCCAGCAGATTTTTCTGGTTTTTGTTTGCCATAGATGCTTTGGCCACCAGCACCCACCTCCAGCTGCTGTAGGACAGGAGAGGAATTAAATGATTTTTAAGGTCCCTTCCAACCCAAACCATTCCATGATTCCATGATTCTACTCTCGAGCTGTCAGGAGACTTTCCATGGTTTTGTGGGAAACATTTTGACTAAATACAACCTTTTTTATAATGAAAATTGAACATTTCTTTCTAAGACAGGGCTCAAAAAGACTCGAGACAAACCTAAAATGAAGAGAACTGTGCTGGTCAGCTCTTTAAATTCGAGTTCTATTATTAATTCAAAGGAGAAGTTCACAAAATTCAGGTTTCCCTCGAAATTGTTTCCCCCAGCTCTGTGATTTGGGCAGCAGACTGAAAATCAGTCATTTATGAATCAAGAACATCTCCCAATCTGTGTGTCCAGTTTTGGGCCACAGAGGGATTTCAGCTGTGTGGAAAAACTGGGAAGTTGTCAGGAAAGAGCTTTAGGGCCAATATTGCTCAGAGAACCACGGGTTTTGTCTGTCAGTTTTAACAAAGCTGAGCTGATAACCCTTGGACTCTTGCACGGGAAGAAAACCTCTGGCAGCAGAGAGCTCCTTAGGGCAGCAAAGGGGTAAATGCCCAGCTGGAATTCTGGGTTTAGGAAAATGCCAAGCGTGGGGGTGGCTGCAGCAGGGCACGGAGAGGTCCTGGAGCTCCACAGCTGCTGGGACTCTGCAACCAGGGGCTGGAGAGCATTTAAAAAATATTTTCTGTGCTGTAACCAAAAGGGTTTTGGGGGCATTTCCCGAATTCTCTCACCTTCAGTTGGCTGCAGGTAACAATTCCGAGAGAAACTCAGCAAATGCTGCTGTCCTCATCTCATTCCTTAGGGATCCATCCCTGGGGGGCACTTTAATGGTTTGCCTGGGATGGGACCTAAAAACCCCTCTGATTCCACCTCCTGCCGTGGGCAGGGACACCTCCCATGGGCAGGGACACCTTCTATGGGCAGGGACACCTTCCATGGGCAGGGACACCTTCCATGGACAGGGACACCTTCCATGGACACCCTTCATGGGCAGGGACACCTTCCATGGGCAGGGACCCTTTCCATGGACAGGGACACCTTCCATGGACACCCTTCATGGGCAGGGACACCTTCCATGGGCAGGGACACTTTCCATGGACACCTTCTATGGACACTTTCTGTAGGAAGGGACACCTTCCATGGACAGGAACACCTTCCATGAACACTTTCCATGGATACTTTCCATGGTCAGGGATAATTTCTGTGGACACTTTCCATGGACAGGGACATTTTCGACGGACAAGGACACCTTCCATGGGCAGGGGCATCTTCGATGGACACCTTCCATGGACACCTTCCATGGACAAGGACACCTTCCATGGTCAGGGATATTTTCCATGGACACCTTCCATGGTCAGGGACATTTTCCATGGAGACTTTCCATGGACAGGGACACCTCCCATGGGCAGAGACACCTTCCATGGACACCTTTCATGGGCACTTTCTGTGGACACCTTCCATGGACAAGGACACCTTCCATGGACACTTTCCATGGACAAGGACACCTTCCATGGACAGGGACACCTTCCATGGACACTTTCCATGGATACTTTCCATGGTCAGGGATACTTTCTGTGGACACTTTCCATGGACAGGGACATTTTCCATGGACACCTTCCATGAACACTTTTCATGGACAAGAACACTTCCCATGGTCAGGGATATCTTCTGTGGACACCTTCCATGGTCACCTTCCATGGACACCTTCCATAGACACCTTCCATGGACACCTTCCATGGACACCTTCCATGGTCACCTTCCATGGACACCTTCCACTAGGACAGGTGCTCCAAGCCCCATACCCAAGGGGAACAGGTCAGTGACCTGAAATGCCACTGAGCCATGCACAGATCCATGGGGCAGGATGGATCCATCCAAAGGGGCTGGGAGAGCTGCTGGAAGGACGCACTGAGACCTTTCTATCATTTATCAGCTCTCCTGGATAACTGGGAATGTCCCAATTGATTGGGAATGCAAATGGGTGGGGCCCTCATGGCAAGAAATGGGCTGGAGCGTGTCCAGGGAAGGGAACGGGGCTGGGAAGGGGCTGGGAAGGGGCTGGAGAATTCCTGAGGGAGCTGGGAAGGGGCTGGAGAATTCCTGAGGGAGCTGGGAAAGGGGCTCAGCCTGGAGAAAAGGAGGCTCAGGGGGGACCCTATGGCTCTGCACAAGTCCCTGACAGGAGGGGGCAGCCGGGGGGGGTCGGGCTCTGCTCCCAGGGAACAGGGACAGGAGGAGAGGGAACAGCCTCAGGCTGGGCCAGGGGAGGTTCAGGGTGGACATCAGCAGGAATTTCTCCATGGAAAGGGTGGTCAGGGATTGGAAGTGCCCAGGGCAGGGCTGGAGTCCCCATGCCTGGAGGGATTTAAAGCCCTGTGGATGTGGCACTTGGGGACTGGGGCAGTGCTGGCCCTGGCAGAGCTGGGCATGGTTGGACTCCGTGATCTCAGAGCTCCTTTTCAGCCTCAAGGACTCCGTGGTTCCTTCCCACACCTGGCTGAGCTTCCCGAGGGCCTGGAGAGCCTGGCCCTGCCCTTGGCTTTGCCCCGGTGGCCAAAGGCCCAGCAGGAGATGGCCAAGAGCTGCTGGCAGGGCCAGGAGACCCTTCCCAGGCTCCAGAGGAGCCAGCAGCACCTTTCCCTGCTGGCAGCAGCAGAAGATGCAGTGACCATCCTGGTCCTCCCTTCCCCCAGCCCGGAGCAGCATCCGTCAGTCCCCATGACCCTCCCCCTCCCAAATTGGCTGCTTTCTCCCTTCTTCTCCCCCCCTCCTTTTTTTTTTTTTTGGCTGAGTGATGAGCTGTATGCCAAATCCATCTGCTCCTGTCTCCCCTAGCTGCCTTCCATATCGTTCCAGGATCCCTGGCAGCGAGCCTAGACCTATCTCTCTCCCTGCACTCTCCGGAGCACATTCCTTTCTACACCTTTTCCCGAGCTGGGATAGAAATGAGTATCAACCCCAAACAAAAAGCATCTGCTTTCTGCCTGCTGCTGCCTCACCGGCCGCGCCTGCACGTTACACCCGTGTCAGCAGCCATGCAAAACACACACAACCCCCCGCTCGCATCCAACAGGGACCGACTGCCGGGATTTGGGGCGCCGGGAGCTCCCCCGCGCCCGCTCCCGCGCCGGCTCCGCAGCACCAGCTGTGACCACCGCACCATTTGTTCCTCCAGCCCACGCCAGCACTCGGAGCCAGTTCTTTATCACCCCAATTAGCCTTGTCTGAGCTGATGAGAGGAGAGAGGCTTCCACTGCAAGGCAGGGATGGGGGGAAGAGAGCCGGGGAGCCGTGGGTACCCGGGAGGCGATTCCCAGCTTTGTTCCCTGGCGGGGAGGGGTTTCAGCGGGTCGGGGGCACCGGTGCCATCATTGCTGCCATCCTGCCTGAGCTACCTGAGGGCTGCTGGCCCAGAAACAGCTGCTGGGTAAGCCCAGGGCACAGAGTTCCTCGGGGTTTTCCCCCGTTTTCCCTGGGGCACTTGGCTGTCTGCCGGAGGGAAAGGAGCATCCTCAGGCTTCCCCAGGGTGCTGGGATGGGCTGTGGTTCATCCCGGCCACGTTTCTGGGTGAGCTGGGAGGGGCACCCTGGCTGTGTCCCCAGTGAGGATCTCCCTGGAGCTATGGCAGAGCTTCTGGTGGCCTCACAGGGTGCTGAAGGAGCTCCCCCTTCTCCCACTGCCTCATTAGAGCCTCTCCCACGTTGGGTACCGAGCTGTCCATGCAGCCAGCAGCCCCAAATCCGGGGATTTGCCCCATTCCCACCCTGCGTCCCTCAGTGCTGCTGTGAGCTCTGTCCCTCCTGGGCTTCTCCTGCATTCATTGCTCCAGGCCTTTTCCTGGTGACACCCCAGTGCCATCATCCCAAAGTCAGGAAGGGGATCCATCCATCCATCCATCCATCCATCCATCCATCCATCCATCCATCCATCCATCCATCCATCCATCCATCCATCCCCTGGCACAGCTGGAACTGGGAAGAAGAGGACGGACACAATTCGACCCCAGTCCCATGGGGTGGGCACTTGGTCTGAAGGGACAAAGTCCCGTGTGTGGGCCAGTGGGACAGGTCCTGTCAGAGTTGGCCCAACAAGGTGGAACCTGCTCCTTCACAGAGGGGTTCCCAGCCTGGCCGTGACCACGACTGGGGCCAAAATCTTGACGAGGAACTGTGGTGTCCACGTGTGTCTCACAATTCCGTGGCCAGGGGAAGGTTGGCTGAGCCAGGTGCAGGATTCTGGACAGCTGGAACAGCAATCTACACCAAAATGGGTGAAATTACAATTTCCTACCAAAAAAATCCTAACAAAGGAGTCAAAGACTGACCTGGTGCACAGCAGGGGTGTGATTTAATGCTGTCTCAATACCTGTAACCCACCACCTTCTCCCTGCTCTTCTCCATCTGGTTTCCCCGTGGGAGGAGCAGGTTCCTCCCGATGGATTTCTGAGCGGCTTTCCCGGTTTCCCCTACATTTCCCCTTGGTGCAGATGCACCCCCTGGAGCTCCCGAGCCTCCAGAGCAGGTTTTAATCCCTGCTTGATTAAAGCCAGCCAGAAGGAGACCTGCAGCGGTGGCCCCAGCTCAACCAGTCACCCCCAGTTTCTCCAACATCTCCTCAGGCTTCGGGAAGGCACTTGGGTTTGGCATCACACAGCTCCAAAGGCCTTAAGAAGAAGCCCTCGGAGTCCACCCAGCCCAACCATTGCCCAGCACCGCCAAGGCCACCACTGGCCATGGCCCCAGGTGCCACATCCACGTGGTTTTTGAACACTTCCACCTCAGGCGTGAATTCCCAAGTCCTTCTGCTCAGCCACCATAATCTGCCTCAGAACCATCCCCCGTCCATCCCACCCTTCTCGAACCCACCTCAGACCCTTCTGTATGGCCTTGCTGTGGATGAGGAGCTCATCCCCCTGGTGGGGAAAGGAGCTGTTCCTCCCCTGGACCAGGGCATGGAAGCTGGAAGGATCTGCAGACAATTATCTCATCCCTTCCTTCCACCAAGACAACCTCAGCTCTGCCTAAACTATTCTTGATGGGTTCCCTGTAATTTGTGCTGAAAACTTCCCACCACAGACGCCCCACACCTTCCCCGAGCAGTCGGCTGCGATATTTTGCTCTTCCCACCAGGATACTCTTCCTGCTGTTCAGCTTGGATCGTGCTCGCTGCTTCTTGAATTGTGTCCCAAGAGAGCGTGAACACAACACTGCTCCTTCCCTCTCCCCAGCCGCGTGCACATCCCACCCTTGCTTCCAGGCTCGGCACATCCCCGTGCCCAGCGCTCCCCGGGGCTGCCAGAGCACTGATTTGGGGTCCGTCAGGGCTGGTGTGACCTTCCCTGGAGCTCCAGCCCCACTGGAGAGGGCGGGACTGTGGGGCTGCTCTGTTAGGTTCCTGTGGAGACTTCCCAGGAGCGGGTTGGGTTTGGGCTGCCCCATTCCTTGAGCCCTACGATGGATGGTCAGTGCTGAACCACCCAGCTCCTGGCGGGATTAATCTCAGAGCACAGAATCCCAGGATCACTGAGGCTGGAAAAGCCCTCTGAGACCACCGAGTCCAGCCTGTGACCCGTCCCCACCACGGCACCACACCCGGCCGTTCCTTGAGCCCCTCCCGGGCTGGCCACTCCACTTCCTACCCGGACATTTCCCTCCCGGAGCTCGAACCCACCCAGCCCCAAAACCTCGGAGCTTTTCTGCCTGTCCCCGGCAGAAAAACCCCCACACAAAGGGAAGAAAAGCTGCGTCAGAGGCAGGCAGAGCGGAGTTAATCCTCGCTCCGGAGGGATCCGTCGGATCCGGATCTCCTGCACCTTTCCCGGTGCTCTCCCGGCACAATGCTTCACTTTGTGCTGCAGCACTGAAAGGAATGGTGAAGTTGCTAATAATGGCACTAAAAGAAAATATGCTACATCTGTTATGGATAGCAGTACAAAATTAGCTGATCACACCTCTGACACCCAAGATGTCTTCACTTAAAATACTCGTTGGCTTTACTTTACATAATTTGCTGATTATATTTAAAAGAAATACAATTTTGCAATTACTGTTCTTTCTGGTGTGCTATCTATGCATCATTTTCTTTTTATGTTTATATATTTCTCCTTCATTAGTGCAGTCTGAAGGGTGATTAGATCCCTTCAAACATTTTACAGAGGTTAAACGTTGATTAAGATTTAATTATTACTGTAAATAGCTTGGAATGACATATGGTGCAAAAACCTGACATATGTGCATTTGAATAAATGAAGTGCTATTTCCCATGATGCTTCAGTAGCTGTTTAACAGCTTTGCTGAAGGGTTATGTTGCACCTCATGTTAAGATTGCTTTGATGTTATATTTTGTTGGGTTTTTGCAGCTGAAAGCTAAGAACAGTTTTTCCAGTTTTTAAAAACATTGAATATTTTAAATACCTAAATTGTTTTGCACAAATTTTTGCTAATTTGTCTAACTAGGTTAAACATTTTCAAAAGCATCTCGATTTTTAACGTGGGCTCCTCGCATTGTGTCAGCACCAGCGTGGGTTCAATGGGTAGGGTTCCGAAAATTCCAGGCTTCCCGAGGTGCCCTGTCCCGGCTGCCAGCGGGGTCCTTGCTCGCCGTGGGGACCAGGAGTGGCACAGATCCCTCCCGGGGAGGCAGAGATTCCAAATGATTTCACAGCAAGGGAAAGCTCCAGGAGAAGCTGGTGGAGGGCAACAAAAATGGGGAAAGGGATGGGAGATTTCATGGAGATGGAGGAAGGGTCGGAAGGGTTTGGCTGCGAGGAGGGAGCCGGACGAGGCCGTTCCCTCGTGGCTTTGCCAGGTCCAGCTTTGGGCAGCGGATCCCTCTGAGCTGCAGGGAAAGGAAGGGATGGAAAGCTGGGATGGGTGGGATGCGTTGGAGCCTCAGACACTCTATAATTCATTGAGCACTGCCAGGCAGCGAACGTGCAGCGTTTCGTGCGCTACAAACCCATCCAAATCGGGGGGGGGGCTGGAGGCTGGAGCACAGCACAGCACATGAAACACCAGGAAAAGGCGTGATTGACGTGGAATTATTCACATCTCTTCCTTCCCCACATTAATTGATCGATCCATGGAGCTCCTGCGGCAGCGGCTCCGTTCTGATCCCGCTCCTCTTTGCCTCCACAGATCGAGACGTCCCAGCTGGAGCCAGAGATCGCCATGGCCACCACCAGTAAGACCGTGGTCTACAATAAAGGGTTGTAAAAGTGGAAGAGGATCAGCCCAGCCCCAGAAGATCTGGGGAGGGAAGAGGGGAAACTCCAGAGCCCGACTGGGAGAAAGCAAACAAACAACAACAACAACGAGATGAAATCGTAGAGCTCAGTGGTAGGAACTGCTCCCGGCAGCCCGGGGGTGAATTAACACCTGCAGAGAACTGACACCTCACACCACTCACAGAGGTTAATATTAAAAGTTTTAACTTAGCAACAAATAAAATCCCGTCGAAACACTTTAGAACTAGCTAACACACTCGGAGTCACTGGCACTGCATGGAGGGCGTTCGGGGCGAGCTCACGCGCTCAGAGCTGGCTGCACACCACCAGCATCACCCAGCACATCTCGTGTTCCGTGGGATTCCAGTCTCCACGCTGCTGCTGCACAGCACTGACTCCCTGGAGACCGAGGGTGCGTGGATGTGATTGATCAGGCGATTGGGAAGTGCCCGCTGTTGATTTCACGCCGATCCCACCCCGGCTGCCGCGCTCTGAAGAGGAATTCCCGCATCCGTGTGCCCAGTGAAGGGCTCAGCTGTGCCCCCTCCATCCATCCCTCCTCCTCCTCCTCCTCCTGCAGACGCTCCTGGGGGCATCCTGCCCTTCACTGCGAGACCGGCTGTCCCTGGATCCCGCCGCCCCGAAGTCCACAAGGGCTTTGCCTGGATTTCCAGGTCCTGGAAAGCCACGGAGCCACACGTGGAGCCTTGGGGCAGAAGTGCTGCTGGAGCTGCTCTGTGCCTTTGCACAGCCCTGAGGGGGCTTTGTCTCACCCAGCACAGACCCTCTGGCAGCTGCTGATCTGAGGTGCTTGGCTAAGCCACGCTTTGCTGAGCTGGTCTAAGGACAGGATGTGGTTTAAGTTTGGATCAATCCCCAGCTGGGCAGGCAGTTGGACAAGGATCAGTGCAGCCCCTTCCAACTGGAATTCCTCTCCTTCTCCTTCTCCTTCTCCTTCTCCTTCTCCTTCTCCTTCTCCTTTTTTCTCCTCCCTTCTCTTCTTCCTCTTCCTCTTCCTCTTCCTCTTCCTCTTCCTCTTCCTCTTCCTCTTCCTCTTCTTGTCTCCTCCATTTTTCCCAGCCCTTCCACCCACCAAAGCCGCAGAGCTGATGGCTATGGCACTGCCCCTTCAGAGGGGACAATGCCCTCTGGGGACATCTGCCTGTCTGTCTGTCTGTCTGTCTGTCCCTTCAGCTTTGGGGTGGTTAAAGGGGAGAGGGGAGCCACCCCCAAACTGCACCGACTCCTTCCCTCCCTGGCTTTGGGGCCACAGTTTGGCTTTCTGGTGTCTCACACCCAAAATCCAACCCGAGGGAGTCACCCAGAGCATTCCGAAGGCAGGATGTCCCCGCGGGATCGCCTGAGGGATGGAGAGAGGCGGTGCTGGGGGTGGCACAGCCCTTCCCCTTCCAACGCAGTTTGTGGTGGGGCTGGAGAGGGTGGGGGGAAAGGGGAAACCAAATCACCACTGACACAGAATGTATTTGATGGATTTGTGGCAATGCCTGGAACCGGGAGGCCTCAGCCCCCTCGGGTGGGGTCAGACCCGCCGGGACCGGAGCCACGCCGTGGGGCAGCTCGGGGCCACTGCTTCTGCCCTGCCCTGGTGTAAATCAGGAATAATTGCACAAAAGGAATCAGCGTTGTGGATTCGCACATCAGCAAACGGCAAAGCAGGGCCAGCTCCGGGCTCTCCTCAGCTGCTCCCGGGACAGCTCCCGGTCCCAAACACTGCTGGAAACCCGGAGTGGGTCCAGCTCAGCCCTGAGGCTATTCCGGGTTTACACCAGCGCCAGGACAGCTGCGTTTAGCCCAGCAGAGTTCCTTTAATGCACTAGATGAGATGAATGTATGTCCCAGAGGATGAGGCCACCCCGGCTGGGATTTGGGGAGGCCGCAGGGAGGGCACAGCTGTCCTGGGGACACTCTGATGTCCTGGGGACACTTTGATGTCCATGGGGACACTCTGATGTCCACGGGGATGCTCTGATGTCTGTGGGGACACTTTGATGTCCATGGGGACACTTTGATGTCCTTGGGGACACTCTGATGTCCTGGGGACACTTTGATGTCCATGGGGACACTCTGCTGTCCATGGGGACACTCAGATGTCCGTCTGTCCCCCTGGCAGCACCCGGGGAGGGGGAGCAGGGATGCTGGCAGTCCCCAGGAGCAGCCTGTGGTGGGAATGGCCAGGCCCGGAGAGCAGCCGGGATGAGCCTGGAACGGGCCCTTTCCATGGGGCTGGGATGGCTGTGGGGCGCTGGGGCTGCAGGCACCCCCGGGCAGCGCATCCCTGGGGGTGTGTGGAGCAGGGAAAAGCTCCCCTGAGCCTGAAATTCCCGCTGGGGCTCCGCAGAGCCAGGGGGGATCTGCTGCGGGAGGCAGAACTCGCTGCCTTCCTCCTGCCGGGGCTGAGACAGGAACAGCCTCTTGTGTTGACACGGAGAAGGCTCCTGGCTCGGGAGCCTGTCTGGGGGCATCGTTCCCCCTTCCCGGCGCGTTTGGGCGCCGTCGGAGCCGTTCTGCTGCAGAGCTCCCTCATCCCAGGCTTTTGTCGGGAGGAGGGGGAAGGAGGAAGGGATGGAGGCTGCGAGGTTCCGGAGAGGTGGAGCGAGCAGGGAGCGGTGGTTTGGGTCTGCCGGTGGTCGCAGGTGGAAGGTTTGAGCTGTGGTCGCCTGCTGGCCCCACAGCTGGAGCGAGGAATTCCCGGTGGGTGGAAGGAGGCTGGGCCTTGCTGCCCGACACCCGAGGAAAAGCAGGGATTGATCAAGTTGTGCCTCGGGAAGGAGCCGGCTCCCAGTTTTCCCCGCTGTGGGAGAGGGCGTGGATGCTTCCCCTGCTCCCGTCACCTGCCCGTTCATTAGCAGGGGGTGCTCATCCCGATAACCCAGCGGTGATCAGCAGGGGCTGGAGCAGTTTGGAGAGGAGCCTCGGGGTTTGCTCAGCCAGGCAGCTCCGGGGAATGCTGAGGGCCCGATGCTGCGGGAGGGGCTGGGGACCAGCTTGGGGGATGGCAGAGGAGCTGTGCTGCGAGCGTGGCTCGGCTCAAAGGCAGCTGCTCCGTCAGGCAAGTGACAATCACAGGCCCTAAATGAGTCTGGATTTGTCGTCTGCCCGCACAAACCCCGTCAGACTTGTTTGGCTTTGTGTGGCAGGGAAATGGGACTCAGTCAAGTCGGCGGGGTTTATGCTGAGGAATGAAACCATCCCAGGCCTGAGTCAGGCATTCCCCAGGGGCTGCCTCCGGGAGCCTCTGGCAGCTAGGCAGCAATGGTTGCACCCAAATTTTGTCCCGACACCACCCAAAATGTCGGGCAGGTGCCCCTGCTGGGAGCTGGGCAGAGCCACCACGTCCTGGGCTCAGTTCCCTTCTCCAGCCTCCTCTGGAAGCACGGAACCCTGGAATGGTTTGGGCTGGAAGGGGCCTTGAACCTCATCCCATTCCAAACCCCTGCCAGGGGCGTCTCCCCCCAGGCCTGGGTGCTCTGAGCCCCCTGTGCAGTCCCTGCAGGCCTGGGGTGGGGAGGGGGCACCAGCCTGGAGACCCCAGCACTTGTCCCCACCTTGCCAAACCCCCGTGCATCCCCCCCGGACAATCGGGATGCTGCAGATCCCTCCCTGCTGCCCCTCCCCTGGCAGTCCCTGGCCTGGTGGCCAGCAGGGCGAGGGGTTTGCATGGGCAGCACCTCGTGGTGGCCCTGTGGCCCCAAACCCAGAGCCCTTGGGGATCCCAGCTCGGGGACACCGAAATCACAACGTCCCCAGCTGAACCCAACCCACGTGGTCCCAACATCCCAGCGAGTGCTGGGGTTGGATTTTATCGCAAAGCAGCAGAAAAGCTCAGCAGACCCAAACCTGACCCTTTACGGATCTTCAAGGGCCATTTCCCTCTCGGGCAGCTCAAGGTTGGGCTCCCTCCCGCAGCACCCCCAGGCCCTGGATCCTCCCGGTGCCTGCCCTGATGGTGGGGCCGGTGGAGAGCTCGGGAATTCCCTGCTCGTCCCTTCCGAAGGTGCCAGGGCCGGAACGCAGGGAGCTGGGAAGCGGCGGAACGTCAGCGCTGGGTATTAGGACAGCGAGCGGTGCCAGGAGCGAGTGCACAGCGCAGCTAATGACAGCACCGAGCACATTCACTAATTAATCTCCTCGGCTCTCCCGATGCACAGAACGGAGCCGCGGGTTTGCGGGAACGACCCCAAGCATTTGCATATTCCCGGTTTCCTGTAATTGGGGAGGCGCCGGGAGCGGGGAGCGCCGCTCGCCTCGAGCCGTTCACCTCGGCCGGGAATAATAATGAGATGATCCTCTCCCGGAGTATTTAATTAGAAATGTCGCGGTTAATTGATTTCTTGGCTATGTTAATTAAGAAATAATGAGGACCAGGTTGCAGCAAAAGGTGCCAGTGAGGAGTTCTGAGTCTCTCCTGGAGGATGGGTCTGTTGGCTGCTCCCTGAGCCAGCCAGGGCACGGCCAGGGCACAGCCCAGGGTGGGGTCACCCCTGTCCCAAACCTTCCAGCCCGGGCCTGGCTCAGCTGCTTCCATTCCTCCTTGCTGCTCATTTCCCTGCTCCCCATCCCGGGCTGTGCCCAGCCCCGGCCGGACGGGCAGGGGGTCACCGTGGGCATCGCCTGGCCAGTGCCACCCTGGGACAGCCCCGGAGCCCCACCTGGCCAAGGAACGTGGTGCCCCCTCCTCTTGGAGGGCTGGGATGGAGATCCGGGGCCTGGGATTCCCTTGGGAGGAGCGCGGGGGCTCCTGGGGTGTGTCAGGCCCTGCTTTAGATCCAAACCCTACAAAGGGCAGAGGTTTGGGTACAGATCAGCTCCCCCGGGGTGCTCCGAGGACATTCCCGGGCTGGATGTGGAGGCCTGGAGGGGTCCTGGTGGTGGTGGTGGCTGTTCCCGGCTCCAGGTGTGTCCCCGGGGCCCTTTAGGAAGCACCACTTGGGGTTTTTTCCCGGTTTTATGGCTTATTCCAGCCCGGGCATCTCACCTTGGATGTGAGCAAATCCCTCGGGACTGGCCAGGGGTCAGCTGCCAGCACCGGTGTCCTCCGGCGGGCGTGGGCACTCGGACACCCCCCGGACATCCCCGGGACACCCCCGGACACCCCCAGGCACCCCCGGACACCCCTGGACACCCCTGGACACCCCCTGGACACCCCCAGACACCCCCGGACACCCCCTGGACACCCCCTGGACACCCCCGGGATCCCCAGGACACCCCTGGACACCCCTGGACACCCCCGGACACCCCCGGGACCCCCCCGGCTCCGGAGTTTTTAACCCTTTCCGTCAGCACCGCCCGCGGCTCTCGCTGTAACTCCCGGATCTGTCGGAATTAAAGAGGTCAAACACTTGCTGTGCTCCCGGCTCCGTGTGGAATTTTGGGATTTAAGGGCCTTGCCTAAGGACAAGGTTGTTATTATTATGGGCTGGGGGGGGTT